>CP092730.1:15610100-16829559 GCA_030273425.1 Microplitis manilae | reverse complement strand
AATAACAAAATAATAACAGCAGAGAAAAAAATAGCAAACAAACGGATGTTAAGTTATGAGTAATGGATTCACGCGTTCTCCATGGGCGGTTATATATCTTTTACCGTTATATAAAAGTGGAAGATCCCGAATGCTTACCGGCCATCTCTTTCACGATTATTTTTTTCATTTTTTACTCCTGCCAAGTCTCCGCGTTTGCACTCTTTTTATACGACGATGCATTTTTCTTACATCTTTTTATCTTCTTACTATAAACATTTTTATAACTTATAACATATATGTTAGCATCAACATATACGTATATATATTGTATAAATTCATAGTGTCCCCGAATATAAATTTTTCAAATTATTTTAAAACCGTTAGCTTTGCAATAAAAATATAAACTCTTTTTTTAAATATTTAAATCTGAAAAATTTATTTTTTTTTCTTGTCAAAAATCAAATAAATACAGTTAAGTAACAAGAGGCGATAACCAGCTTACCCCCGAAATTTGGTAGAAAATTTAAACTTTGGTGTCTTCTACTTTAAGTCCACTATCGATTACATTTCTTTGAAATTCCACTTTTTCATTTCTATTCCGGGTAAAACAAATTCAAACCGAAATAATGATAAAATTTTTTCTCGACCAAAAAAAGTCCAGGTGAACACTAGGCTCAAAACTAACTAGGCCGAAAAATGGCTGATAATTCAGCTTTAGAAAAATCGAAAATAAGCCAACTCGAAAAAAAATTTCAAAGTATTTTCGGCCTTTTCCGGAAAAATTCAACAATGTCAGCGTGATTTCGGCCAAATTTAGCCTTTGCAGCGTATTTCTGGTCAAATATTTAACCCGAGTCAAACAAGCAATTAAATACAAAAATTTATCACAATTTTCCAACCTCCCAAAAACATATACTTCCACAAAAAAAAAGCCTATCCAATCAATTACTTGAAGTCAAAAAATTATTTCAAAATTTTTCAGGTCGAATTCTAAGTTTAGTCATTTTAATTTATTAAAAATTTAAACTAAAAGCCAATTAAATATAATTAAATTCTCATATTATAAAATAGTCACCACAAACATTTCCACTTTCGTTAGAAAAAAAAAAAAGAACCTAATTAGTCATTTATAAAAAAAGCAGAATATAAATTAGATATTTAGCATAACAGAGAAAAAAAAAGTCTCAAGAGACATTAGGCAGTATTTGCGAGCTTTTAGTTGTCATCAATGACATACAAGAGTCAGACATTTGCAGGACAACATGTGGGCGTTGATTCGTGTAGGTTGTTTCATCTCTTCGCCTCTTTATAACGTGTATATATATATATACATATATGTATATTTATATATACCATCGTCCCTCTTCTCTTGGAGTCGGAACAATACAATAGCAAGATTTGTAGCCTCTACTCAGCGTCACATTCAGCTTTGTAAGTCCATAATGTACATCTTACTCTGCAGTCACAAATTTTTTCGCCACGAAATATATTACTCATTATTATTATTTTTCCTCCGAAATAAGCTAAGGAATAAATGAAAATAAACTCTCCAATTAGAGAACGAGAAAGAGAAAGAATTAGTTTAAAATGAAAAAAAATTAACCTGTGGAATTAAAGTTGCTACAAATTTATATAAATCGAGGTCTCACGTGTTGTATTATCTCAAGGCTCCACACAACCCAAGTACAGAAACAACAACTACACGATTTAACTCACGGTGGGAAAGTCCTTGCGTGAGCACTGACTATTTTCACCTAATTCACCAGCTGCAATCCAATTGCATTGTTTCATAAATTAAGAATGAAAAATAATAATAATACTAATGAAAATAAAAATAATGTATATATATATATATATATATATACATATATATGTGTATTATCTTCCTCAGGTGGTTCAGGAGATCTCCAACGATCTCAACAGCTCGTTACGTCATTATCTTTTGTTGTGATCATTAACACATGTTATTGATTATTAACAAACTCACGATTCAGGAAATGTTAAATATATATTAACTATCATGTCTCACGAAATATTAATTATATAGGAAAAATGTTTATTCTTGTTGCTGTTGTTGAGTAATTAACAGTTAATTATCGCAATTCATATTGTATTAATATTCAGTATTTTAACATTTACGTAATTTACTTTTCTTCAATTAAATAATTATCTTAAGTATCTGAGAAAAATCAAAAATTTTTTTCGAAAAATTTTTCAAACCAACGACTTCTTAAATTCAACTTTTTTTTTATATGGAACCAAGAAAATTTCTACCTTTAATTCAAAGTTCAAAATTTTTCTCACGCCAAGAAATCCTTTTTTTTCTGTGTATACTATCATTGATTTGAATATATGATTGTAATACAAAAAATACAAAAATGTTAATAGTCTGAAAAAAAAAAAACTTTTTTCATTTAAAAATTTTGAAAACTTTTAATTAAATTAGTTCATAATTAATAATTTAATAAATTTCACCGAAGCATTTACAGTCTCTAAATACTTAACATGATTTCTGATAATTTAAAAAAAAAAAGCCGACTTTACAAACATATATAAACCACACAGTAACATATATAATCATACATAACCAATTTTCATCTTATCCGATTATTTTTTGTTGGTTAACCAGACAATCTGACATTCAGTAGCATTAAAAATAGCCAGAAGCGAGTTTCTCAAATACCCACACCGACCGCAAAAGACCTACATATGTTTATAACCATATATACATATATAACCTCTCCATTTACGAAGTACATGAATATTAAAAATTTTCTTTGTCCCAGTTCAATAAAGTTTATATTGATCATTACCGTATATCTCGATAAATAATCACCACATATATATAGACATATATTGAGGCGCCGATATTTCTTGATTGTAATTGCATCGTCGATTATCCAAGTACCTTTACTTGATGCATGGAGGTTTACTTTTGTTCATTCGTCATACCGGCTACCAGAGCCTCGCTTGAGACTTGAGGACACTGCACATCTGTATTGTAACTTTATACACAAATACATGGAGATAATACATAGAGATGTAGCCTCGAGTAACCATGAAACATCATACTAACATACAAAAGCCAAAGGCTTATGTATATATATATATGAGCATACATATGTTCGCCGACGTATAATCTTCCGGGTATTTGGACTGGTCACCGTATAGTTTATCTCGTTAAATCATACCAGAGCTATGATTTTGTTCCTTCATAAGGATTAAATTATGAGCATGTGTTCGTTAAGTTAAGACACTAGGACGATATTCTACTACAAATAAATTTCTGTGTTGATCATTTTTAAACGGCCTGTATATATGCGTGTGTATGTGTGTGAGGAAAAGGATTGACTAGATACCTTAACTATACAAGTAAACTAACACAGTTGCTTACATAGCAACAAGTATTGAGATGTTGACCTGATATCACGATTTACGATATCACGACTTTAAAACCCTATCCGCCAATTTGTGATAATAGCTCTTTATATATATATACTAAGAATATAGAATGTATATAGTAGTATGTTTTAGTAGTTGTAAACTGGAAAAACTTGTTTTGAGTTAGTAAAGTAAATTATTAATATCCAGAAAGCGTTACGACAAAATGGCCGCGCATTCAAAATGGCTGGGCATCAAAATGACAGCTGATTAGGTAACATACTAAATATTAAGTACTAAGCATGTATTTTTATCGGTTTATAGATTTATTTACTTATGAGAAGTACGAAAAAGGAATTTGTGGTATCTCAATTCGTTTGTCATTGTATAAATAATCGTTTAAGTTCTTTTGGTGGCCATATACAGAACTGCGTGAGCAAGAGTACAAGAATTGTATGTTTTTATGTTTTATGGCGGGTTCTGAGGGTGATAAGTCTTGTGAGTTCAAAGGTAAGCTTGTAGAAGTGAGTGCGTGGGTGGAAAAATTTACAACCCAACTTCCGAAGGGAGGAATTATTTTATTGTAAATCATTTTTTGTGTAAATGTGAAACTACTTTAGGCTCGTGAGAGTAAACTGTGAATGAGGACAAGGGAAATTTTTTTTTATAATGTTTTTAATTATAATTTAGCTCACTTGTATTATATTGGGGATTTTCTTTAGTGAGTAAATGAAAATGAGAAGTCGTGTTTGCTTGGATGTGTACGGAGTCATAAGGCTCGGTTTATTGCACTCATGTAATGGTTTGAATATATGTGTGCAAACTCTGAATGTACGTATGTACAAAGCTGCAGCTGTTCCATATAGTTTAATGGCAGATGTTTCTGGCTCCGCGTCCGCGGGCTAATCGTACCTATATATAAATTCACTGGACTATTTTTTATTTTTTTCATTTAACGTAAAAAAAGAAATTTTTTTTTACGTTTGCTATCTACCAATTTAATTAATTTTTTTTTAACTCGCTTCTGACAATTGGAGAGCTTGTACTCTAGTGTAATTTAAAAGAATCCTAGGTGAGCTAGAGATTTTTAATTAAAAATAATCGACCGACATTCGAATAATAAATTAGTCCAGGGTAAAGAAACGCGTTAAATTTTATATTTCAATAAATTTTACAGATATATTTCGTATTCTATTGGTCATATCAAGTCGTTGGGAGGTTTATTTGCCCATAGAACTTTTGTAAGAGAAATAATTTTTTTATCTGCCGATAAAAAAATTTAAGGGAAAATGGAGAGTGAGAGCGATAGAAATAGAAAAGTACTTTTTCGCACCAGACCCGCGTTAAAGAGGTACAATAAAGTAAAGTCGATGGCCCTAAAAAAGTTTCTGATTGAATCGTCGGAAATTCAGTAGTCTTTGATCGTACTTTAGTCGTTATATTTTTTTTCTTTGTAAATTCTTAATATTATTTTTCGCCTCATAAAAATAAATTTCGTTCATCCTTGATAAGTTATTCTTCAAGTTAAATTCCTTTTTTATCAATCGATCGGAAAATTCCGTTTTTTCTAACCTCGAAATTTTTTAAAAGTTTAGATTTGACGTTAAAAATATTAAAATTAGTAATAAAAAAAAAACTATCGGATATTTTCGAAGATTCACTCGAGTAGAATCCAAAAAAAATTTATGTAAAAATAAATGAATTTTTATCCAGTGGAATTGAGTCATTAAAAATCGCAAGTGACCAAAACGCATAAAAAATTCAAATAAATTTTTAAATAATTGAAATTGATAATGAAAAAAATAAAAAAAATTACTGGATGCTTTCGAAGGTTCATTTGAGTGAATCGTAAAAAAATATGAATATTTAATTGACGTAATGAGCCATGAAAAATAATAAGCGATGAAAAATTTGATAACCCGGCGTATAAAATGATTTCAGCTTTATTTGGATATTATAATGCTGAGGTTAATCCGCCAAAAAGTAATAAAAGAGATTAACAAGAAATAAGAAATAAAATAAATAAATAAAAAAGTGTTAAATGTTTATGTTGATTTTACACGTTAGTTTCTCAGGTTCTTGACCGTCTGTTGGCTATGCAAAGCAGCATTGTAGTGAGACTTAAATACAAAGGTCCATATCTTCGGCAACCCCGCAGCGATCACACCATAACACGATGTGCGAGTGAGTTTTAAATAAAAAAAATAAAAAAATGAGAGAAAACGGATGGTAAAGTTTGTGCTCTTACTTTTATGTGTTTGCATCACACTCACGCCCCCGGGTGCGGCACGTGCAAAATATGCATGCGTTTGCACACGAGACAATGCTACCACCAGTCAAAAAGAGAATTCGCTCTACTATATACATATAGATATATGTGTAAAGTTGGACTTAAAATCGCGAAAGCAGGAAAAAACGATAAAAAGATTGTCCGAGTGCAGTAGCATGTGAATCGAGTGTTGGAATGAAGCTGTGAAAAGGACGACACACATTTATACAAACGGGAGCACAAAAGTTCACGTTTTATCGTGACCAAATGCATGCAAGGGGTGTGAGATGACAAGGGAGTTGTGGGTGTAACACCATTGAAAACAATTGTTTTTAATCTTCACAAACGCTGCCAAGAAACATGTGCCGCCGATTATTTTTTTTTTATTTTTAACCCCACAAACTCAACAATAAAAACATGTTACATGCAAAAACTCGGAGAAAAATTCCGAGTACATAAATAAAAAAGGTTTAAAAATTTTAAGCATGTGGATAAAAAATTTTATCAATTTGAATTCTGTAGAGACCACCCTCAACTATATAAAAAAAAATTCATCGACTTTAGTCTGGTCCGGTCAATTGGCTTAGCAATAATTTTTGACATTACCGTCGGAGATCCCAGTGAAAAATAAACTGCTCCGGGGTAAAGTACATGCCTTCGTTTTTTTTTAACCATCGTGCTGCAGTGGTTGGTAATGATTCTCCTTGGCAAGTCTATTATTATCTTTCCCCGTGCGACTCTCCAACGTCCTTCTCTTTCTTTTTTTCTTTTCGTTAGTATCTTTTCTTTTTATTAGCCTTTTTTAACTGGCTCGACGGACCAATGCATACTCAGGTTTCTCAGGAAATTTAAGTTTATGTGTACCAATCATAGACACGCGGATCGTTATGTGTATTTATGATGCGTAGCCAGAATGAGCCGCTGCAACTATTATGGATTATGTTTACCGTCGACGGATATTTATATATATATTTCTGTATATATTTTGACATGCATCACTAGGCTTAATTATTGTAGAAAATGGATCTATTGTAAACAGCTCGCTACTCATATTGATTGTCTGTTTTATGATACATATATTATGAGTTATTTTACAAATACTCTCACATGTCATAGTTAAATATAATGTAGGATCTGTTAGTTTAATTAAATATTACTGGGAATTACGGAAATGGGGCAAATGGACATTATGGCTTTAGTTTAGATACGAAATTATATATGATGAAAAAATGTAGAAAATTTAATTACCGACAAGAAAATTTTAAAGTCTAGTTTATAAGTCTGTTCGTTTGATATAAAAGCTGTAAGTCTTTTTTTTTTTAATTTATATAAAATATCTTCTTAAGTTTTGATTTTATATTATTTGAAAAAAACTTCAACTCGAGTTTATAAGCCCGATAGTTGGTTTGTTATAAAGTTTCAAGTTAATTTTTCATAATGCTGAAGTTATCCGACGTCTATTAATTTCGGATTTTTTTTAAAAACGATAAATTGAAAAAAAAAATTATTTAAAAAATTGAACTTGTAGCTTTTTTAATTTTCTACATGTGCATTTTTTTACTTTTTGTTTTTTCGTAATTGATTTGTTGAAAATCCGAAAATTTTTAATTGTCAGCTAATTTAAGGATCATAATTTTTCTCAATTTAGATAAAATTGCTTATAACTTCTGAAATTTTGATTTTACATAAAAAAGTAAAGACACATTTTTTAACCCTTCGTCGGTCGCGCTATGAGCGTAGCGCCGGCTAACAACTACTCAACCTATAGAGACTCGCTACAGTGCGAGCGAGAAACTAAAAAAGACGCGACCGACGAAGGGTTAAAGAGCATCAAATTCTCTTAAAAAAAGGTATAAATGTATGAATTGATAATTTCAAAATTTAAAAAGTTACAGGCATTTTTAAATTATCTGACAGTCAACTTCGTAATCTGGTATTAAATTTCATAAAAAAAAATTTTTTTTAAATTTTCTATGACTGTTATTATTATTGTTCTTATTAAATTCCAGTAAATAAAGTTCATTAAACTAAACCTACATCTCAAAATAAAAAAAAGTTGAATTAAACAGTTCCGCAATATATTTAGGCAAAAAAAAAAAAAAAAAAAAAAAAAAAAATATGAAGAGTATTGGTAGCTCTCGAGTTGAACGTCGGCTCCATATGCTTGATATATTGATGAATTCATAGAGGTCGTGTCCAGAGAACACTCGACTTCGTGCGCTTAGCTCTCGATACCTTTATGGGATTCTCTTTTGATTCCCCTCAGCAGCCCGAAGCATAGAGAGAAAGAGAAGACCAAAAAGACGAGTTAACCATTATCCCCTCTTCCTCCCCCTGTCCCCCTATCCCTCATACTCATGGCCCCTTTCATCCACCCTCAATACCGGGCGTTTACGATATGTCGCCACCTACCTCGAGCAGTATATTTTGGAACAATGCCTCTATCCAGCCGCCTACTATATACTATATATATGTACCAGCGCTCGTGAAAATTCGTGCTGCCGATCGAGAGATACACAACAGCCTCTCCATCGCTCCAAGACTTAACTCCCAACAATATTACCTTTTTACTTTCTATTCAATGTACTCGAAGCAGTATCCAGTTATCCAGCCAACAACTTTAATTATTTCATAAATATTAAAAACTACAGCGGCCATTTATTCTTAAGAAATCGGTATCATATTAATGAAAATGAAATTATCAGTATGGAAATTTTAAATAAATTATGACAATTTATATCCATTTTTAGTATACAATACGATCAAGTTCAAAGTTTTTTGGATAGTACACGGAAGAAAGTGAGCAAAAATTACTATGCAGAAAGTAACCTCTAATAAGTAAAAAATAACTACTCTAAAGTGAAACATGCAATGAAAATTTGATCAAAATGCGTCGAAACTAGAGATTTCAAGCTACAAAATGTTTTCTTTTTGACGCGATTATTTTTCACGGTTAGTTTTGCAGAAATCACTAAAAAATTTCTAAAATTTTTCTGTTCCTTTAATTTATGTCATGAATGTATATACTCAGTAAAAATTACTAATGCTTATATAGTAATTTTTAATTTACGATAGCACATTTTACTTATGGAATAGTGATTTTTGAATTTTGTCAAAAGTAAAAGCCATCGGATCATGACCCTGAAGATCGGGACGTTTTTCGCGCAATGAAAATTTAAAAAATTTGTGTGATTTGGCTGCTTAAAGGTGATTTAAGGGGTAATTTGGGGTGGCTGCAATTTTCGGCTGATTTCTTACAGTATTGGCAGTGAAGTCACTTATTGTCAGTAGAAAAAGTGTACCACTAGAATTAACGACATACTTTTTCTTGGTTAATGATGAATAGTTACTAGAGCATGTAAACGTTAATTATAATACCGATTGTCCAAGACTGAGCTTATTACTATTATTTGAAATAAAAATAAACCGAATGTGAGAGAAGAGAAATGAAGAACAGAAAGAGTAGAAATGTAGAGAAGAGAAGCCTACGTGACGATCATCGAAGTTGGACAAGCAACGCGAATTTTATAACATCTACGTCTTCCATTTGGAGAATCTGAGAGTTGAAGAGAGTGGAACAAGCCCGACGATTGGATCGTCTTGTGTTTGTTTCTCTTTTATATACAATACAATACAATACAATACAACATAACACGATGAGGTTGCTGGTGTACTCACAAGTGGATAATACACGGTGCACTCTTACTCTCATACTTTTATTGATGATGATTGTGGTAGTTGATGTTGGATATGTTTGTATGCTTGTATAGTCCTGATGATTGTTTAAATGTGTGTATAAGTGGCTGTCTGAGTGTCTGAGTGTGTGAGAATACGTGTACCCATCGGCATCTATGGCCGTTATTCGCAGGTGATACCCCGGGCTGATACTTTTTAGGGGGAATAATTTTACGCGATGGTAACCTTACGAAAGGTGAACAAGCCAGAGGATAAAATTAACAAAATTGTGAGTCAAGATTGTTTGTAATATTGCCGAGGTAATTTAAATATGAATAGTGAATATTTGCCTTAGTAAAATTGTTTTTTAACTTTTTAATACAAGTTGGGTTGTATTTTTAACATTTTACTAAATTAAGAGTCTGATAAAATAATAAATTTATGAGAGAAACAAATATTTAAATTAATTGGGTTAAAAAATTGGTAGTTGTAGTTTACGAACGAGGTTTTAATAAAATATGGTGGGTTAATTACTGGAGGAAATGAGCTCGTTTTGGGTTATTTTAAAATAAATTTAATGAGGGAGACGATAAAAAATATTAAGATATTTCATAATATTCAACGTCTGCGCAGTTATGAATTTTTAAAATGGTCATTTTTAAATTTCGGATTTACTAATTAAAAATGGACAATTTAAATTTATAACGACTATGGGTTTTAATATTAACGAATCGTTTATTTTTTATCTTATTACTTATAGAATTTTCTTTAAAATTATCTACAGTGATGCTCACTTTTGCCGATAATTACTGAGTATTTAAATTAAATTAAATCTTAAGACTTTAAATCTCTTACTTTTTGCCCACGAGTAATCAAATTAATTACTTAATATTTACTACACAAAGTAACCTTCATTGTAGCTAATTTTAAAGGAAATTTAATAAGGAACACGATAAAAAATAAATTATTTCTTAATATTCAAATGCTGGATAATTATAAATTTTTAAAACGACCCATTTAAAATTTACGGATTCGTTTATTAAAAATGGCGGTAAATAAAAATTTATAACTTGAGGATTTAAATATTAAGGAATAATTTATCTTTTGTCTCGATCCTCATGAAATTTTCTTTGAAACTATCGTCAATAAGCTCAGTCGCCTAATAATCACTCCGTAATTAAATTCAATAAAATATTTTTAAAATCTTTAAAATTTGAACTGCGACTCTTTAAATAATTAAATAACTCAGTAATTGCTGGTCAAAGTACACGTCATGAGGTAACGTTTAAGGGAATTCAATGAGGAAGACAATAAAAAATAAATAATTTCTCAATATTCGAATTCCTCGAGTTGAGAATTTCAAAAGCAACAGAAGTCAAAGTGAATATTTCTTACCGACTAAGTACGTCACTATCCAACTCCAAACTCATTATAATGAATGCAAAGCTTACCTGTAACAAAAAAAAAAATAATAAATTATTAACCTGATAGTAATTATCGTGATCAATACTCTTGTAAATAGTAAATATAAAAAAAGTAAAACAAGGAATTAAAAATACATATATAGTGGTAAAAAAAAACTAATAATCAAAAGCCCGGTTGAAACGCTGTGTGGCAAGTATGTATGAGAGGCCGCACCAGCGCGGCATCCGACCAATCAGCAGCCATGTAAAAAGAAGTAAATTGTATCCATTCCGAAAGTCTCCGCGTGCCAGCTCGTTGAGTTTATACCAACATACTGCTCAAGAGCAGGACTCAAACGAGCGCCCTCGATATTAGCAATCTCGTCCTGCAGAAAAGATGCGCTTTTTTATTTTCATTTATTTACTTACTTATATATACAAATTTTTTTTTATTTTCCCATCTTTATCCACTACATTTCATCTTTTTATCGTTCTGTGAGATGAATAAGAACGCACTGCACTGCTCCACTCGGTTATGAGTGCAGGCCATTTATTGAAGCTCTTGTTTTTTTGCCCCACACTTTAATACCCGAGTTTAACAAGCCCCATTCAATTATTATATTCAAAACAATTCAGCTTTGTGTGAGCTATTGAAAAAATTTTATTGCAAAAAAAAAAAAATAATAATTCATTAATACTGGCTTACATATTTTTTTTTACTGACAAGATTTAAAAATAAAATAATATTTATATCTATTAATCGAATTGTCTTTGTTGATAAAATTGAAGGTGTGTTTGCTCTCGTTATCTCAATTTTTATTTTTTATTCCACCTGTTCTGCTATATATATGTATATGTATATATATGTATACATATATAGAGAGGCAGAGAGAGGGAGAGACTGAACTATACAACCCTCCAATCTTTATACTTTTAAATAGCATACATTCAAATCATGTGCACGCGTTACTAATGAACACCCCTCGGTTTTTATTTTACTTCCTCTCACAGACTGTGTAACACTAACCAGTATACAGTATTATTTAATCAGGGATGATGGAAAAAAAGGGAGATGGTAACAAAGGCAGGCTTACGGATTAACTGGTAAACATGGTAATTTGATATAAATGCAATATGGTTATATTTTTTTTGTTTGTTTGTGTTATTAATGTAGATAAGAGGATTGTGAAATTTAATTCACATTTATTATTATTTTTTTTTGTTTTAATAGACGCGACAATAAATGAAATGAAAGAAAATTTTTTTCAGTGGTTTAGTAAAAGTTTATTGTGGGCTCAGGGCAAAATGGGTCAAGTCAAAGTCTTTCTGAAAAAAATTATGAGGGGCAAAATGGACCAGATGGGTAATTTGGGCCATAGAAAATTGATAAGAAATAATAAAAAATTCGAAACCAGCTCTAAATTTTTAATGATACTGAAGTTAATAATTTTTGAATTGTTTTTTAAATGATAAATTATGAAAAAAATAGTATTCTAAAAAATTGCACTTATAGTTTTTTTAATTTTCTACATGTGCATATTTTTTTTTTTTTTATTTTTTTGTAATCTATTTGTTGAAAAAAAAACCCAAAAATTGTTAATTGTCTGTTAACTTCAGGAACGCAATTTTTGTAAGAATGATTTTATTAAAATTTTTTTTAATTGATATTAAAAAAAAAATTACATGAATAACATTGAGTTAATAAGTTTAATTTTTGCAGTTGGGTCATATAAATGCTATATATTTAATTAGGGACAAAAAAGTAGAATTAATGAAAAAAAATTACAACATAGACATTTTTTTCTTCGGAAGCCCATTTTTTCCCTCCCCTTCCAGAAGGCTTGAGTAGAAAAAGTCAAAAAAAATTCATAACCAGACATAGAGAGAAATTTTGTTATGTATGAATTTGAAAAAGAAAAAATATAGAATTACGTGTGGGCTTAAAAAACTGTTAGCAGAAATAATTGTTTTTATAAAAAATTTAAAATTTAACCAGACATTCCGGAGTTCTACTGAATCAGGAGGTAGTAGGTAGTTGGTAGTGAGTATCAACATTGTAGAGGTGAGGTAATAAGGTATTGGTAATAAAATACGAATTCGAAAAACGAATTTTGTGTAAGAAAATAATTCGAGAGCCAGGTAGGGTTTTAGTAGCGAAGACGGTGTCTAATTTATGTTGTCTTTAATGAATTTAAATAGATGGGCCGTTTAGGAGGATCGGTGTGATCGTTGAGGTCATTGACAACTTGGAATTCTTGACGACAGAATCGAATTTTTTATAATTAAAAATAGATTTTATTATTTTTTTTTTTTTATCTATCGGTTGTTTTTTCTATTGACTATTGTGAGTTATTATAATTTGAGCCATCGAATTTATTGAGTTTATTTTTTAAATTAAAAATTTTTATTGCAATAAAAATTACCTTAAATTTTTAATTTTATTTATTTAGTTTCTGTAATTTATTTTTCTTATAGTCAAAATATATTTAGTAGAATTTCGTAATAAAAATTATTTTGAATCATTATTCCACAAAAATAAAAAAAAAATTATTGGTAATAAATTTTTCATTTTTAAGTTTAAAATTTGAATTTTAAAAAAATTATTTTCGGAAAATTTTGTAATAAATAAATTTTAAAAATTATTTTTAAATGATTTATACGTCAAGCTTAAAAAAAATTTTAATATAAATTAGTAGTAAAAATATGTTATTTTAAAAATATGTTTACAACTAAATTTGTAAAAATTAATCAATTAGTGCCAATTATTTAAATAATAGAAAATAAAATCTAAAAACCTCTGGAATTTTTATAACCAAAATTGCAACATTGCCATTAACTGAGACTTTGTAATTTTTATTACCGATAGTAAGTATTCTTATACACACTGTAAAAAATCGGGAGTGAATTCGGAGTGACTAGAAATTTTATTAAAATTCAAATTTATTGTCACTTGAAGTTCTGGAGTTTTAGAAAAATTCATCTCGCATTCGAAGTAAATAGAGAGTTGATTTTTTTCAGTAGCGAAATTTGGATTTTATTTAAATCCGTATTTACTCCGAGTGAATTTTACTCCAAGATTAAATGCGGGTTTACTCCACAGTTTTTTTACAGTGTGCTAATTAATAGAAAAAAATATCAAAGAGCCTCTAGAAAGTTTATAAAAAAAATTGAAACCCGTTAACTGCGACTTAATAATTTTTATTATCAATTGTAAGTATCTTATGTAAACACAACGATAATAATTATCATCACTTAAAAAAGTTGTAAATAATTTATGAATAACATAAAATCCAGCCTTTAAATTGAATTAAGTAACAAAAAAAAATTGTGTAATAAAATTATTTGCAAGACCTATTTCTCATAAGAATGAAGTAAAAAAAATTTCATTGACTAGATTTAATGACTACTTTAACGCACTTTATTTATTCTTTTTATGACATAAATATCGTTCTTAAATGCTACTAAAGATAAAAATAAAAAACTATTTATGCTCTTATATATATACTACCTCATATCCATTAATAACAGTTATTTAAAATCCTGCTTTACACAATTGTAAAAAGTATCCTTGAAATAAAAAAATTTAAAATCGAGTGTCACATGACTGCGGAAAAACAATCAACAATAGATTTAGCAATGCGCGCATCGCGGTAACAATACTGCGGCTAGAAAAATTAACCGAAGAAACAACAAAAAGACAAATAAAAAGTAAAAGTTGCTTTAGATGAGAAACAAAGTGAGTATTCAATAGAAAAAACGGTTAAATAAAACATGAAAATACCAAATAAAAGTGGATAGAAATAAAAAAAAAGACGGAACATTGCGGTCAAGCAACAGAGACATCCGATTGAATTTTAATTTCACATGATGTATGCTCAATAATTATTTATCCGCATTTCACAAGCTTTCATCAACATCATTTAATATTAATAATGTATCAGTGTATATATTACGTCGCTTATAAATTTATTATAGTAAAGTTTTGCGCAATACAATTAATTTTTCATTAAATGGATTCGGTAAATAGCTAAATAGCTCTAATGGTATCTAATAGGTACTTATTAATTTTAAATTGAAATAGAGAGTTCTATTTGCGAATTGACAAATTATTAGATAATTTTTAATAACAAAAAATAATTAAAAGTTTATATACATTTTTTTCATTTATAATTTTTAAAAAAATTATTTTGTTGAATAAAAAATTTATAGTTTTTCCTTGAGCTAGTATTGGTCCTTTAAGTTCCATGTGCTAGAAAAATTGTTAATTATAGGTTACAATGTATAAATTGTAAAAAATCGGTAGTGAATATGAACGTTATTTTGATTAGAATTCACTCTTTCACTCGTTTAAAAAAAATCAGTTCGCATACGAAGTGAATAGGGAGTTTTTTTTTGAAAGTTATTTCGGGGTGATGTAAATTTCATTGAAATTCGCGTCTTATTCAGAGTTTTAATTTTAAAATATACTCTCGAAGTGAATTTTACACTGCGGGGAGAAATTTTCGAAAATTTTTACCGTGTATTAAAAATAAAATAACATTAATAACTACACTGTGAAAAATTTCCAACAAATTTTACTATGGGTGCATTGTAAAACCGGACTATAAGAAAATTGGTACAAAATTTAAAAGTGTCCCATAGTAAACGGTATGCGCAGACGACACGATTGGGGCCAATGCGCATACGTTTTGCTATGGGACACTTGTAAATTTTGTACCAGTTTTCTTATGGTCCGATGTTACAATTCACTCATTGTAAAATTTAATGGGAATTTTTCACAGTGTAATGATAAGCGAATGTTTGATAAAAAACACAAACAAAAGTTTTAATATTGAGGTGCATTTTTTTGACTTTTTGACTTCAATTTTTTTCAGCTTTCTTTTCACATTTTCTCGGCAAAAATTATTTTATGAAGAAAAAAAAAATAATTCTACAATTATCGAGAAAATTTTACCGGTAGAATGATGTATAGAAAGTTAATATTTGCCTACGGGAACAATAAGAAAAAAATTTCTTAAAAATTTGAATACTGAGTTGCATGCTATGCTTTTCTGATTTGAAATTTTCGAAGTTTTTAAAAATTATCTAGAATATTAATTAATACAAATTACCGATTTCCTCTTTCTCCACAGCTGCAAGAATGCAAGTATGCAAAATTTGAATTCAATGATAGAAAACACTAGAAAAATATTTCCAAAAGTAAATCACGGTTTGCATTTTTTTGCGATTCTGCAACTCAGTTTCGTTAATTTTTCTAAATTATCTCCAAAAATTTTAATTTTTCATTGAAAAAAATCGATTCTCTATCAAACTAGATAGTTGTACGAACAAAATGTCATAAATCATAATGATTTTTACTCACGGAAAGCGATGAGAAAATTTTTCAAAAGATTCGAATCATGAATAACATAATAACATTTTTATAATTCTTTGCTCAAAGTAATTAAATTTATATTTAAATACACATAATATATCATATTTAACCGACATTTCACAAGCTGCCACTACTATATAAAATATTAATAACGCATTACAGTATACATTACGTCGCTTATAAATTTTTTATACCTTTGCGTAATAAAATTAATTTTCCATTCATACAAATAGCTCTAATGGCTTCTACTATAAGCTTAATAATTTTCAATTGCAAAATAAATGCTTTGTAATTAGAAAAAAATCAACTATGCCTACTCATAATAATTAACCATTTTTTTCCTTCCTGTCATCATATTTGCACCGTAAAAAAAAATCGGGGTAAGCAGGCGGTGTAAAAGTTAAAATTTTCGGTGTTAAATTTCAACACCGAAAACGGTGTTAAAATGGTATTACCGTCGGTGTAAATATTCTTTACCGGTGTTAAAAAAATTTACATAATATATTATTTTTCCTAATTTCTATACCTGGAATATTTTTTACACCAATTTAACACTGCCTACACCGATGTTATTTCATTTTAACACCGCTATTTTTACAGTGTGTTCTGAAAAATTTTAATATTTGTTGCTTTTTTTCAAAGGATACGCAGGCTTTGATTCTTGTGTGGCAAACTTTCAGTGTACATATGTATATATGTATATATATATATTTATTTGAGTATGTAGCAAGAGTATAGATGGTATAGAGGAGGGAAACGCAGAAGACAGTGTATCCGGTATTTGAGCAAGGAGGTATTGCGTGCGAGTTAACAAGCTAACGACGGCGTGCGAGCGCGATTTCTTTCCTATCAAACTCCATCTCCTTCTCACCCCTTCTCCGTCCAATCCACAAGTACCTGTACCAGTACCAATGCAAAGTACAACTAAACCTCAACTCAAGAACAACAAGTCGGTTATACTGTACAATAGCAAGTTTGCAAACCAAGAGCCATCATCTAGGTTCTTTAGCCCTGATCACATTTTAAATTTAAAATTTTTTTTTTACACTCCCTATTCAATTTCGTATACAGCAATTGCAATTTATTATTTTTCAAAATATATCGGAGATTAATCTTTTAATTAATTAAATATTATTATTTTTTTTTAATTTATGGAAAACCAATGTTTGTATTTAATTATTTTAAAAATTTTAATTATGAGATAAAAATTAATTAAAAGTTGATAATTAAAAATTTTTAATTGCAAATGAAATTATCTTTTAAATTTATTATTATTTTTCGTTAATGTTGAAATTAGTATGGACATATAGATTATGTATGAAGTTCTTCAACCATCGAGATTTAAGGTTTTGTATCTTCTGAACCCGAGTATCAAAGAGTACAAGAATGCTATAAGCTATAAGATATATAAATGAATAAGATGTATATAAATGTGATGGTATATGATCGCTGGAAGTAAATCGCGTGTATGGGTTTGTATATATGTATTTATATTTATCAAAATGTATGAGTATGAGGTATGGGTATGAGTATGAGTGAAGGAGCAAAGCAGGCTCAGGGAATAAGAGGGTCCACTGTTATTGCTATCAAGTGTATAAGTGCAAAGAAGGCACATTGGCTATAGCCCCTGGTGTGTGCTGAATCTCTCATACGATATGTATCGCTTATGAGTAATTGTTGAGTGCCGAGTGTTCGTAATATGAATGGGTTTCCGTTCACTTGCAAATGTAGTCATACATCACTGCGTTAATTACGGCAATGAAATGTTTATTATACCAATGTCAACAAATTTTCTTACTAAGGACCATTTTATCAACTTATTCAACCAGTTAGTCTCTTCATTAATAATTATACACCAATAATTAATACCATGGATAAAAAATGAACTCATTTTGCTATCCAGAGAGAAATCTTAAATTTTTTTAGCTCAAGAAAAAAATTTCCTGAGTCAAAAGTGAACAAACAAAATGTTGACTCTTCTTCGGGATTGAAAAAAAAAATTTTTTGGGCTGAAAAATAATTTTGAAACCGGGATATAGCTTTTTTCTGTGGGCTGATGTACGTTATGATTTTTTGAAGAAGCGAGAAAACTTTTTTGTTCATTTTGATAATTTCCAATGATTTCATTCGGGTTCTAAATTATTTTAATAAAAAATCTCCTTTATTCCAGCCAGATGTCACTTTTTAGTAGATTTCATAGAAATCTTTTGCATTTGTCCTCATGGTGGAATTTTCAAAGAATTTTGCCATAATCTATCATAATTCATCGAGTAGGCTCTAAAAATTCACACAAAATCTAAAAATATCATTGGTTCAAAAGTTTAAATATATATGTAATATATATTAGCGCAATGTTGCGACAATAGCGGCCACAATTTTTAACGGATCTTAATGAAACTTGGCACACTTATTCTATGAACGATTATCACGGTTAAGTTCGAAGATGAGCAAAATCGGTCAACCCAATTAGAAATGGCGGATATTTGAAATTCAAAAAATAACGAAAAATCATACTTTTTCGGCTTTTTTCGTAAATAACTTTGTAACGGGTATATCTATCCTTATTATGTAAAAAGAACTTGATGGCCGATGGAAAAAGCTATATTTTCCTTTTTTTACTTTTCGTTTTACGATAATTGTTCCACTTTTAATAAGGGTTCAAAGTCACATAATTGACTCATGTGGTTATGGTGATAATGCCATTGTTTATACCTTTGAAAATTTTTGATGGGTGATTATTAAATTGTATATATATAGAAATCTACTTCCATTTCGGGTGTCGAATGGCCTTTTATTTTTTTAAAAGTATTGTTAAATATAGAAGGAAATCTTCTTTTTTTATCTTATTCATGATATTTTTCTCTGGAAAAAAATATTTTGAGCTTTAATTTTTACTTTTGTAAATTGTAAAAGTTAATTAGGCTTCATCCTACTGAATTTCAAAATCAATACGATGATTTTTTGTTAAAACTCATAAGTTACTAAAAATTGTTCTACAGACTTCGAAAAATTTCATTTTACACTGCAAGGTATCGATTGTTTTCATTAAATTCAACCAACATTTCAGAGTAGTAGCAAAAAAAATGTACCTTGGTTTTATTAAAATCAAAGTAACAAAATTTTTTTTTACATTAAATTTAATAAAAGCGTTTTAAATTCGGCATTTAAACTTTTAGAACAAAACTTTTTTCATTTAAATCCGAGAATTTTAACCAGCGTCACATCCTCTGGAATCTCAACAATTTACAAGAAATAAGAAACCGCAAATTTTTCGGTTCCACAAAAAATAATCGGTAAAAAAAGCAAAAATAAAATTTAAAGCCATAAAATGTAAAGTGAAAATAAATAAATAAGCATCCACATAAAATATAAAAAACTATTGAAACTAAATGAACATAATTGTATATCAGAACCGAGTATTTGAGGTACAGTCGGTTTGATTTAGCATTTTTATAGCGTGTACATAACGCCGTGATGATGTTTACATTTTACGACACATCTCTCATGTATTCTTTCTTCTCGGCAGTGGGAAAAGACATTTCAGCGCTCATGTAAGCCGTCTTAGTAGCTAAATGTGTGCCTCTGAAGTTGGATGGATGAGTGTGGGAGTGAATACGGCTGAGGAGCCTTCTACATATACACAATACTCAGCAAAATACTCATTCCATGTCTACTTCCAGCTTTAAGTCTATCTCCAGTACTAGCATTAGCACCGGCAATAGCAATAGCAATAGCACTGGCTTTACTAAACGTATAATACTATTGTAGTTAACATTATAAGATCCTATGCAATGTTTATCTCCTCTCTAAAACAGTTATACTGTACTTTAAATACAAAAGATATCCGTCAGTGACATGTTTGTTGCGTTCGAGAATGGGCCATTGTCCGAGTGCCCTTTAATATCCCACCGTTTGGCCTTCATCCAATCCGTGTGATGCAACCAATTTTATACTGTATTATATTACATTACATACATTGCACATATATATTTATATATGTACATTATCTTGATTATTGTTATAATGTGCGAATGAAAGTTATGCGTTATTTGTACGAGTAATTGTATAGAAAATTCAAAGCCTTGAACGACAGCCTTGACGCATTATTTCAATTAAATTTAAACACCAGAGGAATTAAAAAAACGGCGACCGGAAATTACCAAGATTATTTTATTTATATTTTGAATCATTGAAAAATTACAAGTTTAAAAAAATGAAGTTTTGAGTCACTACAAATTACGAAATTCGGTGCAACAATTGATTTTCATAAGAAATTTTCCTAATTAGGCTTTACAACTGAAGAATAAGCAAATTTTCTAATGTTAATAAACATCCAAAGTACTCAGAAGAAAAAAATTTCGATAGAAAGCAACGACTCAAAAAAATTTTTTTGAAAACCTCAATTTTCTTGGCTTGAAAAAATCTGGACTTGGTTCTTAAAAACGTGTGTTTTCCACAATATTTTCTTGACTTTACATATCATTTTTTCTGCGTAGAAAATGAGCTAATTTTAGATAAAAATGGAGGTTACAGTCAACTAATAAGAAATTTTCAACAAACGGAAGTATCCGAGTTCAAAGAAGACAAAATTTTTACTCGACCCCACATAGAAACATATATATGCGAAAAATCTATGTAACATGTTTTTTGCGCGAACATATATTTATATATACTCTCGAAACATGAATAAGTGAATATTCACTGATTCTGAATCGGTGCCAATCGAACCACTTTTTAAAATAAGTGCTTCAGTTTGCTTGAAATTAGTGAATATTCACCTATTTCACTTATTCATGTTTACAGAGTATGACAATATAGATATCATCACAATGTATATAAACGTATTCGCAAAGCTTATCGAACATGTTTTTTTACAGATGTATGTTATACATATAACATAATTTTTATAGAACCTTTCCCGGAACCCTAATATCCGGACACTAACCAATGATTGACTATGTCTTTAAAATTTTTCTCAAAAGTAAATTCCATTTTTCTATCGATTGCACTGATTCCATTTCAAGAAACTACACTAAAGTACCAAAGTAAAAAAACTTGTAAGTAACATTACAGCGAAAACAAGTATCTTTTAAACCCCATCCAGAAATGTCTAGTTTTCAAGCTAAAAACTTTCGCAAAAAAAGAGATAAACCTGTGTTCTATTACAGAGCCACTAATTAATAAATGAATAAAGCAAAGTGTTAAAATTGTAAGCAGAATAATTATAATTTATAATGAACCAAAGGAACATAATAATAAAAAAAGTATTAAAAAACGAAACATAAAGCTGAATAAAATATAATGTCAATAGAACGTTGGCGACATTTAGAATAAACTTGTGTTCGTTGAGATCGGTTAAATATAATATTAAATTGTGTAATGCGTATTACCATTTTACGATATTATTTGCATATTTAAATCCATTTGGGTTTAGCATACTATTGTAAACAACGTGTGAGGGGACGTATGAGGTTATTTATGACAAGTCTTGGCCTTTGGTTTGTCTCTCGTTTCGCCTGTTAAACTTTGCCAAACTATATACACATATTTATTAATATATATACATATACATATATATTTATATCAGCATGGGTGTTTGTGGTTAAAACGTAAAAGAGATACTTGCGAACGAGTTTATCGTGTGCACGGAACTCACGATGCCTAGTATAGGAACCTATTCTCTAAATATATATATATACATATACATAGATAGATATGTATAAAGTATTGAAGAGAAATACACTAGTTGCGGATGGAGGTAAGGCCTCGATATTACCAATAATTGTCGGCTGGAAAAGGTTATCTCATGAAAAGCCGCGCATAGTAAACTCAACGCTCTACCATGACCGATAACTTATGAACCCTCTATACTTGTACACACATATATGCATATACATATATATGTGTACAAGTATAGAGGGTAGATGTGTATGTGTATGGATGGTATCCGCTGGGTTTAAACTCTTATTCGTCTTATTCTGTCGAGAGATACGAAGATCGAGTGCACCATCGATGAATGTAACCGGTACAATCATCCAGTTAGATACTATATACATTCTCGAATGATTATTCTTCATGGCAATTATGGTATATAATGTTTGTTTTAGCTATTTTATTATTTTTATATTTTATTAAATGTTTTAAATATTTTAATTTCTTTATTTATTGAAGAAATTTGTACTGAGGAATCTCACGATAGAGAAATTGCTAGAAATTTTATGTTAAGTGAAAATATATACTCTGAGGATTATGTTTTTTTGGGATAATGAAATTAACTTAATTAATATTCTGTAATAAAATTCTGGTAATATTAAATTTGTTAAGATAGAGATCTAGTTCCGAGCTACTGGAGCTTCAAATTCGAGCCTGGACAAAGAACGATATTTTAATTTATTTAAAAACCTTTGCTGGTCAGCTGGAGTCTCTTGAACTATAGGTGTTAGAGAACTACGAGGAGAATGATAAGCAAAATAATGACCAAGTCTAATCACGATAAAAAGTCAATTCGAAAACTTGTTTTCAGATCATAAATGTCATTCAAAGTTATTAACATGTTAAGATATTTAATTGATAATAATAATATTAATTC
The DNA here is from genome assembly GCA_030273425.1 of Microplitis manilae. Classification (NCBI taxonomy): domain Eukaryota; kingdom Metazoa; phylum Arthropoda; class Insecta; order Hymenoptera; family Braconidae; genus Microplitis; species Microplitis manilae. Next base: position 16,806,886 of record CP092730.1, on the reverse strand, counting down.
GTTTCATCGTCTATCATTAATATCACGAGTGATGGATCAGTTAATAAAACTACTAATGTCTAAATTAATAATATCACTGAGCAATAAAATAAACGATTAATTACAACAAACAAATAAACTAGTGGCTTAAATGTCAAGTGTAATGTAACTCTAATACAACAAGTGTACTTTATTAACAATCAAAGTTATCTTGAATTAAATCCCTTAGTAATGCCATTAGTAATTTAGTATTTTGTTACATGTAGAGAAAGCTGGGCGAAACGGACCATTTCAAAAATTTGGTAAAACCATTTTTTTTGCAAAATTGTCTCTAAAAGTTACTTATGACTCTTATTGTAACTTTCCTAAAATTTTGAGCCCCAAAATTTTTTTCAAAAAATTTTTCAATGGACTCAATGTATTGTTGGCATCAAAAAATATATGCTATACTTCGATTTTATATGCATTAATAAGTTGTCAATTTCCGATGCCTTCAATTACGAATGATTCCATTTCTTTTTGAATGACTAAAAATTGTAATATTTTTTTTAATAATTCAAATTTTCGAAACAAAAAAATAGAATTCAGATTGGAATCAACAAGATATTTACTCCTAATCCTAATCCCTTGAACATGGGTTGTTTGTGTCCATAAATTTTCAAATATTTTACTGTAAGCAGCTTACATGCCTCCAAATTTTGATGAAAACGTTTTTTGAAAAAGGGATTTTCGGGATTGGCAACTCTGTCGCATAATTAGGAGTTTAAAGAAGATCTGCAAATTTTTTCAGATTTTTTCTTACAGACATAGTTAAATAAGCGGCGGATGCTTATGACCCTTGTTCAGGATTTACATGTGCTCACAGCAACATGGAATTTGGGTTACTTATGGTTACTCTAAAAAAATTGAGTTCACCATTAAATGAAAATTGAATATTTGAAAGCTCCTCTAAATTATCTGATTCGAAAAGTATCAAATAATTTGTAAATTTTCGGAGTTTTCGAAAATTGACGAATAATCAAATTTTGAATCAAATGGCAATAATTGATTCGAATGCGATTTGCAGACCCAGATATATTTCTATAACATTCTACACTGGTAATAAAGTAATGCGCATTAAGTAGCAAGTGAATGAGATTGTAGAGATGACAATGGGAATTCAACGTATCCAATAACAATTTACTTTATGAAGAGCTTACACTCTGAGATGTAAAAGTTATCCAATACTGAGAAAGTTGCAGCTTGCATGGCGACTTTGATAATCACCCTGACCATTACGGAAGATTAGAGCAGTGAGAATTCAATGACAACTATCAGCTGATTGAGTCAGCTCTTAAACTTGTTACGATGACTCGTTAGATAGTTAAGAGCATCAAAGTTAAGTCACTTACTTTGGTATTTAAAATTTTTTATAATTTTAATTCCTTCGCATTTTACTCGTCATTATTTGATTTTTTTTTTTTTAATTCTCAAAGCGTATTAAATTAAATCTACATTTATCAATATTATTACGCTCGTTATAATAGGATTAAGTGGGAATTATGAGCTAAAAGGCATGCATAAAGAGAGTGAACCAAAAAGCTAGTTTTACTGATACGAATGCGTTTTTAAAACTCTAAAGAGGAATTATGGTGTAATTATTATTATTGTTATTTTAATTAATCATTTCTCAGTATTGATTTAGTACTTAAGTTGACGTTAAACCATTTTAATTATTGTTATTAATTTATTTTTGCTATCAAAGAAAATATCATTAGAGATTTCAACTTTTTTCTTAATTTCAGTTTTTTGAAATTTTCTATGGGGATTTTGAGTCATTGATCAAAATTTTTGATAAGACATCACAGAAGACAGTTTTGAGGATAAAATTATGTAAAAGTTTATGTTTAATTATGAGAAGTACAAGAAAAAATTTTAAAAAATTGTTTTGATGGACTTATTTCGATTTTTGATAACATTATAGAGGTTTTTTGAAATTATCTAGAAGAATTTGAATTTATTGACAAAAATGATTGATTCTGTATTAAACTAGATAGTTTTGCGGAGAAAATGACGCATAATAATTTAGTTTTTGATGACAAGAAGCCTAAGAAAATTATGTTGTATATCTAAATCATGAATACCGTTTTTAATGACTCATGTTTCAAGTATCGATTTTTGAAAAATAATCTATGATTATATAGTTATAATTCATAATTATGAGTTACATATTAAACCAGACAGTTATATAAACAAAATGACGTATAATAAGTATACTTATATGTAAAGAAAAAATAAATGCGAAAAGAATCTTAAATACTGTTTTTGAGTCTTGAGTCCAGATAATTTTATTTTTATTAAATGACCCAACAAATCCAAACTAGTCATTAAAATCGCGGTTCTAGATTAAAGTACACAAAAAAAAGTAGATGACCGATCATCAGATTAGCATTAAAGACACGTAGAAACATGGGTTTAATCAATAATGAAAGTAAACATAAATAAAATGATCTGCAGTTTTCTATTGGTACAATAACAATAATAATTGTAGTATTTTCGAATTGACAGAGTTTGAAAAACATTGAGGATGTAGACTGACGTAGATAATTACTTCCTCAAGGAGTAAATACCAAAGGAATTATTATAATTAGATAGTAAGTGTACTTATGATACGATCAGTTAAATTATTATGATAATAACGAAGATAATGGCCGTGGATATTCATTCATTGGTTCTCCATGTTCTCCTATATCACGGATACCGTAATATCCCTCGGAGTGTATACATACTCAAAGCTCGGTGTGCGGTCCACAGACAATAAGGAAGAGAGTCTGATCGGAATGTCTCGATTGACTTTATATTTTCAGTCTATTACAGCTTCACTTAGCCGTACTATCTTTAGCGTATTTTATTTTTCTTATTCTTGCTCTCAAGTTGAAGCATCAATGTCTATGACTCCAAGGCAAATGCGTGTTATAGACAAAGCTTTCTGCAAAAACCAATGTTTATACTTGACTGCGTTGGGAAAATCGATTCCGTTCGAGAGTTACAAGAGTTTTGCACTCTGTTCAGGCCAAACAAACGGTTAAATCTTTCTTTCTTTATTTTATTTCATCTTATTTTTCATGAAACTCTTTTATGTATTTATACATCCACATATATATATATATATATATATATATATAGATATATATATCAACACAAGTGCTGAGATAGCTCAGGACTTGAACTCGCTGGGAAAAAGGACTAGAGCTAACCAATATACACGTTTCAATGATTCACGTACCCATCCAAAGGTACACCTTAGCCGTCTTATTGTATTATAATTGGGAGATTCAATGTGAACAGAAACAATATATATATATTTATATATATACGTATGTTAAGTCATTTGCATCAAGCGAAACGACGTGACTCGAGGTAAAAAGGAGGGTGATAAAAAATATATTGAGAGAATAACATTTGATATTTATTTAATATTTTATCTCACGAGTATGTGCAATCGATAAATGTTCGATGCTAATCGAAAACTCGGCAATCATACACATATGTAATATAAATATATAAATACATATGTGTGCGGTTTACGGGTTACTTTGCTCACTAACGATCCTCGATTAAACAAGACATTTGCTGATATTAATTATAAATTCTTTATAAATGTCAGCCTCGTAAAACATGTCACTTTTTATGCTTGTCACCATTATACGCTGCTTGGCTAGAATTATTTGAATATTGTAAGCCATTTGAAATTAGCTAAAAATATTAATTAGATTCTATTATATGCTATGTTGGAAATATTTCCAATCCCATCATTATAAATAATTAAATGGTGTCGTAACACGGTAACAGCGATAATACATAATCCAATAAAACGGGTGCTCTACAAAAGTCACCATGACTTTATTTAAATATTTGAAATAATACCGACATAGCCGTCGTCTCTAATTGGATCAGCTGCACGATGATCATGAAATATCTATAATAGCAAACAATAGCAGTCGATCTTCATGAGCAAGTATAGCGGAATGACTGGCCTGGATCCATTAATATAAGTACAAGAAGACGGTTTCTGCATCAGCACTAGTACTAGCATTGTAATCACCGTTTCTTGTGTTCGCTCAATTCTGTTGTCTATACAGACAACAGACAACAGCTAGCCGGGAATATGCACACATTTACAGCAACATCTAGGGCTCACTATAAACATAAACCCGAGTTCAGTGATGTGGCAGACAGGCACTCTGAGATTCCAGCTCCAGCCTGGATGAACCAGCAAAATTACATGGTAATGCTCGTTGAGCTTCAACTATCACCCTTTTTGCAGAATCCTATAGATCAGTGCATCTCTTTCTGAGCATTGGTCGCATTACACTGGTGGCTTTGGCCCGGATGGGTTTATGCTGCGGTCTATGGGGCTGCAGTTAAAACCCATCTGTCTATATATGTGCAACTTGGCGGTCGGTGTACTCGCGAAGAGCGAAAAGACAATGCAAGATTTTACACTCGCGTACTTGGGCATTTAATGGAGCGGCGGTGGTATATTGCAGTAGTTATAGCAGGCGGGCGCGAGAGCAGAGTGCAATTCGTGGTATTCGATATCGAGATAATCTCTGCTGGAGAGCTGTTGTTGTACTCTAGTAGCACAACTCTCGGTGCAGTGTGTTTGCGCAGTAGGTACTTGTGTGCTAACGCGGCACCCGTCTCACTTGTACTTGAAGTTAAGCCTCATCTCATCTCGCAATCGCGTCTCCAGAACCTACCAGCGACCGAGCGACCACCTCCAAAGGTGGCTTTCCCTTTCGCTAAAAGATTCCGCGAGAGATCACGGGGGTCCTCTACTTATGGGGCCCCTTCGTGGGGGACGGCTAACTATGTATCGTGGATATACTCTGCGAAACCTCGCGTGTCGTTATATCTTCTTTATTTAACCTTTTTTATAGAGATGCTTTGTCTTTACTGCTTTTTTTTAGGATTGTTTCGCCTTTTTTTATAATAGACTCGTTAAGGCATTCTACCGTTGAGTCTATAAAAATTTTTTTTCCCGACTCATATACTTTTAGGAGCCTGTGATTTATGAGACAGGCTCGCTGATTAGTCCTAAGTATGCCAAATTTTTTTTTCCCTTGCTGCAGAAGAACCCGAGTTACGGTAGTTTTGGACCCAACTACGCCCATAGTTGAATCAGGCACTGGACATTTACGTCTTGTTATTGTATTTAAAAAATTTTTTTTAATTTTACCGGACTTATTTACTAGCGCAGTCCATATTTAAGCTATAAATTATGCGATTAAAATTTTTATTACGCCATAATTTAAACATTAAAAGTTGTTTCGTAAATAACAACGAAAAAATGATAAACTCAGCGTAAGAAATTTATGCGATGTTATTTTTTGTAAGCCCCTGGGTTTTTAAGAAAGATCGGAGGTTTTGCGTATTATATTAAAGTGCATTGTGTGGTGGATATGCAATTTTCGTAGAGACGGTTCTTGAAAACCACGTACCGGTAAATAAAGTTTATATTTCGAAAAATATCGAACGGGTGTGGGGGTTATCCGAGGAATTATCTAAGGAAATGTCGATAAATAAAAATAATAATAATAATAGTAGTAGTATAAAAAAAAGTAGTGCTCCCTTGTGTGTGCCACTCTATCATGTAGGAATACATAAAGTTGCGGAGAATAAAATTTATTTAACGGGTAAAATAAACTCCCGCGACATTTCTATCTTGCTAGAAGTTTTCTCTCCTTTGCACTCTTCGCTAACGTTTCATTGCTCCTATACTATAACGCCCACTTCCGGTAGTCGAGCGAAAAAATGTGTGTAAAAGTACCGAGTGAGAGAGGTATAATGTATATAATGTATTATGGCAACGTTACTTCCGAGCATAAGGAGTTAACGCTTTTATAAAACGACTAAGTGCTTTTACGTTCTTTATTTTTTTTTCTTTTTTTTTTTTAACAACCCCGTATTTTATTTTTATTCAATTGCTACTTTTTTAATTAATTACAAATATGAATTCGGTCTAATATTTTATGATAAAATAAAAGTTAGGTAGACTGTAAAAAATTGCAGAGGGGATCGGAGTGAAATTCACTCTGAAAGGGGTTTCGGAAAATATTATTTATGAAAAAAATTACTAATATAGTGAGATTAAGTCTTTGATATTTTGACATTTATATTGAGTACGGAAATAATTACGAGCTCCTTTCCATATATTCACGCGAAATGATTTTTAAAAATTATAAGCAGCTGATAATAAAGCTTTAACAAATATAATTCCACTGAGTCACAAACTGTCGTATGACTTACATCAACCATACCACGAGATAACATTTCATATTGTACCGAAATATAAAATATTCCCATAAAAACTATGTCACTCTAGCTATTCAATAATTTAATATTTTCACTATGTATCATATATATGAAATTATAATTTAGTGAGTTACTAAAACATTTTATAAATTAAAAACATAATATTTTAAGTTTAATTATTAATATCTGAATGAATTATTTATTGGAATAATTATGTTTCTAATTAGCAGCTGTTTCTATTAAATATAAATTTATTTAAGTATTAAAACTCCGGACCAGAGTGAACGCGGATTTAAATAAAATCCGCGTCACTCCGAAATCACTCCGCCCATAAAAAAATTCCTATTCACTCCTTATGCGAAGTGATTTTTTTTTAAACTCCTGAACTCTGTGACAGAGTGAATTCGGATTGAAATAGAATCCGGATTCACTCCCGATTTTTTACAGTGTATGTTAATAAAAGTAGTGGAATTACAATAAATTGGAAATACATGAAACAAAAAGTTTCTGGAAATGAGGATTTTTCAGATAAAAAGGAAAAAGTTGTTGGTCGGTCGGTTGGTCGGCGGACGGTTTGCTCGGGTTATAAGGATATACGCGACTCACCGTCTTTTAAACCTGTTTCCGTCTTGGGGCCGCGAGACGAACGGCAAGAAATTCTTTACTTACGTGCGGCGTTGCGATGATGTATTCGGTGCCACTCGCATCTCATGGAATCCAAGCAACGTCTCTGATCGCGCGCCGATAAACTCTTATTCACTCAGTTATATATGTATATATAAATATATAAATATATACGTGTATCTGTATATAGATTTAATAATATTATTTATTATTTTTTTTCACTATAACACTTTTACCCGGTATTTTTTATTCCCCGGTTTAATCGCTTCGGGTCAGAGAGTTATCAAAAGGATGTTTTACTTTAATTAGTCAGTGTTTGTTTAAAATTAATTGCCGACGTTTGTCAATGCTATTGTTTTCACGACTACAATGCTATGTGTTGAGTTTATATTGATTACTTTTTATTGTTTATTATAAATGTGCCGAAAAAATTGAATGCATTCAAAATTTATGAAAAACGAGTTCTATAGACTTCATATTTTTTTATAAAAATTTACTAGAATTTTTACGTTTCAAAATTCGAAAATTACGCAGCACAAAAAAAGAAATTTTTACTTTTTATTTTGTACGTAGAAAAATTTTTTTGCCGGGCGTTAGATTTCGATTAAAAAAGTAAAAATAATTAAATCACTACTTAATTATTATGTACTTTTATTTCAGGGTCGAAAATTTTTATTTACGTCATGGAAAAATTATGTGATCACATAATTTATCAGCAGGCATTAAATTATTGAGTTACTTGATGAAAAATATATTGGATGCGATCACGTGGTTATTAAATTTTTGATTTACTACATCGGAAAATTTATATGATCGGGTAATTCACTGACGTCGAAAAATGATTGATTTGCTGTATATCAACAATATATGTATACATAATTACTGAATTGATAAACCTTTTAATTTACTGTATGGAAAAAAATGCACCCATCAGAAAAAAAACACTAATTTCACATAATGGAAAATTTCAATTAATAATAATGTAATTTATTTAAAGCCGTAAGATGGACGGTGGCGTCCGAAGGTTCACCTGAAGTTCACCTAAAGTCCAATGATAGTCATGCTTGTAAACTTTGACTACTTGAAACTAGTTATTTGTCAGTTTCAGTCAGTAATCTATTAGTCCTCGATGGAAAGTCTAGAGAAAATCTGTAGAAAGTGTATGGAAATTCTAATAAGTATTCCGATGAAACTAGACCCAAATTTCGACACTTTCGGACATATTCGTCCAGATAGATAGATAGATTCTATCACACCCATTAGAGTAAATAAAATTTCGAAAGTACTCGATAGTAAAATTGGAAAAAAATTCCGAAATAGGAATTAATTGTATAGTAAAAATTAATGACCAAATAAATGGTGTAATTTTAGAATTTCTGCATGGCAAAAATATTTTACATCCTGCTAATTATCAACATTGCACATAATTGCGCTAAATACTTACGCGGGAATTTAAGTTTACTTTTAAAACTCCGAAAAATAAATAACAGTTTTAATAATTTAATTATTGCCTATAAAAGCGTATGAAAAAAAATGTAGGAAGAAATTTTGGCATAAAAAAAAAGTCGGCAAATACTTGAATGATGACAGTGAAGTAAAGCGTAATATTGAAGAACGAGGACACCTCGTTGGATGATAAACGATTGTAAAGGGATAAAAAGAACGAGAATAACGGGACACCGAATGTTATTCGAACGATTACGCGTATACACTCGTCCATACAGTTTATCTTTCTATCTTTCTCCTGACTCTTTAAAGTATTTATATATAAATATACACATATATATCTATATGTCTATATGTACGCCTTCACTCTTTATATGACCAGGAAATAACGATGAATGTACACATAATATAAAACCGAGTCAGTCAAGTGGCATATTTAGCAAACTCGATGGCTATAATTGGCCAAATTGTCAGTCTGTATGATGAAGACTACGAAATAAAGATTATTTGTTCTGTAACAACTCTATATCTATATATATATATATGTACAATTTAGTTAAATATAAGAGAAAACGTTAATATAAACACGTACAATGTTTATCCATGCAAATATTATATATCTTTATAAATATATTATAAATACATACATATATAGATTTATATTTATGTATGCACACACACATATGGTATAACGAGGGATTATAAACTACAAGTTCCTTCCTCACTACAATTACTTTCAACTTGAACTCTCATTTCCTGGCATTATATTTTATTTCAAACGGTCGTTGTCTCTCCGGCTAATTTTATCAAAATTACATTAGCGAAAAAAATTATTTAATATATATAAATACCGTGATATTTATATAAAAAAATATAATTTTTTTTGGAGCTTTAAGATTTTTTTTTTTTGTGTAAACTTTAATTTTGATTGGTTCGAAAGTTAGAAGCAATTAATTTACAAACAAAAGTAATTAAGAGCTTTTGGTCTCAAATTTTACTAGAGAGCAACAAAATTGTTGAGTTTTTTGATTTTTCGAGCCGATATTTGACCGAAAATTTGTAAAAATTTTTATATTAATTACAATTTTTGTAAAAGAGCAAAGAAAAAAATTATTCTGACTCAATATCAAAAATGCATTTTTTTTCAACGTTCATATTTTTCCTGTCTTCTTCAAATTTGAGAAAAAAATGTTTTCCATAAAAATTGAAATTTCCACGTTTGGATAGAACACTTTTCATAATAATCGGTTATGTATTTTTTATCGAAAATAAGAGAAATTTAAGCGATTTTATAAGTGTTCTATTACGAACACACCAATATTGCAAATAACAAATTTTCATTTTATTCACGTAGAACGCGATCCCTAAATCATTATGTTAATTTTTAAGTTAAAAGTAGCACGAACATAAATTCAATAGATAATGCAATTCTCCATTATTGAAATTGTAAAACAATTGAACGGAGCAACAACCTACCGTTATTCAGGTGGTTCAAATTTATCCATTGCATAAATACGATATACTAAAATAGCGATGCAAAACTATAGATTCCCTACGATATCCTTTTATTTATTAAATTCTGCGCAATTGTATAATAACAAGTACGAATAACAAGATTACGAGTGTTCATGTTTCAGTAGTGCATACTGTAACATAAAACAAAAACAAAGTTAAGAATTGATATCGAAGTTCTTATTCAAACAATGCAAGTACAGAAAACATGCTTTAGGGCCGCTGGTGTGAAATTTTGAAAAAATCAATTTTTTTTTGTATGTTCCGATAGTTTATAGCTTCAAAAATAACATGCTACAATTTCTAGTGCATATCTCAAAAAGTTTTTGAGTTACAGCCATCTGAAAAGCAGCCGCTCATTGGCTCTCAAAAATACGTTTTTGCAAAATTACTGCAGTTATAACTGAAGAAAAATCATTTGATTCATTTGATTCTCATTGCAGCTTCTTTTATATGTTTCTCCATACCATGGACCCCCAGTTTTCCGATCGAATAGAAAATGTAATTTTCGCAGGCGAAAAATCATCAAATTTTCGCGCGAAATTTGAAACTTTTTTAAAAACCCCGCCATTTTGTTAAATTTCAATTTTTCTTTTCGATCGAGGGTCACGATACCGGCAAATACCTTCTAGTTAAACTTTTTGGTTTTTCTGATTTCATGCACTGTGAAGTTCGCTATCACTGCAGTGGAGGAACTTTTTTTTAAGCCTTGGAAGATTACGAATAACTCAATGAATTATATCCACAAATATATCCTACAAACATTAAAACATTCCATGCAGTAGTTTTCTTTAAAAAAATTCCCAAGAATAATCTTTTTTTCACGCGGTCACGCTAGTGGTCACGCTTAACATCTTACGCCCTTGCCTATACTCATGTTATATGTCTTATTAGTCACATTGACCATGTGCCAGGCAGGTGTAAAGTTATAATTTAAATGACTAGCCGAATGGAAGCGACAGGATTGCATAACAGAAACTCAGCAATGCGATAATGAGATAACTAGTTACACACTTTATACCAGGTATTAGATAGCAAGCTGCAGATACCAGATATTAGACTGCAGATAAACTATTTGACGTTAACATTGAGCGTATAGATCTAGACTCCGTACATAAATAAAAATCCGCCTACAGTAAATTAAATTCTTGATTAAATATTTACACAACTATTTTCAGTATGTGTTAAATTAAAATGACAAGATGGAAGTGACATGTGACTTTCAGAAGCCGTTTGTGATCAACAGTGTCTAATATATAAATGTAGCAGTACAATGAGTGAAAGGAGCACAGGATAGTTTAAGGTGTTTGCTTTACTTTGGTACGTGTCTCTTGAAAATCTAGAATGTATACAACTAACCAACTTGTCTGGATGTTTATGTGTATGTAAATGTATGAGAGTAAGTATGGAAGCATCATCTACCAGCATCAGCATCACCATTACCATCAAGAATATCTATACATACGAACAAGTACTTGCATACTGATTGGATTCAAATGAGACTTAACAATTTACTAGCTTCATTAATTCCAACGCTGCCTATTCACATGCTAAAGTGCCCGTAAACTTTGTCAAATGAGTTTTAACTCATTTCATTGACGTGCAAACAAATTTCATGATGAAATTTGAGAACATGCTTTCACAAATTATTCATTTATTTTTTTAAGCTTGTACCGTTAATTTTGTCGAGAAATTTTTTATACTTTTAATAGCGATGCGGTAAATTAATAGCTTATGTTGATATCATAGAATTTTTAAATAAAGAAATATGTATACACGGAGAAAAATGTTGGCTCGAAACCTACCAATTTTTATTATGCTGCCGACCAAACTTGAAACAGGAAGGGAAGCATCCAAAAAATTATTATGCTCATACGAAAAATTATTATGCTGTATCACAATACTTACTACGAGCGAGAAACTTATCGATAAGATTTAATAACAATTACTTTTATACATTATAATAATTGTGATGCGGCATAATAATTTTCGTATGAGCATAATAATTTTTTGGGTGCTTCCCTTCCTGTTTCAAGTTTGGTCGGCAGCATAATAAAAATTGGTAGATTTTGAGCCAACATTTTTCTCCGTGTATACATATGTAAATAGGGGAGACCGGGGTTCGACGGACCATCTCAAAAATTTGCAAAAAAAATGTTTTTTTAGAACCGTCACATTTTCACGAGTTTTATAGGTTTACTATGTTTCAAAACGATATGAGATACCCGGGGTACAACGGACCACCCAAAAATTTTGAAAACAGAAAAAATTTTTTTTTTTCATAGTCTTAGAAAACAATATTATAGAAAAAGACCATTTGCTTTAAAACATGAACTTTTCTTTTGTCATACACATTGATAAATTTTCAATGATTTGTTCAATACATGTAAAATTAAAGGGCACAGTTGTAAAAAAAAAAAATTTGAAAGGTTTTTTTTTATCATTTTTTGAAAGTGGTCCATTGCGCCACGGAAAAAATATTTTTTTTTTAAATTATGAGAATATTATGATGGATTTGTTCGAGATAGATCAAAACAACTTGTACCCAGTGCTCAAAAGCTCCAAAAAAAAAATTAGCGGGTTAGATGGGCCGTCGTGTCCCAGTCCCTATATATATTTATATAATAGTTAATATTATAAGTATTTATGTAGAGAACAAATGTAAAACAAGTTGTCGTTATCGTAAAGAGTATCAGCAATAAAAATATGGAATAAACATCGTAAATATTATTAACCAACGAAAAAGTAAAGATAAATAAAGTTGAGATAAAAATAAGGTTGTTAAAAAGAGTAAATTCCATTGTCCATAAGATTTTCCACGACGATCGGGACTACTTGGTTTAAGGATGAGGAGGAGAAGAAGGAATCTATACTCGTTGCGTGGTGATATCGGCCTTGACGATCACTAAGTATTCGTCCATAACCGGGTCTTTGGAGTCAAAACGTGGAATCAGATAACGAGCCCAGGATCCCGTGTGTTTAATGTCGAGGGGACGAGTCCAGGGCGCTTGCTTTTAAACCACCAGGCTAGCAGTGAATATCGTAAAGAGGGATTGAGGAAGTTTAAGTTAAGGTAAAGTTGGAATCAAGCTGAGGTAAAGGTAAAGGCTGAGGCAGAGGCAGGCAGAGGTAGAGGTGGAGGCCAAAATGTTGAAGGCATATGTACGAGCCAATGAAAACGAACATACTGAAGAGAAAGAAGTTAAGAGAGTAAACAGAAAAATGAACAGAAAAGTAAACAGAGTAAGAGTGAACGGTAATGTAAACACACGGTAAAGTCATGCAAATAAAATTATTCAAGTGTATCATTAATCAATTGAGGTATGACATATGTACGGTACTTTTTTATAATAATAAGGGAGGCTTCATTGTCGAAATCAATTGAACCAGGGGTTGGAACCAGCATATGGAATTATTTTCGCTCGGATATTAATTATAGAGCATATTTAGTCCTATTGTTTGCTCAGATAATTCATTTTAATTTTATTACATTTGAAATTTAGTAAATCATGAAGGCTCGTTTACTTTTCTCGTAAACTAAAGGATAGACTTCCGGGTTGGAGTAAAAATTTTTATAGTAGATTAAATTTTGACACAAAAGACTAGTTTATGATTATTTTGGCACAATATTTTTTGCACCATAGCAGGAAAATAGAGGGGAAAAGAGACCCCTGATTTCTTTGTAAACTAATAGGGGTGAAATGGATACGGTGGACATTGTTGATCTTTTTTCAAGGGGCTCTTTTGTTATTTTCAAATTAAATTTTCTGTTATCTCTACTGAAAATCTAAAAAAAGAAATTCGAAAAAAAGTGTATTGTTTGAAGAATTTAAAAAACTAGATCCGAATCGCGACAGTATGAGAGCTGTTTAGAATAGTCAAACGTCAGTAATGCAGAAAAGCCTTTTGTTAAAAGGGTATTAAAATTTTTTTCATCAGCATTATCCAAGGAGCGTTTTCTCGTTAAAAACAAAATCCGTGGATATAAACGCGAATATCTCGTTTGTCCTCATGGTAATACCCCCGAACCCTCAGTCCTTTTTACTCAAACCGTTTAGTTGTTTATAAAGATTGAAAAAAATAAAACAGCCGTATGGTTGTTGTTATTTTCGTTCTTTTTTTATATGCGTCGGGAGCAGCATTGCGTCAAGGTTAAATCCAACAAACGCGAAGAAGTCGGCTCCTTTGTAGCAATGTCCGCGCTTCTGCATACATTCTCGCCCGATAAATATACCCTTTGGCAGTATAATCCAACCAACTCCATCCTTGCAATCGGTGCGCTTGCGCTCCTCAATGTTCTTGTATTATATACACACTATATCCTCCACTATATCCACATAACACATAAAAGAAAACAACTCGAGATTCCTTGAGGACCGGTAGCTTCTGAGAATAACTCGCCTTGAGGTTCCACACCACTCTCGCCATCTCATTTTCTACTTTGAATTATTTTTATTGATACTTTTATTCAACATATTTTATAATCTTCATCTCACCCCCAGCCCATTCTAAATCCCTAAATTTTTTTCAATCCCGTATCAGTTCCGGGTCAAAAAAATAACTTGATTTTGACTTCACTTACTTCATTAACCTTCAATATGACTTTTTAACTTCAAATTTAAGTCAACTAAGTCAAATTCAAGTCAAGTTTGACTTGGATTTGACTGATAAGACTTAAATTTAAGTTTTAACTAAACTATTTGTGGTTATTATAGATTTTCCTAGAAACAGATTTAATATCTTTACCACAAGTATATCATTTACTTACCATAAATAAATGACGTATTTCAGTCAAATTATAAAATTAATTGAATCATCATATTTAGTTGTACCAAATGTTTCCATATCTAAAGAACTTCGAAAATTTGAACTTTCACACTTTGAACTTTGGCAATTTCAACTTTGGTAAAATTGAACTTTGGCAATTTCAACTTACCTTTTTTCTCAGGTTTTGTGTGCAAGGAAATATGAATTATGTAAGCCTATACGCTTGAAATAGTATGGTGCCTTTTTTCAGGGGTTTTGTGTGCGTTCAAATTTACAAAACCTGAGAAAATAGGTAAGTTCAAATTTACCAAAGCTCGATAGGTCGGTTACCGTACCAAATATATTTAGTTGTCATTCAGAAGTATTCAAAAAACAATCACTGATAAATTGATTTATTTGGGACAAATATATCTCTTTTTCAGTAAGTCAAACCCAAAATTAACTTTAATTTGAGTTAGTTGGCGTAAATCGGTTCTAAGTAAGACAACTTAGTCAAAGGTAACTCAAAACAAAATTTATATTCATATCTTAAAATGTTTTTCATTTATTAAAAAAAACTTGAACTTGACTTGCTTTTGTCTTGCTAAACGTTTTATTTAAAATTTTAAAAATTACGCCAAAAAGTTATTTTTTTATCCCGGGGTATTTCAAAAGATTTCTTTTTGCTACCAAACTTTTCGTTATTTTTTTCTACACATTCATCCCAACTATATTTATACAGTTCTGTTAGCATGATACTCAGTTATAAGGATGTATTACTTGTCCCTACAACCCCTCAGGGTTTCCCAGAAAATATGCAGACAATGTTTGCTTACCGGACGAGATCGGTAGTATGCACGCGAGCGATCCTCCAGCTCAACCCATTACACGTCTTTTTACTGCATTATTGTTTTCGTATGCTATTCCTATTATTGTTATTATTATTATCATCATTATTATGTGCTATGTATGAATAAAACGTTTCAACTCAGCATAAAGGACGAAATAATTCGTTTTATTCTTCTTATCCCATTGTATTGCTAACATTTATTTAAATTCTATAAAACCTCTATCCTATACCGGCTATTTTGCTCTTCCTTTAATTGCTTTATTATACATTTAAGTTAATTACTTTATTTTCATACAGAATATTCGGTATCATATTATTTATATTTATTTTTTATACTTAACGTGACTTTTATGATTTTTTTAAAATTATTCATGGATTTAGGTTTTATTAATTTTTTTTTTAACAGACATAGAGGCCGGTTATATTTTTTTAGCCAACAAATCGGGCAACAGTAACGCTCGGAGTTATTGCTGGTTGATAGCTGGACCGGGCAAATTGGATTTTTTAGTGCAAACCACATGACTTTAAGCTAGAAATTTACTGCCACTATTTTATTACAAAATAAATTCAAAATAATTTAATTTAAATAATAATTAATTTTTTTTTCGTAACTAAATTTGAAAAGATATACCTAAATATTGAAACTGTTTTAACGAAATACGCGTCAGCTCGGAATTCAAACTTGTTTTTAGATCAGAGATGCTTTTTTATTGACGTTATATCTCACTCGAGTGACCCGATGCACTCACACATGACACATATACACACATGTGTATAAATATATGTATATATGCACGTTATTTTTTTCAGTTTTTTTTTTTTACTCATTCACTCACTCAGTGGATATATTCCTGGCACAGTAACCATGTGCCCATTAGATATCCTGTAATTGGAACACATTTCTCGCCGTGCCGCGTAGATTCCCAATAGCACTCGAATATATACGCCAGGTGTTTCGAACCAACCAAATCCCATATATCCATGTGAACCCGACCTTTTTAATCTAACACCTTCAAAAAATATACAGAAAAATAAAAAAAAAAAAGTACGGCCATAGCAATGGCGATAAAAAATTGTCAATTATTCCATTCTGAATGCAATCTAAAATGAAATTTATTTTAGCATCAATTAAATTGTAATTTATATGTTTTATTGAGACTTAAAATAAACTCAATGCTGTAATCACTGAAATTGAATATTTTTAAATTAAAATATAAATTGAATTTGAAATACGAATAATTTGTTGGTATTAGCGGATTAATTGATACATTCAGTTATTGAATCATCAAAGCGACTTTGAATGTCAATGAAAATTTAATTAATTTAAATTTTCAGAATGAATTATGCGATTGGTTAATAAAAAAAAAATATGAATAATAATAATGATAATAATAACGTTTGTAGATTAAACAAACAAGTTTAATGAAAACAAATAAAATGAAGAGGCGAATGTTGAAGCAGGAGTTTAATATTTAAAGTTTAGCATTTAGTGAAACTCTGAAGCTGAAAAGTTTTGCGCAACCGAGAATAACAAGTAACGAGGAAGGATATATAAGTTCGTGGAGTAGAGGACGAGTAGAGAATGAGAAGGGATGTAAGAGTGAAGTGAAATGCAACCGATAATCTCACGGAACATTTACTGGTCTCTTTTCCTCTTATTTGAATGCGCAATAAGAACGGAGATGGAGTAATGGGAGTGAATAAAAAAAAAATTGCTGAGGATTGAGTGTAGGACAGAAGAGCCGAGTTGGCAGTACCCACAGGACGAGTGGATACGACGGCCGTGAAGTTTGCTCGTCACGCCCAATCGATGAGGAAGTATGGAGAATAAACGACCTCCCAAACTCTCGTTTTGGTGGAGGAAAAAAATTAAGAAAAAAAAATTTTAAGAGATAAAATATATTTAATAATCACCGGAGGAGGAGATGAAACGATAAAGAAAATGACAAAGAGTCGGTTAAATTTAGGCAGGAAAAAAAGGACTATGGACACAAAAAAAAATTTTTGGCGCGAAAAATTTTCGGGGCGGGAAAAAAATTCTTGCGCCAAGAAATTATTTTTTTTTGTATAGAAAAAAAGTATAATGCCCATGGAAATAAGACACTAATTTTAGATAAAAACAAAATTTTTCTCAAAAACGCTTAGTGATAGTTTATAGACAAGAGCGGGTTAAGTTGATCTGCACTGTAAAAAATAATTTGAAAATTACAATACAAAAGGTATTGAATTTTCATAACTAGATATTTGAATTGTATTTTCAATAAAAAAAGCTTCAAATTTAATGTACGTAATTTAATAATCAAGCTGGTATTTAAAATTAAGAAAAAAAATATGAATTTTAATAAACGTACTTAAAATTTATACTTATTCTTTAAATTTTCAAAGCAAGCATTGAAAATTCTAAGACACATTGAATTTTAATAATTCCATTTGAAATTTCATAATATTTATTTGAAAATTCAAATACTTGTATATGAAATTTCGGCGCGTGACGTGCTGCGCGTTCAGTAATCAAGGATTGTGTTTTAATACTAATTAGTTAAATATATAATAAATTTGAGTAATGTGAGCGGTGTACATCAGACTTTATTGTTGTTAAGTTTTTATTTCCTCGATAATATAAAGTAAATAAAACTTGTGACTGAACTGAACATCATTGACAGTATATGTACTGTATACAGTATTAAATGTGATATAGCATAATGCTAATAAACATAATATAGTTTTATAGTGATTTAAATATTAAAATGTGATTTAACTCTAAAATATTCATTTAACTTCTACTTTTTTAAATGCTTAAGAAAAAAATATAATTACCCGCTATATTAAATTATATTATAACAATGGTTAATAAAAAAAAATTTATAGCTTACAAAATTTTGAAGTTTTATTAACAAACATTTTGTTACTTAACATACCTAATAGTCTTTAATTTCCATGTAACCATACATTGTTAAAAAAATTGTTTGAATTTTTAAAACATTGTATATAACGCAATAAACACATAAAATTGTGTTTGAAATTTCATTGTGACGATCGTATAGAATTTAAAATACTCGCTTTTGAATTTTCAAATAAACGCTTCAGATTTTCATATACATCTATATGGAAATTAAAAAGAGAGTATTTGAAAATCAAATGAAAGATATTTGAATATTAAAAAAATTGTATTTGAAAATTCAAAACGAAGTATTTGAAAATCCAAAGTGTTGATTTGAAAATTCAAAAGCATGTATTTTAAATTCTATATGAAATTAGTAATGAAATTTCAAGCACAAATGTATGTGTTTATTGCGTTATATACAATGTTTTGAAAATTCAAACAATTTTTTTAACAGTGTGCTAAAACATTACGGCCAATTTGAATTTTTTACTGCAAAAAAAATTTTTTTTCTCGCCTCCGGGCGGAAAGCGTCAACTTTCGTCCCGCTGTACAAAACGAAGTTGCCGCTTTCCGCCTCCGTCGACGCGAAAAATAGTATACACACCACGGGAAGTAAATAAGAAAGCCTCAGATCACATGTTTGTTGACCTCGGCTTCGCCTCGGCCAACAATTACATGTGATCTGAGACATTTCTTACTTTACTTCCCTAGATGTGTAATATACTATTTTTTACAATCGTGGCCTATTTTACCCCAGCCAATTTTTTTTTGAAAATTAAAAAAAAATTTTTACCTAAAAATTAATGTCTGATTTTGTCCAAATATGACTAATATATATGTTCATATATATGTTTACAAAATATTAGATATTAAAATTTTATCAATGGTAAGAATTGAGTTACTATTTTATTTTGTGTTATGTTTTTTAAATAAATTATTAATTAAATTAAATGGATGAAATGTTTGTTAGAGGTTTAATTGAAGAACCGAAATTATTTGGTTGAAAAAATGTGAAAGAAAAGTTTTAAATGATTGAGAATGCAAAGTAAGGATGAGTAGAGAGTACAGGATGGGAAAAAGAAGAAGGAGAGATCTCTGAAAGAGTTTTAGAATCTCTTTCTCGAGACGTCGGACGTCGTGTTCTCATCGGGGAACGGACGATTCGGGGTTAATTGGCGGGTTGAACTTTCCTGGCTAAGAGCAAAACTGTTTGGATTAGTTTGTACTGTGCTGCATCAGCGGGTTGTGTAGTAGTTTTAATGGCAGATGCTGTGTTGCAGAGACTGTGTAAAGCTATGAAGTATAAGAAAGTGTAAGTAAGCTTTTACGTGCATGGGCCAACTCTCGCGTAATAAGGCTGTAAGAAAATGCTACTCAAATTAAAAGTAGCAAGAATAATAACTCATTAGTTTTGAAGAATGTTGTTAATTAGCGAGTATTAATTTGGGAGATTATTTAAGTTATTGTCTGCATCAGCTTTATTTTATTGAGGTTTCAACAAGATTTATAGGGTAAAGAAAATTTAGTTGCCAGATTTTTCAAGATAAATATCTGGATTATATGAATCCTCTAATTTCGAGAACTTCAATAATAAGATAGGAAATTTATGATGAGAACCAACAAGACATTGTATAAAATTTGTTGCATATAAGCAGAACATAAGTAACATATGAAGGCTAGTTTTTTAATTTTTATTTTCCTCGATACATTGATCTTCCGTTTTAAATTCAAAACTACTCGAAAACTGTTTAATATCGGGAAAATTTTTTCACACTGAAGACAAGTTTAACACACCGTATAATGTGTTTTAAGTAACTACATAAAACGGTAGTTCTACTTATCGCCTTTAGCATAGAACACATTTAATGTGTGTTAAGGTAATACACTTGTTTCAGAGTGTATGCATATTTCGTATCAAGAATCATCAATAATTTCAAGTGGGTCATTAACTGCGGAAAAACATAATTTTGCTTTTAGATACTAAAGTTCATTGAGTTGTGAAAAAACTTGTAAAGAATAGAGATACTTTGTAAAATGTATGAAAAAATATAAATAGGACTCAAAAGTATAAAACTTATAAGTGATAGACATAAAATTGGTGAGGTGTGCATTAAAAATAAAAATCGATGGCACTCGATAAAATTTATACTGAAGATATAATTCAATTTTTTTTTAATGAGCAATATTCTGCACAAAATAATTGAGGTGTGCATAAAAAAAATTTAAATAGCTCTTATAAACTGTGTAATAATTTTATTGAGGTGTGCATAAAATATAAAAATTTACAAGGATGCAAAAAAAGTGTTTATAGCTTTCACAAAAAATGCACAACTTGATAGAGGTAAAGTATAAATTTGTTGTAGCCCTAAGTCTTAATTAATAAACAAAAATAATTGGTACAGTCCTAAAAGGAGTAGTAGGATATTAATTAATTGATGAAGACACTTTTCAAAGAAAAAACGTAGTGTGAACATAACATAAAGAAAGGAAGAAAAAACTTTGAAAATAGCTTAGATAGTTTGTGATAAATATATCGAGGTGTGCATAAAATGTACAGTAAATAAAATTGTAAAAACAGTGCAGTGTGCATAAAGTTTAGATAGTTGTAAAAATGGAAGGAAATATATTTTCAGATACTGATCTTAAGACCACAAAAAAATATTTGAAATAGCTTAGCCTTCAAATAACTATAAACCCGAGGTATTTTGAATTTTGGATATGTACTCTAGGAATGGGGTAAATCCTCTGGGAAACTCTTGCTCGGGAAATACATAAAGCTATTCGGTATGCTGGGAAATCAACAAGCGTATCCGAACGGCTCTTACTTGCATTTCATACATCCATCCTGAATCCACTTCACTCTTTTCCTGCAGTAGCAGCCGCTGCAAGTGTCGTCAAGTAGTGCTGGATATCAGAGATTCAGACGGCACTAGTCTAGCTCTCATCCAACTAGAGTAAAGCTTCAACACGATGCACAAGTACGCACACATCTCTGTGTCGATAACACATATGTTTACGTAAAGCTATAGCCCAATAGAATTCTCGATACACACCAAGTGGAAATAAGAGTTAGTCGGAATAGTATACAGTATCAGAGATTCAGAGACAGACGGAGACTAGGAGTGGAAAGAGCCAGTTGATACATATATATATCTATACAAATACAAACGTCTGGTACAGTAATATCAGCACATACTGGCTTTATCGGCTTTCATGGTGTCTCCATAATTGGAAAAGCATCAGCAGACAGACTACACGCATGGCCAAACTGGATCATCATTATGCCGTTTCTTTGATCCGTTTTTTTTTCTTATTTTATATATATATATAGATATATTTATAAACCGTCATCAGCCTCAAAGTGCCACCTGAGACAGCTACAATATTCTACGTACGTCCTACTACATAACCTCTCATCAACTTGTTATTTATGTTAGCATCTTCTATTTGCTAGTCCGTCTACTACTCCATCGACCAAAAAAATAATCAGTCCAATAAAAATTTATAATCACAAAATCTAAATTCAATCTTGTGAAAAAAAATTCGAGATAATTTAATCCAACGGATGTTAGATCGCAAAAACCGCGATCTAGTAAATTTCCATGGAGATTCTCGTCTAATTTGAATAAGATACTGCCAAGAAAATTTATACCAAACCAAAAAAGTAGTACCTCAATTCAAGAAAAAAACGATTCACGCATCGTCAATGATTTTTTGCAAACATAATACACCGATAAAAAAATAGTTCCGCGCGTAGCAAGAAGTGCAATAGAATCAGACACTAGAAAACCGCAAGTAAGTTCGATAACCCCGCGGGATGCTAACGGAAATCCTTTTATTTCCCTTCTCTTATTCCAGTCATCAAACGCGTGACCTCAGAACGTCACTGTGGCGCAGCTAACCTGTCGATAAACGCTTTTTATTCTCTTTCCCTCTCACTCTTTCGCTATCCCTTTGCTCCCTTGTAGGCATTAAAAGCTCGTAGCTTAAGCTTTAACTTTATTTTAGCTGTTACCCCTCTTTCTCACCAACCAATAAACTATTCCCGGCTATTGTTTTATAAATCATAAAATTTAATAGCTTCTGGCGTGTATCATATACCGCACACCGAACATCAACTCCCACCTATGGTGTAACTCTTCACACTATTCTTTACACCTTCGCTGGTTATTTTATATTTATTTTTATTCTTATTCCTTTTACTAATTTTATTACAACTCATTTGCTACGGAAAAAATAACCTGGACCTTTGGATGTTGACGTAAGAAAGTATTTTTGAGTATCAGGAAATTAATACGGTAGATTAATTGTCGTGTTGTGTGGAATGTCCAGTATGTGCTTTATTATTATATTATTACAACTACTATATATGTATATGTAAAGTAATACAAAAGGTTTTAGTTCCTAATGTGCGTTTTTATGTCAGCATAAGTTGACGTGAAAAATATCGGGAGGTGACGCATTGAGCGGCTGCATCAAACAATTTACCGCGCATGAGAATGTTCATTGAATTATTTTCATTAATTGAATCGTGATATTGTTCAAGTATTTTATTGTCTTTAATTAAAGGCTGGGGAAATTTTTAAACTACACTGAGAAAATTAAATGATTGTGTTTATTATCCTAAATTTTTAGCCCCAATCATCTAACATGATAAGAACGATTTTAAATGCAAATATAGTTAGAGTTATAATTTTTGTTAATAGGATTAACAATCATTGGATGATAACAGTTACCATCAGAATGATTACAGTTACCATCAGGATGATTACAGCTACTATCAGGGATGGTAATTATTATTATGGAAAAATTGATCGAAAATTCAATAAATTTCAAGTAGGGGAAGGGAGGGCAAAATAGGCCCCCTGAAATTTTCGATGCCTCGAAATATTTGGGGGCAAAATGGGCCGCCCAAAATTTTCAACGTGAAAAGTGTTTGAGGCGGAGGGGTGGGGCAAAATGGGCCACTCAAAAAAAATTGTAACGAAAAAATTAACTAGGCGGAAAATAAAAAAAAAAATAATTTTTTCGTTACAATTTTGTTTTTCGAGAGATTCATTTTGTCCCACATATCACATATTGACCTGAAATATAATAGAAACATTATAGAGGTCAGAATTTGACGGAAAACGAAAAAAAAAAATTTATTTTAGAGTGATCCATTTTACCCCACATATCACATATTGGCCTAAAAATATGATAAAAACAATATAGAGGTCATAACTTGACGGAAAATGAAAATAAAACTTTTTTACTTAATTTTTGAAAGGGTCCTTCGTGCCCCAGGCTTCCCTATTAACATTTAGTATTTTTTTACCCTTATAAAATGATGGTTTCATTATATTCGAATTAATTGTTATTCTAATTATCTTTGATGGTAACTATTATAATTTCTGATGGTACCAGTTACCATCAGAAATTATAAATATAACTATTTAGGATAATAATCCTAATTGACTCGAGTCAACATCCATGATCGTAATACTTATCATCCAGATGGTAACCATTACAATCTAGATGATTTACACAATCATCTAGATGATATTCATTACTATCAGATTGATAGTAAAAATTTTACCATCACTAGATGATAATTCCCGTCATTTAATTTTCTCAGTGTAGTGCAAATTTTCTGACTGGTGGAAGTTGGGCCCTACGACAAAATTTTTTTTTTATTTAAATTTTTGCGTATTTTTTTATTCACCAGGATCGAAATTAGTACTTTGTTCCTTATGAATAACCAAAGTGTCCAACTTACCTCAACCTACCATATCGCATTAATAAATAATTTTACTTTTATCCAAAATAGCAAAAAATTTTTTCTATATTTGAGCCATTTTACCTCCTTCTTTTTATACTTTCAAAGCCTACTATTCAAATTACAAAAAACCTATTTGTTATTCGACAACCTTAAAGGGTCATCTTGCCCCTCCTCTACAACCCCCAGTATTCAATAAACTAATTCGTATAAATAAAGAGTTAATTACTATTCAAATATATGCATTAACTGTTTTCAAACTATAAAACTCATTAATTATCTTATTTACAGCCACTTAATTTTTTATTAATCAATTAAATTTTCTATTGTCTTTAATTGCAATGAATTATTTAATAAAAAATAATAAAAAAAAATTAACGGTACAATAAAACTAAAAAAAAATTAATTCCAAGCAAAAATTATTCATATTTACAAGCAATAATTTGCATATCTATAATAACTATTTTCAAAAATAATTACAAAGATACCTAACAGTAAAATCAGCAGTCCTATTTCATATACATTAACTACAAATAAACTTAAAAAAAAAAAAAGCCAAAAAACAAATACCTACTACTCTACATATATTATTAACTCATTATTAGTTATCTCAAAATTTGAGCCTCACGAAAGTAACAAAGCGGTTGTATACATTTGTAACCGGCTCAAGAACCAGAGTTATTATTATCCGGAGATAATTGACTCATAATTGGTTTAGTAGTTTACAGGTACTAAAAAGAGGGAACGAAAAAGAAGTAAAGACTCTAAAAAATACCTTAGTGTATAAGTTAAGTGCGCATTTACCTACACTACAATGGTAATTATTATTTATTTAAACTGGACTGGAATAGTCTACGGGGATAGAATAAAATTTAGTGAACAGTACAAGGATGTTTAAAAAAATTTAAATATATTTAGTGGCAAGTGGCAAGTGGCATAATAATATAACGATTTAAATGTTGTTAGTAGTATATATAGTGAAATAAGTCAAAATGATGTTAAGCCAGCAAGACACGCCTAGATCACTTCCACTTGAACGCTCTAGCGCTTCGGTAACGACTGAACTAATGGCTGGATAAGACAGGTTTTATCTAATCTTATATGAGTACCACATACCGACTAACTTAAATACATACATATATGTATATATAAATGTATATCGGTTGATGTACATACACATGTTAAAGTTTATTCTTTTAATTTTATCCGAGGGTACTTATACTGTAAAGGTACATTAGTATCTAGGTACACTGAGAAAATTAAATGATTGTGTTTATTATCCTAAATTTTTAGCCCCAATCATCTAGGATGATAAGAACGATTTTAAATGCAAAGATAGTTAGAGTTATAATTTTTGTTAATAGGATTAACAATCACAGGATGATAACAGTTACCATCAGAATGATTACAGTTACCATCAGGATGATTACAGTTACTATCAGGGATGGTAATTATTATTATGAAAAAATTGATCGAAAATTCAATAAATTTCAAGTAGGGGAAGGGACGACAAAATGGGCCCCCTGAAATTCTTAACGTGAAAAGTGTTTGAGGTGGAGGGGTGGGACAAAATGGGCCACTCGAAAAAAATTGTAACGAAAAAATTAACTAGGCGGAAAATAAACAAAAAATAATTTTTTCGTTACAATTTTGTTTTTCGAGAGGTTCATTTTGCCCCACATATCACATATTGACCTGAAATATAATAGAAACATTATAGAGGTCAGAATTTGACGGAAAACGAAAAAAAAAATTTATTTTAGAGTGATCCATTTTACCCCACATATCACATATTGGCCTAAAAATATGATAAAAACAATATAGAGGTCATAACTTGACGGAAAATGAAAATAAAACTTTTTGAAAGAGTCCTTCGTGCCCCAGGCTCCCCTATTAACATTTAGTATTTTTTTACCCTTGTAAAATGATGGTTTCATTATATTAGAATTAATTGTTGTTTTAATTATCTTTGATGGTAACTATTATAATTTCTGATGGTACCAGTTACCATCAGAAATTATAAATATAACTATTTAGGATAATAATCCTAATTAACTCGAGTTAACATCCATGATCGTAATACTTATCATCCAGATGGTAACCATTACAATCTAGATGATTTACACAATCATCTAGATGATATTCATTACTATCAGATTGATAGTAAAAATTTTACCATCACTAGATGATAACTCCAATCATTTAATTTTCTCAGTGTACGAGCCCACTCTACAACTGGTATTCCAGGCAGTTCGACTTGGTTCAACCTCAATTTCCATTGCTAATTTAATTGCGCCTAGTTCACAATTAGTTTCACCTCAACGTACATAATTTTAGCTGAGTTCACGTCTCACCTTTTCTTATCTCATTTTATCCGTGAATTTAAAAGAACGGAAATTAGTTTAAGAGATTAAAAAAAATTTTTTTTAATTTTTAAACTTTATTTTATGTATGGTTTTTATTTATATATTCATTGATTAATATCTTTGGCTGATTATATTCAAATTATACTTCCCATGTTGTTGATTAATTGTTAAATATTGTGTAATGTTGTTTGAGTTTTGTTTAACTTTTTATGTAAGAGGAGGTAAGTGAATAGTTAATGGGAAAATTTATAACCGGATTTAATTATTGTATTAAGATATCTCGTTTGTTAGATAATTGGTCTGGTTTATAAATATTTATAAATAAAAATTGTTAAAACTGAGATTGTTAGATTTCAGATAAAATATATTTAAATAAATTCTTTTAAAGATAGTGAAAGTTTTCATTGAAAATTAAAGTCGTCTGGATAATTTTTATACTTGGGATGGGAAAATAATTATTGATACGTGGTTTTCTGAAGATTACTCCAGAACCGTGCATGATAAAAATTTTCAAAGTCCAGGTCTGAAAACTAGACACTTAAAGCTACAATTTGCTTTTTTTGTTTTCACTGTACGACCATTTTCCTTCGAGTTACAGTATGTTGAAAATCACTTAAAAATTTGAAATTTTTTTATTTCCTTAATTTTTGTGACTAGTGTATTTATTCATTTTTTTTTTTAAATTAACCCGGGTAAAAATATTTGACGAAAGTCACGACGAAACCATAATAGTATTTTTCAATTTGTTGGCCACTTTTCGTCTAAGAAAAAGATAATATTAATATTTTGAATTTAAATTTTTTTACGCGGGAAAAATAAAAAATTCAAAAAAAACGCGTCCAACACAAATGTTTAAATAATTTCAATTACTCTACAAAGAGATCTTGAAATTAATGAAAAGTTCTTGAATGCTCTATAAATTACAAAAATAAAACAAAAAAATTTTTTTTTAAATTCTGACGTTATCTCAAAATTTTTCGATTAAGATAATATTTTTCTTTAGTTAGCATATTTTATAATTCAAAAGGTTGATACAATACGAGAGCTAGATTACAATAATATCTTCAGAACTCGAGGAATGAATATTCAAAAATTAAAATACCAAAGTTAAACTAGGTCACAGCAAATAAATAACAATAAAAGTTGACGGGATCGGTGTTAAAAATTAACCGACAAATGTATAAAAATAAATTAAATAGGATGACTATATAGCTTTTATTTGT
This sequence comes from Microplitis manilae, assembly GCA_030273425.1. Classification (NCBI taxonomy): domain Eukaryota; kingdom Metazoa; phylum Arthropoda; class Insecta; order Hymenoptera; family Braconidae; genus Microplitis; species Microplitis manilae. Next base: position 16,779,201 of record CP092730.1, on the reverse strand, counting down.
GAACAAACGAAGCTTTGAATCTCTCATAAAAAATAAAAATAAAAATACATAAACTCAACAGCTCGATCATACACTTGTGTTGTCGTTATTTATTATGGTATTATTGTATTATTTATTATTGATTAATGATATCTGAGTGTCAATTTGTACTTAACCGTGACAAAGCGAGTAGGTCCAAGACAAGGCAATTTACGAGGACAACGGTTAAAGAGAATGTAGAATAAACAAAAATAATAATAAATATTAAATGAAATGAAGTGAAATAAAAAAAAATAACCCGAGAAAGAAATAATATTTCAACGATCGGTAGTGTTATATGTAGTGTATATAGTAACCAGCCCCATGCGTATATATTTTGAGATGTTATATAGCCAAGCGAGAGAGAAAATACCGTGTATATATATATACAATAATAATAAAAATAAATAAAATGTTAAGAGTGAAAAAGGATAAAGACAACGGCGTCATAACGTTAAGATTGCTCGTATCGGCGAGCACACAATGCTACGGGCATACCGATTGCCGTTTGGTTCACATGTGGGATGGAGAAGGCGAGTGAGCTTTTATTGTAAAGGAAGATAGAGAGGGACGGAGAGAAACGAAATGTGTGTTCCGCGATACGATGGTATGGCAATGTATCGCGTGTCAATACTTTTTCCTTTCGTTCTGTATGTAAATCCGAACCCCGTGGGGGCGCGAGGCCGGCATCAATCAATGGCAGACGGCAGCTGATTAAAAATTGCGCAACACCATGAATTATTAATGCGACAATAAACGTGCAAATTCCGGGGCGTTACAACCCCTTGTTTTCTCTCGACATACGTGCTAAAGAATTACTGAGATGGTACGCTTTTTTTTTATTTATTTTTGATAATAGTAGTCATTTTTATTTAATTAATGGACTAATTAGAGTTTATGGTATTTTAGATTTATTTATTAGGAGTGTTTGATCAATTATGTAATTTATTGTCGATTAAATATATTGCGAGTCGTTTTTTATAGAGATGGTAATTAAATTTGGAAAGAAATCTTCATAGGTGGCCTGGGCAAAATGGAGTAGCTGAATATTTTCGACATTTTTTTTTTTAAATCGCAATCGACTTCTTTACCGATATTTTTTTTTTATGTAAATCAATAGAATTCGAAAAACAAAAATTTTTTGAAGACAGGGTAACAGTGCCAAACATAGACCGAGTACCATTTAATGACCGGGTACCGAAATACTTTTGAAAATGGAAAAACTGGTAAATTTAATTTATGAAAAATATGTAATTGTAAATTTTTAATTTTCCATCAATTAAATTCACTAATTTTTCTATTTTTTTGGTATTTAAGTATCCGGTTATTAAATGGCTCGATCAATATTTTGTACCGTTACCCTACTCCGTTTTACCTAAATTGAAAGAAATTTTTTTTTGTAAATTGAAATTTTTTTAAACATTTATAGTTCTGAGTAAAAAAGATTATTGTAACTCAAAAAAATTTTAAAATTTTTCAGTTTGATATCTATTAAATTTTTAATGTTTTCCGGTAATAAAAACAAATTCCGCGGTTTTAATGGGTAAATTTAACACACATTTAAAGTGAGTCATTCAGATTTTCTATACGTGTAGAAAATCTACTTAAGAAAAAATCCTGTGTAATATAAAAGTGGCTTCATAATGAGTCACCAGGTGTCAGAAATATTGACAGAAAGTGTTAGGTTTTATTGCAAGAGTAAGAGAAATTATTTCAACAAATATTAAGGGGGACACTAGTGTGAAATTTTGAAAAATCAATTCATTTTTGTGCACATTTCAATAGTCTATACCTTCAAAAAAAAACATACTACAATTTCTAATGCGTATCTCAAATAGTTTTTTGGAGTTACAGCCATCTGAAGAGCAGCCGCTCATCGGCTGTCAAAAATACATTTTTCAAAATTGCTGCAGTTATAACTGAAGACAAATCATTCGATCAATTTGATTCTTATCTCAGCTTCTTTTATGTTTCTCCATACCATGAACCCCCAGTTTTCCGATCGATTAGAAAATGTAATTTTGTCAGGCAAAAAATAATCAAATTTTCGCGCGAAATTTGAAACTTTTTTAAAAAAACTTCGCGATTTTATTAAACTTCAATTTTTTTTTTCAATCGAGAGTCATGGTACAGGCAAATACCTTCTAGTTAAACTTCACTGTGAAGTTTGTTATCACTGCAGTGAAGAGAATTTTTTTGAATCCTTAGGAGATTGTGAATAACTCGCTGAATTTTCCATTTTTTGGTCCAAAAATTTGATCATGTATGTATTATATATCTACAAATTTATCCTCAAAACATTAAAACATTCCATGCAGTATTTTTCTTTAAAAAAAATCCCAAAAATAAGTTTTTTCAGACAGTCACACTAGTGGTCCCCCTTAATCAACTAATAATATAACTGAGTTTGAATAAATGAATATATTGTTTCCATTATAAAATTGATAAATTCTAATTGATAATTTGATTAAATATATTAATTTCTGATAGTTAACCTCATTATTATTAATTGGATTATAAAGTATAATGGTTATTAAGTATAGTGAAGAAAATAAAGTTAATTTAAAATTACTGTTAATATATTTAAATATTAATTCAAGGCTTTGAGGTGTTGAGAATTTCATATATAATAGAGGATCCAATTTTCTCAGTTACCCCGTTCCCTAGCAGCTCTGTCGCTATTCGTGCAGACAGAAGGGTTAGTACCTTCGCACACGCACATACATTCCAGTATACATATGTGTATAATATACGTAAAGGTATATAATGTCACAAGCGTCGCGCAACTTTGACCATAGCGGTAGAATACTAGAGGGTTCAAGACCCGTAATTAGCCTGGTCCGAGCATGCAAATTAACTTGGCGAGACTCTGTGTTATACCGCCCGCGACTTTATTCCATTTTGTTCTCTTTTAATTTCTCATTCCGCTGCAGTTCACATTACTCTACTTATTTCATTATTTTTATTATTTTATTTTACACATCATTATTTACTTATTGTAGCTGAGCTTCACTTTGACTCGATAGAAAAAAAAATTTTAATTTTAAAATTTAATTTAATAACTGAAATTTTTTTTTTTTTTTTTTTAAATGTAATTATTGTTTTGACATAACATTTTATTGGCTATATAGAAGAGTGTGTGTAGGAACGGAGGCGAAATGATGTTGAAAGGTAGAAAGATGGTAAGAGACAATTGGAGACTGGTCCGACAGTAAATAAACTGGTGCTTACATCCAACGAGTCGAGTAGAGGAACACAAGCTCCCTGTTTAAGTTAAAAAAATAAAATAAGAAAAAAAAAAGGTACATTTACAAATATATATGTATGTAAGTTTAAATACAAGTAGACGACCGGTTTGTTTATGTATTGGTTAGATATAGATTCGCGAACGGCACGGTCCCAATCTCCATCAAGCACTTGGCAGCGTCGTAAAAGTTAATTAATTAGACGGGTGGAGAAACGGCAGAAAGACTCGCGAGTGAGAGGCAATGGAAAGAAAGAATATATGAGAATTAAAAAAGGTTTCGAGAACAGGAGGAGACGAAAGAAAGACCGAAGGAAAGAGAAAGAGTTAAGCGCGAGCGGGATAACAACGAGATAAAACGAAATTGCGTTGGCAGTTGTAACGATCCCGGAGGCGCCCGACGTTCGCTGTCCGTCGATTCGGAAGCCCTCTGGTATCGCCATTTTCGCGGGAATTATCGGCCTCGCGATAAGACAAATAGCTTTGATAGGCCAATCGCTATTTTTCGCTCCATTACCGATAAACAAGATTTATTTTTATACTTTTTTCGGTTTATTATCAACTATACTTTAGATTTTACTCGGCTATGCTAAATTACTTAGTTCTCAATTTATTTTATTAACTTGAGGTTTTTTATACTACCTGTAACTCAATTAAAAAATAACAAAACCCAAACTGTCCATTACTTTCTTTTTTTCTTTGTAACGAACGATTTTTTTTTTATCGGTTTTTTAGAATTCAAAAAAATGACAAAGTACTTAATTAATAATTTTATATCTAACATCAATAAATACTGCGTACGAAAATCGATTAGTACACAGGAGGCAAAATGGACCTTTAAAAAAAATATTTTTTAAATTTTGAGTAAAAATAAAATTATTATCAAAATATTTAAAATTTTGACATGACCCGTTTTGTCCCATATTTTTGCTAAATATAAAAAATAATTTTTTTTATAAATTTAAATAAAATAGTAATGTTCCCGTGGTAATGACTTATGTAATAAAAATTAACTATCCGCTGTCTCAGCAGTCATTAAAGAAAAATTCCCGCCATTTTTAGCATTGGTTATATAGAAGCTTATTTATACCCCTATTACTTTTTTTATTAACTGAATATATTGTTCTAACATATGAGCTAAGCATAAAAGGTAAATAAAACAGCACGTCCTTAAATTTTAGTCTTATTTTTTCCAATATAAAATAGATATAACTAAAATCCCATCTGATGTCCATTATCGTTTGCTTATACAAAGTCATACATATCAAAGTGAGTATAGTTATAGTGTAGCATAGTGTACTGTACACAACCGGTCTGAATTTTACGACAGTTGCCGTTTGGATCGGACGTATAACACGAGAATGTAGTTACAACCTTACAGTACTATACGTATGTGCGGGCAAACGATTCGAAGATAAAGACCAGTGCGTAGGTGTCAAGAGGACATTGGACATTGAACATTTAACATTCAACATTGTATAAGACTTAAACCTTATTCCTTAACCCAAGTACAACAACAACTGACCCAAGATATATTCAACCCTATCCTATCCTTACAAACTGACCATAAGATTCAACTAGTATAAACTACTGATACCAAATGACCCTCATTACTTTTTTCTTCTCGGTTAGATCACAAGAAATTTATTGATTACTCATCAGCTGACATCTAAAAATTTTTTATCAATTTTTTTCTAAATTGTATCACTCAAATAAATGATTTGTTAATGAGAAATTTTTCTTTGCTTTTATTTAAGGGAGGGAAGGGCAAAATATTATAAATAACTAGCTTTATTTGAGAAATTTATAAATTAAAAAAAAATTATGTTCAAATATTTTTAGTGGCTAAATTTACCCCAGGCATAATCGGTCGAAAAATGAATAAATAGGGCAGATAAGTCCTAGAGGCAAAATGGGTCCCTTAAGAAAACGGGCTTATATGTAAGGCCATTTTGTCTCTAGGGGTCCATTTTGTCTCACTCTTCCCTATATTAAATTTTTTATAATTTCACGATAAATATAAAAGAAAATCTATTTTTTTTGATTTTTTAACTGGTCCATTTTGCCCTAGGTATGCTTAGGGTTAAAAATCCACAAATATATCGAATTCATGGTAATTAGAAACCTAACAGAAAAAAATTGATCAAATTTTTTGAGACTTGCCCCATCTACCCCGAATGCTCTCTAAAAATGAATCAGTGAAATTTTTTTAAATTAGTCAATATTCACTGAGAAATAGCTATAAGTGTACCACTGGTTGAATTAGTGGTATACTTCTAGCTGTAGAAATAGTGACTATCCACTGGTTCGCAAGAATTTCACTTATTCATTTTTAGAGAGTGCAATCTATCGGAAAAAAATTAATAGGTGAAGGGGGGGGGGGCTAATATTTATATTACATATAAGCCCTCATTTATTAAGCCTATTTACCCCCCCCCCCCTTCCACTAGGTAATTTTTTTATAAGCAATTTTTGATAAATATCAAGTTCGCGCGGGAATCGTATAATTAAATTTAAAAAATTATCGCCGGTCAATTTTTTGACGGACAATTGACGTCGGTTGTTTGACAGTCTGCCACATATGACTAGTATAAAAACCGTAAAATAAAATTAAATGTGACCTGTATCTAATAATACTATGGCGTGTGCATAGTCATTAATTTATTGTACTCAGTACAATAAATTTTTTTTTTTTATTATTATTAATATTTATTTTTCTTTACATCATCGCATATGGAGCATTTAATCATCCAGCAAGATCAAGTATTATCTTTTTGTAAATATATATATATGTGAGTGTATGTATGGTTAGAAAAGATACGAAATGAGTAAGATAGAAAGTATAATGTAGAGAGAAGATGTCGGTTATTATCCTGTCGTAGATTCAAAAGAATTCACGCATACTCAGGAGAGTTTAGTATTATTATATTATAGTGTAAGAGTTTTAAAAGATGAGAATAAGTTAAGTTACTGCTGCATTAAGTGTATGGGGACCTTGAATGCTCATCAGAGTTATGCGCCAAGTGCTGGTACTGTACGATGTGTCCATACGTCGCTTGGGGAACAAAAGACCGCGTGCGAAAGACCGCGGACCTCCTGTCTCTGTTCCTAAGGCTAACAGCTAGTCTAGTATGTCTGCAGATGAGAATGTACTTAGCAATATGCATAGTATAGATGGATATGAGGGTAGAGATGTGGATGTGGGTGTGAATGTAAATGTGGATGTGGCTGTAATGGAGAATAAAACCGGTGGGAGGAAGAAAAGATAACCTGGCGCCACTACTCTAAACTCCTCCCAGGCTATTCTGCTGCAGCTTAACACACTTCCTTTATCTTCTTAATGACATTTACGTCGCTAATTATCGCCTGGTAATACTATACTGACTTTAAATACCCAGAGGATTAATGAAACCTCCGATGAGGGAGGAAATCTGAGTATCTTAATACTGGGGATTATTTTTCAACTATTTTTAGAGCCAGTTTATTAATTGAGATTGTTTATTCAAGTAATTTTCTGAATTTATGACTTTTTAGTTGAGGATTAGTTTCAACTGAAAGTGAAAACTTCATTTGAGTTTACATTTAAATTATGACGGTAGAGAATTATTAAAATTTAATTATTTACCTCTCCATAAAAGTCTTATATAAGAAAAAAAAAATTTCTGAAGCCTAGAAAAAATTTCTTGGCGCTGGAAATTTTTTCTCACCCCAAGAAAATTTTCGTTTTTAATTCATAATAAAAAAAATTTCTGAGGGTAACTAAAAATTTTCTTAAAGCAAGTAAAATTTTGCATCAAGAAATCTTTTTTTTTCTGTGTAGAAATTTCAAAAATATGAGAATTTTGACAGAAAAAAATTTTCAAATCTTCAAATTTCTGAATCAAGTAAAAGTATTTTTTAATAAAATATTTATTTGAAGTATGGAAATAATTATAACTTGATTAAAAATGAAACAATAATGTGGAGATAAGATTGAATTCGCGTGTAATGAAAAGTTCCAGAGTACAGAAATGTAAAACATCACTCGGCGAGCCAAGTGTACTACTGTAAAAGCAGTAGCGGAAGTAGAAAAGATGAAGATGAGGACGAGGACGAGTACGAAGACATGGAATAGAGAAACAACAAACGGGTACTTGCTGTGTGCCTGGAAATTCAGATTCTTGAGAGAAAGAGAATGCAAGTATGCACCTGCGACATCGAGACTGAAGAGTTAAGGACGATGGGCGAGGGAACAAGCGTCTACTAGTGTAATCACAAGAGCTCGTCTACGTCTCCTTGTCGCGATCACTTAAGTCACCAGTTGCACGGTTAGGTTCTAACCGCGAAATTACTCCAAACGAAAGGTATATAGACTTGGAAAAGAACCTCCACGAGAATCCTTATGCTCTGTGCTGTGTACAATGACTGGGAGTTAAATAAAAAATAAAGAGGGAAAAAGTTTAAGACAAAGGAGTGAGAGAGCAGGAGGGACATCAGAAATAAGTAAAAGAGAGAGAGGGCATTGAAGAAAAGAGATGCCGAGGAAAGGTATAAAGAAATAAGAAAGGAAGAGAGAATGATAAAGAGGAGAATGAACAAGTGAGAGACTACGAAGGAATTGCGGCAGAAGTTCCCTCGACTTCCTCGACCTCAACCAACCAAACCGGACTTTCGTATCTCTCAACGAGCTGTAGAGCTTGGATGATTGCATTCCGGGCATAAGGAGGGATTCTATAAGGTTTTATTTAAAATTCACGGTGGGAAAATTACTTAAATGACAAAATGTATATTTCTAGTAGACAAAAGGATATTAATGCACATTTTTTTTTGAATTTATCACGAGAAATTTTCCGTTTCATTTGTCAAGACTTTTTTTTTAATAAATAAATTAAACAATTAATTACTGAAATTAGGTTGAAAAATTTTTCAAATAATTTTCAGTCTCAATTATTTTTTAATTAATTTTTTTTGTGGGTAAATAAAATAATTTATCAAGACAAATTATTTTTAATTACTCAATCAATTAAACTAATTACTTGATTGATTGATTAATTTTTGAAAAAAGTTATATAAGGTAAGGGGGCGAAACGGGCCTCGGAAAAAAATTTCTCGGTCATTTTTTTTTTTTAATTTCACTTTTTGATCGTTAAATAATTATTTTATATTATTATGGTTGTTAAAAAAAAAAAAAACAGATTTTTACTGCACAGGAAAAAAAGATTTCTTGGCGCGAAAAATTTTTACTTGCCCTAAGAAATTTTTTTCATTACAAATTGAAAATAAAAATATTCTTGAGCCAAGAAAAAAATTTTTGGGGGGGAAAAAATTTCGTAGTGCCAAAAAATTCTTTGTTTCGTAAAATAAATCTAAAAAAATTAACAAAGTAAATTTTTTTTAATCCTCTTCTATACAGAAAAATTAAAAACTGAATTTTTTTGCTTATAAATTTTAAGTTACCTAATTTACCTCAACTGGTATATTCTACTCCACCCCCTTTCATATATTTAATTTCTTACGTAATTCCTGTCACAATTATTAAAAAAATCACTTTCTTTTAAATGAGCCGAAAAAAATAATCGACCACAAAAAAGCGAGTGTAAAAAAAAGCGAAATCCCTTTGTAACAGTGTAATAAAAAAAAAGTACCGACCACAATGATTATATTGATCAAACAAGCTGAGAAACAAAATGATTAAAAATATGCTGTAATATAAATCTTAAATTTTTATTATAATATTATTATTATGATTATTATTATTTCATTTTATACGAAACATAACATGTTAATAATAATATAAAAAATCCCTTGTTTTTCATTCTCGTCAGTCTGTCTCGTTATCCAGGAAGATTGGCATCAGCCAAAACAATTACAGTACTCGACTCACTCAACTCGTCGAGGTTTTACGCAAGCGTTAATACGCACTTGTTTACAAACGATGCGTTGCGAATGTAAAATAACACATCTCACATCACATCTTTTCTACCATACACTCATACATCGCATCCCCATCCATCCTCATCTACATACACACATACATATATATACATATATAGTAAACATGATATGAAGGCAACCCACCCGTCTCTCAATATACCGGCAAAATTCATTTATTTAATTCATATCAGGAATAAAGTGTTAAGTGTAAATATTAAATTTAAGTGCAGTAACGACTGATAGTAAATTCCCCAGCAAATTAAGTAATGAATGATAAAAAAAATATATAATAATAAAGTGCGAGTTACTTTCATTTTTATTTAGCAAATATCGTTGATGATATTTAGATTACCGCCACGCGCCAAACGCCGGCTTTCAAATTATTTAGCTCACTTATATATATATATATTTTTTTTATTATTATTTATATGCTGGCATTTACTTTATCCAAGTTTATTGTCGGCTAATGGCTGCGTAAAAACGATACTTATTTTCTTAACGGTTTAATGAAAACTGCAGTAGAGAAATTGAGATATTACTTATGCATTAATATTGTGTGTGTGTGTGTGTGTGTGTGTGTGTGTGTGTTTATATCTGGATATGAATGTAGATATAGATAACGCAATAGTACGATGATTCAATGTTACCTTGAATTGAATGATCGTTTCAATTAACTGTGCCTCTGAGTTGTCATAAATGAAATATAATCTTATTCATCTTCTGTTAATTTAATGCACCGTAAATAGTTTAATATTGACATATTTTTATTATTTTATTAATTGTATTGTTTAATTTACTCTGACAGGTTTGTAAATATTTAAGTTGAAATAAATAATATTTATACTATATAAGTTACGGAGAAAAAGAGCAAAAATGAGGCAATAAAAAATTTTAATGAAAAAAAATTATTTTGGATGTTGTTATTTTTGGTAAATTTTTTATCGATTTCCTTTAAATGATTTTTTTTTTTAAATAAAAAAAAAAATTTTTTAATGTCCCCATTTTACCGGGGACGGTTACTTAATTTTTTTCTTACACTGAAATCTATAAAATAAATGATTACGATCTTGTTTGTAATAAAAGTTAATAGTTGGTTTCTTTGTAAACTAATAAAATAATCTGGTCTGTTAATAAAAGATTTAAGCTGTCAATTAAAATTTCTATGACGTTTAAAGACTTGTTTGTTCTTCAGATAAATTTTTTCTAGGCGCCAGATAACTTTTTAACTACGGATAATAATAGGGTTCTTAATTTATTATTTTTCATGGTAAACTGACCCCAAAAATATATTTTTACAAAAGTATATTATAGTTAATAATTTTTTATAATCCTCAAGTTAACAGATGACAATAAAGTTTGTAGACATTTGAAAATTTTTTGATTTTGTTTTAACAAGAAAAATAATATCAAAAAAATATTTTGAAAAACTGCACTTATAGTTTATGAAATATACGACATGTGCATTTTTTTAAAAATATTTTTTTTTATTATTTATCTGTTAAAAACAATATTTTTTAATTTCAAATGTCTGCTAACTTAACTATCATAGTTAACAGACAGTTAAAAATTTTTGGATTCTTTTTTTAACAAATCAATTCAACAAAAAAAAAAAAACTAAAAAATGCACATGTAAAGCATTAAAAATCCTATAGGTGCAATTTTTCAAAATATTTTTTTTTTATAAATTGACGGGTTAAAAAAAAATCATAAAATTATTAGTCGTCGGCTAACTTCAGAATCACGGTTAGCAGACAATTAACAATTTTAGGGCATATTTTTTCATCAATATAGTTTTCAAAAAAAATAAAATAAAAATATGCACATGTAGAAAATTTAAAAAACTACCGATGCATTTTTTTGAAATTTTTTTTTTTTTAAATTCATCATTTTTAAATAAATCCAAAAATTATTAGACATCGGCTAAATTCAGTATCATAGTTTTTGAAATTTTTTATTTGATTTAAAAAAAGTAATTAATAAAAAAACATTAAAAGGCAGTAATTAAATTTTCTATACTTATTTTTGTAAGTAAATAAAATAAAGGAGTCTCGAGTGTGTATAGAAAAAATATAAAAAATAAATAAACGAGCCATTGATCGTGTTGTCGGCTTGTCCATTGAATAAGCGACCTCTTTCAATCATCATCCCCATTGATTCACGCCGCTCAAAATTTGTAAGCCAGACGCGGTTTAATTTTCAAGTTAAGGCAAATCACGTGAATCGTGCCAGAGGCGGTGCCGCGGAGCCTGTTCCTGCTCCTGCTATACGTCCTCTCATCTTGCGTTCTCTTTGTTAGCTTAAGAAAATGCTAAATAAAGGAGGCACGTGGTATATATATATTTATACATATATATAGTGTAGGATTGTACAAAAGTGAAGGGTAAGGATAAAGAGGTACTCGCGTACATACGAGGATATAGAAGGTATAGAAGGTATATAAAAAGGGCGATGGAAGGTGTATCGGACTCTGGTGCTCGTCGAGAAGTTGAAGCAAAGCCAAGACTGGATTATTCCGCGGGGCGAGGTTCGCAAACGGGTGGGAGTGTACAAGGTCTTCGATACCTCGTAAATTATCTCCTGTCTTCACCCCCCAGCCCTCATATTCTCGCTGGTGCAGTAGGTGCTGGGCCCTTTAGTCTTTACTACACGATATCCTCGCTTCCTCATCTTGCTTTATATATATATATATTTTTTTTTTATTTTATTTCAAACTTCCTGCTATGGATATTGAAGATTTAAAAAAAAGAAACAATCAAGTTTATCCTGGCTACTTGTTGTGTTCTTATATTTCTCAGATGCCCAACAATTTTAATCGATCAATCGAATCCTTCGAGTACTGAGAAATTGCAGGATTCAAAGTATTGAGGCCGAGATAATTAAAATTTTTCACTGCAATTGAGTTCTTTTTAAATTTTAAAAATTTAAAATTTTTGGCGCGAAAAATTTTCGTCTGTAATTATGAGATAATTTTCGTCATTAAAAAAAACTGAAGTATTTTGGAGTGAAGACTGAGTTTTAAAATGAATTTCAGTTCATAAATACGAAAATTTAAACGGAGGTAAAAAATAAAAAAGTTTGAATTTTTATTTTAATTCCTTGAGCAAATAAATATATAATTATATCCAGATAAATATATGTATACACGTTAAAACTTGATCAAGGTATACACGAAGGAAAAGAAAAGTTGTAAGCGCCTGTAGACTTTAAAACAAAGACAGAAGACGTGACGGATAAAAGTTTCAAAATTCAACGTCAGTTAAATCAACGCCGACGTAAAGCCTACCGCTCGGTTTATGCTGCCCGAGAAGAGCTGTCTGTATGGAAATGCGATTATCAAATGCTAAATTAGAAGGACGTCGAGATGAACGGGACCGCGATAAAAAATAAACAACAAGAGTGTAAGTAGATTGGAGATAAAAAATAAAAATAAAAACTAATAAAGTAAGTTGGTCTTAAAAAATAACTTTTTTCCCGGAGATTTAATGTAAAAGAATGCTTTTTTTTTTGTTTTCTTATTTTTTTTTAAAGTTTTTAAGCGAACTGATCATGGGAGTAAAACAATTTCTTCTACCAGGTTTGTTATGGCGGCAAGAAGTGGATGGTAAGAAATAAACGGTACACACTGGGTTGTTTCAGTGAGAAAAAGTCCGTATCGAATCAGGAAAACATTCCCACACGCGCGATTAAAAGCGTACTTAATAATTTAAGTGGCCATCAACGAGATAAGATACAACAGCGTATATACCACCACCAGAATCGGTAACGTATCGTCCATTTCGCGAGTATCACGAATTCTACTTGCCAGATCGTGTACCCGATCAACCAAAGTGACGGCAGTACACAACCATAAGGATCCTGTAATTCAAAGTGCTAAACAGTGTTGCCACTTTTGACGACCAAAACTAACTTTACTTTTTTAAACATTCAAATCATTCAATTATTCAACTCAGTATTCACGAGAATAATCCTTTCCTTTGCAGTATTAACTGTTTTCAAGAATCGCTAACTTTAATCCTGCAAAGCTTCGCGGTCAATAATTTGAAAAAAAATATGATTGATATTTATGAATTAATTTTTAAAATAATTTGTTTAATCCTTCCCTCGAGAAATATTAGATTTATGAGTCACTAACAAAAATTTCAATAGCAAATTTATTTTATTTATAGTTAATGCGAACATTCTCGATGTCAATATTACTACTTTCTGCCCGTTTAGTTTAAAACGAAAGACTCAAAGGTACCTTTTAAAACTATACAAAGAGAAATGCACGGAAAAAAAAATATTGTGCTCATCACTCAACGGTATCGTGATATTCACTCTCTTCGGTTGGTTATACGTTGTATACGGAAAGTCTTGGTCTATCGGATCGTGATTATCGCTATCCAGGCGGATCCCGAAATCATAAGATCGTTTTCCTATAGTAACGATCCGTTCTGTTATAATAATGTCAAATGCCCATAAAAATTTGAGGTTAAAATAGATGAATTTTTAACATTAACTTCATTACAATATTTTTTTAGTTGGAATTAATAATTACATGTTAATAATTATAATAAGCGCAATAAAAAATTATTATTTAATATGAAGAAATGTAATCAAGTAATAGAATATACGTAAGTAATTGATGTAAATTTTTTATTAAATAATTTGGTTATGAGTGGTGGCGCTTGAGAAGTAGATCGCGATAATCACGATCCGTTTTGGTAGGATATGGATACGTTAACTAACGACCACTATATATTTAAGTATATTCACAATCCGTAGGATCATTATAATAAGTATCTAGTGTTTCATTCATATTGATATATATATCGTGAAAATCAAGTAACAATTTAGTACTAATCACGATACAACTGTCGCTCTCCGTTGGTGAGCGATAAGCGCAATATTTTTTTTTCCGTGTGGAGCACGATTAGATATCCCTAAAAAATTACTATGTACACGGAAAAAAGAGAAGTTGAAAAATTACAGTTTCGTATAGTATTAATTAGTACTATAGCGCTCCGAGTCTGAAACTGTTGAAATTACATTTTTTATCAGTAAATTTTACAGAAATAACAAATATTACAGTTTCAAACTCGATATTGTCGATTTGAACTGTAAAATTTGCTGCTTAAAATTGTATTAATTTTATTGCTACAACAAATTTCTAAAATTACAGTTTGAACTTTAATGTTTACAGATTTTTACCCGTAAAGCCTGATTTACAGTAGAAACTGTAATTTTTCAACTGCTCTTTTTTGCGTGTATACACGGAGAAATTATTGTTGTTTGAAATGTTATGGTGTCATAGTAATGCCGGACTATGTTGGCCACCTATAGGTGTAAAACCAAGCGTGTAGTCAAAATTTACACACTTACCAAATAACATTGAAACGCCATAAGCAATCTATAGATATTTAATACACCGTGAGACGTGTTTTAAATGACTACAAAAAACTATACTTTCGCTTATGGCCTTAAACATAGAACACATTTAATATGTGTTAAAATAATACGTTTGTAACACACTTGGTTTTAGAGTGTAACGGAAATTAAATAATCATGCATCAAAAATGAGTTGGCCATAGTAAAATTTACAATGATAACGGTACTCTGTAAACATGAATAAGTGAAAAAGGCGAATATTTACTAATTTCAAGTGCAAACCGAACCACTTATTTTAAGAAGTGGCTCGATTGGCACTTAGAATTAGTGAATATTCACCTAATTCACTTATTCATGTTTACAGAGTTTGTGACATAATCGTTGTCAATTTTACTATGGTCATAGTTATTTTTGATACATGTTTATTTAATTTCCGTTAGGTGGCCAACATAGTCTGGCTTTACTACACCAGAAAAAAGGGTTTCTTCGCGCAAAAAGAATTTTGCATTATACCCGACTAGAAATTGTAGTGAGGCGGTAGTTTGCTCCAAATGAGGCAAGCCGAATGTCAAACTTGTGGCAAGTGAGGCATCCAAACGAGGGCCATGTTTGGGATGTAACGCAGTTGCGAGACTCAGCCTTACTTGGCTTCCAAATTCGGTGGCAGTTTGGAAGCCACACTTGCTGCAAGGATCCTAAGCCTAAAGTGCCCTAAGCTTAGCATCCGAATTCGGTGGCAGTTTGGAAGCCAAACTTGTGGCAAGTAAGGTATCCAAACAAGGGCGATGTTTGGGATGTAACGCAGTTGCGAGACTCAGCCTTACTTGGCTTCCAAATTCGGCAGCAGTTTGGAAGCCACACTTGCTGCAAAGGTCCTAAGTGACTCTCAAGCGACCGAGTATAAAAATTTAAACTAAATTAAAAAAAAAAATTTACTCGATTTCTGATTTTTTTTTTTTTTTTTTTGAATGATTATTTTGGCTTTGCGGAAATCGTCAGTTATGTGATTAATTTGAGTCCTAATCTAGTAGAATTTTTTTATTTCGGGAAAAAACGCTATAAATATCAACTAACCGCGCACGCTTTAGTGGGATTCGAACCCGGGACCTAACGAACGAAAGACCGACGCATTAATGACTAGGCTACGCTACCGATAGTGACTACTAAGTTTATTTGTGCTACATGAGATTGAAAGAATACATCACTTTTAAAACAGCAAAATATAATTGAATATCTATTATTAGTAATAACGAAAAAATTTCTTATTTTTTTGTCCACTATAAGATCTGGTATATCAATAATTGTAATATGTGTAATTTTGATTATAGTGTTATGTATAAAATTGTTAAAAAAGTATATAGGCTCTACCCCCATCAAAAAAGTATATAAAAAAAATTTATTATTAATTAAATATAAAAAATTAATCGAATAAAGTTGTCAATTAAATCGAAATTGTCCAGCAGTACTATTATGAGTAGATTAAAAGAAGGTTATGAGTACACGCTAAAGATTTACATTCAAGTACCGAAGTTCGGCTTGCCATAGATGTCCCTAGTTCCCCTTAAGCTTGGCAAGCCAACTTCTAGAAATCTTTGGAACGCCTAACTTGTAGGAAGGAACGGTAACCGAAGGTTTACCGAAGTTCGGCTTGCCATAGATGTCCCTAATTCCCCTTAAACTTGGCAAGCCAACTTCTAGAAATCTATGGAATACCTAACTTGCAGGAAATGACGGTAGCCAAAGGTTTACCGAAGTTTGCCTTGCCATAGATGTCCCTAGTACCCCTTAAGCTTGGCAAGCCAACTTCTAGAAATCTATGGAACACCTAACTTGCAGGAAATAACGGTAGCCGAAGGTTTACCGAAGTTTGGCTTGCCATGGATGTCCCTAGTTCCACCTAAGCTTGGCAAGCCAACTTCTAAAAACCTTAGGAACACCTAACTTGCAGGAAATGACGGTAGCCAAAGGTTTACCGAAGTTCGGCTTGCCATAGATGTCCCTAGTTCCCCTCAAGCTTGGCAGGTTAAACTTCGAGAAACCTTAGGAACACCTTACTTGCAGGAAGTAACGGTAACCGAAGGTTTGCCGTAATTCGGCTTGCCATAGATGTCCCTAGTTCCCCTTAAGCTTGGCAGGTTACACTTCGTGAAATCTTAGGAACGCCTAACTTGCAGGAAATAACGGTAGCCGAAGGTTTACCGAAGTTTGCCTTGCCATAGATGTCCCTAGTACCCCTTAAGCTTGGCAAGCCAACTTCTAGAAATCTATGGAATACCTAACTTGCAGGAAATGACGGTAGCCAAAGGTTTACCGAAGTTTGCCTTGCCATAGATGTCCCTAGTACCCCTTAAGCTTGGCAAGCCAACTTCTAGAAATCTATGGAACACCTAACTTGCAGGAAATAACGGTAGCCGAAGGTTTACCGAAGTTTGGCTTGCCATGGATGTCCCTAGTTCCCCTCAAGCTTGGCAGGTTAAACTTCGAGAAACCTTAGGAACACCTTACTTGCAGGAAGTAACGGTAACCGAAGGTTTGCCGTAATTCGGCTTGCCATAGATGTCCCGAATTCCATCCATATTTGGCAAACCGATCTTCGCTTTGCCTAACATGGATGTAATTAGGCGCATATTAGGCTTGCCTAAGTTAGGCAATCCAAACTTGCCCCTCACTAATTCTTCGGCATTCCTCACTATAATTTCTAGTCGGGTATGAAATGAAAACAAAAGTTTTCTTAGGACTAGAGAAAGTTTCTTGACGCAAAAGACTTTTTCTCGTCCGAAAAATTTATTTCTTAGCTCAAGAAAATTTTCGTTTTCATTTGTTGGCTCAACAACACTGGATTTTTAGTGAAAGACGTCTCGTTGGAGTGAATTGACGAAAGTTCGCAGTAGATATTTTTTCTCAGTGTACTTTTATTCTTATATTTAGCGAAACTATACTGTTATCAATATTTTTATCAAAATTTTTTATTGTCTAACGCAAGATGATTAATTATTTTCTTATTTTTCAGATGCTCTGCTATATCCTGAGTACTTTAAATTGCTTTAAAATCATACATATGCCTACAAATTATTCGCCGAAATGTCACATAGCTTTGGCGAGTTCATAACAATCCTAAAATAAATACAAAATTCTTAATAAACATGATTTTTTTACACTAAATTTTTTAAGTATCCCGAGCTCTTGGTTTCTCTTAAAAACTCGAAGTACATAAATTTTATAAAAATCCTGTCATATCTCAGATTCTCCCCAGTAGCAAAAGAAGTTAATTCACATAAAAATTCCTTTGAATTGAAATTTAATAAAAAACTATCCGAAACAAAGGACCAATCACGGAAGATAAAATCCAGAGATGAGTAAGTTAACTTTTAAAATTAAACTTTCAAAGTTATAAAGTCGACAACTATCGCAAAGTTTGTAATAAATATTAAGAATTAATTTACGTTTAAATACTAAGTTTTTTGTTCTTACAAGTTTTCAAATGCAATACAAGATTTTATATATTTATATTGCAGTACTAATTTACTTAATTAAACAAATATGAAGTATTAGCATACTTAAATATTTATATATATAAATATATATTATCAGCAAGTCTCAACTTATTAAAATACCATCGTGATAATAATAATTAAATGGGGTATGAAAAGCTAACTTGATCAAATATTTGAAATTCTAGCGACAAATTCCTATGATGCAATCTCTCTAGAATCTCGCTCTATATGAATATATGTACTCGTACACGTATATATCTACGTATATATAAATTCATAGACATATATTTGCTGTATGATGAATAAAGATCAAATTAGAAGAGAGTAACAGAGAAATGAGAGCTGAATGTTCAGTGATACGAGTTGTAATGAAGCATTTGTAAGCTTTGGAATGTACAGAGTATCGACTAGCAAGTACACAACTACAACTACAAGTTCAACAACTAATAGGACAGACTGTGGGTATGACTATGACTGTGACTAGCAAAACTAGCTCGATCACTCCACACTCGAATCAAAATTGCAGGCCGTGGTTGAGTTGATTTTCAATATAATGCGAATGCAGGTTATTTGGGAATGATGACACACGCCGTAGATTGAGAGAAAATCGTGTGAGAAGTGATTGTGAATAACACGCGGACTAAAACGTACAAACGATCAAAGAGAGCGAGCGAGAGAGTGGAAGTGTGAGAGATGAACGGGCCAACGAACGAACGAACGAATGAACAGAATGAACGAATGAACAGAAGAGGCCTCATTGTTGTGCTTAATTTACCGTTAAATTGTTTACATCTCATTAATTCCGAGTTACCTGACGGCAGGTCTTGTTCACTGGTGCACGTCAGTCATGAGATTCAACCGTCAGTTCGATTTTAAATTCATCATATTATCTCAACGGTATCGCTTAGTTGCTAAAGATTTTAAAATAATAATAAAGAATTATATTTATGTATTTATTGACTCAGACAAGTTCTTTTCATTTTGTTCATCTGCCTTGAAAAATAACTCTCCGGTCATGAGTATTATATACGTATATATGTATATATACTTATGTTATATATTTTTAATTTTAATTCTGTTTATTTAAGGGAGAGACGGGTAAAATGGAGGCGCTGTGAAAAAATGCATTTTTTAAAATTTGGAATCGTTAATTTTTCACTTTGACAAATTTTCGATTTTTGGAAAAAAAATTCTTTTCGTTTTTAGACAAAATGGAGAACTTGAGACAAATTGGAAAAATTATTTGTTGGATATTTTTAATGAAGACAGCAAAAAAAGGACTAATTTTGATAAATTAGATATTCGAATTAAAAGATTTTGTTTCTTGTTAGAAGAAAGTTGATATTTATTTTTTTGGGGTACAGAAAATTTTTTGAATAATAATTACACTGCAAAAAAGTAGCGGAGTGAATGCAGAGCAGATGAATGTTTATTTATTGATTTCCCTCGGAGTAAAGTTCACTCCGACGAGAAATTTAATTTAATATTGAAATTCAATCCTAAAAAGAGTTAATTTTAATACTGAAATTCCGAATGGAAGCGAATGCGGGCTTAAATTAAATTCAAATAACTCCGAAATTACTTTGCTAAAAAAAAACTCCTTATTTACACCGTACATAAAGTGATTTTTTTTAAGCTCCTCAACTTTGAGTGCCGGAGTGAATTCGAGTCGAATTAAAATCCATAATCACTCCGGATTTACTTTCAAGTATAAATTCTTAGAACAAACATATTCTATTAATGATCATCAATCCGCGGGAAAATTTAAATTTAAGACCATTTTCAAAAAAAAAATTCTGTCAAATTTTTTCGGTAGAACATTTTGCCCATTTTTTTACCCATTCATTAATTGTTGACTTAATTAAACAAATTTCTTATCAAATAGAAAGTTTTGCGATTAAATTTAATCGTATAATTAAATACTTCTACAGACTTTATTAACGCTTAAGAAAAAATATAAAAAGAATCAGAAAAAAATAAAATAAAAGTAAAAACACAGAGGGAAAAATAATAAAATAAAATAAACTTGAAGGTTTATTGATTCGGAGCATTTAGAAAGGACATTATCTTAAAGTAAACAATGTTATGAGTACTTTAAAGAAAGGATTCTGTACAAATTGGTAGTGCTGTAACAAAATAACATGGGAGTTATTTAATTATTTAAGTGATTGAAAGAAAAAAAAGACAGATAACAAGTTGATGATTTCAGTCATTACTTGACATAAAAATAAATAAATATGCAATGGGTAAAATAAGGACACATTGGACAAGAGTTGTAAGACGTTTGGAATCTCAGCACGCCCCGAGTTGTTCGGTCTCGACCCGTAACTTAGCTCGGCCATAAAATGAATCGTCTCCAACACTCTTCGAGACCACGGTGGTGCTGGACATTTTCCGAGATGTCAATAAACGAGGAGCTGGGTTCTCTCCGAGGCAACCTCGAGTTTTAAAGAAATAAAAATAATAACGTTTTTTTTTTTTAGTTTTAGAGAAATAAAAAGTTTTTAAAAGACAGGAGTTTCTGAGCCCACGTCTTATACGAGGATCGTTCGTAAGGAAGAAAACAACGGTATGTAAATGGATTTTCAGGTTATATATGTGTACATAAAGTATATGTACTAGTATTTTGTCCGATGCAAAGGCTAATAAATGCTATTGTTTATACCAAGCAGTTTGTCCTTTCCAGATTCTCGAGAGTCGAAAGAAATGTTGCTAAGGAATTTACCAGCCGGAAAATCAACTCTTGTATGTTACTGCCAACTCAAAATGCTTGAGAGTTTTTCAGAGGAATAAAATACAGCGGCAGTAGATGAGCAAAAAATAATACGAAAATAACTGGAGATGATGCTCGAGTTGAAGATGGTTTAAGAAAAATTTGTGAATCAGATTGCAAAATAAGCCGAGCTCGAGGAATTTTTAACCAGCCATTTTTATACATTCCGACTGTATGTTTTAAGACTATATAAATATATGTACGTATATATTTGTACGTTTATTTATACATATATTTATATGGGCATTTGTAATCCTTCGAATACTAATTTTATGCCTCGGCTGTTGGGTTTGCGAAAAAAAAAAAGGATTCTGTTTGAAAAATATATTACGCTGGCGCGACAGAGGTCAAGATCGTAAAAAAGAGTTTTCGGCTCGCCTTCTGCTTCATGTGGAATCAATGCCAATGCTTAAATTTAAAAAACGATGAAATAATATTAATTTGAACACACATTCAAATTAAAATTTACATTTAAATTATTTTTACTCGGAAATAAATAATCCAAGACCCAGAAAACTTTTTCTTGATTGAAGTTTTAATTAAATGTGATTTTTAGAAAAAGGGTGAAATGGGCACCCGAGAAAAAAATCTGTAATTAAGTTCTCAAAATTTTTCATATAAATTTAAGATGTTCTTTTAATCCCAATCTTTTATTTTTCTCTATACGTTTAGAAATTTTGTGTATATGTATCGAAAATATATTTATGTTGATTTTCAACACAGAAATCTGTTAATTCAGCACAAAACGTTTGTGTTATTTTTCTTTAACAGATCTTTTATGTTAAATGATTAGAAAACCTGGAATGTAACACATTCTTGTGTTATTCGAAAATTAACACAAAATTTGTATTGTGTAGCTAAACACTCCCGCGCGTTTCTTTATTACACGGAGAAAAAAATATTGTTCTGAGAAGTATACTGTATAGTTACAGTAGCAATACGCAATAGTTATCTACTAGATTGTTACTGCAACGATCTACTGTATCGTTCTGACAACAATACAGTAGATAGCTCTGATACCTATACCGTATCGTTCTGAGCCCTATCTGACAAACATTTGGAAATCTTCATCATTAATAAATAAATGATTAATAAATAATTTTGATTAAATAAAATAATTTATAAAACTGATTTATCATTTGCAGTCTAAATAAATTTAAAATATAACTTTTAATTTTTGAGGTTATATATGTGAATATTTAAATATAATATAAATTTAGTTAATTAAATCAATATAAATTGATTTTTACATAATTTTCACAATTAAGGCCATGCTCAGGCAGTGCCCCCCACTTTTTAAAAAATTTCAATGGCTTTCAACTGTCATAACCGTATTAAAATTATATTAATTAATTAAAAAAAAATTAAAACTTTAATTGAAAAAGGGAGAACGTAGTCGTAATTTCGTTAAGATATAAATTTAAAAAAAAATTACTCGCAGTTGATATCAATTGTAAGCTGAACGAAATTTGTAAAATAAATTTCAGTAAAATCTTCATGTCAATTTTATAATTCGAATTTTCAAATTTTATAGGCTAAAATTTATTTAACAAATTTCATTCAACTCCTGATTGATATCAACTGCAAGTAATTTTTTTTAAATTCTATACCTCGGTGAAATTACGACTACGTTCTCCTTTTTTCAATAAAGGTTTTAATTTTTTTTTAATTAATTAATAAAATTTTCATACGGTTATGACAGTTGAAAGCCATTGAAATTTTTTAAAAAGTGGGGGGTACTCTCTGAGAATGCCCTTAAAATATAGAGCAGTTTTATTAGATTGATCATTAGGTAAATAATCAGTAAGGTTATAGATAGTTAACAAATTTTAAAAAAAATGAACTTGAATTGTTATATTTGAAAATAGGCGCCAAAATGGATGTTTAATTAGGTTAGACAGTGGCGTGTGAGATGACGATTACAGAAAGTCGTATAGGGCTCACAGCTATCTAATAGATAGTTACAGGAACGATACGATATTTTTACCATAAATATACGTATCGTTGTGGTAACAATCTACGAGTTGCTATACTTTAGATCGTTCGAGGAACAATATTTTTTTTCCGTGTACTATAACCAACCAAAGCATTGTAGCAGCATTGTCTGCAAGGAAAATTGGATTATAATTGATTTGCAATTAAATATAATCATAGATAACTTGAACATTTTTATCATCAGGTTCAATGATTTTTTTATTCTCATTTTACGGGAGGGTAATTCGTAGCTTCGTTTTCTAAAAAAATCACTGAAAATCGAACTAATTGTTTGCTAATTAACAAACGTTGTACTCAGGTTAGATCAGTATACTCGAGTTGGCTAGGTTATGTGTTAATATTTGTTAGTTAATTTTAACACGAAAAGTCTGCTAAATTTACCCAAATTTTCTGTCAAATTAGCAGATTTTGTGATCAATTATTTAACATAAAATTTGTGGTAAAAATCAATATAAACGTAATGTGCTGAATTAACACAAAAATTCGTGTAGATCGTTTGCAGCACACGATTTCTGATGAGCTTAACAGAAAATTTCTAACTGTATAAAAATAAATAAATTATTAAAATCAATAGCAGATTGATAGACAACCGACATACAAAAGGACAAGTGACTAATGATGAGCAATGATCAGTTGCACAAGCATCACACCACCAGTTAATTCACTCAATCGTCTACATAACACTACACACTACACACTACACCTATAGATATCTAGTCTCTCAACTAGAATTATTAAGTGGAATCAAAGTTCACACGTTCAATATTGATTACGAATGATGTATAGCAATATGGGATTCAAAATGAGGAAATAAATCATTGCTATCATTCCCCGCGTAGATCTCGCTCATAAAAATCACCAGTGACTAATGTATTTAAATTTGTAAAGCCATTTCTAACCATCGATTCACATCAACTATTACTGTTACTGTTACTATTACAAATTAAGTATGTATATCATTAAAGCGATCTCGCCGCATTCGCAAGAAATTTTAACTGATTTAATTCCCGTAAATAAATAAAAAATATAAGTACTATATAATGCAAGTACTCGCACACTTGTACACTTGTAATATTTATGAGGATTGATCGAATCTCTTATTTCATTTGTGGTATTTCGTATTATTAAACTTTCCTCTTTCTCCAGTTCAGGCTCAGGCTCAGGCTCAGGCTCAGGCTCAGACTCAGGCTCAGACTCAGCCTCTGAATCTGGATCTGGATCTGGCTCTCAAAGTTTCTGGTTAAACGCTGTCGTGTATAGTATTGTCAAGTTTTCGCAGTTATAGGTAAACCATTTAAGGACAAATCCCAGCAAAGTGGTTTGGTTTACAATAGTAGTCGACAAACGGCGTTTAGATAATGAACCAATTAGACTGGATAGTTGTAGAGTGTAGTTGTATAGTGGATATATATATATATATATATATATATATATATATATAGTATTATATAGAAGACCGAGGAAGTCGAGTTTAGTCGCCAGTCATGCATGGATACATTTACGGTCAAAGATGCTCGCATTCTATCCGGTTTCGTGGCGTTCAGAGCAGCATTAACTTTATGCGATCCCATTTATAAATATATATGTATATATGTATTGTATTGTAAAGATATATGCACGTGGGATTATAAGACTAGTACAGTATGAAAGTGTACAGAGCAGATGAAAAGTAATGAAACAAAACGAAATTAAAACTATAATGATGATAATAAGAGCGATGAGATAACGCGGTATTCAATATTGCTTTTGTATGATTTCGTTTTGTTGGCATTTCTTTGTGCCATAGTTGATGCAATAAACTGTCGACTATTTCAAAGAGTATTTATGTCCATGTATGAGTATGAGTATTATTAAGCTTATTGAGAGTTATTAAATGTCCCAGGGGTTAAGTGATAGAAATTGAATAGAATTGTGTTTATTTATCTGATTGTTCCTTTGCGTGCCATTCTCTTTTAACTGGAGCAGTTTAATACTTATTATAAATACTAATTTATTTTTTAAATTGAGATGGAAATGTCTGGCTCTAAATAATTTTGTGCTAAATTTTATTGGTGTTTTAGAACGTTTTTGTTAATTTTCGGGGCGTGGTTTTGAAAATCGAAATATTTTTTCAAGATGTTCTGCTATTGAATTTTTTGACCCAGTGAATTATTAATGAATAAAATAATATACAAATTTATTGATTATAACTTTTCATTTGATATTCAAAATTTAATTTTAGTAAAAAAAATTATTTTGAAAATTAAGTGTAAATGAAAGTCTGAATAAAATTCGGTGTCACCAAAAAAAAAAGTTTTTTTTTAAATGTTAATTTTATTTACAAGAAATTTATTTTTGCAAAAAACATGTTTTTTGAAAATTATATTTTTTGTAATGCATTTAACCCAAAAATTTTTAAAAAATTGTCTTATTTTTTTCGAATAAAAGTGAGAAAGAAATAAACTATTTAAGGTATTCAGGAAAAAATTTTTTTTGCAACCCCATTTTACCCCACCCTTTTCTTCTATAAACTTTCGGATCGAACTTTTGAAAAATTAGTTTTACATCTGTCTTTTATGATAAATATTCAAAAGAAAATTGAGCTCTATTGAACACAAAAATAATTTTCAGCAAAAAAAAAAGTGTATTTGTAAATAAAAAATGAGTTGACATGATCTACGGTCAAGAGTACTGACATGATATCACGAGTTAGCAACAAATATATGCATATATCCAAACATACAACAAAATACATATGAATATGAAATATGACACGTTGTCCTTTATACTTATAAGGCTATAATGTACGCCCAAGTGTCAGTCAAGTGAGTAACGAACCCACCGTTTCTCCTCTGGTCGTCTTCTCGGTAACGAATTGAGCATGCATCATACAATTTTGCCAACATGCAACGTCATCTACACGAGCAACGGAACATTTAATCGATAACTTTCATAGCCATAGCCACAGCAATGATAAAAAAAAATAATAACAATAAAAGACAGTCGAATTTTATTTTTAAAAAATTTCATTAGATCCAAGACGACTTTTAATTTATAATTGAAATAGATTATACAGCGAACATGAAATTCGATGCGGGAATCTGTTTTAACGACTTTTAAATGAATGAACGGATTGGTAGGTGAGTGTGTAGACTACAACTACAACTATCCGTACCTAGTGGAATAGTAAAACTTTGTTTTCTCAACTTAATTTCAAAGGCACAGTAATTTCACGGTTGGGTTATCTACTGGTACTACTATAGGACCTAGTGGTGCTTTTCTTACGATTGGCTTTATTCAACTTGCACGTGTCCCTTCCTCCCGGGCCTAGAATCTCTCTCACATAGAAGCTAACAAAAGTACAAGCAAAGTTGAATTATAAAGTAATGATGGTGGATATTATGGACGAAAGTGTTTCTAACTTAAATTCGTGCTGAGACGTCCTAGCTATGCGCATAAGCATTACTATATATATAAGTGGTACATGTAGGTAAAGAATACGAAGGATGTTCAAGTGAGTGTCAAGACTCACGAGTAGAAGATAACACTAAGAAGAAGTACCTCAATGGTATAAACGTGTCGGTTATAAATCAGTTACATTGTGGGGGCTTTAGAGTCTCTTGCAAAATGGAAAGGATGTACGAATGACCTTCTTAGCTAGGCCTGTCAGGAGGATTGAGTTTCATGCTCTCTTTTAAAATAAATCCCCATAATGCAAATTATTCACCGCATAGCAAATAAAATATTTCCACAAGAAGCTAAAGCATTTACTACCGCGGGAAATTCAAATGTTTTAAATAAAATTTATCTGGACGTCCCATCTCCGTTGACATATTGAACGACAATCAGAGGAGACAGTAATCAATCTCATTAGAATTATCCTCTTTGTCCGACTTATTTGTGTGACAAAATTGGCAAATGCATTCAGACGAAAGGAGGTCTTGGTTGGTGAACCTGAATGCTGATACTGATGCCGCGGCTCTTAAACTCATCGCAAAACAACTGCCGGGAATAAACTCACGGGAGTATAGAGCCGAGTCTTACTTAGCAGAAAAATAAAATAAAGGTTGTAGGGATGAACGAGAGACGTGCAAGTGTGTGAGAATTGTAAATCCAGTACGAATGAATAGGGACACGAGTAAAAGAGCTGAGTTTCTGAGTCTGTGTGTATGTGTGTAAGTCTGCTTGTGATGTAAAGGAAATAGAAAGAGATGAAGAGATTGTAAGAGTAGGAGTAAGGCAGCAAGCATCGACTGGACCACGATTAGCATTCTCCCATGAAGGAATGTGCTGGCCGTGTCACGTCAGCCGGTGATCGGTGTGAAGCCGCCTCGATTCTCTTCTTCGTCTTGTCTTTTTCTCTTTAGACCTTTTTCTACATCTGCATTTCCTTTTTCTTCTCTCCGTCTTCTTCTTCTGCTTCTTCAACTCCTTCTTCATCTGTTTTTTGTACTCCTTTTTTTTAAACTCTTATACATGTCCCACCTTATTCCGATCGTGTATACTAGGCCCGTTGATGGACCCAGATCCAGTTCTCGCAACATCACTTATCTTCCGTGTCTTCCTCGTCACCGGACATTTTATTCTCGTTTTCGTTTCGAAAATTAGACCCCTACAAATTAGATCCAGGATACCCACTTCCATTCAGCTTTTATTTCATTATTTCTTTTTTTTTTTACTCAAACTTCAGCCACTTATCCCTTATTCCCTCCGCTTTCATCCCCTTAGCCAATCTGCTTTTTCCATTCTACCGAAATGTAGCAAACACGCCAAGTAGTAAACTCTTTTGGGGGTCTACTCACGTTTCTCCGCGTGAATGGATGTATTGACAGATGTTCCCATCCTGAAACAAATTAGCGAGTCTCTCGAAATCTATCCTACCCGGATTAGTTAAATATTTTATTTACTTTTTTCGTTATTGGTAAATTAAAAGCTCACGTGGATAAAAATATCACCGATAGAAAATATTTTTTAATACCCAGATATAGAATACGTCAGTTATGTCGTGGATTACGGGGAATTACAGCGTTCAAATATTTAAGAGACGTTTTAAAAGTGACAAATTTATAATGTGGGTATAAAAGGACTAAATGAAATCAAAAAAAGTTTTTTTATTTTTGAGTATTATACGAGATATAGATTTATGGATGACGGTAAGTCGGATAAATAAGTTATTAGATTAACTTACTGCCGGAAAAGTAAATAAATTATGAAGGTTCATTTGTCGTTTTCCAGTCAAATAATGTTTATTTTTGATATTTAATAAAACTGATGAATGAATTTACTTTTATTTTAATTTTAGATATAAAATTGCCAGAAATTTGATTCTTGAATTTGCATTAATGAAATTTTTAATGGATTTTATTTTATTTTTCAGAGATTAAATTTATATTCACTGTAAAAAATCGGGAGTGAATACGGATTTTATTTCAATCCTAATTGACTGTCACTCGGAGTTCCGGAGTTTAAAAAAAAAAATCATTTTGAATGCGGAGTGAATAGGAATTTTTCTATGGGCGGAGTGATTTCGGAGTGACGCGGATTTTATTTAAATCCGCATTCACTCCGGTCCGGAGTTTCAATACTTAAATAAATTTATATTTAATAGAAACAGCTGCTAATTAGAAGCATAATTATTTCAATAAATAATTCATTCAGATATTAATAATTAAACTTAAAATATTATGTTTTTAATTTATAAAATGTTTTAGTAACTCACTAAATTATAATTTCATATATATAATAGATCGTGAAAATATTAAATTATTGAATAGCTAGAGTGACATAGTTTTTATGGGAATATTTTATATTTCGGTACAATATGAAATGTTATCTCGTGGTATGGTTGATGTAAGTCATACGACAGTTTGTGACTCGGTGGAATTATATTTGTTAAAGCTTTATTATCAGCTGCTTATAATTTTTAAAAATAATTTTGCGTGAATATATGGAAAGGAGCTCGTAATTATTTCCGTACTCGATATAAATGTCAAAATATCAAAGACCTAAGCTCACTATATTAGTAATTTTTTTCATAATTAATATTTTCCAAAACTCCCTTCGGAGTGAAATTCACTCCAGGGAATTAAATATATAAAAAATCACTCTGCAAATTTTTTACAGTGTATCGAAATTAAAATGGATATAAATTAAAAATACTCAAGATTTTAGGTCACGTAAATGTCAGTCGATGCAAACAAAATGAAAATTTTTAAATAATTATATTTTTTGTTTCCTATTTAAAAAGTTGAGTGACAGAGACTTTTCTAAAGTCAAGGATTCACCCGAAAAGTTATAATCCTACTTGGGACTCTCGGCAGAAGGATTTGCCAAGTACGATGTCGTAAATTGGTTGAGAAAGCTGCCTTAGAAGCGAAAATTTTCCTCGAATCTTGAGCGTCAAAAGGAGCTCTAACGATAAACTATAAACTCCAGTCTAGCTTAGGCTTCAGTAACTTTACAAGTGTTAGACTAGAAATTTTTATAAAAAATTAAGTAACCTTACATTTAACTTACTTACGAACTTATAAATTTATTTATTTATTTATAAGTAGGAAGTATTTCATTTTTAAAATAATAATTCGAGTGAGATTATCGCTGGATAAGAATACTAACTGTCTAATTAAACGGACAAATAAATGTGATCCGCCCACGCGTGAGAGTTTAAAAATAAAAATAATAAAAAATAAGTAAATTATTTGAGAGGAGAAAGTTTCAAAGGGAGATGATCATTATTGCCGCCAACTTGCTGATTTTATCGTTATTTTAAAATCAGACAACTCCCTAAAAATGCATCAGCCTTTATACTAAATTGGTTAAATATAAACGATAAATATAATTAAAGTTTATAAAAAAATATATTGAGAAATTTTATTTATTTATTTTTAATAAATAATTTTTTTATTTTTTATTTATTAAAAATAATTCTTTATTAAATTCAATGGAGAAAAAATTTTCCATACATTTTTTTCAAAACTTCCAATTAAATTTCCTAAGAGCAAAAATAATTAAAATTTATTAGAAATATATTTCTATCACGATAATTATGTTAATAAAATAAAAAATGCAACTATAATTTTTTTTACATCCTTATAAATCTTTTATACCAAAAAAAAAAATATATAAGTATACATTAATAATTGGATACACTTGACCTACTTCATACTAACGATATCGCAACTCTCAGAGTATCTAAAATTGACTTTTTCATACTTTAAATAAAATAAGACCTGTTTTAAAAAAGGAAAAAAAATTCTAGTACGGACGTCATTTTTCAAAAAAATATATTGCCAATTAAAATATATCCGCTCAAGTAAAGTGCTATATAAATAACACAAAAATATATAGAGCAATTACTCATCTATTGAATGAAATTTTTTTTTTTTTTTTTTAAATAAATAAAAAGTATAACGACACTTGATAATTTAGTAGATTTAACACATTAGTGAAAAAGTAACGAACTAAATAAACAAGTATTTAAAAGTGTGAAATTAAAAGCTTGCGTCTTACAAATTGTTTGAAATGTTTGGGTGTAGAAAAATATTCAATGCGCGCTTGGTATTTGCGGGATAGTCACTATTATTTTGGCGCTGATACGCTTGACTGGTGAGACAGCTTTAGTCGTTAGAATATATGTATATATGTGGATTATATTCATAGCGAAAATTAAACCACGCGTGAGTTCCACTTATGCTTTAGAGTGTGGAATAGTCAATTTCTCTTGTCCTCTTTCACCAGCTCATCTTTATCCTCACACATATCTTGCTATCATCCAATATCCCTACACATATATATATATATATTTATATAGTCTATACAATACTATACTACACTATTAAATGTTCACATCGAATGTTCTATATCCGATTCATCTACAGCTGAGTGAACGAACGCCGTCCAGTGTCCGAAACTGTCGATTAAAGTTCGATGTTCTTCTTTTCACACCAATTCCACTCCTATAACGCCGCAGGTTCGATAAATCGATTGACTGCGCGCGACTGATTTATATCGAAATTGCTAACCGTCCAGAGAGCCGATAGAAAATTCTATTTTATTTTATTTATTTACTATATTTTTTTTTTTTTTTCAACAGATAGGCGAAATAAAAATAATTTATATCTAAAAAAAATTTTCAACATGGAATTTAAATTTTCTGACTGTTGTTACACAGTTAGAAATTTTGTATTAAATTCAAAACTAATTGTGTATTGCAAACGATCTACACAAGTTTTTGTGTTAATTTAACACATTGCGTTTGTGTTGATTTTTAACACAAATTTTATATTAAATAATTGAACACAAAATCTGTTAATTTGACAGAAAATTTTTGCAAATTTAACAGACTTCGTGTTGAAATTAATTAATAAATATGAGCGCATAACCTAACCAACTCAAGTATACTGATCTAACCTTAGTACAACTTTTGTCAATTAGCAAACAATTAGTTCGATTTTCAGTGATTTTTCTAAAAAACGAAGCTATGAATCCTCCCGTAAAATGGGAATAAAAAAATCATTGAACCTGATCATAAAAATATTAAAGCTATCTATGATTATATTTAATTGTAAGTCAATTATAATCCAAGTTTCCTTGCAGACAATCCCGACTAGAATTTTTCATAAGGACCTGACAAGGTCCTCATCAGGTTAACCTTATTTCAAATAAGGTCCTGATCGGGGTATCCTGACGAGGATCCTGATGTGGATGTAACGCTTAAGACCCATGAGGTCCTTATCGGGATTGCCTTATAAGGTCCTTATCAGGATATCCTCATCAAATCCTTATCAGGATTACCTTATCAGGTCCTTACCAGGATATCCTCATCAAATCCTTATCAGGATTACCTTATTAGTAATTATTTAAAAAAAAATATTAAATTGCAAAAAAAAAAAGAGAATTTTAATTCGATTGAGAATGTTATCTATTGTACTGAGAGCACTGATTAGAGAAAGTAAACATAGTTTTTATTGATGAAAAAATCCCGATGACTGCTGGGCTCGAACCTGCGTCCTTCCGATTCAAAGTCCTCGATGCTATCCACTGCGCCGACATACATATGTGATCTCGGAAGTCTACATATAATATACATTGTGATGTCAAAGAATAACTGATAAAGAAGTTAAAAATCGGTGTTGCAATGATCGACGTGATTTTTATACAATATTCTTTTGTACTTTGTTTAATTTTTAGTCTGTAAATAAAATACTTGACGGAATGGGATATTTTGTTTTTTGAATAAGGATATCCTGATGAGGTCCTGATCAGGAACTTGTCAGGTTGACCCGATGGCAAATCACTTTTTTTTGAACAAGAAGTTCCTGACGAGGTCCTAATAAGGAACTCGTCGGGTTGACCCGATGGCAAATAACTTTTTTTTGAATAAGGATATCCTGATGAGGTCCTGACAAGGAACTTATAAGGTCAACCCGATGGCAAATAACTTTTTTTTGAATAAGGATATCCTAATGAGGTCCTGATCAGGAACTCGTCAGGATGACCCGATAAGAAATAACTTTTTTTTAAATAAGGAGTTCCTGATGAGGTCCTAATAAGGAACTCGTCGGGTTGACCCGATGGCAAATAACTTTTTTTTGAATAAGGATATCCCGATGAGGTCCTGATAAGGAACTTGTCAGGTTTGCCCTAATAAGGCAAACCTTATATTAACCTGATAAGGACCTTATGGTACTTCAGGCAAATCAGGAAGAAATTCTAGTCGGGATGCTGCAACAATGCTTTGCTTGGTTATAGTAATGAAAAAACGCGCGGGAGTGTTTAGCTAAACAACACAAATTTCGTGTTAATTTTCGAATAACACAAGAAATGTCTTACATTACAGATTTTCTAATCATTTAACATAAAAAATCTGTTGAAGTAAAGTAACACAAACGGTTTGTGTTGAATTAACAGATTTCTGTGTTAACACGGAAAAAAGAGCAGTTGAAAAATTACAGTTTCGTATAGTATTAATTAGTACTATAGCGCTCCGAGTCTGAAACTGTAGAAATTACATTTTTTATCAGTAAATTTTACAGAAATAACAAATATTACAGTTTCAAACTCGATATTGTCGATTTAAACTGTAAAATTTGCTGCTTAAAATTGTATTAATTTTATTGCTACAACAAATTTCTAAAATCACAGTTTGAACTTTAATGTTTACAGATTTTTACCCGGAAAGCCTGATTTACAGTAGAAACTGTAATTTTTCAACTGCTCTTTTTTGCGTGAAAAATCAACACAAATACATAAAATTTCTAACTGGGTATAAAAACTGGTACATTAAAAAAAAAGTAAAGTCATTGAAGTTATTAAGTATTGGGTTAAATATTATTAATAATGATAAAGGGATATAGTTATATGCATGTATATATATAGTGTATAACGAGAAGATTATTAACTGACAAGGAGAAAAAGAGAGTATAAAAGACGATTATTAGTAAGAACAAGATATTAGCTAATAAGCTCCTCTCGTCTCCAAGACCCATTTCTTGTCTCGGTTCATCCTTTCCATCATAAGCCGAGTAGTTGATAAAAAGGAGACTCTTGTACTATAGGGGCTAAAATGAACTAAGAAAATGAGGATGGAAACGAATGGCAAGTAAAGAAGACGTATAAGACGATAAAGATAAAAAATAAGTGCAAGGAAGAGTGAGGAGTCTTCATGAGACGAAGTAGGAAGGTACGAATAAGAATGAGAATAAGAAAGAAGCCAATAGCCAAGAGCAACGTAGATGAATTCCACTAGGGGAATAAAAGTTACGACGATAATGAGATTGCCTTTCCTCAACGGCCGTTAATGAGTTGACGAACTTTTTTAATAAAAACTGCTTGAGAGTGTGCAAGAAATGACGAACGCAAGGATAAAAGTTGTGAGCTACTGAAAAGAGAGATAAGTATAAATATAACACGGGGCATTTTAAAAGTAAGACGGCAGACATGAGCTTTAAAATAATAATAATAATCATCAAGAACAAAAAGAAGCTTTTATTCAATAACGAGCAGACATGTATACTCGATTCCTACTGATAATCGATCTTTTTCAAGAATCGTCATTTCCTTTACTCACTGAAGACATTCTACCCGAGTTATCCTCAACTTGTACGCATCCTACGCTTTCTTGCACACCTCAAGCGCGAAAACTCTTAGGGTGCTTTATTGGCGCTCGATTTTTTTCGAGTACCTCATTCTCACTTTTAATCATTTCTACACTATTCAGAGTCTATTAGAATAGATTGAAACTTATATCATCGTATAGAGAATTTATTAAGGAATGATTATAATACAACACGCAGATAATTTTCGAGCAAAAATAACCCATACAGTTTGGTACTATAAGGACATCTAGCCAGTAACTAAATTTTTACTATGTTGTTAGTAGAAATTACACTTTATTTACACTCTCTTAAAATGAATCAGTCAAAAATACTCCTTATGGACCTAATTTTTTTTTTATTAGCGTTAGTTTGGTGACTTCAAGTACCCTTTCGTTAACCACTATCCAACTCTTTTTGGTAATTGTAATTAATAAAAACTTAGAAACGTGTAATTCACGAAAAATCTAGCTGTCATTTTCATATTTACTATTGTTATTATTTTCCTTTTTCTCTCTAACTACTGACAGCAGCGCTAGCGTAACAATAGCATTTAAAAAAGAGCGGCATTTAAGACAAGAAGCTGGGATATTTGAAAAAGAAAATTGATATTAAAATGAGCGATTGAGGTGTACATTTTTAGATTTTACAAAATTTTAAAAATAAATATTTCCATGTTCTTTAGTCTACTTTTTTCGTCATCACGGACCATATCCTTTAACGACACATTATAATTCAGGACACGTCTTGCTTTCAATTCGTCTTATACAACTGTCGATAGAGTTGACAGGATGGTCGCTCCCTTGTCGCCTGTAGCCAGTTATAGTTAATTTTTCTTTGTCTTATCAGTCTACAAACTCAAACAGATCCGATACAATACGAGCTAGCTGCTGTGCTGTATTTATGAAAAGCGAATGCTTTTTATATAAAAAATAAGAGGATAAAAAGACTCGAATGGGAAGATTGATATCTGTGATTCGTCATTGTTGTTTGTTGACTCGTTGAAATGGAATATATATACGATGTTATAGATTTCATCATTGTTCTAGGTATAGATTATTCATGTCAGTGATATTTAAATTATTTTATTTTATACTTTTTCCATTCTCTTACTCTTACTACATTTTTTACTTGTTTCGAATTCCATGTCAGAAATTTTTTATCAGACTCGCGATGCTCTAAGTAATATAAAGAATTAATCATATAAGATGATTAAATTATATTAATTTTTATAATTTATTTTATTTATTAAATGCAAATATTTAATTTATTATGCAAATATTTTTATTTGTGATATCCGAGAAAGTTTAAATAAATTTACCAAGTGTCAGTTCTGATGTAATTTACTTTCAAAAACATAAATCTTTAAATAAATTGTTTTAAAATTTCAAAATTTAAATTTAGCTTCGTTTCAAAAATAATAAATTCAAGTCTAGTAAATTTTAAAAATTAAAGGAATAATTTTTTGAAAAATTGAACAAATAAAATTTTGAATTCTTTAAAATATTTAAAATTAAAAAATTAATAATTTTTATAAGTAAATTTATGAGTAAAAATAAATAAAAATGTAGTAAGTAAATATAATTTTAGACACAACATTTAAATATGAATACTAAGATGCGCAAGTGAAGATTAACGAAATTCTCTTGTGATATGTACAAGAGAAATAGATAGTACATATAAATCATCATGGTAATGTTAAGACTTAACTGCAAAGAGAATTATATAGAGAGGAAGTAAGAGATAGAGAGAGAGAGTGAGTGAGAAGGCAAGAGAGAATTTTCCTAACTCCCTACCTCTGCCTACGTTTATAGCACGAGTGCATAAACTTGTCAAAGTTACACGGTTGAGAGCCGCGATGCGAGTTACACATGTGCACCAATGACATATGCAAATTGGACTTATATCTTACAGCAGGCGCTTATCAAATAAACATTCCTTGGATCGTAAGCGTTGAGAGAACGTTAGTCACGAATGATTGCGCCCATATGAAAGTTTATACATATAAATGTACATATACAATATATATATGCATATACGTCATATATATTTGTGAGCGTATAGTACGCGTGCATGCACTTAAACTTGTAACTTGGTGGCAGCTCTTTGGCTTTATCTTTATCTTAAACGATTCTTTGTCTTTTACGATTCACTCGCGAACCCACTCATGGATTAGACTTTAATTTTAAATTAGTAATAAAAGTATTCATTTTTTAACCCGACCTACTAAATAAATCGCCGTGATTTATTAAATACCGCTTTGAAGATTATGTTTTAATACTAAATATTCTGATAACCAGAATTCAAAAATTAAGTCCATGTATGTTAATATGTATATATATTTTATATACATGCATGACTAACAAGTTTTATTGCGGTACTGAATTTATTACTAGATTTTAAATAAAAAATTAATTAAAATAATTTTTGCTGGTTAATTTCAGACAATATTTGAAAGTTTTTGTTATTATTAGGCAAAGTTTACATTGATTGCGTTTGTAGTTGGAAAGTGTAACGTGTTTGTATCTCATAGTTGAGAAGTAAAACATTGTTTCAGTTGCTGGAAGTTTATTTTTGATTAAATCTGTTGTCGTTTTTGGAACATGAACTTACTGTTTATGAATGGGTGTAACTATATGCAAATTATTAAGTTACTAATTAAAACTATGAGATGATTAATAATTTAGTAAATTTAAACTTTGAAGATATTTTAGAAATTTTTTAAAACTGTTTTGATAATAATGGGCATTGTTATCAAACAATTCAAATTTTGTTCCAAAATTTCTACTTTAGGTATTATGTACTTCAAACATTGATTATATCTATAGTTACTGTACATATGATTTATAGTAAAAAATATTTATTAACTCGAAAATTAATTATCTAACTTTATCTGGATTTTATTTTACTCCGCATTCACTCCGGACCGGAATTTATTTTAACATTAAAACTTCGGAATTCTGAGTGAGTTCGGATTGAAATTAAATCTATAATAATTCCGGATTTACTCCCAATTTTTTAGTGTATTTTATTGAAAATTTGTAATTAAGTAACTGCTTAGTATAAGTACTTTTGTTGTTAAAGAAAATTTATCAAGTAGTACAGAAATATTAAAAAGGCCATTCGGCATCCGAAATGGAAGTAGATTTCTATGTATATACAATTTAATAATCACCCATCAAAAATTTTCAAAGGTATAAACAATAGCATTATCACTATAACCACATGAGTCAATTATGTGACTTTGAACTTTTCTTAAAAGTGGAACAATTATCGTAAAACAAAAAATAAAGAAAGGAAAATATAGCTTTTTCTATCGGCTATCAAGTTCTTTTTACATAATAAGGATAGATATACCCGTTAAAAAGTTATTTACGAAAAAAGCCGAAAAAGTATGATTTTTCGGTATTTTTGGAATTTCAAATATCCACCATATCTAAACGAGTTGACCGATTTTGCTCATCTTCGAACTTAACCGTGATAATCGTTCATAGAATAAGTGTGCCAAGTTTCATTAAGGTCCGTTAAAAATTGTGGCCGCTATCGTCGCAACATTGCGCGTTATATTACATATATATTTAAACTTTTGAACCAATGATATTTTTAGAGCCTACTCGATGAATTATGATAGATTATGGCAAAATTCTTTGAAAATTCCACCATGAGGACAAATGCAAAAGATAGATTTCTATGAATTCTACTAAAAAATGAGCCAAAAATTAAATTTGAGATTGTCGTCCAGAAAAAATGAATCAAAATCTAACATCTGATCCAATAAAAATTCAAATTTTGAAAAATTTTTATCGATTGCTATAAATAGATCTATAAAAATCTAAGATCCTGTAGATTTTCTGAATCTAAAATTTTTTTTTCGAAGATTCCGAAATTTTTCACGAAATAAAAAATTTTGAAGTTCTCCAAATTAAATTTTTTTTCACGGGTAATTAGTCAAAATAAAGTACCAAATATTTTTAATAACAATAAAAATACCTCGTGTAAAATATTATAAATGATTTCATTTTGATTTTATTTATTGTTAAAACCAAATAGTTTCCAAACAAATTTTAAAGAATTAAAATAAGAAAAGTTTGTTAGTTTGTGAAAATAAAGTTAAGCTTAAAAATGTTTAAGAGTTTAAAACTTATAAATGTTTTTCTAAACATTGTCAACTTGTGTATAAAATAAAAAAAAAAATAAAAAGACATTAAAAGTTATTCAGTGTTCTGCGGACTGCAATTATCCTAGAGCGTAAGAATTTAAAAAGATATTAAAATTTTCCGTACTTTTATTATCTTAAAGGTTAATTTGAATTTATTTCCAAACGAGGTTGTGGACAGAAATAAATTAAATTTACGCAATCGCGGACAAGCTTTAATTCGATGCAATTACAAACTGAATGCATTAATTTATAAGCTTGTAAAAAAGGTTTAAAAATAATCGATAAAACGAAAGTAATATGTAAACACATAATTGATTTAAATAAAATCTGTAAGCTGGAATAATCGCATATTTTCGCATCGATTACTTTCACCCATCGACTTAGATTACTATCCAGTTTAAATTTAAATAAACCGCCAAAAATGAAAATTTAAAATATATTTTTAAGTTTTTATTTTTAGAGCAGCATAATTTGGATGGCTTATGAGCCTCGATGCGAAATTAATGCAAAGGATTGTAATAATTTTTTGGAAATGTATACTGAGTTGGAAACCTGGCCAATTAT
Source organism: Microplitis manilae (assembly GCA_030273425.1). NCBI lineage: Eukaryota > Metazoa > Arthropoda > Insecta > Hymenoptera > Braconidae > Microplitis > Microplitis manilae. Next base: position 16,740,602 of record CP092730.1, on the reverse strand, counting down.
CCGACACACGGTGGGCGAGTCTCCTGTTCCGATCAACTCGCGAAATCGTGTTGCACGTCAGGTGACTTGATATATCGCCTACCTCTCGCTCTCTCTTTCTATCTTTTATTCTCTCGATGCGGGTTTAGTAAGTGGTATTTACTGAAGGTTATACCTGATTTTTATTGCCTAGACTATAATCTATAAAACAGTCTCAGCCCGATTTAAAATACATACGGGTCTGAATGTCTAATAAAAAACTAAAATGACGAACGTCTATTTTAAATTTAATTGAGCGGTAGCAAATGTCCATGGAAAATTATCATTGACCTTCTCTTCGTCTGTTAATACTAATAATGATGATAATGATGATAATAATAAATAATAATAAAAAAGAAAAAACATATGCGCGATACTTTTTAGTTAGCGATGTAACGGTCAACAATTCCACCTCGTAAAAATGAGACCGTATAATTTTAAGGAGTTGCTGGTTCCGACGACCAAAAGTCTCTACTTGTTGGTGAATGCCGCGCAAATCGCAAAGACATCTTTTCTTTTTATTATTATTATTTTTATTCTTCTTCTTTATCTTTTCATTTTATTCTCTTTCTCAGTGGCGTGCGCGTTGCTCAAGTGCAAGAGTTTAAACCCCAAATGTTGAGAAATAAAATCATACATATATACATACATACATATATATATATATGAGGATATCTAAATGAGAGATAAATGTGAAGAATAAAGAGAGAAATAGTGCAAGTTTAAAAGCAAAGATACGGTTGCGCGCTACCTTGCTAATTATCAACGCCGATAAGTCACGAAAAGTCCTAAATAAATTAAATGATTAAAATCTCAGCTCATTAAGAATTTCATTCAAATGTTGAGCTTTTATCTTTATCATTATTATTTTTTTTTTACGTTATCGTTAAGTTTTATCTTAGATTTTGGATAATTAATATTCAAAAAATTTGGATATAAGTAAAATTAAATCGATAGTTTTGGTCTGAGTCAAGGCGACACTTTAGTATTTTCGATGGCTATAAATAAGAGTAATCGAAAAGAAGCAAATGATTTAAAAAATAAAATGACGTTTAAATTGCCAATATTTGAATAAAAAAAAAGTGATTTTTTGTTTTATTTCTACACAGTCTAATTTTGAGTCCGAATCTCTAGAGGATCACGAAGATTTCCACGGACAGTTGTTTGTTAAAATATTTTTTCGGCTTTTTTTAGACTCAATCTCATTTCGGTTTTTTACGTTTGCTTTTTTGTTATAGGAACGATGGTCATGAGGGATTTTATAGAGCCGGTTCCCAGGCTCTAAAAACGTCGCGCGAAATCAGTGACGTCGTCAACATAACCCACACCCAGGTGAGGATGAGAACGAGAAACATTGTGAGCATACGAAGGAAGATAAAAAAAATGAGAGAGAGAGAGAGAGAGAAAAAGAGAAATGATGTTATGTTTATAAGCGAAAAAGAATTAAAAAAAGTATATTTGTGAATACACGCAACATATTTTGTCGTTTTACATCGACATCGATGATTCTACCTTCTCGAACAGAACGACAATAAAAATAAATGTACGGTTGTGTATGGGGTTCTTTTACAAGCGACAACTAAAACGTGGTTCGAGGATAATCTTATTATTGAAAACGTACCGATGTATCGAACGGAATAATAATAATAAAAATAATATATTATTTTTTTTAGTTGATTCTAAAAAAACACTAACTCCTTTGTAGCAAATGTAAATGTAACAAATTACTATAGGTACTGAGAATTGTATATGAACAAAATTATAGCGGTAAAAAATATACAATATCAGGGTATTAGCATTAAATGTGTAACCGAAGTATTAAAGAATGGAATTAATGTATAAATAATAGAAAAAAAATGAATAAATACTTTTTTTTCCAACGTCTGCTATTAAAAAATATCATTATGTGTTTTTCTGTTCAGATAAAAGTGACTTGGGTGGGGGAAGAACATGACAGTCACGCCGTCGAGCGGTGGCGTCCTCAACTAAACACTCCATTGGTCTATATTAATGATACTTGAACGAATAACGTTTATTCAAATAACTACTATCAAGAGTTATCATATATTTTTTTTTTCGCGGGCGATAAAAATGTATAAAATTTGGGGCGATTAAATTAAAGGATGCGGTGGAGTATTGATCGTATAAAAAATATCGAGTAAATTTAAATCTGGCAAATGAAATGAAATAAAAAAAAAAAACAATTTTATCGAATAGTCATTTGCCACTTTAATTACGCGGAAGCGCGCGCGGCGCTTAATGAAATTTGTTGCGCGTGGACGTAGGAACGCGCAAGGGCGAGAATAAATTACGCTGGCACGCCAAGTGGGATAACCTGTATTTATACATAAACGCCGGACGAAGACAAACGTCCGATAGGTTACGTGCGGTAGTGAATTTATGTACTAGCTGGACAATAACAGAGACAAGAATTACGGTGCTTACTTTATGGAGGCTGAGTCATTATTATATTCCTCTGCAGATATATATGTATGGGAATACAATATACATATTTAAATATGCATATATATGTAATGCCAACTAATCATCGTTACTCACCTGAAACAAAGAAAAAGTTTAAAACTTAATTAATCACGTTATTCTCATCAGCATCATCTACGGCATCATCAATTACCGATTGCTATCTCAACTTTCTCTTCATTATGATCCATAACGTAATTGATCAAAGGAATAAAATATTATTCAAACTTTTGTTTAAATATTTTCGCTGAATTAATGTTAAAAGTTATGAATTTTACTCTCATTAATTCTTTTGAAACATTGCTACATGTATATTTATTTAAATTGATTGTAATTGCGGTGAATGTTTACTGTTCAATAGATTGATAAATTGACTAGCATCCAAAAAGAAAAAAAAATATGTATATATATAAAAATTAAATTAATTGTTGGAATATGGTACTATAATCTGGTAATGAATTTTTTATCAACACTTTTGTTCTCCAATCATATTAAAGATAATATTTCTCACATAAATTTATATATAAATTCCCAAAGTTGTATGACTTTATTAAAGAGATGAAAAAGTTTTATTTTTTTGGAGCGATCCCATTTTCTCGGCCCTCAGCATTTAAAATGCAGCAAATAAAAATATTAATAATTTAGATTAAAAATATGTTGATTAAATTATTCAAACATGATTTTGAAAATAAGTATATGTATTTTCTGATAAAAGATTAAAATGTATGACTATTTTTTGAAAGTAGGTCGCGGAAAAATAGATTTTTTGTGGGATTGTAAATTGAGATTCAGAATGTATTTATCCGACAATAAGGATTTGTAGAGAATTGAAAGCGCTACATATTGAGAAAAGCGGAAGGACGTAGCGCAATGCCGAGTACAGCGAGTAAGAACCGAATTCAAATGGAATAAGGAATGAAAAGGATAAGGAATAAGGATATAGTGGTATTAGTTGTGGTTGTGGAGGCAGTGGTTGTAGAAGTTGTATAAAAAGGGTAAAAAAAATGTAAAATTGAGTGTGGAGAATGGCGTGCGAAGTGAAACGATGCCAAAGGATAAGATGCGCCAGTGCGGATCCTGATGATGTAGGCCCCCATGGCTCGACGCTGATGACAGAGCACATTTGGACTGCCGAAGGCGGAGCCAAGGAACCAGTCGTGATATGTTTGATTTGATATACGTACGCATCCTTATCCGAAAACACCGCGGAAAGAAAAAGAAGAAATGCCTCGAGCTACAAATCCTACTGAGCAGTACCAACAGTTGAGTGAATCAAGGAACAGCTACAAAATCACGCAACTTGTTCAACTTTTTTCCCTTTTTTTTATTTTCTTTTCAATATGAGGAACATCTGACATCGCGGTTCCGTGGGCATGTGACCCAAGTCTGGCCAACTTAGCAACTGCCTGTTTTAAGATAAATTTCGCAGGTCTTTAACAAAAACTGATAAAAGTAAAAAATAATATCAGCGCATTCGTCGCTGGTACCGCTCGTCCGGAAGTAATTAAATGCCGGGTGTTGCAAGGAGTAGGACTGGATGCTCGAGACGACAGCCTGATCGTGTCTCATTTGGAACTTTTGGCTTTAAAACCTTCAGAACTAACAATAAAACAAGAAAATAATTTAACGGAATAGTAAATTTAATTAAAATACTTTTTTTTTTTTTTCAACAAATGTCGAATTAAAATTTTAGAACGCACAGAATTTGAAAAAAAAATTTGGGGCAAAATGGGTCGTAAAAAAATTATTTTTATCTCTATTCTGATTCCCTCTGCGAAAATATTTAGAAAATTGTACCCGACTAGAAATTATCCCCAAGCATACATTGGGACCCCATTGGGTACTGATGGGACAAGCCCGATAGGGTTATCCCTATTGGGATTTGATTGGGAACATATAGGGTAAGCCCAACATTAAAATAAAAAATTGCGATTGGGTTTACCCAATTGGGATAGGATTGGGAACATGTTGGGTTAACCCAATGCTAAAATTAATGACTCGGCAATGGGTTTGCTCGATTAAGATATTTTTGGGAACGTGTTGGGGCCACCCAACGTCAAAATTAATAATTTGCTGTTGGGCTTACTCGATTGGGAAATAATTGGGAACCTGTTGGGAAAACCCAATGCTAAAATTAATAACTAGCTGTTGGTCTTACCCATTTGGGGAATAATTGGGATCACGTTAGGAAAACTAAACATGAAATTTATAAAAAAAAAAATTTTTACTTCTAAAAATTAAAAATAATTTTTAAATGCAAAATATTTACGTTTTATTCTGTATTTTAACATGAAAACGAAAAAAAAAAAAAAAAACTGATTAAACTTTAATAATAAAGAAAAAAAACTTAACAATAGTAAAACGTATTTTTAATCACTTGCAGATTATAAATTTAATTATAAACTTAAAAAAAAAAACTAAAACTTTAAGGGAAAAACAATCCATATGAAATATCTACTAACTTTCATATGCTCATATATTATTATATGTAAAGATAAAAATCGAATAGTTGTGTATGTTAACACCAATGATGCACGTGGCGACAAAATCTTGTGACTATAATACAAGCGTAGACAAGTTCAGACAGGTCCGCGCATAAAACAAATAACTAGTGGACAAAATCCCATATACACGTGACTCTTGCATTGGAAAACGTTCTAAGTAACTTATCAAGGCGTAATTTTTTGACATCTTTACAGTTACAATACCGTGCAATATAATTGATAGAATTAATAATAAAGAAAGTGCTAGTGCAGTGCAATATAATTGATCAAAATAATATTAAAGTGCTAGTATAGTGAATATAGGTTATAAAAATTGTGTCTCGTGCAAAGTGAGAATTTGTGAAATAATTAATTTTTTTTGTGAGCTAACACTATTGTAAATTAACAGTCATAACGAAAATTGAATAAAAAAAAAATTGTACTAGAATGAGAGGATTTAAATAAAATTTATTTAACCAAATTTTTCTTATGTTGGGATTTTAGTGGGATTTTATTGGGTTGGCTTAAAGTTTCTGTAGGGTGAACCTAATTGAAACCCTATAGAGTGTGCCTAATTGGGAAACAGTTGGGTATACCCAATTGGGACCCAATAGGGATGACCCGATTGGGATCATCTTGGGCTATGCGTTACAACCCAACGTTGGGTTCCCAATTGGGAACCCAATTGGATTCCAATAGGTCTTACAACTTTTTTTCTAGTCGGGATATGTCGGCCCAGCTTACACCGTATTAATTTTCTACATTCATAGTATAAAAAAAAATTTTCGAGCCTATTTTACCTCAACAGAAATATATCATATTAAAAATTAATATACACGGAAAGAATTTTTTGATAAAAATTACTCTGTAATTTCAAGTAATCCTGGGCCGTTGCAAAAAATTGGTATTTTTTGATTTAAATTTAAATTTTTTATTTAAATATTAGCATTGCTTGACTAGGTTTTACTCTATCATTGAGTAATTTTTTAAAAGTCTTATATTTAATCGATTATTATGAATAACTCATCTTAATCTATTAATTTTTACTCCATGCGATTAATTTTTATTCCCTAATATACCATTCTTTCAAACCCATTAATTTTTTGATGAAAAACTGCTTCTAACTCGAATAAATTTTCTAATCTATGGAAGTAATTTTTACTCTAAACTGCAGAGTAATATTTCAGTAGTCTCCGTTAATCTTCGGTTAATATCGGCTTCGATTAAATGTCTTTTATTTTGCTCGCCACAACTGACATGTTACGCACACAAACGTAGGCTTGGAAAAAAGACGATCTCTGTATCTCTCCATAACTTAATATTTATTTTAAAATTATAAAAAAAATTTGTATCTTTTCTTTTTCAACACAATACGAGTAAATTTTTTTTTTATTCTTTTTCAAAATATTTATATTAATTAATATTCTAAGGCAATTAGATGGTTTTTTAATTTTTTATAAAAATTTCAGCCTATTCATTGTAATTTTTATTGTAATTCAATATAAATTTTATAAATTGAACCATCAACTTTTTATCATAACCGACGAGTAATAATTGAACTAGAGAGAACTTATTTAGACAGCCGCTAGGTGTAATTTTTACTCGTAAGTATGAGTAAAAATTAATCTGAATGATTTTTACTCACTGAAAGAGTAAAATTTCGTAATTTGGAAGTAAAAAGTCGTAATGGCCCAAGATTACTCGATTTAGAGTAATTTTTAGAATAAATAACATGGCAATATTCATACGAAAATTCTTTCCGTGTAGAATAAAGTCATATATATTTTTAAATTTAAATATAAATATGATTATTTGTTAGTACGTGACGTATAATTGCGATGAATAATTATAATTACTGAAATATGTACATATTTTTTTTTTTTTATTTAAAAAAAAAAAAACAATTAAAATAAATAATGATATTATAAAAAAAAAATTTAATGTACGGTAGAAAAACGTCACGAAATTGAAAACGTGAGCAATAATTTTTCAGCGTACGCGTATTAAAATGAGTAAAATAATACGTAAAAAAATAAATGAAAAAGTAATTAAACGTAAATAATGATACGTCAGAAACACCGGAGAGTAAACACGCCTCTTATTAATGTACATATAATAGTATATTTAAAAACATTAGCTCGTAAAATAATATAATACATCGTTATTTAAAAGGTAGTAAAATAATAATAATGAGTATAAAAAATAAAAAAGTATATAAATTTAAAAATAAATAAAATAGTTGAGATTGAATAAATAATTAGTGCAATTAAACATGGTACGGATATTTGCGTAAATTAACTAAATAATTGCTCCTGGTGCACAGAAGCTGTTGACAGGAGTACGGGAGAGTTTCACGATTTAAAGAGAATGAAAATATAATGAAATAAAAAATAAAAATAGTTAATAAATAAATAAATAAATAATAAAAGTAGAGAATAAAATATGAGGAAAACAATAATTAAAAATAAAAAATAAAATAACAAAGAGCTATTGACGTGAGAGGGTGGAGACTTGGGCGAACTAATTTTCAATTAGTCTATCCAATTAGTGTCGATCGTAAAAGTTGACTGAACGATTCGAATTATGTAATAAACGTCCAATAAATGTGTCTCTGCAAACTCAAGCTTTTTAATTTAATTAATAAAAAATAATAAATCATTAGAGGAATTAAAAAACTTTTTATTTTTTTTTTAATTAAAAAAAAAATTAATTTGTTAGAAAATTTTTTTGCTAAATGATTTATGAATAATTTCATATATCTAAAAAATAAAAAAAATTTCAATTTTTCTATGCATAAAAATAAATTATTTTTTGGCCCAAAAATTTTTTACTTGTCAAAATTTTTTTGCACTCTGAATTAAAAACAAATTTTTTTTCGTCTTAAGAAAATTTTTGGATTTAATCTATAATAAAAAAAAATTTTTTGCACTTATAATTTTTTTTTTTCTGTACTAATTAATTTTTTAAAATGATTCTAATGATCCTGTCGAGAAATTTTCTCTAAAAAAATTTATCGTCATTAATTGTCTTTAATTTTTGTAAAAATAATTTCTTGTTTATTTTTTTTATAAAAATTTTGACAATGAATGACAATAAAAATTTTTGTTCAGAGGACACTTCTTGACAGTATGAATAGAGATACTTAAAAAGAATATAATTTAATTTAAGTTTATTTAGAGTCATTGAAAAAATAATTTTATTTAACTGAAGATAAAAAAATTGTATAGCTCATTGAAAGGATTTTTTAACACCCACGTTATAGGCCGGTGATTTACGAACAATAAATAACGGATTTTTCATTCACCGATTGGCGATATGAAATCTGAATAATTCAATCGTCGGTCAATTCTCACACGTATTGACCATTTTAGCATACCGACTCCCAAAATGGCTAACGAGCAAGTTCAGCTTGCATCAGCTATCGCTTAAAAGTATGTGCTCGTCCGATCTAATCATTTTACATGTATACACAACCTACTTTCTGTGTATTGTATTTAATTATTCTATTATATTTATTCAACTCCTTATTTATTTACTCACTATTCCGTCATTTAACTTAATCATCTTAGATATGACAGATATTTAAGGCGTGATTGACCAGATAAACATCTAGTCACAATAAAATAAAATTAACTTTAAGAACACAATCTCACTCTCGTAAATTTGTAAGCTTTAAAAATGTACAGTACACCGACATGGCTATAAATACTTCCGTTAAATTTATATTTTCAGGCGGGATGCCCTGAAATTTTTATGAAAACAATGACGCGAATTTTATTTAAACTCTAAAACAATTTTAAATTTCTGGAGTTTATTAAATAAAATTTTTACTGAATAAATCCGGAGTGAATGTAGGGTATGACTGTCTATTTTTTAAATCCCATAGGAGTGAATTTCACTCTGAAGGGGCTTAATTTAATATTTAAATTTCGGTTCAGAGTAAAATTTTCTCCTAAAAGGGGTTCATTTAAATATTAAAACTCCGAATCGGAGTAAATGCGGATGTAAATTAAATCCAGACCAGTCCGAAATCACTCCATTGAAAAAACAGATTCCTCATTTACTCCATAGACAGAGTGATTTTTTCTAAAACTCCGAGACGAGTGACAGAGTGAATTCAGATAGAAATAAAATCCGTAATCACTCTGAATTCACTCCGAATTTTTCACTGTAAAAAATTTCAAAATGCACGCAGAGTAAATCTGAAATGAATACAGAGCGTGACTGTCTATTTTTTAAATCCCCTTGGAGTAAAATTTACTCCGAGGGAAGTTTAATTTGAAATTAAAATTCCGGTTCAGACTCACTTCGTTGAAAAAACAAATCCCTCATTTACTCCATAGGCAGTACTCCAGAGGGATTTTTTTTAAACACCGAGACTTCGAGTGAATTCAGATTGAAATAAAATCCGAATCCGACTTTTAAATCGTATTAATGATTTTTAAAAATTAAATTTACTCGTGGATCCATATCTGTTAAATTTTAATAAAAATATTGAAAAAAAAATTTTATCATTTGAGTCTACAAAAAAAATTTCTCCAGCAATCGACAATTAGTTTTATTTTCTCCGAATAAGCGAAATTAATAGATTCAGCGGTCATAAAAAAATTTTTTTTTACCCCTTTATTTTGTCTGCACTTCCCTATTTAAATCATTCTTTTTTTTATGTAATAAAATAAATAACAAAAAAAAATATGAACTCGTTATCTGTGCGTAATGTTAACATGGTCATAAAGAAAAAAATCATGATCTCGTTAATGTCTGATTTTTTTTTCAGCGCTCAATACTTTAGGGAACGTCTCGTACTGAATGATATACACCGACAAGTATTATTTGCTACCATACTGATTCGTAACTCCCTTTAGGTATATGTTTAGTCATATATATATAAGAGAAGAGAGTAAAAGAAGGTACAGAATAACAGTAGCAACAACAAGAGAAGAGTCGGCATGATTCACGCGATTTCAAGTTGACTGTTTTTGCGAGCACACCTGCACTGACAGTCCGTAAAATCTTTCACGCGATCCCATGCCGCGTCACTCCACGTCGACTCCTTGCCATGGATGATTGAAGGCACCAACCTAATTCAATTTCCACCTGCTTTTTGTCTCATTTACACTGACCAATGAGACAGGTGTATATTGACCTACTTCTAAGGACCTTAACCTTTTTTTACACATAGATTTTTTAATTGAAAGTTAATCGGACTCTAAATTACATCATATACCTTACGTGGGTACGTGTCAGTATTTTCTCACGGCGAAATGATTCTGCAGATCCTCAGGCTTTGAACCAGAGCTAATTCTCTAGAATTACCAGTGACGTAAAAATAAATTTTTACGAGTGATGAATGAAAAGTCAGGGGGATGTAATGATAGTGGAAATCATTGAGGCTCATTTTTCAACAAAATATCACCAATTAGTTAAATATACAGGTAACTCTTAAGCTCATTTGCTATTCGAGTCATTCCTGGCGATATCTCAGTGCAGAGGCAAGCGAAAACTATTTCAGGTTGTTTAAAATAGATTTTGCAAGGAGAAACTTGGAGCAGAGCAGAGCAAAGCAGAGAAGAGTAGATGTGATGCAAAAAGAGCCAGTTTGCTTGGGTTAGCTCGCCTCTTTGGCTGAATATACTGAGTAGTCCCTTATACAACCGCGTCTATCGTGTACGGTCATCTGAAATTCAAGTAACGCACGCCTCGGTTCTCAGGGGGTCTTTGCTATCGGCTACTTTGCAAGCTAGCGAGCGCGCACGTGCGAGTCGCGACTCTCTCGCTCTTCTCTGTATCTTCCTCGCGCTTCTCGTTCAACCGACCGACCCTTCTACCTCCTTCGATATCTTTTATACTTCCTTTTCCTTATTCGCTTCATTTTTATTATTTTTTTATTTTTTTTTCTTCACTTTTTTCTTTTTGTTTTCAGCTCCGTGATGTACCAATGCACTGGAGTTAAGCTACACGAGAACGAGATGAGATATTCATGGTGTCCAAAAATTTACGAACTCGTTGTAATAAAATTGCGTTGAGTACGTATGAGTATGTGCATTCAAATATGCACGCACGTACCATCTTATATTATAAATTTTTTTTTCATTCCACTTAAAATTTTGATTTATCAAATTTACTTAAAAAAAAATTATTTAAAATTTTTTAAAATCGACTTTACTTTTTTGTAAATTTTCTTGAAATTTTTATTTTTTGAATTTCATTAAAATTTTTCATCATTTCGTTGAAAAAAAATAATTTTATTTAAAATGAAAAAAAAAAAAAATTTAACATTTTCTTATCACGAAATCATTATTAAAAAAATAAAATATATTTTTTTCCCAATTCTTAACGAATTTTTATTTTTAAAATTAAAAAAAAATCGAAACTTTATCTCTTAAATTTGTATTTTTGTTATTATTATTATTATTATTATTATTATTATCATCACAAGGATTCCGTTATTTAAAACCGGATGAATCCCAAACGAAATTCAGCAACGTCGATTATTATCCCGTCATATTGGTCTCCCTCTCTCCGAACCAAAGCTCTCGGTATCCACTTCGCGTTTCTTAGGAATCTCTCACGGTTACTTCCACAGCACGTTCATATGTACGCGTTCATACTCAACCCTCTTCTTCCCTTTTTTATAATTTTTTTTATCCCATATACTTCTCGCTCATTCACTACACACAGTTTTCTCGAACGATTCTTATCGCACATTACGTTGCCTTCATAAATAAAAAATAACAACAAAAAAATTACAAAGCCCTCGTATAAAATCACTAAGAAAAATAAATTTAAAAAATAATAAAATTATTATATCTTGACTCGGCAAAATAAAAAAATAATAATAATAAATAATCAGATTCGGCAATTTGTAGGCATTGTAACAAGTTTATTGATATAACCAGTGATAATAATTTAAAAAAATATAAAATTAAAAAGAAATAAAAAAACAAACTGGAGATGACAGTACAACATCCAAAAGAACAGGGTGAAATAAAGATTGGAGAGTTGCGGAAAAATTGTGGGTTGTTTTATATTCGCGGCTTGTTTATCGCACGAGCGTGAATTGTGTATATTTATTTGGCAGTCAGTACGTGGCGCGCTTCCGAAACAACCGCCATTACTTACATTGCACCACGCGGAGAAGAGAACTCTCTTCCTCTCATTTTATTTTTTACATTTCCTTTTTATATTTTTTTATCTCTCTCAAACTCACTTATTCTCTTATTTACTCTTGCACTCTTATTGCCCTCTTGTCCCTTACACTATATAACATGGCTCTAACTCTGCCATTTGCAAATTCCCACAGAATAAAAAAATATAAAACGGCATTACTGGTATGTTATTAGAATACTATATCTTGTGCACGAATAAACCTCGTTGCTTCTCATCATGCTAATGTCTTTGTTGTTGACTTTAAATGGATGGAAAAATTATTACAGAGAAAAATTCATTCAATATTTTAATTCAAATCGCTTTTAAAAATATGGAAACTGTAACTTGGATTTGAATTATCATATTGATAGAAAAATTTTTAAATTTCAATTAATTCAGTAAAAAATTCTTTTCAATTTCATTTAATTTTTTTTTTTCAGGAAAATTTTGAAAAATAAATTTAATAGTAGTAAAGTAACTTATATTTTAAGTTATAGACAGAGGAATAAAAAAAAGGAGGAAATTTAAGCTCTCAGACAAAAATATCAAAATGAAGTTAAAAAAAAATTTCCATTAAAAATAAAGCTCAAAAAATTAAATTACTATCAATAATTTAATTTTTTATTTATTATTCAAAAATGACAAAAATAAAAATGACTTTTTTTATTCCATGAATTTTTAAAGTCTCCATTTTAAGCCTTGAACTATACGACCATTTTGTGCAAAGACAAATAATTGAATTTTTTGAAGACTATTTTCAAAGGGTTAAAAAAAAATGATCAAGCAACTTTTCTCCTTAAAATCAATAGTAACCTACTTATTAACTCTGTAAATTTATATTAATAGAAGCGAAATTTTTTACTAAAAATCCACTTGTGTAATTTTAAATAGATAGCTCCTTTATAATTACATGATATAAAAAATTCAATAAACCGATACTTTTAATGACCTACTTAACAAAAACCCTATTGACCGGGTAAAGGTTCATCAAGTTAGCGCTGAGCTCAGCAAATTAGTGCCATCATTTTTTTATCAATATAACAGACAAAAAAAGGGTATTTTAATACAGATTTGCATATGAATATAAATATCAATGAGCGCACTGTAAAAAATTTGAAGTGAATTCGAAGTGATTATGGATTCGATTTGAATCTGAATTCATTTCGTCACTCGGAGTTACAGATTTTTAAAAAAAATACTCTGCATACGGAGTAAATAAGGAGTTTATTTTTCCAGCGAAGTGGTTTCGAAGTGATCTGGAATTTATTTAAATCCGCATTTACTCTAATTCAGAGTTTTAATATTAAAATAATCTCTTTTTAGGAGTGAATTTTACTCCGAAGCGTAGTTTATTTAAAAAACTTTCCTTCGAGTAAATTTTACTCTGGACCAGAATTTCAATATTAAAATAAACTTCTTTGACGTGAATTTCACTTCGAGGATTAAATAAATAAACAATAACCCGCTCCAAATTTCCGGCTTTAATCCGCGTTCACTCCGCAAATTTTCTAGACTGCAATGAAGACAGATCGAGCGTTTTAAATAAAATATAAATCAAAGGCAGTAATAAATCGCTTTATATATGTATGCAGTTGAACTTAGACCGAGGGTTTTTATATCCCAGGTCCCAAAACGCAAAAAGCACAGGACAGGACAGTTTGACAAGTTAAGTTCTGAAGGCTGTACACGTACGCACGTGCTTGTCATCCTGGATATACAGAAAGCCAACTCAGAAATAGAAGACGACAGGCAATACTATATATAGTATTAAATATATATGTACATAAACGAGGCCAAAATCCTCAGTGTGCACATTCGATTGAGTCACGTAAAGTCCGACCACAATTTGGCTAGCATGCAGCTACACGCAACATAACGTTGCAAGAGTGACGTGGATGAACCAAGTACGTGAACATTTTCATCAATAATTCAATTTTCAGTGTCTCAACTCTTCAGTGAGACAATTCCCAAATGATTTACATACACATACACCCTCATACACTCATAATATAATAAAAAACTAAAAAAAAAACCGATATCGAGTATTGACAGATAGAAAAATTTATTTCTGAATTGTATGAAATTCACAGCGCATCCATAAATCTCGATATAAATTTAACGCGTCATATTTTATATTTAACTTACATGACTATGCTATTAAATAGTCATGTTAAAATAATGACTTTTAAATAGACTGAATTAATTAATACAAAGATTTAAATTAAAATCCGTTATATTAATAATGAAAAAAAATAATAATAATAATTTATAATGAGTTTCGGTGTTAAGTTTAATGGAGTAAAAAAAGTATTACGATTTGTAAGTATGAAGTGGAGTATTAGCTATGGTACGTACACTAATTTAACAATTTTATGATGCAAATAATGCGGCAGTGGCTCATTACAGTGAGAACAGCGCGAAATTAATTGATTCGTAACTCTACTCTCCGGATAGGAGCTCTCAAGTGTGCGATAACTGGTTCTGTAATCCCTGATGAGAAGTGCTTTACTTGCAATATATATATATATATATATATATTATATAGATATATGTAAGAGGTTGTATTGGTTTATAGATATGTACTCCAAAGTCAAGATGCGAAGGAGTTACGGCAACGCTTCCCGGTGGCTCTATTACAATCACGATTATTGTACAATTATATAATATACAATATTGTACAGACTAAATATAATAGTAAAGATCATAGAATATGTTTAAATTAAAAGTACTCTGAATAATAAAGTTAAATAAATAATTTTATTTTATTCTGATTTGAATAATTTTAAATAAACTGACGTCAAAGAACTTCTGACGGAGAAAAATAAAAATGATACGAATAAAAAATTTCGCACTCATTTTACCTGAATGGTGAGTTTTCTACTTCGAAGTACTGGTTACTTATTAGTAATTCAAAATAAAAAAGTATCAGACTATAAATTTTTTAACCGACATTTCGCATTAACGTTTAAACGTTTAATAGACAGGCAGTTATTTATAATAATTGTTTGGTCATCTTAAGATATAAAATAGGGAAAAAATAAAAAAGGGGAATTAAATTTAAATGCATCGCCACGCGGTGGATAATGAGAGTGTAGATAGTCCGGTATAATTCTTAAGGAACGAGTAAGGACAAGAAAAATTCATTGGAACGTGTCGATCGTCTTATGGGACGGTTTTATTTTTTATTTTTTTAAAATAAAAACTAACCAATGCAATACAGGGTAACGACGAGGGGGCGAAAGTGTAGAATGTGTAGGGTCGAGGAATTTTATTATGATTACGCGTGTTCTCGATCGAGAATTTTTAGCAACTTTAAGAATAAAATCTTAAGGAAATACATAAGGCATGAGAGTAAGAGCATGAGAAAAGACAAGAGTGCGTTCAAGATCGTTGGACTCAATATATACATTGATGAGAAACAAGTATTGTAAGAAAATAATGGTATATATATGTATATATGTGCACAGAAACATCAACGATCATCATTCGAGTACCAGAGTAGTAAAGAGGATTATTTTATTTTTATTATTTTTTATTTTATTTTCTTACTTTACCCCTCGTCCATTCTCAGCCTCCTCTACACACTCAACTCTTTGAGATCCTCGGCACTCGTATGGCGTACTCGCGTTTTACTCGCGTTCTCAACTCAACTCTCTTCTTCTCAATCTATCTATCTATCTGCTATCTTTATTTATTTCTCATCTCTCCCTAAGTCTTGTGTACCGTCACAAAAACTCACTATCCACAAATTGAAAGTACCGACTCTCTGAAGCATCTTTTGCTTGCCCAGCGCAATTCCAGAATAAAAAGATAGGATGTATAGAGAGAGAGAATTAAAGAAAAGTATATTCGAGTTTCAGCCAAGTTCTCACGTAAATTCTCTCTTGAAAAACACCGACTTGTACCTACAGAGCTTACACTTGCATCGATAGATGTAATAGACTAGCTCTGTCTTGTACTTTGCTTCAACAATTTCAATACCTTTTTATTTAGATTCATTTTATTTTATCACCGCAAATGTATCACAGCCAATAAACTATAATAATAATATACAAATATAAACAAAAAGACATTTTTTCACGAAGATCGCGATTGCTGGAGATGAGTGCGAGTATAAAAAGTATCATTATCGAACATGAAAATACTATTTCAATTATTTATTTTTGCCTACACTAACTCTACGCTACTTTGAAAATTCGAATTTACTTGCATATTAATCTACCGTTATAATCAAATACCTCATTATTATTATTTTTATTATAATTATCAGTGTCAAAAATTGTGATTTAATTCGGAGTGATTATGGATTTTATTTCAATCCGAATTTACTGCCGGAGTCTTAAAAAAAATCACTCTGCATACAGAATAAATAAGGAATCGATTTTTCAACGGAATAATTTCGGAGTGATGTGGATTTTATTTAAATCTACATTCACTCCAATTCGGAATTTCAAAATTAAAATACACTGTAAAAGATTTAGGGAGTGAACGCAGATTAAATCCGCAGTTAATGCACAGCTGATGGCTGTGTATTTATTTAATCCTCCTGAAGTAAAATTCACTCCGAAGGGGAGTATTTTAATATTGGAACTCCGGTTTGGAGTAAAGTTTACTTCTAAAGAGTTTATTTTAATATTAAAACTACGAATCGGAGTGAATGCGGAGTTAAATACAATCCAGATCACTCTGAAATCACTCCACTGGAAAAAAAATCCGTAAACGGGGTATTTTTTCTAAAACTCAGGAAGTCTGAGTGAATTTGGATTTAAATAAAATCTGTAATCACTCCAAATTGACTCCTGATTTATTACAGGGTAAATTATTATTATTATTATTATTATTATTATAAAAATAAATAATTTAAATGCAAATAAAATTTACATACGAATGATTTTTTTTATTTGAATTATCAACTCAAGATGAATAAAGTTGTGATAAGATTGAATTATAAATCAATATAAGATTGATAGATAATAAAAGTTTTATTTTATTTTAATTTTTTCATCAGTTTAAGTTTGGTATAAAGTCGTACATTATTCAACGGTACTTTAATTAAATTCAGCTCAAAATTTGAAACAATAATATGAAAGAATAATACCTAAAGAAATAATACAAGGAAAATATATATATATATATATATATATATATCTTGATGCTGGAGTTTAATTGAAAAGTCTTGAAAAGTTTTTATTCGATTGGTCTTTGGATGGACTTGGAGCAGAATGGAATGTGAAACACGCGGTCCAAGATCACGATAAGGATCGCTCGGTGGTCGCAAAGACATACACAACATTTATATATACATATATATATATGTTGTGTTTTATTCGTCATTTTTAGCCCATATGCACAGAACAACAAATACAGATAAAATAAAAGAGACTTACGTTTCAAATTCGTACAACATTCCATATCGGCGGCCATAGTACATACACAGCAGTTATCTTTTGCTCACATACTGCCAAGACACTGTACCGTATATGTTGGCAAGATATATATACATATATATATAAAATACAAAAACTTAAATATTTCAAACTCAAATGCCATGTCGCATTCTCTGACATCCTTTCTATCTAACTACGATTTGGCCGACAAGCGCGACCTGTTTATCATTAATACCAAAAAATATCAGCCGTTTTTTGGCACTCGTTTTGATTCATTTTAAATTTTCTATTGGCAATCAATTTTTCTTGTACTGATATTTACCATTTTTAGGATAAAAAATTATAAAATAAATGAAATTTAAATTTCATAAATTTTAATCTTATTTACGACTTTAATAATTAAAAAATCCAAAGGTACACAGTAAAAAATATTTTGTAAAAATTAACACAAAACTGTGTGTTAACACAAATTTTTACGTTGTTTTAACATTCATTTGTGTAACAAAAATAACAAAATATTAATATTCTCTGTTACCAATTCTAAAACTTTAACACATTCAAATGTTATTTGCAGCACCCGTAAAATGTTAATTTAACACTTTTATTTGTGTTAGTTAAATACATAAAAATTTATGTATTTATAAGTAACAAGCGATTACAGTGAATTTAACACATTCTTTGTGTTACGTTAATAAATTAACACGCGCTCTGTGTTAAAGTTTCATTTTAAAAGTGTTAACACTTGGATGGACACACATTTTTGCTGAAGTTAACATTTTTTTGTTTTACAAATGAACTGATCAAACAACATAAAAACAGTGTTAGATTAATACATCAAAATGTTAAATATTTAACACAAAATTTTTAACTGTGTAAATAATGAAGAATAAATAGAAATTTGGTCAATATTGAAAAATTTTTTATTTTTCCCGATTAATCGACTTCTACACATCTGAAAATTTTGTGTTCTTGTGTGTAAAAATTCAATGGTTAAATATATTGTGCTAATTATTTAACACTATCAAGTGTAAATTTACTTAAAGTTGAATGTGTTATCTGATCTTAACAAGTTTTAAACCTGTATTATTGTTTGACACAAGTATCATGTGTTAAATTAACACAAGAAATTGAGTGGACCGTTTGGGACACGTCTATGTGTTAAATTTAAAACAAATTTTTCCACTGTGCAATTAATTTTAAATTACCCGCGGGAAACGAATGACTTTTCAATTTTTTTAAAATTTTCAATTTTTATGGCGGGAAGTAAAAAATTTGAATATAAAAAAATACCAAAAACGTACAAGAAGGATAATGACATCACGTAAAAAAAAAAATAATAATAATAATAATAAACAGTTTGCCAGAAAATATAAAACATTTTATCATAAAATATTTAAAAAAATTAAAAAGACAAATGTATTTACAGAGATGAAAAATACGTGATGTATAAAACAAAACTGGTAATCATTAATCCGTATAAATTTTCATGAAAAAAAAATCGGTTAGATTAATCCGATTGTCTATTTCATAATTTTTTATTTTAATGTCGTCGTTAAGTAACAACAATTTTTTAATTCAATGCTCTATCATAGATGTTAAATAAATATATGTATACATAAATATATACACATACATGTATCTATATGTAATGTGTGTATGTGAGACATGAGAGACAAAACCTAGACGAGAATGCGTGGGTCGGTGTATCATCAAGATAAGATAAATTTTATTTTATGAATAGAAATCAAAGTTAAATAGGAATCCGTTTTACGACCTACTAGTAATTTGTATATCTTTCTAACCAAATACATTATTTACGTAATCCAAAACTGTAAAAGTTTATCGTACTGTGACTTAAGAGTATTTACATACATTTATCTCGGTTTTTTTTTTTTTATTATTTTTTTATTAATACTGACACATTAACCCCTCGCTGTGACTTCTGTCTTTCCTGATTACAATCTAAAACTATTTTCATTTATTCCGAAATAAAAATAAATAAAATACTGCATTTTAAATTTATGTGTCTAAATTTTCCACAAAACTATTTTTAAATTTATTTGATTAAATATTTCATGTCAAGATTAATAAAATTTTCCAATAAAAATAAAATATTTAGATTGAAATATTTTTAATAAACAACAAAATACTTGACATACATTTTACGAGTATTAATATTAATATATGAGGATATACTACAGAGTAAAGTGGGGGAATGTGGTTTTAATAAATGTTCGAATGTTGAGAATGCAAGGGGATGAAAAACGGATATGAGACAGTAATAACAACAATGTCGACTACTCGTTATTTAACTCGAAACCTATAAATATAAGTACTCCTATAATTACTTATACTTCAGTTAATAGCGCAATTATATGAGAATTATTTAATTACTGATGTTGTACTTGGAAAAAAAAAAAAGCGATTCAAAGTAAAGAAATCGGTTTTAAATTTTACGCTAAAATAATTTTCAAATTCCCGTGTAAAAAAAGTTCGTTTAAAAAAGGTTTCAAAACAGTTCAACATGTGGAACTTCTAAACATGAGACAGAATAGAACTTCGGGTAGAACTTTTTTGGAACTTTAGTAATTTCAATATTACAGCAAAAGTTCTTATAACCAAATTTTGAGTCAAAAAAATATATTCTTGAAGTTTTTTTAGAATTTTTTTTTGGTCGTACCTTTCAGTTCTATAAAAGATTCAAAAATAATGATTTTTTAACTGTTTTTAGATCATATTTTTTAGCTCCAGAAAAAGGTCAAAAGTGATGATCTTGCATCTTTTTTTGAACGTCCTTTTTGAACCTATTGTAGAAAAAAGACGTTCTAAAAAGATACCAAAACTATTCCAAAACCATTACTTTTGCGCCTTTTATAGAACTAAAAAAGACGGGTAAAATTATTTTTTAAAAGTTTCAAGAATATCCTTTTTTGACTTGAAATTTGCTTATAAGAACTTGCTGTACTGTCGAAATGACTGAAGTTCCTAAAAAGTTCTGCTCGAAGTTCTAATCTGTCTCATGTTTAGAAGTTTCACATGTTGAATTTTTTTGGAACCTTTTTAGAACGATTTTTTTTTCCACGGGTTCGGGTTCCTATTGATTAAATTTGGTAAAGAAAAATGTAATTTTAAATAAATTTTTTTTGGTACATGACTTTACCCACTAATAGTGGGTAAAATGGTCATGAAAAATGAGTTACGTTATTTTAGCGATAATGATTTATAAAAATAATTTTTCGACAAGTGTTTGAAAAAAAATGAATAAATTAATAGGAATAAATTTATACAAATTTATCTGGTTATTTAAAAAAAAATCTAAGATGATAAAAAATGAAAGATTTAGAAGTTGAACATTCAATAAAACTTGATTCGAATAAATTTAACTCAGAGCACGATTTATTGCCAGTAAAAAAGTAATAAAATTTTTTTTTAACTTTTAAATATCATTTAACATATTTCACTCAATCTACTTACTGTCCGTGGCTGGAAGAAATTCAAAATCTCAAGAATTTAAAAAATAACAATTAAAAACTTTTATTGAGTTTAAAAAAAAATAATCGCGTTATAAAAAATACTTAGAAGTTTAATTTTCGAGTGTTTGAAAGCTACCGGTTTGATTTAAAAATATTAAATTGTAATAAGTATCTCATATATTATCTAACAAGCCCAATAATTAAAATAAAATTCTTTTATTTTATTTTCTTTTAATGACCAATTTTTGTTAATTAAAAGTAACTTAAAAGATCCTGTAGCTCGAGATTCCTTGTCTAAAATAAATTAAAAAATTTAAAAATACAATAATTACGTAAACGGAATAGATATTCCAGTCGTGTCGACCAAGGTCTAGCTGTAGTAAGTTTGTAGTAAAATAGAGCCTCGAGGCCTTAAATACGCTATAGACTCACAAGTACCACCTAAGTCAACGCTAATAAAGATCAGTATCACATACCGATCACATACTCCGGGAATGTCATCGACTATTTAAAGTTAATGCCGCTCGGGCATTAAA
Source organism: Microplitis manilae (assembly GCA_030273425.1). Lineage (NCBI taxonomy): Eukaryota > Metazoa > Arthropoda > Insecta > Hymenoptera > Braconidae > Microplitis > Microplitis manilae. The sequence continues at coordinate 16,719,075 of CP092730.1, read as the reverse complement.
ATTCTAAACTTTAATACCTCACCTCCGATATTTCACAAACTGTTTCATTAAATAAACATTACTACACCACTCAGTATCCATAAAATACCCCGACCATACTTCCTATAAATAAATAAACTAAATAAATTATAATATTATTTTATATATAAATTTACTTGACTAAATTACCCATTTAATTTAAGACCAAGTACTTTTTAAACTACTCATTAAAAAAAGATTATTTTGTAATTTAACATATTTAAATTAACACATTTATTTTATAACACCTATTAAAAAATAAATTATTCAGTGTTATGTACTGATTATTGTTGTAATATATTTTATTATTAATAAAATCAGCGAAAATATTTATAAACTACTTTACTTAATTTTATTTCCCACTTTTTATTTTTTTTTTTTTTTTTAATTTGGAAGTCAAAGTCCAAGTCAGATTATAATCCTGAAGTTTGCAGACAATTAGTAATTTTCGGATTTTTTTTTTCAGAAAATAAATTAAAAAAAACAAAAACTAAAAATATGCACATGTAGAAAATTTAAAAAACTACAGGTGCAATTTTTTCAAATATTTATTTTTTTATAATTTATTGTTCAAAAAAAATCTAAAAATTATTAGACGTCGGCTAACTTCAGTATCGTCAGATTTTTAAAGAAATTTAATTAAAACTTACAAAAAAAATCTAAAAAATGGTTGACCCTGTGGGCCAACTCTAGAACTTCCTGCTCTTTTCGAGCTCAGAGAACTAGAAAAAATTGTTACTTGTTAATTTTTGAGCTTTTCGAGCTCAAAAAAATGGACCAACAGAACATACGTTTTACTAAAAAAAACTTTTTCTTTCCGATGATATCTTTGGAACGGATTCTCAAATTTGGACACACTCGGCTGCGATAAAAAGTGCGCATTAAGGCTAATTTTGAGATAAATAGGGCAAGTAGTTTATGAGTTATATAAAAAAAAAAAGAAATTTTTATTTTTCGTATAGGGTAGAGGTACCATTTTTGGTCACTTTAGGGCCAGTTTTTGCTACTTAAAAATTTTAAATAAAATAATCTGTAAAATACGCAGACATTATTAATTTTTTATACAAATAAAAAGATACTTTTATCATACTAATTTGATGTAATTTTGTTTAATACTTTTTCGTTAATTAAAATAAAGTATTGAATGTCAAAAAATGGAGCAGTGGCCACAAATGTTACTTCTACCCTAACCCCTGACCTACTCGACTGATTGACTTAAAAATATAGTCAGTTCTGTCTTGGTGAGTTCTTTAGATTACAGCCAAGTAATAAAATTAAATTTCCAAAAATCGAACCGAAGCCAATAATTTACAATTTTCATAGCGACAAGTTAGAAATAAATAATTATTTTTATTCTCCTGAATAATCACCGACGTTAATAAATAATCCGATTGAATCTAAAATATAATAATAATTAATATGATTTAAATAATTAATATACACGAGGAGTTGAATGCTGGACACTGTAAGTAACGACAAGGCCTACACCAATCCAAGACAGATCCTGAGCACACTAGTATTGGTGTAAGTGCAGTAAGGGTATTCCCGTGGCGATCGGAGGACGGATAGAGTATATCTACACGGGATCTCCCCCTATCGGTTTTTAATAAGCTTGATAAAGTCAACTTGGGCGCGGAAATTGTGGGAGAGAGACCAGAGAGACATATTGCCGCGGATAGCCGGGTAACCGGGCGTCCTTAGGTTAACTGTACAGCTAACTAACCGAGTAGAGCCATACCAGTGAAAGAAGACGATGAGCAAGTAAGAGGAAAACTACCACGAGGTACGACAAAGAGGTTAACTATCAGCTTAATCTATAGCTATAGGTGTATGAGGGGGATGGAACGCGGGAATAATTCACGCATTATCTACACCATCTTCCACCAGTGCAGTATCTTCTCCGGAACTCCGGGAGAGAGTAACTACTATACATACCACAACCACGCGTACACAAGACAGCAGTTGCTGACTATGTACAGTCTCCTTACCCTCATACTCACCTTCCTCCTTACTTCTCATTCCACAGCACCCACTACTACACCGTCATCACTACCACTGTCTAAGACCGAAGCTACTTTTAACTGCTACTCAGCATCATGATATCATGAAGGTCTACCTTGGGTACCTAGTGTACATACTAGCTTTACACAAATACTAAACATAGATAACAACCCTACAGTTACTACTACAGTATGCCAGGTCGCTGGCCTTCCTTATATTACGCTACTCGATTAGCGGGACGCTTCCAATTTAATGACAACCGATTGTACTTAAAATTTTAAATTTATCTTGGACATTTGTATTACTATTTATAAAAAAAACTAGCAGATCCCACCCGCTTCGCCAGATAATAAAAAATTAATAGTAGTATAAAATATGTACTTTATATTAATGGGAATTTTTTTTCTAATTTTTTTCAAAAACTACAATTGAAAAAAAAAACGTCCTGATACGTAAATTTTTGAAAAAAAATTATGATACTACAGTTAGGCAACGTCTAATAATTTTTAATTTTTTTCCGAAACGACAAATTGTAAAAAAACACATGTTTGAAAAAATTGCACATGTAGTTTTTTGAATTTTCTATAGATGCATATTTTTAGTTTTTTTTTTTGTGGTTGATTGTTGAAAAAAAATTAAAAAATTGTTGATTGCCTGTCAATTGCATGACCATAAAAAGTTTTACAAAATTCTGGGAAATGTTTTGATTGATTAAAAAAAAGAAAAAATTTTCAGCGAAATCAAAAGGGGTCGGATTCTAAAGTAGTCGATTTGGCGCAAAATGCCTTATAAATGTTCTTTTTTTTTATTTGAAAATAAAGAACGATCGATAATCGATCAAACTTATCGAAATGAAATTTGAAAAAAATATAGTTTTTATCATCAAAATAATAATTTCGTTCTTTGAAATACGCAGAAGTTCGTGTCAAAATACCCAGTAGTATTTCCACAATGGGCGTTCAAATTTACTTGAAATATTTAAGACTGACTTACCGGTTAGATGACTGCCTGTGAACTCGAAGTCGTCGTCCTGGTCCCAGTGTTTCAAGCTCAGGTTTGATAGCGAGGTTGCGTTCGCGAATTCTAGGTTCGCGAAGTGCCAGTCAAGAATTTGCCGATCTTTCGATGATAAATAAACGTCACTAATTTAAAAAAAAACATACTGCTTAGTTTATATTGTAATTTATTATTTGAAAATTCATCAGATAGTCATAATTACCTTGGAGGCGAAGCCTCTAATTCTTGTAATTTAGCTTCTATCTCTTTTTGCTGCTCAGCGAGTTGATCCCACTCCTGTAACGAATAATAAATAATCAATGAAATGGATTTTACTGTTGACTAAAAATATAAATAAATTTATTTATTTATTACCTTGCAAGCGTAATGCAAATCTCGTAATTTTGACCTAAGTACAAACTCGTGAGTGATATCATGCACTTGCGGCTTACGTTCAGACATTTCTTTGTGATGTTTATTCAACTCCGCTAGCCTTTCTTTAATGGAAATCATCTGTAAATACAAAAACAATTATTTAATTATAATAATTATTAAGTTAACTAAATAGATAATGGAATAAAAAATTACCCGTTGTTGATTAGCGAGGAGTCTGCCTTGTAGAGACAAAACCGAACGTAAATGAGCAACTTGACGTTGTTTAACTCCTTGCTCTTGTAATCTAATTACCCACTCTAAAGCTTGTCCTAATGACACTGGCTTTGTACTACCAGGTTGTCCTGCAGTACTCGCACCACCGATATAATTAAAGTCTAATTGGTGTGAGAGATATGACGTCGCTTCTAACAAACGATTAAATTCTCTCTCTACCATTTCGTCTTTATCCTTCGGTACCTGTAATTATAATAACGATTTGAGTTTGATAACATTCAAATTTTTAATTTCTTTTAATTAATTTAATATCAGAATACATATTTTTTAATTATAGAAATTTATAAGCATCGATATTAGTTATATATTTTATCAACTTTAGAAATTAATTCTAGTCATCAATAATTTTTATCCTAAGTAATCAAAATATTTAAAAAAAATTTTTTTTTTTTTTTTAAGTTATAGTTAATAATTTGAATTGCAAACTAAAGTCAGTATAAATAAGAGAAGAAACTTTAAAGGCATTCTCAGATAATGACACTTTTTAAAATATATGCAATGACTCAATCGTCAGCGTATTAAAATTGTATTTATTAATTAAAAAAAATTTTAAACTTTAATTAAGGAGCAACGCAGTTACAATTACCACCGAGGTATACACTTAAAAAAAATCACTTGCAGTTTTTATGAATTAAAAGTTGAACGAAATTTGTTGAATAAATTTTAGCCTGAAATTTGAAAATTCTAATTATAAAACTGACGTAAAAATTTTACTGAAATTTATTTTCAACTTTAACTTCTAATTGATGTCAACTGCAAATAATTTTTTAAAATTTACATCTCGCCGAAATTGTAACTGCGTATCCATTTTTTCAATGCTTCAACTTTTATTTAAATTAATTAATTAAATTTTAATTTTGTTATGACAGTTGCATATTTTTAAAAAGCGAGGAAATTACTTTACAAATTAGTATTCGAAATTATAACCCGGAACTTGGGTGTCATTATAAGAAATTTTGGAATTCAAAACACTAAGTATAATACCTGTCATAAATTTTTAATAATTAAGTTACGATTTTTAAAATTAAAATGTCAATTTTCCTGCATAGACAATAAATTCCAACAATCATCCTCTAATTATCTACTTTTTGTAAATTAAATTACTACCTTACATTATATGAGTATTTACTAATCAATTTATTTAGTTCATTTTTTCCCGCGCAAATAAAATACTATTTTAAAAATATCAATAATTTAAAACAATTACCGTTTGGCCGTCACTTTCATACAAAGGACACTTCTGTCTAATTTTATGTAGCTCCATACTAATCTGTTTACTCAGAGTAGTAACAGGATTACCACCCAGCCCCGTAACAACCATAGCACCCAGATCAGCAATATATGAGCCTTTGCGGAATGTCGCGATTCTTCCTCCCACGCGATCCTGCAACCATCAATTAAATTATTTACCAAAAACCAACAATCTCTTGACAAAAACAAAAACAAAAAAAACACACCCTCGCTTCCAGAACGACAACTTCGATCCCAAACTGCTGCATCTGCTGAGCAGCGGCGAGTCCAGCGATACCAGCACCAATAATCACAACCTTTCCGATTTTTTTTTCCGGTATCGGCTTCAATCGTTTGAAGACACCAAAATTTATGAAACCATGACGTTCAAGAAAAGCGTGGATACGTCGAGTGAGCACCGGGTCACTGTTGTAAGGAGCTTCTATCGCCGGCAGAGCGTTTTCGATAATCAACTGCTGCTTTGCATTCTCCAGCCACAACTGAAGCTAAAAATAAAAACAAAAATCACTCAAATTACTTGCCCAGTTACTGGAGACCTGCTAATTATTGATATTTATTTAATTACCAAGCGATTTCTGATATGGAGAAAAACTTTCTGAGTCTGTGGTGGACCTGAAGAGACATCAGGAAAACATACAGCTTCAGTTGATGTTAATTTATCAAATGGCAAGCGACTTTGGAACGCGGCACCTTCCAGTCCATTTAAAAGTTCTTTGACTAGACAATTAATTAATTAATTAAGAAATGAATGAATTGATTTTACTATACAGTTAAAAAAAATTACCATGAGGATCTTCGTGATCGCTGTCCTGCTCATCATCATCTTTTACTTCAACTTTGGGAGCTGGCTGTGCCGGAGCAGCCACTGGAGCAGCTATTGGCTCAGTTATTTTCGGTGTCTCGTTTAAATTTTTTTTCTCCGGGGTACCAAGTCCTGTTTTGGATTTATCAGATGTATCAGATGCATTTTCATCTTCAACTTGATTATACTTTTCTTCCATTTCTCTGTACTCAACCTAAAAATTATATTATTTCCATATAAACAACTAATTAATTTTGTTATTCATCACTTAAAACCCAGTGACAATACGAACCTTTGCTCGCTTACGTCGACTCATTATTCCTGTTTCGATGTTCTGTTATGTAAATATGTAAATAATTGTTTTTATTTGCGGATTTATTGTTTTAGACGAATGTCAACTAAAATAAACTTTAACTGTTTGTTTTGATCCATCAACGATCAACGCTGACCGGCTTACGACAATGAAATGGCGGCTTTGAAGATGGGAAACTGAGGCCGCAAAACCGGATTCGACTCTCGAATCTTCGATAGTGAGCGGCAGTGGCGGGAGACGTCGAGAGAATGTGGCGCCACCATTAAATTTTGTTATAGAAATCAACGAATCAGGGGACAGATAACAATTACGCGGATGTTTATGACACAAAAGTGTTCCTGATACGAAAGAAACTGCGATCTTAAGAAAATGATAACTAGTTTAAATTTCCAGAAAGTTTTTATAAAAATACTGACGCATGAGAACAATGTGCGCAGAAAGACTTCGTGCGCGCTTATAGCTGCGCATGCGCTGCAAAATGTCGGAAAAAATTTCCGTTGATAGATCGGCTATTGTACTTATCAACGATGAATTTCAAATTTCAAATTTAAAATAATGAAATTTGAAAAAATGCATGTATGAATTTTAATTTCTCATTTACCTAAATTATTACCTATTGGTTATTCTTATTACTTGACGATTAACTTAAATATTTGAAAAGTAAATTATTCAAAATTGAAAATAAAATGGCGACAGAATATGATAGAAAAATATTTATAAATTAAAAAAAAAACACTTGAGTGTTTAAACAAACCTTGGTGGAGAAATAATATGCAGAAGGGTATCCTAATGCACTTGGAGATTTGAATTAAATTGCTCCAAGTGTATTGCAGCTAAAAAACGTCACTTAACTGCTATTTCCCCACCAGACGATGCCAGATGATTTGGATCAGGAACTTGGAAGATATCAGCATCAGCCATCAGAAACACTACACTAGCACTCAACACTCAACATTTAACGACACCACAGACACTGCACAATTTAAATTTTACTAACACTGCACTTTTTAATTAAACAATGACTATGAGCAATAATTTTTATGGAGAATTCCGCAAATTAACTACAATACTGTGTTTCAATTTGAACGTAAAGAAAGATCTGGACCACTACGACCGTTGTCTATCATACTGACTGACGCTATTGGACCGCCAGTTGGATACAAAGCAATCGATTTTCCAGTCATTCGACTACCCCCACTCTAGTAAAAATTTGAACGTTGAATTCAGCAACGCACAGTAGCGCCATCTTGGCGCGAAATTTAAAAATTGAAATGTAATAATTTTATTAAAATTTGTGTCAATAATTATATTAATTAGACTAAAAAGTATACTCGAAATTTTTTATTTGATAATGATTTATTAATTATTCTCATTATTTGCGCGGTAAATTTAAATATTCGAAAAAAAAGTTATTAGAAATGGGAGAAAAATTAAAAATCGTAAATCAAAATAAAATAGCGGCAGAATATGATAGAAATATTTAAAATATTGACAAAAAAAAACCACGCGAGTGTTTCACGCAAAAATTTAGAAAAAAAAAATCAATAACTGGACTTTTGGAAAATTCTATAATCAGTACATGCATTTTTTTCAAATTATAACGAAAAAATATATATTTTAAAAGGGTGCCATCTTTTTGTCCTAACAACAAGTTCTTTCGAGTCGAAAAATATTTCGATTAAATATTATTCCCGGTATAGTTAAGAGTCAAATGATGTTAATAACGACTGTATTTATTTCTAGTAGATGTTTGAGACAGAATTGTAATCAGTCAGTTGTATTTAATGTTGTTTCCTTTAAATACAGATGGCTGATAATAGCAGTACGATAAGGTGACTTAGTAATGTAAAAAGATTTCCAATTATGAACAGTTGTACATCGAACTGATGTCATGTATTTGCATACAGTGATTAAGTCGGATATAAAATGTTACATTCGTATTTGTTGCTATCATGAACAATAGTCTTTAATCAATTAAAACAACGATAATTTGATGCATTAGTATTTTATACTCTTTTTAAAATGAGTCAAATTGATTGAAAGCAATTTACTTATGATGCCAGTTGAATTTTTGTCTAGCCTTATTTAAGTTGACAATAATTTCGAGTCAGCGATTGTATGTTGCCAACAAACTTGGCAGCATCGAAAGTTGTAGCAAGTAGAAGTTTATTCTCGTGCGATTCTGTGGTAGCAGTATATAATACCAAATAAACTGTATACTAGAGTATATAGTGGTACCAACTTTTATAATCTTTATATCTCTGAAGATAAAGTAGATCTTGAATGGTAACTCTAAGGGTAAGGTTTATTTCCCCGAAGACTATACCCTGATAGCCAAGTTGGCGAGAAACTGACGAGAAACTTGCAGCCGCAACTGGACACTAAGTTGACCGCCAACAGTTGGTACCTCCAATAGTTGATAGACATTTTCTAAGAAAGTTGGTGGCAAAAATTGGAAATTCAATAAGTTGACGATCACTTTCTGAGAAAGTTGACGGTAAGTTTGCTTTCAATTTTCTCAGAAACTTGCATTCCAGTTGCGGCTTCATACTGGCGCCAACTTTCTGAGAAAGTTGGCGGTAACTTGTAGCCAAAAGTTGCAAAAGCTGAAGTTGTAGATAACTTGTCGTCAAGTTGGTCGGAAACTAATGAATGACCAACTTTTTCACGATCAACTCGTGTTATCAGGGATTAAAAAATCACGAATGAAATTATTATCGACATAGAAGAATATTAATAAAGTTTCAATATCGACAGATAGATGGCAGGTTGGATGCAATAAATGAACATTGTGGAAATTTATTGGAATAAGCGTTCATATCAAGAACAGCTATGAGTATGATGTAGTATAACCTTGACAGACTGAAGTGGGGAAATACCGGTCATAATTTAAAATCTCGATAGCAATTTAAAAGTAATATATAAATAAATTGTAGTCTAGTTGATTTTTTTTCAGAACGCCGATGAAAAATAAGACCAGGAATAAGGCTCCTAGGGCCCATAAAATTTGTTAAGAGAGTATTCTGGTTTAAAAATTTGAAAAAATCGATTAACTTTTTTTTGTATATTTTTTAAGTTTAGATTCTCAAAAATATGCCCTTGAACGGATTTTTAAAAATTCGAATTATTTTCGGAGATACATAGGATTTTGTGACGCGGCATCTAAGCCGGCCAAGTGCAGTAAATCGCACATTGATCGGTAGCTGTTGCCGAACGACTTGGAGACTCGTTCTTTTCAAGAAGAAGGCCCAATATATGGACCTGGGATCGCCAATTGATCCCAAGTGAGTACGCTGCTTAAAAAATCCGATAGATTCTTATAGCTGTATGTATAAGACCCTATACTTAACTATAGCATTTATCATATAACTCATTAATTCTGATAAAATCTCTATAGGAACGGATGAGAATTTATTGGATTCTATGAGATTTTCTAAGAGGGTATTAAATATTATCTGAGTTATTTTACTGAAATTGTTTCTCAATCTTCAAACGCGTTTTTCGCAATTGCCATATGATTATTAATAGCACTATCCAAGTGTCCGTTTGCTATAAAACGGGAAGCCTGAACTGCTGTGGTGAATATTACATAATTCTGTAACTTAAAGATGTATTGCTATACCAAGCCTATATATGTTGGAAAAAAACATGGCCTTCAAGTATGTTGTCATATAACCGTTAATCGCACTATCTGAGTGCCGGTTTACTCTTAAACAGGTAGTCTAAACTGCAGCAATAAATAGTGGAAAATTATGTGTCTATTTTTCAGAGAAACATGATGGGAAATAGTCCAAATATATATAATAATGGCCTAGCCTAGTAGCACACTGCCATATAATAATTAATAGGACTATCCAAGTGCCCGTTAACCATAAAACGGGAAGTCTAAACTACTGCGTAAAGTCTAAACTATTTCAGTTTAAAGGTGATCTTTTAAAGAAGCTGCATTTTAGCCCAAATATGGTTTCAGCTACATTGGTCACCAATGTCGGGACAGTGTGCGAAAAAATCAATCATAAATGAATGAAAATTGTAAGAAAAAGTGTCAGCTACAAGATAGGCGGACGGAACAAGTGAGATTTTAAGTAGATCAAAAGTTATTTCAGTTTAAAGGTGATCTTTTGAAGAAGCTGCGTTTTAGCCCAAATATCGTTTCAGCTAAATTGGTCACCAATGTCGGGACAGTGTGCGGAAAAATCAATCATGAATAGATGAGAATTGTAGGGAAAAGTGTCAGCTACAAGATAGGCGGACGGAACAAGTGAGATTTTGAGTAGATCGAAAGTTATGCCAGTTTACAGGTGATCGTCTACAGGAGCTGCATTTCAGCCCAAATATCATTTCAGCTACATTGGTCACCAATGTCGGGACAGTGTGCGAAAAAATCAATCATGAATAGATGAGAATTCTAGGGAAAAGTGTCGGCTACAAGATAGGCGGACAGAACAAGTGAGATTTTGAGTAGATCGAAAGTTATTTCAGTTTACAGGTGATCGTCTACAGGAGCTGCATTTCAGCCCAAATATCATTTAAGCTACATTGGTCACCAATGTCGGGACAGTGTGCGAAAAAATCAATCATGAATGAATGAAAATTGTAGGGAAAAGTGTCAGCTACAAGATAGGCGGACGGAACAAGTGAGATTTTGAGTAGATCGAAAGTTATGCCAGTTTACAGGTGATCGTCTACAGGAGCTGCATTTCAGCCCAAATATCATTTCAGCTACATTGGTCACCAATGTCGGGACAGTGTGCGAAAAAATCAATCATGAATAGATGAGAATTCTAGGGAAAAGTGTCGGCTACAAGATAGGCGGACAGAACAAGTGAGATTTTGAGTAGATCGAAAGTTATTTCAGTTTACAGGTGATCGTCTACAGGAGCTGCATTTCAGCCCAAATATCATTTCAGCTACATTGGTCACCAATGTCGGGACAGTGTGCGAAAAAATCAATCATGAATGAATGAAAATTGTAGGGAAAAGTGTCAGCTACAAGATAGGCGGACGGAACAAGTGAGATTTTGAGTAGATCAAGAGTTATTTCAGTTTAAAGGTGATCTTTTGATGAAGCTGCATTTTAGCCGAAATATGGTTTCAGCTACATTGGTCACCAACGTCGGGACAGTGTGCGAAAAAATCAATCATGAATGAATGAAAATTGTAGGGAAAAGTGTCAGCTACAAGATAGGCGGACGGAACAAGTGAGATTTTGAGTAGATCGAAAGTTATGCCAGTTTACAGGTGATCGTCTACAGGAGCTGCATTTCAGACCAAATATTATTTTAGCTACATTGGTCACCAATGTCGGGACAGTGTGCGGAAGAATCCATCATGAATGAATGAAAATTGTAGGGAAAAGTGTCAGCTACAAGATAGGCGGACGGAACAAGTGAGATTTTGAGTAGATCGAAAGTTATGCCAGTTTACAGGTGATCGTCTACAGGAGCTGCATTTCAGCCCAAATATGGTTTCAGCTACATTGGTCACCAATGTCGGGACAGTGTGCGAAAAAATCAATCATGAATAGATGAGAATTGTAGGGAAAAGTGTCGGCTACAAGATAGGCTAACAGAACAAGTGAGATTTTGAGTAGATCAAAAGTTATTTCAGTTTACAGGTGATCGTCTACAGGAGCTGAATTTCAGCCCATATATCATTTTAGCTACATTGGTCACCAATGTCGGGAAAGTGTGCGAAAAAATCAATCATAAATGAATGAAAATTGTAGGGAAAAGTGTCAGCTACAAGATAGGCGGACGGAACAAGTGAGATTTTGAGTAGATCGAACGTTATTCCAGTTTACAGGTGATCTTTTGAAGAAGCTGCATTTTAGCCCAAATATGGTTTCAGCTACATTGGTCACCAATGTCGGGACAGTGTGCGAAAAAATCAATCATGAATAGATGAGAATTGTAGGGAAGAGTGTCAGCTACAAGATAGGCGGACGAAACAAGTGAGATTTTGAGTAGATCGAAAGTTATGCCAGTTTACAGGTGATCGTCTACAGGAGCGGCATTTCAGCCCAAATATCATTTCAGCTACATTGGTCACCAATGTCGGGACAGTGTGCGAAAAAATCAATCATGAATGAATGAAAATTGTAGGGAAAAGTGTCAGCTACAAGATAGGCGGACGGAACAAGTGAGATTTTGAGTAGATCAAGAGTTATTTCAGTTTAAAGGTGATCTTTTGATGAAGCTGCATTTTAGCCCAATTAGGGTTTCAGCTACATTGGTCACCAATGTTGGGACAGTGTGCGAAAAAATCCATCATAAATGAATGAAAATTGTAGGGAAAAATGTCAGCTACAAGATAGGCGGACGGAACAAGTGAGATTTTGAGTAGATCGAAAGTTATGCCAGTTTACAGGTGATCGTCTACAGGAGCTGCATTTCAGCCCAAATATCATTTCAGCTACATTGGTCACCAATGTCGGGACAGTGTGCGGAAAAATCAATCATGAATGAATGGAAATTGTAGGGAAAAGTGTTAGCTACAAGATAGGCGGACAGAACAAGTGAGATTTTGAGTAGATCGAAAGTTATTTCAGTTTAAAGGTGATCTTTTAAAGAAGCTGCATTTTAGCGCAAATATGGTTTCAGCTACATTGGTCACCAATGTCGGGACAGTGTGCGAAAGAATGAATCATGAATAGATAAGAATCGTAGGGAAGAGTGTCGGCTACAAGATAGGTGGACAGAACAAGTGAGATTTTGAGTAGATCGAAAGTTATTTCAGTTTAAAGGTGATCTTTCGAAGAAGCTGCATTTTAGCCCAAATAGGGTTTCAGCTACATTGGTCACCAATGTCGGGACAGTGTGCGGGAAAATCAATCGTGAATGAATGGAAATTGTAGGGAAAAGTGTCAGCTACAACATAGGCGGACGGATCAAGTGAGATTGTGAGTAGATCAAAAGTTATTTCAGTTTAAAACTGATCTTTTGAAGAAGCTGCAATTCAGCCCAAATATCATTTCAGCTACATTGGTCACCAATGTCGGGACAGTCTGCGGAAAAAACAATCATACATGAATGAAAAGTGTAGGGAAGAGTGTTAGCTACAAGATAGGCGGACGGAACAAGTGAGATTTTGAGTAGATCAAAAGTTATTTCAGTTTAAAACTGATCTTTTGAAGAAGCTGCAATTCAGCCCAAATATAGTTTCAGCTACATTGGTCACCAATGTCGGGACAGTGTGCGAAAAAATGAATCATGAATAGATGAGAATTGTAGGAAAAAGTGATAGCTACAAGATAGGCGGACGGAACAAGTGAGATTTTGAGTAGATCGAAAGTTATTTCAGTTTACAGGTGATCTTTTGGAGAAGCTGCATTTTAGCCCAATTAGGGTTTCAGCTACATTGGTCACCAATGTTGGGACAGTGTGCGAAAAAATCCATCATAAATGAATGAAAATTGTAGGGAAAAATGTCAGCTACAAAATAGGCGGACGGAACAAGTGAGATTTTGAGTAGATCGAAAGTTATTTCAGTTTACAGGTGATCTTTTGGAGAAGCTGCATTTTAGCCCAATTAGGGTTTCAGCTACATTGGTCACCAATGTTGGGACAGTGTGCGAAAAAATCCATCATAAATGAATGAAAATTGTAGGGAAAAATGTCAGCTACAAAATAGGCGGACGGAACAAGTGAGATTTTGAGTAGACCGAAAGTTATTCCAGTTTACAGGTGATCGTCTACAGGAGCTGAATTTCAGCCCATATATCATTTCAGCTACATTGGTCACCAATGTCGGGAAAGTGTGCGAAAAAATCAATCATAAATGAATGAAAATTGTAGGGAAAAGTGTCAGCTACAAGATAGGCGGACGGAACAAGTGAGATTTTGAGTAGATCGAACGTTATTCCAGTTTACAGGTGATCTTTTGAAGAAGCTGCATTTTAGCCCAATTAGGGTTTCAGCTACATTGGTCACCAATGTTGGGACAGTGTGCGAAAAAATCCATCATAAATGAATGAAAATTGTAGGGAAAAATGTCAGCTACAAAATAGGCGGACGGAACAAGTGAGATTTTGAGTAGACCGAAAGTTAATCCAGTTTACAGGTGATCGTCTACAGGAGCTGAATTTCAGCCCATATATCATTTTAGCTACATTGGTCACCAATGTCGGGAAAGTGTGCGAAAAAATCAATCATAAATGAATGAAAATTGTAGGGAAAAGTGTCAGCTACAAGATAGGCGGACGGAACAAGTGAGATTTTGAGTAGATCGAACGTTATTCCAGTTTACAGGTGATCTTTTGAAGAAGCTGCATTTTAGCCCAAATATGGTTTCAGCTACATTGGTCACCAATGTCGGGACAGTGTGCGAAAAAATCAATCATGAATAGATGAGAATTGTAGGGAAGAGTGTCAGCTACAAGATAGGCGGACGAAACAAGTGAGATTTTGAGTAGATCGAAAGTTATGCCAGTTTACAGGTGATCTTTTGAAGAAGCTGCATTTCAGCCCAAATATCATTTCAGCTACATTGGTCACCAATGTCGGGACAGTCTGCGGAAAAAACAATCATACATGAATGAAAATTGTAGGGAAAAGTGTTAGCTACAAGATAGGCGGACAGAACAAGTGAGATTTTAAGTAGATCAAAAGTTATTTCAGTTTAAAGGTGATCTTTTGAAGAAGCTGCGTTTTAGCCCAAATATCGTTTCAGCTAAATTGGTCACCAATGTCGGGACAGTGTGCGGAAAAATCAATCATGAATAGATGAGAATTCTAGGGAAAAGTGTCGGCTACAAGATAGGCGGACAGAACAAGTGAGATTTTGAGTAGATCGAAAGTTATTTCAGTTTACAGGTGATCGTCTACAGGAGCTGCATTTCAGCCCAAATATCATTTCAGCTACATTGGTCACCAATGTCGGGACAGTGTGCGAAAAAATCAATCATGAATAGATGAGAATTCTAGGGAAAAGTGTCGGCTACAAGATAGGCGGACAGAACAAGTGAGATTTTGAGTAGATCGAAAGTTATTTCAGTTTACAGGTGATCGTCTACAGGAGCTGCATTTCAGCCCAAATATCATTTCAGCTACATTGGTCACCAATGTCGGGACAGTGTGCGAAAAAATCAATCATGAATGAATGAAAATTGTAGGGAAAAGTATCAGCTACAAGATAGGCGGACGGAACAAGTGAGATTTTGAGTAGATCGAAAGTTATGCCAGTTTACAGGTGATCGTCTACAGGAGCTGCATTTCAGCCCAAATATCATTTCAGCTACATTGGTCACCAATGTCGGGACAGTGTGCGAAAAAATCAATCATGAATAGATGAGAATTGTAGGGAAAAGTGTCGGCTACAAGATAGGCGGACAGAACAAGTGAGATTTTGAGTAGATCGAAAGTTATTTCAGTTTACAGGTGATCGTCTACAGGAGCTGCATTTCAGCCCAAATATCATTTCAGCTACATTGGTCACCAATGTCGGGACAGTGTGCGAAAAAATCAATCATGAATGAATGAAAATTGTAGGGAAAAGTGTCAGCTACAAGATAGGCGGACGGAACAAGTGAGATTTTGAGTAGATCAAGAGTTATTTCAGTTTAAAGGTGATCTTTTGATGAAGCTGCATTTTAGCCGAAATATGGTTTCAGCTACATTGGTCACCAATGTCGGGACAGTGTGCGAAAAAATCAATCATGAATGAATGAAAATTGTAGGGAAAAGTGTCAGCTACAAGATAGGCGGACGGAACAAGTGAGATTTTGAGTAGATCGAAAGTTATGCCAGTTTACAGGTGATCGTCTACAGGAGCTGCATTTCAGCCCAAATATTATTTCAGCTACATTGGTCACCAATGTCGGGACAGTGTGCGAAAAAATCAATCATGAATAGATGAGAATTGTAGGGAAAAGTGTCAGCTACAAGATAGGCGGACAGAACAAGTGAGATTTTGAGTAGATCGAAAGTTATGCCAGTTTACAGGTGATCGTCTACAGGAGCTGCATTTCAGCCCAAATATGGTTTCAGCTACATTGGTCACCAATGTCGGGACAGTGTGCGAAAAAATCAATCATGAATAGATGAGAATTGTAGGGAAAAGTGTCAGCTACAAGATAGGCGGACAGAACAAGTGAGATTTTGAGTAGATCGAAAGTTATTTCAGTTTACAGGTGATCGTCTACAGGAGCTGCATTTTAGCCCAAATATCATTTCAGCTACATTGGTCACCAATGTCGGGACAGTGTGCGAAAAAATCAATCATGAATAGATGAGAATTGTAGGGAAAAGTGTCGGCTACAAGATAGGCGGACAGAACAAGTGAGATTTTGAGTAGATCGAAAGTTATTTCAGTTTAAAGGTGATCTTTTGAAGAAGCTGCATTTTAGCCCAAATATGGTTTCAGCTACATTGGTCACCAATGTCGGGACAGTGTGCGAAAAAATCAATCATGAATAGATGAGAATTGTAGGGAAAAGTGTCGGCTACAAGATAGGCGGACAGAACAAGTGAGATTTTGAGTAGATCGAAAGTTATTTCAGTTTACAGGTGATCGTCTACAGGAGCTGCATTTCAGCCCAAATATCATTTCAGCTACATTGGTCACCAATGTCGGGACAGTGTGCGAAAAAATCAATCATGAATAGATGAAAATTGTAGGGAAAAGTGTCAGCTACAAGATAGGCGGACGGAACAAGTGAGATTTTGAGTAGATCGAAAGTTATTTCAGTTTAAAGGTGATCTTTTGAAGAAGCTGCATTTTAGCCCAAATATGGTTTCAGCTACATTGGTCACCAATGTCGGGACAGTGTGCGAAAAAATCAATCATGAATAGATGAGAATTGTGGGGAAAAGTGTCGGCTACAAGATAGGCGGACAGAACAAGTGAGATTTTGAGTAGATCGAAAGTTATTTCAGTTTAAAGGTGATCTTTTGAAGAAGCTGCATTTTAGCCCAAATATGGTTTCAGCTACATTGGTCACCAATGTCGGGACAGTGTGCGAAAAAATCAATCATGAATGAATGAAAATTGTAGGGAAAAGTGTCAGCTACAAGATAGGCGGACGGAACAAGTGAGATTTTGAGTAGATCGAAAGTTATTTCAGTTTACAGGTGATCGTCTACAGGAGCTGCATTTCAGCCCAAATATCATTTCAGCTACATTGGTCACCAATGTCGGGACAGTGTGCGAAAAAATCAATCATGAATGAATGAAAATTGTAGGGAAAAGTGTCAGCTACAAGATAGGCGGACGGAACAAGTGAGATTTTGAGTAGATCGAAAGTTATGCCAGTTTACAGGTGATCGTCTACAGGAGCTGCATTTCAGCCCAAATATCATTTCAGCTACATTGGTCACCAATGTCGGGACAGTGTGCGAAAAAATCAATCATGAATGAATGAAAATTGTAGGGAAAAGTGTCAGCTACAAGATAGGCGGACGGAACAAGTGAGATTTTGAGTAGATCGAAAGTTATGCCAGTTTACAGGTGATCGTCTACAGGAGCTGCATTTCAGCCCAAATATGGTTTCAGCTACATTGGTCACCAATGTCGGGACAGTGTGCGAAAAAATCAATCATGAATAGATGAGAATTGTAGGGAAAAGTGTCGGCTACAAGATAGGCGGACAGAACAAGTGAGATTTTGAGTAGATCGAAAGTTATTTCAGTTTACAGGTGATCGTCTACAGGAGCTGCATTTCAGCCCAAATATGGTTTCAGCTACATTGGTCACCAATGTCGGGACAGTGTGCGAAAAAATCAATCATGAATAGATGAGAATTGTAGGGAAAAGTGTCAGCTACAAGATAGGCGGACGGAACAAGTGAGATTTTGAGTAGATCGAAAGTTATTTCAGTTTAAAGGTGATCTTTTGGAGAAGCTGCATTTTAGCCCAAATATGGTTTCAGCTACATTGGTCACCAATGTCGGGACAGTGTGCGAAAAAATCAATCATGAATAGATGAGAATTGTAGGGAAAAGTGTCAGCTACAAGATAGGCGGACGGAACAAGTGAGATTTTGAGTAGATCGAAAGTTATTCCAGTTTACAGGTGATCGTCTACAGGAGCTGCATTTCAGCCCAAATATGGTTTCAGCTACATTGGTCACCAATGTCGGGACAGTGTGCGAAAAAATCAATCATGAATAGATGAGAATTGTAGGGAAAAGTGTCAGCTACAAGATAGGCGGACAGAACAAGTGAGATTTTGAGTAGATCGAAAGTTATTTCAGTTTAAAGGTGATCTTTTGAAGAAGCTGCATTTTAGCCCAAATATGGTTTCAGCTACATTGGTCACCAATGTCGGGACAGTGTGCGAAAAAATCAATCATGAATAGATGAAAATTGTAGGGAAAAGTGTCAGCTACAAGATAGGCGGACGGAACAAGTGAGATTTTGAGTAGATCGAAAGTTATGCCAGTTTACAGGTGATCGTCTACAGGAGCTGCATTTTAGCCCAAATATCATTTCAGCTACATTGGTCACCAATGTCGGGACAGTGTGCGAAAAAATCAATCATGAATAGATGAGAATTGTAGGGAAAAGTGTCGGCTACAAGATAGGCGGACAGAACAAGTGAGATTTTGAGTAGATCGAAAGTTATTTCAGTTTACAGGTGATCGTCTACAGGAGCTGCATTTCAGCCCAAATATCATTTCAGCTACATTGGTCACCAATGTCGGGACAGTGTGCGAAAAAATCAATCATGAATGAATGAAAATTGTAGGGAAAAGTGTCAGCTACAAGATAGGCGGACGGAACAAGTGAGATTTTGAGTAGATCGAAAGTTATGCCAGTTTACAGGTGATCGTCTACAGGAGCTGCATTTCAGCCCAAATATCATTTCAGCTACATTGGTCACCAATGTCGGGACAGTGTGCGAAAAAATCAATCATGAATAGATGAAAATTGTAGGGAAAAGTGTCAGCTACAAGATAGGCGGACGGAACAAGTGAGATTTTGAGTAGATCGAAAGTTATGCCAGTTTACAGGTGATCGTTTACAGGAGCTGCATTTCAGCCCAAATATCATTTCAGCTACATTGGTCACCAATGTCGGGACAGTGTGCGAAAAAATCAATCATGAATAGATGAGAATTGTAGGGAAAAGTGTCGGCTACAAGATAGGCGGACAGAACAAGTGAGATTTTGAGTAGATCGAAAGTTATTTCAGTTTACAGGTGATCGTCTACAGGAGCTGCATTTCAGCCCAAATATCATTTCAGCTACATTGGTCACCAATGTCGGGACAGTGTGCGAAAAAATCAATCATGAATGAATGAAAATTGTAGGGAAAAGTGTCAGCTACAAGATAGGCGGACGGAACAAGTGAGATTTTGAGTAGATCGAAAGTTATTTCAGTTTGAAGGTGATCTTTTGATGGAGCTGCATTTTAGCCCAAATATGGTTTCAGCTACATTGGTCACCAATGTCGGGACAGTGTGCGAAAAAATCAATCATGAATGAATGAAAATTGTAGGGAAAAGTGTCAGCTACAAGATAGGCGGACGGAACAAGTGAGATTTTGAGTAGATCGAAAGTTATGCCAGTTTACAGGTGATCGTCTACAGGAGCTGCATTTCAGCCCAAATATGGTTTCAGCTACATTGGTCACCAATGTCGGGACAGTGTGCGAAAAAATCAATCATGAATGAATGAAAATTGTAGGGAAAAGTGTCAGCTACAAGATAGGCGGACGGAACAAGTGAGATTTTGAGTAGATCGAAAGTTATGCCAGTTTACAGGTGATCGTCTACAGGAGCTGCATTTCAGCCCAAATATGGTTTCAGCTACATTGGTCACCAATGTCGGGACAGTGTGCGAAAAAATCAATCATGAATAGATGAGAATTGTAGGGAAAAGTGTCGGCTACAAGATAGGCGGACAGAACAAGTGAGATTTTGAGTAGATCAAAAGTTATTTCAGTTTAAAACTGATCTTTTGGAGAAGCTGCATTTTAGCCCAAATATGGTTTCAGCTACATTGGTCACCAATGTCGGGACAGTGTGCGAAAAAATCAATCATGAATAGATGAGAATTGTAGGGAAAAGTGTCGGCTACAAGATAGGCGGACAGAACAAGTGAGATTTTGAGTAGATCGAAAGTAATTCCAGTTTACAGGTGATCGTCTACAGGAGCTGCATTTCAGCTACATTGGTCACCAATGTCGGGACAGTGTGCGAAAAAATCAATCATGAATAGATGAGAATTGTAGGGAAAAGTGTCAGCTACAAGATAGGCGGACAGAACAAGTGAGATTTTGAGTAGATCGAAAGTAATTCCAGTTTACAGGTGATCGTCTACAGGAGCTGCACCTTTCAGCTACATTGGTCACCAATGTCGGGACAGTGTGCGAAAAAATCAATCATAAATAAATGAAAATTGTAGGGAAAAATGTCAGCTACAAGATAGGCGGACGGAACAAGTGAGATTTTGAGTAGACCGAACGTTATTCCAGTTTACAGGTGATCTTTTGGAGAAGCTGCATTTTAGCCCAAATATGGTTTCAGCTACATTGGTCACCAATGTCGGGACAGTGTGCGAAAAAATCAATCATGAATAGATGAGAATTGTAGGGAAAAGTGTCAGCTACAAGATAGGCGGACAGAACAAGTGAGATTTTGAGTAGATCGAAAGTTATTTCAGTTTAAAGGTGATCTTTTGGAGAAGCTGCATTTTAGCCCCAATATGGTTTCAGCTACATTGGTCACCAATGTCGGGACAGTGTGCGAAAAAATCAATCATGAATAGATAAGAATTGTAGGGATGAGTGTCGGCTACAAGATAGGCGGACAGAACAAGTGAGATTTTGAGTAGATCGAAAGTTATGCCAGTTTACAGGTGATCGTCTACAGGAGCTGCATTTTAGCCCAAATATCATTTCAGCTACATTGGTCACCAATGTCGGGACAGTGTGCGAAAAAATCAATCATGAATAGATAAGAATTGTAGGGAAGAGTCTCGGCTACAAGATAGGCGGACAGAACAAGTGAGATTTTGAGTAGATCGAAAGTTATTTCAGTTTACAGGTGATCTTTTGGAGAAGCTGCATTTTAGCCCAAATATGGTTTCAGCTACATTGGTCACCAATGTCGGGACAGTGTGCGAAAAAATCAATCATGAATAGATGAGAATTGTAGGGAAAAGTGTCGGCTACAAGATAGGCGGACAGAACAAGTGAGATTTTGAGTAGATCGAAAGTTATTTCAGTTTACAGGTGATCGTCTACAGGAGCTGCATTTCAGCCCAAATATCATTTCAGCTACATTGGTCACCAATGTCGGGACAGTGTGCGAAAAAATCAATCATGAATAGATGAAAATTGTAGGGAAAAGTGTCGGCTACAAGATAGGCGGACAGAACAAGTGAGATTTTGAGTAGATCGAAAGTTATTTCAGTTTAAAGGTGATCTTTTGGAGAAGCTGCATTTTAGCCCAAATATGGTTTCAGCTACATTGGTCACCAATGTCGGGACAGTGTGCGAAAAAATCAATCATGAATAGATGAGAATTGTAGGGAAAAGTGTCAGCTACAAGATAGGCGGACAGAACAAGTGAGATTTTGAGTAGATCGAAAGTTATTTCAGTTTAAAGGTGATCTTTTGGAGAAGCTGCATTTTAGCCCCAATATGGTTTCAGCTACATTGGTCACCAATGTCGGGACAGTGTGCGAAAAAATCAATCATGAATAGATAAGAATTGTAGGGAAGAGTGTCGGCTACAAGATAGGCGGACAGAACAAGTGAGATTTTGAGTAGATCGAAAGTTATTCCAGTTTAAAGGTGATCTTTTGAAGAAGCTGCATTTTAGCCCAAATATGGTTTTAGCTACATTGGTTACCAATGTCGGGACAGTGTGCGAAAAAATCAATCATAAATGAATGAAAATCGTAGGAAAAAGTGTCGGCTACAAGATAGGCGGACAGAACAAGTGAGATTTTGAGTAGATCGAAAGTTATTTGAGATTAAAGGTGATCTTTTGAAGAAGCTGCATTTTAGCCCAAATATCGTTTCAGCTACATTGGTCACCAATGTCGGGACAGTGTGCGAAAAAATCAATCATGAATAGATTAGAATTGTGGGGAAGAGTGTCGGCTACAAGATAGGCGGACAGAACAAGTGAGATTTTGAGTAGATCGAAAGTTATTTCAGTTTAAAGGTGATCTTTTGAAGAAGCTGCATTTTAGCCCAAATATGGTTTCAGCTACATTGGTCACCAATGTCGGGACAGTGTGCGAAAAAATCAATCATAAATAGATGAGAATTGTAGGGAAAAGTGTCGGCTACAAGATAGGCGGACGGAACAAATGAGATTTTGAGTAGATCGAAAGTTATGCCAGTTTACAGGTGATCGTCTACAGGAGCTGCATTTCAGCCCAAATATCATTTCAGCTACATTGGTCACCAATGTCGGGACAGTGTGCGAAAAAATCCATCATAAATGAATGAAAATTGTAGGGAAAAATGTCAGCTACAAGATAGGCGGACGGAACAAGTGAGATTTTGAGTAGATCGAACGTTATTCCAGTTTACAGGTGATCTTTTGAAGAAGCTGCATTTTAGCCCAAATATGGTTTCAGCTACATTGGTCACCAATGTCGGGACAGTGTGCGAAAAAATCAATCATGAATAGATGAGAATTGTAGGGAAGAGTGTCAGCTACAAGATAGGCGGACGAAACAAGTGAGATTTTGAGTAGATCGAAAGTTATGCCAGTTTACAGGTGATCGTTTGAAGAAGCTGCATTTTAGCCCAAATATCATTTCAGCTACATTGGTCACCAATGTCGGGACAGTGTGCGAAAAATCAATCATGAATAGATGAGAATTGTAGGGAAAAGTGTCGGCTACAAGATAAGCGGACGGAACAAGTGAGATTTTGAGTAGATCAAGAGTTATTTCAGTTTAAAGGTGATCTTTTGATGAAGCTGCATTTTAGCCGAAATATGGTTTCAGCTACATTGGTCACCAACGTCGGGACAGTGTGCGAAAAAATCAATCATGAATAAATGAAAATTGTAGGGAAAAGTGTCAGCTACAAGATAGGCAGACGGAACAAGTGAGATTTTGAGTAGATCGAAAAGTATGCCAGTTTACAGGTGATCGTCTACAGGAGCTGCATTTCAGCCCAAATATGGTTTCAGCTACATTGGTCACCAATGTCGGGACAGTGTGCGAAAAAATCAATCATGAATGAATGAAAATTGTAGGGAAAAGTGTCAGCTACAAGATAGGCGGACGGAACAAGTGAGATTTTGAGTAGATCAAGAGTTATTTCAGTTTAAAGGTGATCTTTTGATGAAGCTGCATTTTAGCCGAAATATGGTTTCAGCTACATTGGTCACCAACGTCGGGACAGTGTGCGAAAAAATCAATCATGAATGAATGAAAATTGTAGGGAAAAGTGTCAGCTACAAGATAGGCGGACGGAACAAGTGAGATTTTGAGTAGATCGAAAGTTATGCCAGTTTACAGGTGATCGTCTACAGAAGCTGCATTTCAGCCCAAATATTATTTCAGCTACATTGGTCACCAATGTCGGGACAGTGTGCGGAAAAATCAATCATGCATGAATGAAAATTGTAGGGAAAAGTGTTAGCTACAAGATAGGCGGACAGAACAAGTGAGATTTTGAGTAGATCGAAAGTTATGCCAGTTTACAGGTGATCGTCTACAGGAGCTGCATTTCAGCCCAAATATGGTTTCAGCTACATTGGTCACCAATGTCGGGACAGTGTGCGAAAAAATCAATCATGAATAGATGAGAATTGTAGGGAAAAGTGTCGGCTACAAGATAGGCGGACAGAACAAGTGAGATTTTGAGTAGATCGAAAGTTATTTCAGTTTACAGGTGATCGTCTACAGGAGCTGCATTTCAGCCCAAATATCATTTCAGCTACATTGGTCACCAATGTCGGGACAGTGTGCGAAAAAATCAATCATGAATAGATGAAAATTGTAGGGAAAAGTGTCAGCTACAAGATAGGCGGACGGAACAAGTGAGATTTTGAGTAGATCGAAAGTTATTCCAGTTTACAGGTGATCTTTTGAAGAAGCTGCATTTTAGCCCAAATATGGTTTCAGCTACATTGGTCACCAATGTCGGAACAGTGTGCGAAAAAATCAATCATGAATAGATGAGAATTGTAGGGAAAAGTGTCAGCTACAAGATAGGCGGACGAAACAAGTGAGATTTTGAGTAGTTCAAAAGTTATGCCAGTTTACAGGTGATCGTCTACAGGAGCTGCATTTCAGCCCAAATATCATTTCAGCTACATTGGTCACCAATGTCGGGACAGTGTGCGAAAAAATCAATCATGAATGAATGAAAATTGTAGGGAAAAGTGTCAGCTACAAGATAGGCGGACGGAACAAGTGAGATTTTGAGTAGATCAAGAGTTATTTCAGTTTAAAGGTGATCTTTTGATGAAGCTGCATTTCAGCCCAAATATGGTTTCAGCTACATTGGTCACCAATGTCGGGACAGTGTGCGAAAAAATCAATCATAAATGAATGAAAATTGTAGGGAAAAGTGTCAGCTACAAGATAGGCGGACGGAACAAGTGAGATTTTGAGTAGATCGAAAGTTATGCCAGTTTACAGGTGATCTTTTGGAGAAGCTGCATTTTAGCCCAAATAGGGTTTCAGCTACATTGGTCACCAATGTCGGGACAGTGTGCGAAAAAATCAATCATGAATAGATGAGAATTGTAGGGAAAAGTGTCAGCTACAAGATAGGCGGACAGAACAAGTGAGATTTTGAGTAGATCGAAAGTTATGCCAGTTTACAGGTGATCGTCTACAGGAGCTGCATTTTAGCCCAAATATGGTTTCAGCTACATTGGTCACCAATGTCGGGACAGTGTGCGAAAAAATCAATCATGAATAGATGAGAATTGTAGGGAAAAGTGTCAGCTACAAGATAGGCGGACAGAACAAGTGAGATTTTGAGTAGATCGAAAGTTATTTCAGTTTAAAGGTGATCATTTGGAGAAGCTGCATTTTAGCCCAAATATGGTTTCAGCTACATTGGTCACCAATGTCGGGACAGTGTGCGAAAAAATCAATCATGAATAGATGAGAATTGTAGGGAAAAGGGTTAGCCAAAAGATAGGCGAACAGAACAAGTGAGATTTTGAGTAGATCAAAAGTTATTTCAGTTTAAAACTGATCTTTTGATGAAGCTGCATTTCAGCCCAAATATCATTTCAGCTACATTGGTCACCAATGTCGGGACAGTGTGCGCAAAAATCAATCATGAATAGATGAGAATTGTAGGGAAAAGTGTCAGCTACAAGATAGGCGGACAGAACAAGTGAGATTTTGAGTAGATCGAAAGTTATTTCAGTTTAAAGGTGATCTTTTGGAGAAGCTGCATTTTAGCCCAAATATGGTTTCAGCTACATTGGTCACCAATGTCGGGACAGTGTGCGAAAAAATCAATCATGAATAGATGAGAATTGTAGGGAAAAGGGTTAGCCAAAAGATAGGCGAACAGAACAAGTGAGATTTTGAGTAGATCAAAAGTTATTTCAGTTTAAAACTGATCTTTTGATGAAGCTGCATTTCAGCCCAAATATCATTTCAGCTACATTGGTCACCAATGTCGGGACAGTGTGCGCAAAAATCAATCATGAATAGATGAGAGTTGTAGGGAAAAGTGTCAGCTACAAGATAGGCGGACAGAACAAGTGAGATTTTGAGTAGATCGAAAGTTATGCCAGTTTACAGGTGATCTTTTGGAGAAGCTGCATTTTAGCCCAAATAGGGTTTCAGCTACATTGGTCACCAATGTCGGGACAGTGTGCGAAAAAATCAATCATGAATAGATGAGAATTGTAGGGAAAAGTGTCAGCTACAAGATAGGCGGACGGAACAAGTGAGATTTTGAGTAGATCGAAAGTTATGCCAGTTTACAGGTGATCTTTTGGAGAAGCTGCATTTTAGCCCAAATAGGGTTTCAGCTACATTAGTCACCAATGTCGGGACAGTGTGCGAAAAAATCAATCATGAATAGATGAGAATTGTAGGGAAAAGTGTCAGCTACAAGATAGGCGGACAGAACAAGTGAGATTTTGAGTAGATCGAAAGTTATTCCAGTTTACAGGTGATCGTCTACAGGAGCTGCCCCAAACATTTCAGCTACATTGGTCACCAATGTCGGGACAGTGTGCGAAAAAATCAATCATAAATAGATGAGAATTGTAGGGAAAAGTGTCAGCTACAAGATAGGCGGACGGAACAAGTGAGATTTTGAGTAGATCGAAAGTTATTTCAGTTTACAGGTGATCTTTTGAAGAAGCTGCATTTTAGCCCAAATATGGTTTCAGCTACATTGGTCACCAATGTCGGGACAGTGTGCGAAAAAATCAATCATGAATAGATGAAAATTGTAGGGAAAAGTGTCAGCTACAAGATAGGCGGACGGAACAAGTGAGATTTTGAGTAGATCGAAAGTTATTTCAGTTTACAGGTGATCGTCTACAGGAGCTGCATTTCAGCCCAAATATCATTTCAGCTACATTGGTCACCAATGTCGGGACAGTGTGCGAAAAAATCAATCATAAATAGATGAAAATTGTAGGGAAAAGTGTCAGCTACAAGATAGGCGGACAGAACAAGTGAGATTTTGAGTAGATCGAAAGTTATTTCAGTTTACAGGTGATCTTTTGAAGAAGCTGCATTTTAGCCCAAATATGGTTTCAGCTACATTGGTCACCAATGTCGGGACAGTGTGCGAAAAAATCAATCATGAATAGATGAGAATTGTAGGGAAGAGTGTCAGCTACAAGATAGGCGGACGAAACAAGTGAGATTTTGAGTAGATCGAAAGTTATGCCAGTTTACAGGTGATCTTTTGAAGAAGCTGCATTTCAGCCCAAATATCATTTCAGCTACATTGGTCACCAATGTCGGGACAGTGTGCGAAAAAATCAATCATGAATGAATGAAAATTGTAGGGAAAAGTGTTAGCTACAAGATAGGCGGACAGAACAAGTGAGATTTTGAGTAGATCGAAAGTTATTTCAGTTTAAAGGTGATCTTTTGAAGAAGCTGCATTTTAGCCCAAATATCGTTTCAGCTACATTGGTCACCAATGTCGGGACAGTGTGCGGAAAAATCAATCATGAATAGATGAGAATTGTAGGGAAAAGTGTCGGCTACAAGATAGGCGGACAGAACAAGTGAGATTTTGAGTAGATCGAAAGTTATTTCAGTTTACAGGTGATCGTCTACAGGAGCTGCATTTCAGCCCAAATATCATTTCAGCTACATTGGTCACCAATGTCGGGACAGTGTGCGAAAAAATCAATCATGAATAGATGAGAATTGTAGGGAAAAGTGTCGGCTACAAGATAGGCGGACAGAACAAGTGAGATTTTGAGTAGATCGAAAGTTATTTCAGTTTACAGGTGATCGTCTACAGGAGCTGCATTTCAGCCCAAATATCATTTCAGCTACATTGGTCACCAATGTCGGGACAGTGTGCGAAAAAATCAATCATGAATGAATGAAAATTGTAGGGAAAAGTATCAGCTACAAGATAGGCGGACGGAACAAGTGAGATTTTGAGTAGATCGAAAGTTATGCCAGTTTACAGGTGATCGTCTACAGGAGCTGCATTTCAGCCCAAATATCATTTCAGCTACATTGGTCACCAATGTCGGGACAGTGTGCGAAAAAATCAATCATGAATAGATGAGAATTGTAGGGAAAAGTGTCAGCTACAAGATAGGCGGACAGAACAAGTGAGATTTTGAGTAGATCAAGAGTTATTTCAGTTTAAAGGTGATCTTTTGATGAAGCTGCATTTTAGCCGAAATATGGTTTCAGCTACATTGGTCACCAACGTCGGGACAGTGTGCGAAAAAATCAATCATGAATAGATGAGAATTGTGGGGAAAAGTGTCGGCTACAAGATAGGCGGACAGAACAAGTGAGATTTTGAGTAGATCGAAAGTAATTCCAGTTTACAGGTGATCGTCTACAGGAGCTGCATTTCAGCCCAAATATCATTTCAGCTACATTGGTCACCAATGTCGGGACAGTGTGCGAAAAAATCAATCATAAATAGATGAGAATTGTAGGGAAAAGTGTCAGCTACAAGATAGGCGGACAGAACAAGTGAGATTTTGAGTAGATCGAAAGTTATTTCAGTTTACAGGTGATCTTTTGGAGAAGCTGCATTTTAGCCCAAATATGGTTTCAGCTACATTGGTCACCAATGTCGGGACAGTGTGCGAAAAAATCAATCATGAATAGATGAGAATTGTAGGGAAAAGTGTCAGCTACAAGATAGGCGGACAGAACAAGTGAGATTTTGAGTAGATCGAAAGTTATTTCAGTTTAAAGGTGATCTTTTGGAGAAGCTGCATTTTAGCCCAAATATGGTTTCAGCTACATTGGTCACCAATGTCGGGACAGTGTGCGAAAAAATCAATCATGAATAGATGAGAATTGTAGGGAAAAGTGTCGGCTACAAGATAGGCGGACAGAACAAGTGAGATTTTGAGTAGATCGAAAGTTATGCCAGTTTACAGGTGATCGTCTACAGGAGCTGCATTTTAGCCCAAATATCATTTCAGCTACATTGGTCACCAATGTCGGGACAGTGTGCGAAAAAATCAATCATGAATAGATGAGAATTGTAGGGAAAAGTGTCGGCTACAAGATAGGCGGACAGAACAAGTGAGATTTTGAGTAGATCGAAAGTTATTTCAGTTTACAGGTGATCGTCTACAGGAGCTGCATTTTAGCCCAAATATCATTTCAGCTACATTGGTCACCAATGTCGGGACAGTGTGCGAAAAAATCAATCATGAATAGATGAGAATTGTAGGGAAAAGTGTCGGCTACAAGATAGGCGGACAGAACAAGTGAGATTTTGAGTAGATCGAAAGTTATTCCAGTTTAAAGGTGATCTTTTGAAGAAGCTGCATTTTAGCCCAAATATGGTTTCAGCTACATTGGTCACCAATGTTGGGACAGTGTGCGAAAAAATCAATCATAAATGAATGAAAATTGTAGGGAAAAGTGTCGGCTACAAGATAGGCGGACAGAACAAGTGAGATTTTGAGTAGATCGAAAGTTATTTGAGATTAAAGGTGATCTTTTGAAGAAGCTGCATTTTAGCCCAAATATCGTTTCAGCTACATTGGTCACCAATGTCGGGACAGTGTGCGAAAAAATCAATCATGAATAGATGAGAATTGTAGGGAAAAGTGTCGGCTACAAGATAGGCGGACGGAACAAGTGAGATTTTGAGTAGATCGAAAGTTATTTCAGTTTAAAGGTGATCTTTTGAAGAAGCTGCATTTTAGCCCAAATATGGTTTCAGCTACATTGGTCACCAATGTCGGGACAGTGTGCGAAAAAATCAATCATAAATAGATGAGAATTGTAGGGAAAACTGTCGGCTACAAGATAGGCGGACGGAACAAGTGAGATTTTGAGTAGATCGAAAGTTATGCCAGTTTACAGGTGATCGTCTACAGGAGCTGCATTTCAGCCCAAATATCATTTCAGCTACATTGGTCACCAATGTCGGGACAGTGTGCGAAAAAATCAATCATGAATAGATGAGAATTGTAGGGAAAAGTGTCAGCTACAAGATAGGCGGACGGAACAAGTGAGATTTTGAGTAGATCGAAAGTTATTTCAGTTTACAGGTGATCTTTTGAAGAAGCTGCATTTTAGCCCAAATATGGTTTCAGCTACATTGGTCACCAATGTCGGGACAGTGTGCGAAAAAATCAATCATGAATAGATGAGAATTGTAGGGAAAAGTGTCAGCTACAAGATAGGCGGACAGAACAAGTGAGATTTTGAGTAGATCGAAAGTTATTTCAGTTTACAGGTGATCTTTTGAAGAAGCTGCATTTTAGCCCAAATATCATTTCAGCTACATTGGTCACCAATGTCGGGACAGTGTGCGAAAAAATCAATCATGAATAGATGAGAATTGTAGGGAAAAGTGTCAGCTACAAGATAGGCGGACGGAACAAGTGAGATTTTGAGTAGATCAAGAGTTATTTCAGTTTAAAGGTGATCTTTTGATGAAGCTGCATTTTAGCCCAAATATGGTTTCAGCTACATTGGTCACCAATGTCGGGACAGTGTGCGAAAAAATCAATCATGAATAGATGAAAATTGTAGGGAAAAGTGTCAGCTACAAGATAGGCGGACGGAACAAGTGAGATTTTGAGTAGATCGAAAAGTATGCCAGTTTACAGGTGATCGTCTACAGGAGCTGCATTTCAGCCCAAATATGGTTTCAGCTACATTGGTCACCAATGTCGGGACAGTGTGCGAAAAAATCAATCATGAATAGATGAGAATTGTAGGGAAAAGCGTCAGCTACAAGATAAGCGGACAGAACAAGTGAGATTTTTAGTAGACCGAAAGTTATTCCAGTTTACAGGTGATCGTCTACAGGAGCTGCATTTCAGCCCAAATATGGTTTCAGCTACATTGGTCACCAACGTCGGGACAGTGTGCGAAAAAATCCATCATAAATGAATGAAAATTGTTGGGAAAAATGTCAGCTACAAGATAGGCGGACGGAACAAGTGAGATTTTGAGTAGATCGAGAGTTATTTCAGTTTAAAGGTGATCTTTTGGAGAAGCTGCATTTTAGCCCAAATATGGTTTCAGCTACATCGGTCACCAATGTCGGGACAGTGTGCGAAAAAATCAATCTTGAATAGATGAGAATTGTAGGGAAAAGTGTCAGCTACAAGATAAGCGGACAGAACAAGTGAGATTTTGAGTAGATCGAAAGTTATTTCAGTTTACAGGTGATCGTCTACAGGAGCTGCATTTCAGCCCAAATATCATTTCAGCTACATTGGTCACCAATGTCGGGACAGTGTGCGAAAAAATCAATCATGAATAGATGAGAATTGTAGGGAAAAGTGTTAGCTACAAGATAGGCGGACAGAACAAGTGAGATTTTGAGTAGATCGAAAGTTATTTCAGTTTAAAGGTGATCTTTTGAAGAAGCTGCATTTTAGCCCAAATATCGTTTCAGCTACATTGGTCACCAATGTCGGGACAGTGTGCGAAAAAATCAATCATGAATAGATGAGAATTGTAGGGAAAAGTGTCAGCTACAAGATAGGCGGACAGAACAAGTGAGATTTTGAGTAGATCGAAAGTTATTTCAGTTTACAGGTGATCTTTTGGAGAAGCTGCATTTCAGCCCAAATATGGTTTCAGCTACATTGGTCACCAATGTCGGGACAGTGTGCGAAAAAATCAATCATGAATAGATGAGAATTGTAGGGAAAAGTGTCGGCTACAAGATAGGCGGACAGAACAAGTGAGATTTTGAGTAGATCGAAAGTTATTTCAGTTTACAGGTGATCGTCTACAGGAGCTGCATTTCAGCCCAAATATCATTTCAGCTACATTGGTCACCAATGTCGGGACAGTGTGCGAAAAAATCAATCATGAATAGATGAGAATTGTAGGGAAAAGTGTCAGCTACAAGATAGGCGGACAGAACAAGTGAGATTTTGAGTAGATCGAAAGTTATTTCAGTTTAAAGGTGATCTTTTGATGAAGCTGCATTTTAGCCCAAATATGGTTTCAGCTACATTGGTCACCAATGTCGGGACAGTGTGCGAAAAAATCAATCATGAATAGATGAGAATTGTAGGGAAAAGTGTTAGCTACAAGATAGGCGGACGGAACAAGTGAGATTTTGAGTAGATCGAAAGTTATGCCAGTTTACAGGTGATCGTCTACAGGAGCTGCATTTCAGCCCAAATATCATTTCAGCTACATTGGTCACCAATGTCGGGACAGTGTGCGAAAAAATCAATCATGAATAGATGAGAATTGTAGGGAAAAGTGTCGGCTACAAGATAGGCGGACAGAACAAGTGAGATTTTGAGTAGATCGAAAGTTATTTCAGTTTACAGGTGATCGTCTACAGGAGCTGCATTTCAGCCCAAATATCATTTCAGCTACATTGGTCACCAATGTCGGGACAGTGTGCGAAAAAATCAATCATGAATAGATGAAAATTGTAGGGAAAAGTGTCAGCTACAAGATAGGCGGACAGAACAAGTGAGATTTTGAGTAGATCGAAAGTTATTTCAGTTCAAAGATGATCTTTTACAGGAGCTGCATTTCAGCCCAAATATGGTTTCAGCTACATTGGTCACCAATGTCGGGACAGTGTGCGAAAAAATCAATCATGAATAGATGAGAATTGTAGGAAAAAGTGTCGGCTACAAGATAGGCGGACGGAACAAGTGAGATTTTGAGTAGATCAAAAGTTATTTCAGTTTAAAGGTGATCTTTTGAAGAAGCTGCATTTTAGCCCAAATATGGTTTCAGCTACATTGGTCACCAATGTCGGGACAGTGTGCGAAAAAATCAATCATGAATAGATGAGAATTGTAGGGAAAAGTGTCAGCTACAAGATAGGCGGACAGAACAAGTGAGATTTTGAGTAGATCGAAAGTTATTTCAGTTTAAAGGTGATCGTTTGAAGAAGCTGCATTTTAGCCCAAATATCATTTCAGCTACATTGGTCACCAATGTCGGGACAGTGTGCGAAAAATCAATCATGAATAGATGAGAATTGTAGGGAAAAGTGTCAGCTACAAGATAGGCGGACAGAACAAGTGAGATTTTGAGTAGATCAAAAGTTATTTCAGTTTAAAGGTGATCTTTTGATGAAGCTGCATTTTAGCCCAAATATGGTTTCAGCTACATTGGTCACCAATGTCGGGACAGTGTGCGAAAAAATCAATCATGAATAGATGAGAATTGTAGGGAAAAGTGTCAGCTACAAGATAGGCGGACAGAACAAGTGAGATTTTGAGTAGATCGAAAGTTATTTCAGTTTACAGGTGATCGTCTACAGGAGCTGCATTTCAGCCCAAATATGGTTTCAGCTACATTGGTCACCAATGTCGGGACAGTGTGCGAAAAAATCAATCATGAATAGATGAGAATTGTAGGGAAAAGTGTCAGCTACAAGATAGGCGGACAGAACAAGTGAGATTTTGAGTAGACCGAAAGTTATTCCAGTTTACAGGTGATCGTCTACAGGAGCTGCATTTCAGCCCAAATATGGTTTCAGCTACATTGGTCACCAATGTCGGGACAGTGTGCGAAAAAATCAATCATGAATAGATGAGAATTGTAGGGAAAAGTGTCAGCTACAAGATAGGCGGACAGAACAAGTGAGATTTTGAGTAGATCGAAAGTTATTTCAGTTTAAAGGTGATCTTTTGGAGAAGCTGCATTTTAGCCCAAATATGGTTTCAGCTACATTGGTCACCAATGTCGGGACAGTGTGCGAAAAAATCAATCATGAATAGATGAGAATTGTAGGGAAAAGTGTTAGCTACAAGATAGGCGGACAGAACAAGTGAGATTTTGAGTAGATCGAAAGTTATTTCAGTTTACAGGTGATCGTCTACAGGAGCTGCATTTTAGCCCAAATATGGTTTCAGCTACATTGGTCACCAATGTCGGGACAGTGTGCGAAAAAATCAATCATGAATAGATGAGAATTGTAGGGAAAAGTGTTAGCTACAAGATAGGCAAACAGAACAAGTGAGATTTTGAGTAGATCGAAAGTTATTTCAGTTTAAAGGAGATCTTTTGGAGAAGCTGCATTTTAGCCCAAATATCGTTTCAGCTACATTGGTCACCAATGTCGGGACAGTGTGCGAAAAAATCAATCATGAATAGATGAGAATTGTAGGGAAAAGTGTCAGCTACAAGATAGGCGGACAGAACAAGTGAGATTTTGAGTAGATCGAAAGTTATTTCAGTTTAAAGGTGATCTTTTGGAGAAGCTGCATTTCAGCCCAAATATCATTTCAGCTACATTGGTCACCAATGTCGGGACAGTGTGCGAAAAAATCAATCATGAATAGATGAGAATTGTAGGGAAAAGTGTCGGCTACAAGATAGGCGGACAGAACAAGTGAGATTTTGAGTAGATCGAAAGTTATTTCAGTTTAAAGGTGATCTTTTGAAGAAGCTGCATTTCAGCCCAAATATCATTTCAGCTACATTGGTCACCAATGTCGGGACAGTGTGCGAAAAAATCAATCATGAATAGATGAGAATTGTAGGGAAAAGTGTCAGCTACAAGATAGGCGGACAGAACAAGTGAGATTTTGAGTAGATCGAAAGTTATTTCAGTTTAAAGGTGATCTTTTGAAGAAGCTGCATTTTAGCCCAAATATGGTTTCAGCTACATTGGTCACCAATGTCGGGACAGTGTGCGAAAAAATCAATCATGAATAGATGAGAATTGTAGGGAAAAGTGTCAGCTACAAGATAGGCGGACGGAACAAGTGAGATTTTGAGTAGATCGAAAGTTATGCCAGTTTACAGGTGATCGTCTACAGGAGCTGCATTTCAGCCCAAATATCATTTCAGCTACATTGGTCACCAATGTCGGGACAGTGTGCAAAAAAATCAATCATGAATAGATGAGAATTCTAGGGAAAAGTGTCGGCTACAAGATAGGCGGACAGAACAAGTGAGATTTTGAGTAGATCGAAAGTTATTTCAGTTTACAGGTGATCGTCTACAGGAGCTGCATTTCAGCCCAAATATCATTTCAGCTACATTGGTCACCAATGTCGGGACAGTGTGCGAAAAAATCAATCATGAATGAATGAAAATTGTAGGGAAAAGTGTCAGCTACAAGATAGGCGGACGGAACAAGTGAGATTTTGAGTAGATCGAAAGTTATGCCAGTTTACAGGTGATCGTCTACAGGAGCTGCATTTCAGCCCAAATATGGTTTCAGCTACATTGGTCACCAATGTCGGGACAGTGTGCGAAAAAATCAATCATGAATAGATGAGAATTGTAGGGAAGAGTCTCGGCTACAAGATAGGCGGACAGAACAAGTGAGATTTTGAGTAGACCGAACGTTATTCCAGTTTACAGGTGATCGTCTACAGGAGCTGCATTTCAGCTACATTGGTCACCAATGTCGGGACAGTGTGCGAAAAAATCAATCATAAATAAATGAAAATTGTAGGGAAAAATGTCAGCTACAAGATAGGCGGACGGAACAAGTGAGATTTTGAGTAGACCGAACGTTATTCCAGTTTACAGGTGATCGTCTACAGGAGCTGCATTTTAGCCCAAATGTCGTTTCAGCTAAATTGGTCACCAATGTCGGGACAGTGTGCGAAAAAATCAATCATGAATAGATAAGAATTGTAGGGAAGAGTCTCGGCTACAAGATAGGCGGACAGAACAAGTGAGATTTTGAGTAGATCGAAAGTTATTTCAGTTTACAGGTGATCTTTTGGAGAAGCTGCATTTTAGCCCAAATATGGTTTCAGCTACATTGGTCACCAATGTCGGGACAGTGTGCGAAAAAATCAATCATGAATAGATGAGAATTGTAGGGAAAAGTGTCAGCTACAAGATAGGCGGACAGAACAAGTGAGATTTTGAGTAGATCGAAAGTTATTTCAGTTTAAAGGTGATCTTTTGGAGAAGCTGCATTTTAGCCCCAATATGGTTTCAGCTACATTGGTCACCAATGTCGGGACAGTGTGCGAAAAAATCAATCATGAATAGATGAGAATTGTAGGGAAAAGTGTCAGCTACAAGATAGGCGGACAGAACAAGTGAGATTTTGAGTAGATCGAAAGTTATGCCAGTTTACAGGTGATCGTCTACAGGAGCTGCATTTTAGCCCAAATATCATTTCAGCTACATTGGTCACCAATGTCGGGACAGTGTGCGAAAAAATCAATCATGAATAGATAAGAATTGTAGGGAAGAGTCTCGGCTACAAGATAGGCGGACAGAACAAGTGAGATTTTGAGTAGATCGAAAGTTATTTCAGTTTACAGGTGATCTTTTGGAGAAGCTGCATTTTAGCCCAAATATGGTTTCAGCTACATTGGTCACCAATGTCGGGACAGTGTGCAAAAAAATCAATCATGAATAGATGAGAATTGTAGGGAAAAGTGTCGGCTACAAGATAGGCGGACAGAACAAGTGAGATTTTGAGTAGATCGAAAGTTATGCCAGTTTACAGGTGATCGTCTACAGGAGCTGCATTTCAGCCCAAATATCATTTCAGCTACATTGGTCACCAATGTCGGGACAGTGTGCGAAAAAATCAATCATGAATAGATGAGAATTGTAGGGAAAAGTGTCGGCTACAAGATAGGCGGACAGAACAAGTGAGATTTTGAGTAGATCGAAAGTTATTTCAGTTTACAGGTGATCTTTTGGAGAAGCTGCATTTTAGCCCAAATATGGTTTCAGCTACATTGGTCACCAATGTCGGGACAGTGTGCGAAAAAATCAATCATGAATAGATGAGAATTGTAGGGAAAAGTGTCAGCTACAAGATAGGCGGACAGAACAAGTGAGATTTTGAGTAGATCGAAAGTTATTTCAGTTTAAAGGTGATCTTTTGGAGAAGCTGCATTTTAGCCCAAATATGGTTTCAGCTACATTGGTCACCAATGTCGGGACAGTGTGCGAAAAAATCAATCATGAATAGATAAGAATTGTAGGGAAGAGTGTCGGCTACAAGATAGGCGGACAGAACAAGTGAGATTTTGAGTAGATCGAACGTTATTCCAGTTTAAAGGTGATCTTTTAAAGAAGCTGCATTTTAGCCCAAATATGGTTTCAGCTACATTGGTCACCAATGTCGGGACAGTGTGCGAAAAAATCAATCATGAATAGATGAGAATTGTAGGGAAAAGTGTCGGCTACAAGATAGGCGGACAGAACAAGTGAGATTTTGAGTAGATCGAAAGTTATTTGAGATTAAAGGTGATCTTTTGAAGAAGCTGCATTTTAGCCCAAATATGGTTTTAGCTACATTGGTTACCAATGTCGGGACAGTGTGCGAAAAAATCAATCATGAATAGATGAAAATTGTAGGGAAAAGTGTCGGCTACAAGATAGGCGGACAGAACAAGTGAGATTTTGAGTAGATCGAAAGTTGGGCCAGTTTAAAGGTGATCTTTTGAAAAAGCTGCATTTCAGCCCAAATATCATTTCAGCTACATTGGTCACCAATGTCGGGACAGTGTGCGAAAAAATCAATCATGAATAGATGAGAATTGTAGGGAAAAGTGTCAGCTACAAGATAGGCGGACAGAACAAGTGAGATTTTGAGTAGATCGAAAGTTATTTCAGTTTAAAGGTGATCTTTTGAAGAAGCTGCATTTTAGCCCAAATATGGTTTCAGCTACATTGGTCACCAATGTCGGGACAGTGTGCGAAAAAATCAATCATGAATAGATGAGAATTGTAGGGAAAAGTGTCGGCTACAAGATAGGCGGACAGAACAAGTGAGATTTTGAGTAGATCGAAAGTTATGCCAGTTTACAGGTGATCGTCTACAGGAGCTGCATTTCAGCCCAAATATCATTTCAGCTACATTGGTCACCAATGTCGGGACAGTGTGCGAAAAAATCAATCATGAATAGATGAGAATTGTAGGGAAAAGTGTCAGCTACAAGATAGGCGGACAGAACAAGTGAGATTTTAAGTAGATCGAAAGGTATTTGAGATTAAAGGTGATCTTTTGAAAAAGCTGCATTTCAGCCCAAATATCATTTCAGCTACATTGGTCACCAATGTCGGGACAGTGTGCGAAAACATCAATCATGAATAGATGAGAATTGTAGGGAAAAGTGTCAGCTACAAGATAGGCGGACGGAACAAGTGAGATTTTGAGTAGATCGAAAGTTATTTCAGTTTAAAGGTGATCTTTTGGAGAAGCTGCATTTTAGCCCCAATATGGTTTCAGCTACATTGGTCACCAATGTCGGGACAGTGTGCGAAAAAATCAATCATGAATAGATGAGAATTGTAGGGAAAAGTGTCAGCTACAAGATAGGCGGACAGAACAAGTGAGATTTTGAGTAGATCGAAAGTTATTTCAGTTTAAAGGTGATCTTTTGAAGAAGCTGCATTTTAGCCCAAATATGGTTTCAGCTACATTGGTCACCAATGTCGGGACAGTGTGCAAAAAAATCAATCATGAATAGATGAAAATTGTAGGGAAAAGTGTCGGCTACAAGATAGGCGGACAGAACAAGTGAGATTTTGAGTAGATCGAAAGTTATTTCAGTTTAAAGGTGATCTTTTGAAGAAGCTGCATTTTAGCCCAAATATCGTTTCAGCTACATTGGTCACCAATGTCGGGACAGTGTGCGAAAAAATCAATCATGAATAGATGAGAATTGTAGGGAAAAGTGTCGGCTACAAGATAGGCGGACAGAACAAGTGAGATTTTGAGTAGATCGAAAGTTATTTCAGTTTAAAGGTGATCTTTTGAAGAAGCTGCATTTTAGCCCAAATATGGTTTCAGCTACATTGGTCACCAATGTCGGGACAGTGTGCGAAAAAATCAATCATGAATAGATGAGAATTGTAGGGAAAAGTGTCGGCTACAAGATAGGCGGACAGAACAAGTGAGATTTTGAGTAGATCGAAAGTTATGCCAGTTTACAGGTGATCGTCTACAGGAGCTGCATTTCAGCCCAAATATCATTTCAGCTACATTGGTCACCAATGTCGGGACAGTGTGCGAAAAAATCAATCATGAATAGATGAGAATTGTAGGGAAAAGTGTCGGCTACAAGATAGGCGGACAGAACAAGTGAGATTTTGAGTAGATCGAAAGTTATTTCAGTTTAAAGGTGATCTTTTGAAGAAGCTGCATTTTAGCCCAAATATGGTTTCAGCTACATTGGTCACCAATGTCGGGACAGTGTGCGAAAAAATCAATCATGAATAGATGAGAATTGTAGGGAAAAGTGTCAGCTACAAGATAGGCGGACGGAACAAGTGAGATTTCGAGTAGATCGAAAGTTATTTCAGTTTAAAGGTGATCTTTTGAAGAAGCTGCATTTTAGCCCAAATATGGTTTCAGCTACATTGGTCACCAATGTCGGGACAGTGTGCGAAAAAATCAATCATGAATAGATGAGAATTGTAGGGAAAAGTGTCGGCTACAAGATAGGCGGACAGAACAAGTGAGATTTTGAGTAGATCGAAAGTTATTTCAGTTTAAAGGTGATCTTTTGAAGAAGCTGCATTTTAGCCCAAATATCGTTTCAGCTACATTGGTCACCAATGTCGGGACAGTGTGCGAAAAAATCAATCATGAATAGATGAGAATTGTAGGGAAAAGTGTCGGCTACAAGATAGGCGGACAGAACAAGTGAGATTTTGAGTAGATCGAAAGTTATTTCAGTTTAAAGGTGATCTTTTGAAGAAGCTGCATTTTAGCCCAAATATGGTTTCAGCTACATTGGTCACCAATGTCGGGACAGTGTGCGAAAAAATCAATCATGAATAGATGAGAATTGTAGGGAAAAGTGTCGGCTACAAGATAGGCGGACAGAACAAGTGAGATTTTGAGTAGATCGAAAGTTATGCCAGTTTACAGGTGATCGTCTACAGGAGCTGCATTTCAGCCCAAATATCATTTCAGCTACATTGGTCACCAATGTCGGGACAGTGTGCGAAAAAATCAATCATGAATAGATGAGAATTGTAGGGAAAAGTGTCGGCTACAAGATAGGCGGACAGAACAAGTGAGATTTTGAGTAGATCGAAAGTTATTTCAGTTTAAAGGTGATCTTTTGAAGAAGCTGCATTTTAGCCCAAATATGGTTTCAGCTACATTGGTCACCAATGTCGGGACAGTGTGCGAAAAAATCAATCATGAATAGATGAGAATTGTAGGGAAAAGTGTCGGCTACAAGATAGGCGGACAGAACAAGTGAGATTTTGAGTAGATCGAAAGTTATTTCAGTTTAAAGGTGATCTTTTGAAGAAGCTGCATTTTAGCCCAAATATGGTTTCAGCTACATTGGTCACCAATGTCGGGACAGTGTGCGAAAAAATCAATCATGAATAGATGAGAATTGTAGGGAAAAGTGTCGGCTACAAGATAGGCGGACAGAACAAGTGAGATTTTGAGTAGATCGAAAGTTATTTCAGTTTAAAGGTGATCTTTTGAAGAAGCTGCATTTTAGCCCAAATATCATTTCAGCTACATTGGTCACCAATGTCGGGACAGTGTGCGAAAAAATCAATCATGAATAGATGAGAATTGTAGGGAAAAGTGTCGGCTACAAGATAGGCGGACAGAACAAGTGAGATTTTGAGTAGATCGAAAGTTATTTCAGTTTAAAGGTGATCTTTTGAAGAAGCTGCATTTTAGCCCAAATATCGTTTCAGCTACATTGGTCACCAATGTCGGGACAGTGTGCGAAAAAATCAATCATGAATAGATGAGAATTGTAGGGAAAAGTGTCAGCTACAAGATAGGCGGACAGAACAAGTGAGATTTTGAGTAGATCGAAAGTTATTTCAGTTTACAGGTGATCGTCTACAGGAGCTGCATTTCAGCCCAAATATCATTTCAGCTACATTGGTCACCAATGTCGGGACAGTGTGCGAAAAAATCAATCATGAATAGATGAGAATTGTAGGGAAAAGTGTCAGCTACAAGATAGGCGGACAGAACAAGTGAGATTTTGAGTAGATCGAAAGTTATTTCAGTTTACAGGTGATCGTCTACAGGAGCTGCATTTCAGCCCAAATATCATTTCAGCTACATTGGTCACCAATGTCGGGACAGTGTGCGAAAAAATCAATCATGAATAGATGAGAATTGTAGGGAAAAGTGTCAGCTACAAGATAGGCGGACAGAACAAGTGAGATTTTGAGTAGATCGAAAGTTATTTCAGTTTAAAGGTGATCTTTTGAAGAAGCTGCATTTCAGCCCAAATATGGTTTCAGCTACATTGGTCACCAATGTCGGGACAGTGTGCGAAAAAATCAATCATGAATAGATGAGAATTGTAGGGAAAAGTGTCAGCTACAAGATAGGCGGACAGAACAAGTGAGATTTTGAGTAGATCGAAAGTTATTTCAGTTTAAAGGTGATCTTTTGGAGAAGCTGCATTTTAGCCCAAATATGGTTTCAGCTACATTGGTCACCAATGTCGGGACAGTGTGCGAAAAAATCAATCATGAATAGATGAGAATTGTAGGGAAAAGTGTCAGCTACAAGATAGGCGGACAGAACAAGTGAGATTTTGAGTAGATCGAAAGTTATTTCAGTTTACAGGTGATCGTCTACAGGAGCTGCATTTTAGCCCAAATATCATTTCAGCTACATTGGTCACCAATGTCGGGACAGTGTGCGAAAAAATCAATCATGAATAGATAAGAATTGTAGGGAAGAGTCTCGGCTACAAGATAGGCGGACAGAACAAGTGAGATTTTGAGTAGATCGAAAGTTATTTCAGTTTACAGGTGATCTTTTGGAGAAGCTGCATTTTAGCCCAAATATGGTTTCAGCTACATTGGTCACCAATGTCGGGACAGTGTGCGAAAAAATCAATCATGAATAGATGAGAATTGTAGGGAAAAGTGTCAGCTACAAGATAGGCGGACAGAACAAGTGAGATTTTGAGTAGATCGAAAGTTATTTCAGTTTAAAGGTGATCTTTTGGAGAAGCTGCATTTTAGCCCAAATATGGTTTCAGCTACATTGGTCACCAATGTCGGGACAGTGTGCGAAAAAATCAATCATGAATAGATGAGAATTGTAGGGAAAAGTGTCGGCTACAAGATAGGCGGACAGAACAAGTGAGATTTTGAGTAGATCGAAAGTTATTTCAGTTTACAGGTGATCGTCTACAGGAGCTGCATTTTAGCCCAAATATCATTTCAGCTACATTGGTCACCAATGTCGGGACAGTGTGCGAAAAGATCAATCATGAATAGATAAGAATTGTAGGGAAGAGTGTCGGCTACAAGATAGGCGGACAGAACAAGTGAGATTTTGAGTAGATCGAAAGTTATTTCAGTTTACAGGTGATCTTTTGGAGAAGCTGCATTTTAGCCCAAATATGGTTTCAGCTACATTGGTCACCAATGTCGGGACAGTGTGCAAAAAAATCAATCATGAATAGATGAGAATTGTAGGGAAAAGTGTCGGCTACAAGATAGGCGGACAGAACAAGTGAGATTTTGAGTAGATCGAAAGTTATGCCAGTTTACAGGTGATCGTCTACAGGAGCTGCATTTCAGCCCAAATATCATTTCAGCTACATTGGTCACCAATGTCGGGACAGTGTGCGCAAAAATCAATCATGAATAGATGAGAATTGTAGGGAAAAGTGTCAGCTACAAGATAGGCGGACAGAACAAGTGAGATTTTGAGTAGATCGAAAGTTATTTCAGTTTAAAGGTGATCTTTTGGAGAAGCTGCATTTTAGCCCAAATATGGTTTCAGCTACATTGGTCACCAATGTCGGGACAGTGTGCGAAAAAATCAATCATGAATAGATGAGAATTGTAGGGAAAAGTGTCAGCTACAAGATAGGCGGACAGAACAAGTGAGATTTTGAGTAGATCGAAAGTTATTTCAGTTTAAAGGTGATCTTTTGGAGAAGCTGCATTTTAGCCCAAATATGGTTTCAGCTACATTGGTCACCAATGTCGGGACAGTGTGCGAAAAAATCAATCATGAATAGATGAGAATTGTAGGGAAAAGTGTCAGCTACAAGATAGGCGGACAGAACAAGTGAGATTTTGAGTAGATCGAAAGTTATTTCAGTTTAAAGGTGATCTTTTGAAGAAGCTGCATTTTAGCCCAAATATGGTTTCAGCTACATTGGTCACCAATGTCGGGACAGTGTGCGAAAAAATCAATCATGAATAGATGAGAATTGTAGGGAAAAGTGTCGGCTACAAGATAGGCGGACAGAACAAGTGAGATTTTGAGTAGATCGAAAGTTATTTCAGTTTAAAGGTGATCTTTTGAAGAAGCTGCATTTTAGCCCAAATATGGTTTCAGCTACATTGGTCACCAATGTCGGGACAGTGTGCGAAAAAATCAATCATGAATAGATGAGAATTGTAGGGAAAAGTGTCAGCTACAAGATAGGCGGACAGAACAAGTGAGATTTTTAGTAGATCGAAAGTTATTTCAGTTTAAAGGTGATCTTTTGAAAAAGCTGCATTTCAGCCCAAATATCATTTCAGCTACATTGGTCACCAATGTCGGAACAGTGTGCGAAAAAATCAATCATGAATAGATGAGAATTGTAGGGAAAAGTGTCAGCTACAAGATAGGCGGACAGAACAAGTGAGATTTTGAGTAGATCGAAAGTTATTTCAGTTTAAAGGTGATCATTTGGAGAAGCTGCATTTTAGCCCAAATATGGTTTCAGCTACATTGGTCACCAATGTCGGGACAGTGTGCGAAAAAATCAATCATGAATAGATGAGAATTGTAGGGAAAAGTGTCAGCTACAAGATAGGCGAACAGAACAAGTGAGATTTTGAGTAGATCGAAAGTTATGCCAGTTTACAGGTGATCGTCTACAGGAGCTGCATTTCAGCCCAAATATCATTTCAGCTACATTGGTCACCAATGTCGGGACAGTGTGCGAA
Organism: Microplitis manilae; assembly: GCA_030273425.1. Classification (NCBI taxonomy): domain Eukaryota; kingdom Metazoa; phylum Arthropoda; class Insecta; order Hymenoptera; family Braconidae; genus Microplitis; species Microplitis manilae. The sequence continues at coordinate 16,675,617 of CP092730.1, read as the reverse complement.
AAAATCAATCATGAATAGATGAGAATTGTAGGGAAAAGTGTCAGCTACAAGATAGGCGGACGGAACAAGTGAGATTTTGAGTAGATCGAAAGTTATGCCAGTTTACAGGTGATCGTCTACAGGAGCTGCATTTCAGCCCAAATATCATTTCAGCTACATTGGTCACCAATGTCGGGACAGTGTGCGAAAAAATCAATCATGAATAGATGAGAATTGTAGGGAAAAGTGTCAGCTACAAGATAGGCGGACAGTACAAGTGAGATTTTGAGTAGATCAAAAGTTATTTCAGTTTAAAACTGATCTTTTGAAGAAGCTGCATTTCAGCCCAAATATCATTTCAGCTACATTGGTCACCAATGTCGGGACAGTGTGCGAAAACATCAATCATGAATAGATGAGAATTGTAGGGAAAAGTGTCAGCTACAAGATAGGCGGACAGAACAAGTGAGATTTTGAGTAGATCGAAAGTTATTTCAGTTTAAAGGTGATCTTTTGGAGAAGCTGCATTTTAGCCCAAATATGGTTTCAGCTACATTGGTCACCAATGTCGGGACAGTGTGCGAAAAAATCAATCATGAATAGATGAGAATTGTAGGGAAAAGTGTCAGCTACAAGATAGGCGGACAGAACAAGTGAGATTTTGAGTAGATCGAAAGTTATTTCAGTTTAAAGGTGATCTTTTGGAGAAGCTGCATTTTAGCCCAAATATGGTTTCAGCTACATTGGTCACCAATGTCGGGACAGTGTGCGAAAAAATCAATCATGAATAGATGAGAATTGTAGGGAAAAGTGTCAGCTACAAGATAGGCGGACAGAACAAGTGAGATTTTGAGTAGATCGAAAGTTATTTCAGTTTAAAGGTGATCTTTTGGAGAAGCTGCATTTTAGCCCAAATATGGTTTCAGCTACATTGGTCACCAATGTCGGGACAGTGTGCGAAAAAATCAATCATGAATAGATGAGAATTGTAGGGAAAAGTGTCAGCTACAAGATAGGCGGACAGAACAAGTGAGATTTTGAGTAGATCGAAAGTTATTTCAGTTTAAAGGTGATCTTTTGGAGAAGCTGCATTTTAGCCCAAATATGGTTTCAGCTACATTGGTCACCAATGTCGGGACAGTGTGCGAAAAAATCAATTATGAATAGATGAGAATTGTAGGGAAAAGTGTCAGCTACAAGATAAGCGGACAGAACAAGTGAGATTTTGAGTAGACCGAAAGTTATTCCAGTTTACAGGTGATCGTCTACAGGAGCTGCATTTCAGCCCAAATATCATTTCAGCTACATTAGTCACCAATGTCGGGACAGTGTGCAAAGAAATCAATCATAAATGAATGAAAATTGTAGGGAAAAGTGTCGGCTACAAGATAGGCGAACGGAACAAGTAAGATTTTGAGTAGATCGAAAGTTATGCCAGTTTACAGGTGATCGTCTACAGGAGCTGCATTTCAGCCCAAATATCATTTCAGCTACATTGGTCACCAATGTCGGGACAGTGTGCGAAAAAATCAATCATGAATAGATGAGAATTGTAGGGAAAAGTGTCAGCTACAAGATAGGCGGACAGTACAAGTGAGATTTTGAGTAGATCAAAAGTTATTTCAGTTTAAAACTGATCTTTTGAAGAAGCTGCATTTCAGCCCAAATATCATTTCAGCTACATTGGTCACCAATGTCGGGACAGTGTGCGAAAAAATCAATCATGAATAGATGAGAATTGTAGGGAAAAGTGTCAGCTACAAGATAGGCGGACAGAACAAGTGAGATTTTGAGTAGATCGAAAGTTATTTCAGTTTAAAGGTGATCTTTTGGAGAAGCTGCATTTTAGCCCCAATATGGTTTCAGCTACATTGGTCACCAATGTCGGGACAGTGTGCGAAAAAATCAATCATGAATAGATGAGAATTGTAGGGAAAAGTGTCAGCTACAAGATAGGCGGACAGAACAAGTGAGATTTTGAGTAGATCGAAAGTTATTTCAGTTTAAAGGTGATCTTTTGAAGAAGCTGCATTTTAGCCCAAATATGGTTTCAGCTACATTGGTCACCAATGTCGGGACAGTGTGCGAAAAAATCAATCATGAATAGATGAGAATTGTAGGGAAAAGTGTCGGCTACAAGATAGGCGGACAGAACAAGTGAGATTTTGAGTAGATCGAAAGTTATTTCAGTTTAAAGGTGATCTTTTGAAGAAGCTGCATTTTAGCCCAAATATGGTTTCAGCTACATTGGTCACCAATGTCGGGACAGTGTGCGAAAAAATCAATCATGAATAGATGAGAATTGTAGGGAAAAGTGTCGGCTACAAGATAGGCGGACAGAACAAGTGAGATTTTGAGTAGATCGAAAGTTATTTCAGTTTAAAGGTGATCGTTTGGAGAAGCTGCATTTCAGCCCAAATATCATTTCAGCTACATTGGTCACCAATGTCGGGACAGTGTGCGCAAAAATCAATCATGAATAGATGAGAATTGTAGGGAAAAGTGTCAGCTACAAGATAGGCGGACAGAACAAGTGAGATTTTGAGTAGATCGAAAGTTATTTCAGTTTAAAGGTGATCTTTTGGAGAAGCTGCATTTTAGCCCAAATATGGTTTCAGCTACATTGGTCACCAATGTCGGGACAGTGTGCGAAAAAATCAATCATGAATAGATGAGAATTGTAGGGAAAAGTGTCAGCTACAAGATAGGCGGACAGAACAAGTGAGATTTTGAGTAGATCGAAAGTTATTTCAGTTTAAAGGTGATCTTTTGATGAAGCTGCATTTTAGCCCAAATATGGTTTCAGCTACATTGGTCACCAATGTCGGGACAGTGTGCGAAAAAATCAATCATGAATAGATGAGAATTGTAGGGAAAAGTGTCAGCTACAAGATAGGCGGACAGAACAAGTGAGATTTTGAGTAGATCGAAAGTTATTTCAGTTTAAAGGTGATCTTTTGGAGAAGCTGCATTTTAGCCCAAATATGGTTTCAGCTACATTGGTCACCAATGTCGGGACAGTGTGCGAAAAAATCAATCATGAATAGATGAGAATTGTAGGGAAAAGTGTCAGCTACAAGATAGGCGGACAGAACAAGTGAGATTTTGAGTAGATCGAAAGTTATTTCAGTTTAAAGGTGATCTTTTGGAGAAGCTGCATTTTAGCCCAAATATGGTTTCAGCTACATTGGTCACCAATGTCGGGACAGTGTGCGAAAAAATCAATCATGAATAGATGAGAATTGTAGGGAAAAGTGTCAGCTACAAGATAGGCGGACAGAACAAGTGAGATTTTGAGTAGATCGAAAGTTATTCCAGTTTACAGGTGATCGTCTACAGGAGCTGCATTTCAGCCCAAATATCATTTCAGCTACATTGGTCACCAATGTCGGGACAGTGTGCGAAAAAATCAATCATGAATAGATGAGAATTGTAGGGAAAAGTGTCGGCTACAAGATAGGCGGACAGAACAAGTGAGATTTTGAGTAGATCGAAAGTTATGCCAGTTTACAGGTGATCGTCTACAGAAGCTGCATTTCAGCCCAAATATCATTTCAGCTACATTGGTCACCAATGTCGGGACAGTGTGCGAAAAAATCAATCATGAATAGATGAGAATTGTAGGGAAAAGTGTCAGCTACAAGATAGGCGGACAGAACAAGTGAGATTTTGAGTAGATCGAAAGTTATTTCAGTTTAAAGGTGATCTTTTGAAGAAGCTGCATTTTAGCCCAAATATGGTTTCAGCTACATTGGTCACCAATGTCGGGACAGTGTGCGAAAAAATCAATCATGAATAGATGAGAATTGTAGGGAAAAGTGTCAGCTACAAGATAGGCGGACAGAACAAGTGAGATTTTGAGTAGATCGAAAGTTATTTCAGTTTAAAGGTGATCATTTGGAGAAGCTGCATTTTAGCCCAAATATGGTTTCAGCTACATTGGTCACCAATGTCGGGACAGTGTGCGAAAAAATCAATCATGAATAGATGAGAATTGTAGGGAAAAGTGTCGGCTACAAGATAGGCGGACAGAACAAGTGAGATTTTGAGTAGATCGAAAGTTATTTCAGTTTAAAGGTGATCTTTTAAAGAAGCTGCATTTTAGCCCAAATATGGTTTCAGCTACATTGGTCACCAATGTCGGGACAGTGTGCGAAAAAATCAATCATGAATAGATGAGAATTGTAGGGAAAAGTGTCAGCTACAAGATAGGCGGACAGAACAAGTGAGATTTTGAGTAGATCGAAAGTTATTTCAGTTTAAAGGTGATCTTTTGGAGAAGCTGCATTTTAGCCCAAATATCATTTCAGCTACATTGGTCACCAATGTCGGGACAGTGTGCGAAAAAATCAATCATGAATAGATGAGAATTGTAGGGAAAAGTGTCAGCTACAAGATAGGCGGACAGAACAAGTGAGATTTTGAGTAGATCGAAAGTTATTTCAGTTTACAGGTGATCTTTTGGAGAAGCTGCATTTTAGCCCAAATATGGTTTCAGCTACATTGGTCACCAATGTCGGGACAGTGTGCGAAAAAATCAATCATGAATAGATGAGAATTGTAGGGAAAAGTGTCGGCTACAAGATAGGCGGACAGAACAAGTGAGATTTTGAGTAGATCAAAAGTTATTTCAGTTTAAAACTGATCTTTTGGAGAAGCTGCATTTTAGCCCAAATATGGTTTCAGCTACATTGGTCACCAATGTCGGGACAGTGTGCGAAAAAATCAATCATGAATAGATGAGAATTGTAGGGAAAAGTGTCGGCTACAAGATAGGCGGACAGAACAAGTGAGATTTTGAGTAGATCGAAAGTTATTTCAGTTTACAGGTGATCTTTTGGAGAAGCTGCATTTTAGCCCAAATATGGTTTCAGCTACATTGGTCACCAATGTCGGGACAGTGTGCGAAAAAATCAATCATGAATAGATGAGAATTGTAGGGAAAAGTGTCGGCTACAAGATAGGCGGACAGAACAAGTGAGATTTTGAGTAGATCGAAAGTAATTCCAGTTTACAGGTGATCGTCTACAGGAGCTGCATTTCAGCTACATTGGTCACCAATGTCGAGACAGTGTGCGAAAAAATCAATCATGAATAGATGAGAATTGTAGGGAAAAGTGTCGGCTACAAGATAGGCGGACAGAACAAGTGAGATTTTGAGTAGATCGAAAGTTATTTCAGTTTAAAGGTGATCTTTTGGAGAAGCTGCATTTTAGCCCAAATATGGTTTCAGCTACATTGGTCACCAATGTCGAGACAGTGTGCGAAAAAATCAATCATGAATAGATGAGAATTGTAGGGAAAAGTGTCGGCTACAAGATAGGCGGACAGAACAAGTGAGATTTTGAGTAGATCGAAAGTTATTTCAGTTTAAAGGTGATCTTTTAAAGAAGCTGCATTTTAGCCCAAATATGGTTTCAGCTACATTGGTCACCAATGTCGGGACAGTGTGCGAAAAAATCAATCATGAATAGATAAGAATTGTAGGGAAGAGTGTCGGCTACAAGATAGGCGGACAGAACAAGTGAGATTTTGAGTAGATCGAACGTTATTCCAGTTTAAAGGTGATCTTTTAAAGAAGCTGCATTTTAGCCCAAATATGGTTTCAGCTACATTGGTCACCAATGTCGGGACAGTGTGCGAAAAAATCAATCATGAATAGATGAGAATTGTAGGGAAAAGTGTCAGCTACAAGATAGGCGGACGAAACAAGTGAGATTTTGAGTAGATCGAAAGTTATTTCAGTTTAAAGGTGATCTTTTGAAGAAGCTGCATTTTAGCCCAAATATGGTTTCAGCTACATTGGTCACCAATGTCGGGACAGTGTGCGAAAAAATCAATCATGAATAGATGAGAATTGTAGGGAAAAGTGTCAGCTACAAGATAGGCGGACAGAACAAGTGAGATTTTGAGTAGATCGAAAGTTATTTCAGTTTAAAGGTGATCTTTTAAAGAAGCTGCATTTTAGCCCAAATATGGTTTCAGCTACATTGGTCACCAATGTCGGGACAGTGTGCGAAAAAATCAATCATGAATAGATGAGAATTGTAGGGAAAAGTGTCAGCTACAAGATAGGCGGACAGAACAAGTGAGATTTTGAGTAGATCGAACGTTATTCCAGTTTAAAGGTGATCTTTTAAAGAAGCTGCATTTTAGCCCAAATATGGTTTCAGCTACATTGGTCACCAATGTCGGGACAGTGTGCGAAAAAATCAATCATGAATAGATGAGAATTGTAGGGAAGAGTGTCGGCTACAAGATAGGCGGACAGAACAAGTGAGATTTTGAGTAGATCGAAAGTTATTCCAGTTTAAAGGTGATCTTTTGAAGAAGCTGCATTTTAGCCCAAATATGGTTTCAGCTACATTGGTCACCAATGTCGGGACAGTGTGCGAAAAAATCAATCATGAATAGATGAGAATTGTAGGGAAAAGTGTCAGCTACAAGATAGGCGGACGGAACAAGTGAGATTTTGAGTAGATCGAAAGTTATGCCAGTTTACAGGTGATCTTTTGGAGAAGCTGCATTTTAGCCCAAATAGGGTTTCAGCTACATTAGTCACCAATGTCGGGACAGTGTGCGAAAAAATCAATCATGAATAGATGAGAATTGTAGGGAAAAGTGTCAGCTACAAGATAGGCGGACGGAACAAGTGAGATTTTGAGTAGATCGAAAGTTATGCCAGTTTACAGGTGATCTTTTGGAGAAGCTGCATTTTAGCCCAAATAGGGTTTCAGCTACATTAGTCACCAATGTCGGGACAGTGTGCGAAAAAATCAATCATGAATAGATGAGAATTGTAGGGAAAAGTGTCGGCTACAAGATAGGCGGACAGAACAAGTGAGATTTTGAGTAGATCGAAAGTTATTTCAGTTTAAAGGTGATCTTTTAAAGAAGCTGCATTTTAGCCCAAATATGGTTTCAGCTACATTGGTCACCAATGTCGGGACAGTGTGCGAAAAAATCAATCATGAATAGATGAGAATTGTAGGGAAAAGTGTCAGCTACAAGATAGGCGGACAGAACAAGTGAGATTTTGAGTAGATCGAAAGTTATTTCAGTTTACAGGTGATCTTTTGGAGAAGCTGCATTTTAGCCCAAATAGGGTTTCAGCTACATTGGTCACCAATGTCGGGACAGTGTGCGAAAAAATCAATCATGAATAGATGAGAATTGTAGGGAAAAGTGTCAGCTACAAGATAGGCGGACAGAACAAGTGAGATTTTGAGTAGATCGAAAGTTATTTCAGTTTACAGGTGATCTTTTGGAGAAGCTGCATTTTAGCCCAAATATGGTTTCAGCTACATTGGTCACCAATGTCGGGACAGTGTGCGAAAAAATCAATCATGAATAGATGAGAATTGTAGGGAAAAGTGTCAGCTACAAGATAGGCGGACAGAACAAGTGAGATTTTGAGTAGATCGAAAGTTATTTCAGTTTAAAGGTGATCTTTTGGAGAAGCTGCATTTTAGCCCAAATATGGTTTCAGCTACATTGGTCACCAATGTCGGGACAGTGTGCGAAAAAATCAATCATGAATAGATGAGAATTGTAGGGAAAAGTGTCAGCTACAAGATAGGCGGACAGAACAAGTGAGATTTTGAGTAGATCGAAAGTTATTTCAGTTTAAAGGTGATCTTTTGGAGAAGCTGCATTTTAGCCCAAATATGGTTTCAGCTACATTGGTCACCAATGTCGGGACAGTGTGCGAAAAAATCAATCATGAATAGATGAGAATTGTAGGGAAAAGTGTCAGCTACAAGATAGGCGGACAGAACAAGTGAGATTTTGAGTAGATCGAACGTTATTCCAGTTTAAAGGTGATCTTTTAAAGAAGCTGCATTTTAGCCCAAATATGGTTTCAGCTACATTGGTCACCAATGTCGGGACAGTGTGCGAAAAAATCAATCATGAATAGATGAGAATTGTAGGGAAAAGTGTCAGCTACAAGATAGGCGGACGGAACAAGTGAGATTTTGAGTAGATCGAAAGTTATGCCAGTTTACAGGTGATCTTTTGGAGAAGCTGCATTTTAGCCCAAATAGGGTTTCAGCTACATTGGTCACCAATGTCGGGACAGTGTGCGAAAAAATCAATCATGAATAGATGAGAATTGTAGGGAAAAGTGTCAGCTACAAGATAGGCGGACAGAACAAGTGAGATTTTGAGTAGATCGAAAGTTATTTCAGTTTAAAGGTGATCTTTTGGAGAAGCTGCATTTTAGCCCAAATATGGTTTCAGCTACATTGGTCACCAATGTCGGGACAGTGTGCGAAAAAATCAATCATGAATAGATGAGAATTGTAGGGAAAAGTGTCAGCTACAAGATAGGCGGACAGAACAAGTGAGATTTTGAGTAGATCGAAAGTTATTTCAGTTTAAAGGTGATCTTTTGGAGAAGCTGCATTTTAGCCCAAATATGGTTTCAGCTACATTGGTCACCAATGTCGGGACAGTGTGCGAAAAAATCAATCATGAATAGATAAGAATTGTAGGGAAGAGTGTCGGCTACAAGATAGGCGGACAGAACAAGTGAGATTTTGAGTAGATCGAACGTTATTCCAGTTTAAAGGTGATCTTTTAAAGAAGCTGCATTTTAGCCCAAATATGGTTTCAGCTACATTGGTCACCAATGTCGGGACAGTGTGCGAAAAAATCAATCATGAATAGATGAGAATTGTAGGGAAAAGTGTCAGCTACAAGATAGGCGGACAGAACAAGTGAGATTTTGAGTAGATCGAAAGTTATTTCAGTTTAAAGGTGATCTTTTGGAGAAGCTGCATTTTAGCCCAAATATGGTTTCAGCTACATTGGTCACCAATGTCGGGACAGTGTGCGAAAAAATCAATCATGAATAGATGAGAATTGTAGGGAAAAGTGTCAGCTACAAGATAGGCGGACGGAACAAGTGAGATTTTGAGTAGATCGAAAGTTATGCCAGTTTACAGGTGATCGTCTACAGGAGCTGCATTTCAGCCCAAATATGGTTTCAGCTACATTGGTCACCAATGTCGGGACAGTGTGCGAAAAAATCAATCATGAATAGATGAGAATTGTAGGGAAAAGTGTCAGCTACAAGATAGGCGGACAGAACAAGTGAGATTTTGAGTAGATCGAAAGTTATTTCAGTTTAAAGGTGATCTTTTGGAGAAGCTGCATTTTAGCCCAAATATGGTTTCAGCTACATTGGTCACCAATGTCGGGACAGTGTGCGAAAAAATCAATCATGAATAGATGAGAATTGTAGGGAAAAGTGTTAGCTACAAGATAGGCAAACAGAACAAGTAAGATTTTGAGTAGATCGAAAGTTATTTCAGTTTAAAGGAGATCTTTTGAAGAAGCTGCATTTCAGCCCAAATATCATTTCAGCTACATTGGTCACCAATGTCGGGACAGTGTGCGAAAACATCAATCATGAATAGATGAGAATTGTAGGGAAAAGTGTCGGCTACAAGATAGGCGGACAGAACAAGTGAGATTTTGAGTAGATCGAAAGTAATTCCAGTTTACAGGTGATAGTCTACAGGAGCTGCATTTCAGCTACATTGGTCACCAATGTCGGGACAGTGTGCGAAAAAATCAATCATGAATAGATGAGAATTGTAGGGAAAAGTGTCAGCTACAAGATAGGCGGACAGAACAAGTGAGATTTTGAGTAGATCGAAAGTTATTTCAGTTTAAAGGTGATCTTTTGATGAAGCTGCATTTTAGCCCAAATATGGTTTCAGCTACATTGGTCACCAATGTCGGGACAGTGTGCGAAAAAATCAATCATGAATAGATGAGAATTGTAGGGAAAAGTGTCGGCTACAAGATAGGCGGACAGAACAAGTGAGATTTTGAGTAGATCGAAAGTTATGCCAGTTTACAGGTGATCGTCTACAGGAGCTGCATTTCAGCCCAAATATCATTTCAGCTACATTGGTCACCAATGTCGGGACAGTGTGCGAAAAAATCAATCATGAATAGATGAGAATTGTAGGGAAAAGTGTCGGCTACAAGATAGGCGGACAGAACAAGTGAGATTTTGAGTAGATCGAAAGTTATTTCAGTTTAAAGGTGATCTTTTAAAGAAGCTGCATTTTAGCCCAAATATGGTTTCAGCTACATTGGTCACCAATGTCGGGACAGTGTGCGAAAAAATCAATCATGAATAGATAAGAATTGTAGGGAAGAGTGTCGGCTACAAGATAGGCGGACAGAACAAGTGAGATTTTGAGTAGATCGAACGTTATTCCAGTTTAAAGGTGATCTTTTAAAGAAGCTGCATTTTAGCCCAAATATGGTTTCAGCTACATTGGTCACCAATGTCGGGACAGTGTGCGAAAAAATCAATCATGAATAGATGAGAATTGTAGGGAAAAGTGTCAGCTACAAGATAGGCGGACGGAACAAGTGAGATTTTGAGTAGATCGAAAGTTATTCCAGTTTAAAGGTGATCTTTTGAAGAAGCTGCATTTTAGCCCAAATATGGTTTCAGCTACATTGGTCACCAATGTCGGGACAGTGTGCGAAAAAATCAATCATGAATAGATGAGAATTGTAGGGAAAAGTGTCAGCTACAAGATAGGCGGACGAAACAAGTGAGATTTTGAGTAGTTCGAAAGTTATGCCAGTTTACAGGTGATCTTTTGAAGAAGCTGCATTTCAGCCCAAATATCATTTCAGCTACATTGGTCACCAATGTCGGGACAGTGTGCGAAAAAATCAATCATGAATAGATGAGAATTGTAGGGAAAAGTGTCGGCTACAAGATAGGCGGACAGAACAAGTGAGATTTTGAGTAGATCGAAAGTTATGCCAGTTTACAGGTGATAGTCTACAGGAGCTGCATTTCAGCCCAAATATCATTTCAGCTACATTGGTCACCAATGTCGGGACAGTGTGCGAAAAAATCAATCATGAATAGATGAGAATTGTAGGAAAGAGTGTCAGCTACAAGATAAGCGGACAGAACAAGTGAGATTTTGAGTAGATCGAAAGTTGTTTCAGTTTAAAGGTGATCTTTTGATGAAGCTGCATTTTAGCCCAAATATGGTTTCAGCTACATTGGTCACCAACGTCGGGACAGTGTGCGAAAAAATCAATCATGAATGAATGAAAATTGTAGGGAAAAGTGTCAGCTACAAGATAGGCGGACGGAACAAGTGAGATTTTGAGTAGATCGAAAGTTATGCCAGTTTACAGGTGATCGTCTACAGGAGCTGCATTTCAGACCAAATATTATTTTAGCTACATTGGTCACCAATGTCGGGACAGTGTGCGGAAAAATCCATCATGAATGAATGAAAATTGTAGGGAAAAGTGTCAGCTACAAGATAGGGGGACAGAACAAGTGAGATTTTGAGTAGATCGAAAGTTATGCCAGTTTACAGGTGATCGTCTACAGGAGCTGCATTTCAGCCCAAATATGGTTTCAGCTACATTGGTCACCAATGTCGGGACAGTGTGCGAAAAAATCAATCATGAATGAATGAAAATTGTAGGGAAAAGTGTCAGCTACAAGATAGGGGGACAGAACTAGTGAGATTTTGAGTAGATCGAAAGTTATGCCAGTTTACAGGTGATCGTCTACAGGAGCTGCATTTTAGCCCAAATATCATCTCAGCTACATCGGTCGCAAATGTCAGGACAGTGTGCGAAAAAATCAATCATGAAAGAATGAAAATTGTAGGGAAAAGTGTCAGCTACAAGATAGGCGGACGGAACAAGTGAGATATTGAGTAGATCAAAAGTTATTCCAGTTTAAACGTGATCGTCTATCCCTGATTAAAAAAAAGTATTTGACAGGATTAAAATGATTGAAATTTTAGGACTTCCAGTATTTAGCAGGGTTCGAAAGTATTAAAATTTGAATCCTTTTGAATCCTGTCAAATACTTTTTAATACTTTTTTTTAATCATGCCCGTGAAAAATGAATCATACATGGCCATGCATGGCCATATATGGTTCATGCAAGGAGCATACATGGCCATGCATGGAGCATACATGGTCATACATGAATCATGCAAGGCCATGCATGGACATGTATGACTATATATGGCAGTGATTAATTGAACATACATGGCCATGCATGAATCATACAAGGCCATGTATGGACATGTATGACTATATATGTCAGTGATTAATTGAACATACATGGCCATGCAGGGCCGTATATGGTTTATACATGGCCATACATGGAGCATGTATGGCCATACATGGACATACGAACTTTTTGAATACAGTCATGCATGGCCATATATGAATCATACAAGGCCATGTATGGTCATGCATGGTCATGTATGGCTATATATGGCCATACATAGGCATACGAACTTTTTTAATTTTTTTTCTTTCATTATCTCATAAACAACAAGATCTACAAAAAAAATGTAAACGACGATTTTATAGGAAATTTAATTTCCTAAAAAAAAGGTCCCTAGCACCGAATCACTCAGATCGATATTTTCTGAGATATTAATCAAATAAAAAATCATTATTTTCTAAGATTTGATTCGACATTTTATGGGAATTCAATGCTACGTAAACTTCAATAATTAATATCTCAGAAAATATCGATCGTAGTGATTTAGTGCTAAGGACCTTTTTTGTAGAAAATCGAATTTTCTATAGAATTGTTACTCATATTTTTTCTGTAGGTCTTGTTGTTTATGAGATAATGAGAGAAGAAACAAGAATTCTATGAAAAAATTTAGTTTAGCGGTCCGTACTACCCCACTCGTATGAGTTACGACTTCGCGATAATGGGTACTTTTGAAGAGCATTCAATTCTGAGAAAATCCCGACTTTGGGCGAGATGATGTCATAAAATGCCACGGAGTTACAGAAGTTTAAAACATAAAAACCCAAGTTTACGTGTATTCTGAATGGGAAATCTTCGTCTGCTCTGGGAAAGTACTTTATATTAATATGAAGGGCTTAAACTCTCAGGGAATTTTTTGGAGGGTATTTCCAACAAAATTTCGGGATGGGAGCGAAAAAAAAAATAGTCGCTAAAAAAAGCAGTCTAATATATAGTCATTCATGACTATGCATGACCATGCATGGCCATACATGGCCTTGTATGATTCATATATGGCCATGCATGACTGTATTCAAAAAGTTCGTATGTCCATGTATGGCCATACATGCTCCATGTATGGCCATGTATGTTCAATTAATCACTGACATATATAGTCATACATGTCCATACATGGCCTTGTATGATTCATGTATGACCATGTATGCTCCATGCATGAACCATATACAGCCATGCATGGCCATGTATGTTCAATTAATCACTGCCATATATAGTCATACATGTCCATGCATGGCCATACATGGCCTTGCATGATTCATGTATGACCATGTATGCTCCATGCATGGCCATGTATGCTCCATGCATGAACCATATATGGCCATGCACGGCCATGTATGAATCATTTTTCACGGGTGTCGACGCGAATCTGGTCAAATTCAAGTTCTTGCAGAGCTTTAATTGGTCTACAATGCTTGTAAATTTATTCTAAACAATTTTCCTGATTTAGTTAGTTCGTAAATAAGTTAAAAATATATAGATTCTAAAGTTATACGAATCACTAGACACTTTGAACAGTCGTCGGATTGAATACTATGGCTGGCAACGCGAATCTGTTCAAATTTAGGTTATTTCAGAGCTTCCATTCGCTTCTTATGTTAAAAAATTGGTCTGTCGGTTGACTCTGCGGGTTAGCGCAAAAACTTCCCGCCCATTTTGAGCTCCTTGTGGATACATTTTCGAGCTCTTCTACCTTGGAAATACTTTTGTATTCCCTTGTTTCCGAAAGAAAACGTTTTTTACCATTTTTTCTCAAACGATATCTCTCGACCGCATATACCGATTGAGACGTTTAAGGCGGCAATCGACGTGTTCTATTGAGTTCTACGTAAATAATTAAATTTTTTAAGTAACATAAAAATTATATCATGACAATAAAATATTTTAAATTATTAAAAAATATGTTAATTAAATTACCTATCATTAAGAAAATATTATAAACCGCTATCGAAGAACAATCTTTGATGATAATTATAAATTTTAATGTCTCTATTTTTATCAATAACTGTTTTAATAGAAAATTTATATGAATGTAAATGTTCTTAGTCCGATCCCTACCCTCGTATGATGTTATAGTTACCATTCGAAATCTACTTTATCTTCAGAGATATAAAGATTATAAAAGTTGGTACCACTATACCCTGATAGCCAAGTTGGCGAGAAACTGACGAGAAACTTGCAGCCGCAACTGGACACTAAGTTGACCGCCAACAGTTGGTACCTCCAATAGTTGATAGACATTTTCTAAGAAAGTTGGTGGCAAAAGTTGGAAATTCAATAAGTTGACGATCACTTTCTGAGAAAGTTGACGGTAAGTTTGCTTTCAATTTTCTCAGAAACTTGCATTCCAGTTGCGGCTTCATACTGGCGCCAACTTTCTGAGAAAGTTGGCGGTAACTTGTAGCCAAAAGTTGCAAAAGCTGAAGTTGTAGATAACTTGTCGTCAAGTTGGTCGGAAACTAATGAATGACCAACTTTTTCACGATCAACTCGTGTTATCAGGGTATACTCTAGTATACAGTTTATTTGGTATTATATACTGCTACCACAGAATCGCACGAGAATAAACTTCTACTTGCTACAACTTTCGATGCTGCCAAGTTTGTTGGCAACATACAATCGTTGACTCGAAATTATTGTTAACTTAAATAAGGCTAGACAAAAATTCAACTGGCATAATAAGTAAATTGCTTTCAATCAATTTGACTCATTTTAAAAAGAGTATAAAATACTAATGCATCAAATTATCGTTGTTTTAATTGATTAAAGACTATTGTTCATGATAGCAACAAATACGAATGTAACATTTTATATCCGACTTAATCACTGTATGCAAATACATGACATCAGTTCGATGTACAACTGTTCATAATTGGAAATCTTTTTACATTACTAAGTCACCTTATCGTACTGCTATTATCAGCCATCTGTATTTAAAGGAAACAACATTAAATACAACTGACTGATCACAAATCTGTCTCAAACATCTACTAGAAATAAATACAGTCGTTATTAACATCATTTGACTCTTAATTAAGAGCCGATAGCCAGAGTTTCTGAACAAAAAGTTGGTGTACATGAGTTGTGACCAACTTTCCGAGAAACTTGTCGACAATTTTCAGCTTGTGTACTGTTGCCGACAAGTTGGCTACAAGTTGCTCAGAAACTTGTCATCAACCTACTGCCGCAATCTGTCACCAAGTTTCTGAGCAACTTGTAGCCAACTTGTCGGCAACAGTTAGACGAGCTGAAAGTTGTCGACAAGTTTCTCGGAAAGTTGCCGTCAACTTATGGAAATACCAACTTTTGCGGCCAAATTGACGACAGGTTGCGGCAGTAGGTTGTCGGTAAGTTGCGGCCAACTTGGCTATCAGGGTAACTATACCGGGAATAATATTTAATCGAAATATTTCTCGACTCGAAAGAACTTGTTGTTAGGACAAAAAGATGGCACCCTTTTAAAATTACACTGATATGGTCTGTTCGGATTCTCCGCTCGGCGCACTGGAGCACTTGCAAAATACCCGGGAAAATTTAAATTCATGATTAAATTTAGTTAGTAGAAAAAAAGGGAATTAATGATTAACAAAAAAATGTATTAATTATCAGTGTATTGATTGCAGTGAAATTTAACTGAAACAAATCTTAGTATTTCAAATCGATCAGTAATTAACAGAAATTAATGTTAATTTCGTGTGCGAAAAAAGCGTCAAAGTACCCTGGGTGGCGGGTCCGAACGCACCAATAGAAATATACAACGAAAAATATATAACTAATAGATTATTTTAAATATATATATACATATGTATGTACGGGCTGTAGTCCCGTGTTTGCAACCTGTCTCGTAGTAACTGCAACCTGTCTCGTTAATTATCTTGCAGTGCGGAACAGATTAAAGACACGCTACGAGACGGATTGGAGACAGATTGGAAACAGATTCGAGACAGTCTTCGAGACAGATTGGAGACAGATTCGAGACAGATTCGAGACAGATTCGAGACAGTCTTTGAGACAGATTAGAGACAGTCTTCGAGACAGATTCGAGACAGTCTTTGAGACAGATTAGAGACAGTCTTCGAGACAGTCTTTGAGACAGATTAGAGACAGTCTTCGAGACAGATTCGAGACAGATTCGAGACAGATTCGAGACAGATTCGAGACAGTCTTCGAGACAGATTCGAGACAGTCTTTGAGACAGATTAGAGACAGTCTTCGAGACAGATTGGAGACAGATTCGAGACAGATTCGAGACAGTCTTCGAGACAGATTGGAGACAGTCTTCGAGACAGTCTTTGAGACAGATTAGAGACAGTCTTCGAGACAGATTCGAGACAGATTGGAGACAGATTCGAGACAGATTCGAGACAGTCTTTGAGACAGATTAGAGACAGTCTTCGAGACAGATTGGAGACAGTCTTCGAGACAGATTCGAGACAGTTTAGAGACAGTCTTCGAGACAGATTCGAGGCAGATTCGAGACAGTCTTCGAGACAGATTCGAGACAGTCTTCGAGACAGATTCGAGACAGTCTTCGAGACAGATTGGAGACAGATTGGAGACAGTCTTCGAGACAGATTCGAGACAGTCTTCGAGACAGATTCGAGACAGTCTTCGAGACAGTCTTCGAGACAGATTCGAGACAGTCTTTGAGATAGATTAGAGACAGTCTTCGAGACAGATTCGAGACAGTCTTCGAGACAGATTGGAGACAGTCTTCGAGACAGATTCGAGACAGTCTTTGAGACAGATTAGAGACAGTCTTCGAGACAGATTCGAGACAGTCTTCGAGATAGATTGGAGACAGTCTTCGAGACAGATTCGAGACAGTCTTCGAGACAGATTGGAGACAGTCTTCGAGACAGATTCGAGACAGTCTTCGAGACAGATTGGAGACAATCTTCGAGACAGATTGGAGACAGTCTTCGTGACAGATTCGAAACAGATTGGAGACACGCTACGAAACAGGTTGCAGACACGGGACTACGACCCATATATACATATGTATATATATATATTCAAAATATATACTTATATAGATATTTAAAATAAATCATTAATTATATATTATTTGTTGTTTTATTTCTACACTGTAAAAAATCACCGGGGTAAGTCCAAGCGGTGTAGGTGTTAAAATCAGCGGTGTTAAATTTCAACACCGAAAGCGGTGTAAAAATAACGCCGCCGCCGGTGTAAATATTCTAAACCGGTGTTAAAACAAATTCTCCGATGTTAAAATAACGCCGTCACCGGTGTAAATATTTTAGACCGGTGTTAAAATAACACCGCCGCCGGTGTAGATATTCTTTACGGGTGTTAAAATATTTTATTTTGTAAATATTTTTGTTCTCTCGATCACTATACTTGTTAATAAATGATATTTTTTATTACTTTTCATAAAGAACTGACATTTTTTGTGTTTTATAATCTTTAAAGTTGATTCTCCAAGCAGACGCAGTTTACCCCGCTTCTACACCGGTTACCCTGCTTTTACACCGATATTACTCCGCTTTTACACTGGTTACCCTGCTTTTACACCGATATTACTCCGCTTTTACACCGGTTACCCCACTTTAACACCGGTATTTTTAACACCGGCGAACTACTCCTCCTACACCGGTGTAATTTCATTTTTACACCGGGCGGAGTTAAAATGAGTCCATTTTTAACACCGCTCTTTTTACAGTGTATTAGTGTGTTCGGACCTGCCACCCAGGGTATTTGGACGCTTTTTTCGCACACGAAATTAACATTAATTTCTAATTATTAATGATCGATTTGAAATACTAAGATCTGTTTCACTTAAATTTTACTTTAATCAATACACTGATAATTAATACATTTTTTTTTTAATTGGTAATTCACTTTTTTTTCTACTCATTAAATTCAATTATGAATTTAAATTTTCCCAGGTATATTGCAAGCGCCTCAGTGCGCTGAGCGGAGAATCCAAACAGACCAATAGTATTTAAAACTTTCTACACATGCATATTTTTATTTTTGTTTTCTTGTCATTTATTTGTTGAAAAAGAAAATCCAAAAATTGTTAATTGTCTGTTAACTTCAGAATCATGCTACATTCACACTCATGTTTAAATAAGTGTGTGTAGCAGACATTAGACAATTGAAATTTGAAATAAATTAAAATAACAAAATAAAAAAGAAATGCACGTACGGATGGACATTCACGTGAGCTGAAACTCTGGTTTCCTGGTAATTATTCGTATCAGAATCTGCGTACTAAACATCTGCCCTGCCATTCGAACTCTACTTTTCTGCGCCTGCACAACAAATGTTCTGAATGAAGTCAGTCGCCAAAAGAGAAAAAGAACGCGCGCGTAGCGCCATCTGTCGGCTTTTTGTTTGACCGACCGCTTATAGGAATTTACCATAAGAGTTTCACATACTATACTATGGTATGTAAATTAAACTGTAGTAAAAAAATTTTTGATGACTGCAGCAGTAGTAAATCGGCGGGAATAAAAATATTTAACCATATTTTTTTTGCACAATACTTAAAATTTTTAAAAATAAATAAATAAAACTATTTTTCAAGTGATAAAAATTCAAAAAAAATTATAAGATCAATTATTATTCTGGTGCATTGTTTTAAGTCAATAAATTATTTATATAAAATTTAAAAAAATGAAACTAATAAAGTTTTAGGTTAAGTGAAAAAATTAATCAAATGTTAAAATAATGATTGAAAAAAGTGATTTAATTTACTGAGTAAATTTCGAAAAATATAAAAAAATGGAGATTGGAAACCGTACTCCAGAAAGAAAAATTCTTGGGGAATTAAGCAATACAAAATCAGAACCAATTTCACCAACAGCAAACCTGAGATTATTGACATCACTGGCATCAAATTTAAAGAGTGTTGCTGATAATAATTATTGTGTTAATAAAACACAACATAACACTAGTAATAATAACAATAATAACAGCAATAATATCAGTGAGTCTCCAATCGCATCAGGATCCCTAGGAAATGGACTCAAATTATTGCCAAGAAAACAAAAGTCACTGGGACTGCTGTGTAATAAGTGAGTTAATTTATTTATTCTATTATTTAGATGATTAATTGATAATTTACATATTTCATAGGTTTTTAAATATGTACCCGCTAAATTTAGACCACGAAACCCGCGAAATATCACTGGACAAAACGGCTAAAGACTTGGGTACCGAGAAACGACGTATCTATGACATTATAAATGTCTTGGAGAGCTTGGACATGGCTTCAAAAGCTGGGAAAAATCGTTACCTGTGGCACGGACAGAGTAACTTGACATCGACGCTTGTGAGATTAAAATCCACGGCAATAAGACTCGGTCTCAGAGAACAGATCCAGGATATACAGAAAAATTACCGGGCTTATACTAATGACAATGATGAGACCTGTGATGAGTTGATGATGTCACTTGAGGAACCTGTTGATGAAGAAACTTATTGCAGTGATACGGCTATCAAGGAAGACAAGAGCCTCGGTGCAATGTGCCAGAAATTTGTCATGTTGTTTTTAGTTTCTATGAAGGTATGTTTTTTTTTACGGTAACTAATTATCTGAGGACAAAATAACCGCAAATATAAATTACTATTTAAAAAAAAAAACTAGTGTAACGGTACCGAAGTCCACTTCCGTTTTACGGGAGCCCGTTTCCTCATCTATTTCAGGTAAACACGTACTGCGGATGCTCCTACTTCCTCTCTAGATGACATTCTTAATCGAAAAATATAATCGAGTGTCTGAAGATGGAAACTAACCGGAAGTATAATCAAAAATTGTCATTGCGAGTGGTATCTGATCACAGCCATCACGAATCCATACCTCTGTGGGCTAAACACTATCGTTAGGAAATAAAGAGACTCCAGTCAACGTGGACTTGGAAAAAGAGTCTCCTCCATTTATTATCATTCAGATTCCAGACATTCTATAAGCGCTAAATTTCCCTCATCTAATAACTTATAAAATTTTAATTTTTCGCGTTATTACTAAATTTAGAAAATACTAGAGCTAAAGAATTGTTTATTAATTAAAAAAACACGTGCTTTATTAATGAATTCAAATTTTATTGTTTTCGCGCAATTATATTTAGGATTATTTTGTCCTGAGTCAAATTTAACAGAACACAATTTTGTAATACTAATGATTAAATAATTTTTTTATTTAGAATGGAGTTATTAATTTAGAAATAGCGGCTAAAGTTCTGATACTTGATAATACGGATAATCAATCAGAAATGATGACAGACAATGGCTCGAGATCGCGGTTTAAAACTAAAGTACGCAGATTGTATGACATCGCCAACGTTTTGACGGCCATCGGACTGATTAAAAAAATTTATTTGTTTGATCGGTCGTTAAAAAAACCGATTTTTAAATATTTTGGGCCTGATGTTGAGTCTACGGAGTCATTCGATGCTGGTAAATATTTTTTTTTTATTTACTTCATCTATTAAATAATTATCTAGCAATTAATTATTTTATTTTCCAACAAACATTTAATTTAATTTTTAAACAGAAATGTTTTAAACTTTCTTGTCAAAAAAATTAAAATATTTATAAAAAATATTTAGTTACAATTAAATTTTTTATCAGAGCAAACAAATGACTCGTAAATTTACAATTTATTTTTTTATCCGGCGTTAAATTCATTTAATAAAAAAAAAAGTGAACGTCAATTGTTATAAGTGACGCGTCGCCAAATTAAAATTAATTAATTATTTAATAAATAAGTAAAAAAATATTTTTATTACTTTCTTAAATAAGATCTTGATTAATTAATAATTAATAGTAAATTTATTTTACAGACACACCAATTAGTAAAATATATAATTCATCAATTGGAATGTCAACGCCAGACAAACGTGTGACAGGACATTCCCACAATAGTTATGTCGACACATCCGCGAATTCAAACTGCAAAAGCTTTATCCAAAATTGTTACAGTACTCCGACCATAGACAAGCGTAAATTACGCAAAAGAAAATTATTTGATGCTGGTAAAATAATTTTAATATTTATTTATCCTAATCACTTATTATTAATTACTTAATTAATATATTAATAAATTATAATTATAGACTCAGCATCATTTTCACGAACAAACAGTCTTCCAAACCTTGATAATAAATCGCGGTCACTAGAACGTTTAGACGATTCAATATTGCGTGTGGCTGAAATGGAGCTGGAAAAATTAAATTCCACTGAAGAATTAAAACCAAAGGCATGTACGAAATTACTGACCCGCTATAAGTCGGATTCGTGTATAAAAAATCATACAACGGAGCATCAGACACTAGCGCTATCATCATTACCGTCGCCAATAAATCAAACTGTCAAGACTGAGCCAAACGATTTAATCCTAGAACTTGGGCAAGAAATAAATAACCAAAGTCTAATGCAGAGTTCAAATCCCGCATACCAGACTTTGAAAGTTCCTCCGTTAATAAATTCTAAAAAATTAACATCTGCAGTTGTTAAAACTAAACCTGTTCATAAAATAATGAAACTTATACCCATCGGAAGTATTTCGACGCTTCAGGATCCGCACTCTCCAAGTAATAGTAGTAGTAGTAATAATAGTATTAAAAAAATATTAATTCCTAAAGCTGTGGATGTTGATAGCAGTAACGCAAGAGTTACTAAAGTCGCGCGATACAAAATTGATCAGACAAAACCAACGAGAGTCATTAACTTGACTAAAATAGATCCTAATAAACTGATACCTATTAAGCGGAGTGATTTTAAATTTTCATTTGCTGACGTTAAACCTCTTGTTGTTCAGCAGCATGATCACCATCAGCAGCAGGTTATTGATAATACGATTAATTTAAATAATAACTCCGGCTATGCCATGCTGACGCGCATACAGGCGACTAGTGTATCACCTGGTGATACTTTCAAGGCTATTAAAGTCGGTAATACTTTGCAACTTGTACCGCTTAATAGCAGCAATAATAATGATAAGAGTAATTAAAATTATAAAATTATTTTTATTAATTTTTACTTCAAATGATTTATTTATTAGATTTAATTTAAAAATTTATTACTGTTTAGTTAATTACAGACTTATTATTTTTTGAGTTTTGAATTTAATTTTAAAGATTTAATGACTAAATATTAATCATTGACTATTGATGCGTTTAAAATTAATTTGAAAATTTATTTAGTGTATATAAGATAAATATTATTGATTTTATCAATTATGATTTTGTTGATATTGAGGTAGATAATTATTATTATTATTATTATAAATAATAATGGTTATATAATTAATTAATAAGAGTTTAAGTGAATATAATTATTGTACTGTTATTAAATATTTTTTTTTATTGTTTAAAGTGAACTTTTAAAAATTATAAAATAAAATTTATTGAGAAAATTATATTTAGTATTAATTTAAAATATTTTATTAATTATTAATAAATGATATTTTAAAAATATTCAATGTTTTATTTGTTTTTTTTTTTTTATAATGTAATTAATAAGAGAAGATAATCAGTGCGGGCAGTTGAAGTTTTTTTTTAACGTGGCCCACTTTACGTCAAAATCAGATTTTAAAAAAAAGTTATTTAACTTTTTAAATTGACTGCCGTTCGAGGTGACCAACTTGCCCCATCCTGGTCTACAAACCGTAACTAAGAATTTCTAAATAAAAAATTGTTTTTTTTTTTTAAATGTCTCATCTTACCCCGGTATAAAAGTATATCCATCAACAAAGTAATGAACTAAAATTTATTTGAGTAAAAGAAAACGCGCAGATGTTGGGTATATTTAAAATTGACTCATAAGCCAGCGTTGATTTCTACCCAGTGGAAATATTCTCCATACAATTTAAAATAATACTCAAAGATTACACAATTCAAATACGTAAAGATTACACAATCTCAACAAAACAAACTTTTCATCCCCTCAACAGCTCGAATTTTTAGCAGACATTTCTACGATATTTAAAACCTCGTGCGCATTGTCTTCATTGCCACTGGCATCATCATGATCAACTGGATCACACATTTATAGCCTGACCCATATAACCGTTAATATTTAGAAAATATTTGACCTTGAGTGCGCCGCCGTAAAAAATTTCTTACACTAAATTTTTTAAAAATAATTTTAAAAATTCCGTAACTCGAGCTAGCTCCCATACATTATTTTTTAATTTTAAATTATGTACAAAAAAACATATATATATGGTCATATATATATGTAGGGCGTATTTGTAGCTTAATAAAAATGACTTTATACAATTTATGATAGCCCTCTTTCTTGTTTAAAAATATATACATATACATATATATAGTAAAGAAGAAACTCCTAAAATTAGAAATGAAAAATTCTAAATGTATGAAAACGGTGGGAAGATGATGACTTAAACATATCTCGGAATAAGAATTCACATGGACGTTTTATTTATCCGGTGTTATAATATTCTCAGTGAGTGCGCTTATGTTGAGAAGTATAAAAGTGACTCGCTGTTGATCTCAATACTTCAGTCAACTCCTGATAGTGGATGATCATCCAGCAATTTAAACTTTTAAGATTTTATTTAAATAAAAACAGTCGAGATGGCTCTTGAACGTCAAGTCCGTGCCAAGGTACGACTATCGTGTAAAAGTGTTTAAATTATTTATAAATTTTTTAATAAATTTTATTTTCTTGTGATTTAGACTCTGGCCAAACGCGATCCTCAACAAGAAAAAGAAGCGCAGGAATGGATCGAAGCGATTCTTGGTAAAAAATTCCCAGCTGGTGAAGCATACGAAGATGTAATTCGTGATGGTCAAGTACTTTGTGAAGTTATGAACAAACTTGCACCTGGATCTATTCCTAAAATCAATACATCTGGCGGTCAATTCAAATTGATGGAAAATATTAACAAGTAATTTTATTTTAATTACTGATTTATTTTTTAAAAATTAATTACTTATCTTATTTAATTAATTACAGCTTCCAAAAAGCCATGAAGCAGTACGGCGTCCATGACGTTGATGTTTTCCAGACCTCAGATTTAT
Organism: Microplitis manilae; assembly: GCA_030273425.1. NCBI lineage: Eukaryota > Metazoa > Arthropoda > Insecta > Hymenoptera > Braconidae > Microplitis > Microplitis manilae. Next base: position 16,651,545 of record CP092730.1, on the reverse strand, counting down.
TTGAGAAAAAAGACATCGCTCAGGTTACGACATCACTTTTTGCTCTCGGCCGTACTGTAAGTAACTACTTTTTTAATTAGGTAATAAAATTAATTACTCAATTAAATTTAATGTTAATTTTTGCAGACTTACTTACACCCTGAGTGGAAAGGACCTTACCTAGGACCCAAGCCATCTGAAGAATGCAAACGCGAATTCTCTGAAGAAACTTTACGCGCTGGACAAACGATCGTCGGATTACAGGCTGGATCAAACAAAGGCGCGTCTCAAGCCGGGCAAAATATCGGCGCTGGTCGTAAAATTATTCTTGGAAAGTAAACCGGATATTTATTATAAATTACAACCGTTTATTTTTCTTTCCCGTGCAATGCAAAGCAACATTGTTTTATTTATTTAAATTTTTATATAATTAAATCAATATACTATTAATTTTGTCTTATTTTTTACTTCATTATCCTTTTTATTTTTTTTAATCACTTAATTAGTTACATTAATTATATGTTAATTAATTATAAGTGTTTCGTTAATAAAAAAATATATAAAATTATTTAAATATTTTTACCGCAGCGCAGTTTTTTTTTTACAAAACCTTGAAATTTATTTTAAATTTACTCCAGTGAATTTTAAAAATAATTTCTATTTTGAAAAACAATTAGTAAGTTTTAATTAAGAAAATTGTAATTAATAAATTAATAATTAAATTCAAAATATTTTAAATTTTATTAAAATTCATATTTATTTTTAAACAAAATAATTACATGCACAATTTATTAACTAAACGCAATATTAAATCTAAAAATAAAAATGTGTCGCGAGTGTAACATGTCAGTAATAGTCACGTAAACATGTATACATTATTTTGAATAAGACTATTACGTCTGACAGCATACTTACTATATTCTACTTAAAATATTAAAATAAAAACAAAAATAAATTATAAATTCAAAATTCTCGTAATTGGAAAAGAATAGAAGTTTACTTCTTATAAATAATAAATCACTTCCTTTAGTTTCACCTATTACGGAAATGCAAATAAGAATACCCATGGAAATCAATATCCGTTTGTAACGTAATAAGTTTATTGGTATTAAACAGACGGCAAATTGATTGATTACATTAGGTTCTAAAATTGTAAGATTTCGTGGCTGGGTAAATAATTCAATACTCAGAGATAATAATGCAAGACACAATGCATAATTATAAAGTGGCACGCGATCCGCCGGATGTACATTTTGCTATAATTTGTAATAAAATTACCATTAGATATTTTTGTCAAAAATTATTTAATTATTTTACGTTGTCGTCAAGTCTCGATGCCTTGTTTATTATCATTATTTTTACTCGTGTTTGTGTTTTTATTGTATATATTTTTATATATTATGAATAGTCTGATGAATCTAACGGCTATTTATGAATTCATTTTTTGGCATAAATAAATTTATGACATATTTTGTGACTCAGTTCGGGAAAAGTCAGACGTGGTGAGTTTTGAAATATGAAACGATTTCGAACTTATTTGAAATTTAAAAAAATTAAATTTTTAATTGCAGGAAAATGAGGATTTTCCAAATTACTGGAAATCTCATCAGTTTAAAAGATGGAATTTTCCGATTTTTCAAGAGTTGTACTTCATATCATGATCCTGAAGTTAGCAGACAATTAAAAATTTTTGGATTTATTTTTCAACGGTTCAATTTGAAAAAAATAAATGAATAAAAATATGCACATGTAGGAAATTTAAAATACTACAGGTGCAATTTTTCGAAAAATTTTTTTTTTAATAATTTACCGTTTTTCAAAAATTCAAAAGTTATTAGACGTCGGCTAAATTCAGTATCATCTTCATATCGACAAAAATTACTAAAAATTTGTGAATTTTGGTCATTTTTGAGATTCGTACAATTTTCTTCGATACTACAATAGTTCGAAAAAATCGAAAATTTTGAATATTCATACCGATAAGGCTCAAATATTTTTTGAAAATTTTGAATTGTAATTTTATTTTTTTATTTAAAAAGAAATGAATAAATTTATTGGAAACGTCCTTGCGAAATTTCATTGTCATTTACTGCCAATTCCATTCTACAATTTTTTCAACTTATATTTGTAAATATATATTACGAAAGTTCGAAAATGTCTCGAGTTTGAAGTTCGAAACGACAAACATTTTTGATATTTTTTTTTACAGGATAGAAATTAAAAAAATAACAAAAGTTGAATTTTATTATTTTAAAAAACTTTTTTCTAATTTACTTTCCTGGCAGTTTTTTTTTTATTAACAGTAGGTTAAATAAATATTGTTATCTAACATAAAATTACATGATGATAAAGTTAATTTTTATTTTTATCAGCAGTCGATAAGAAATTTGAATTTCCTTACAAAAAAACCTGGGATTTTCTAATTTATCAAAATAATTTGAAAAATTGCCCTGATGGCAACCTTAACCATAAGTTAACTTCAAGCTACAGCCGTATTCTGAAGCCAACTTGAAGGAAAGTGTTGCAGAGCAAGCAGTTACCTTTAAGTTGACAGTAAATTGTCTGTAACTGGAATTCAATTTGACTACAAGTGTTACTGTCAGACAATGACGTTAAGTTGATTGAAAGTTTCACTTGAAATTGACGGCAAGTTCTTCTGCCAAATTACATTCAGATGACAGCCGTAGATTTGCATCAACTTGCACGCAAGTATTATCCAGCCGAAGCTTGCCAGAAAATTGTCGTTAAGTTAGCCGTATGCTTCACTGCAGAACTTGCTAAGCAATTATATTTCGAGTGTGCCTATCAGGGTGAATGAGAAAAAAATTGATTGGATTTGATTACAAAAATCAATGACTAATAAAAACTCATAAATTTATAAATAAACCCAGACTTTAATAAAATGAAGTATAACAAATTGGCAAACAGCATTGTTGATAATTGTACAAATCGCGTGACACAATATCTTTTAGTAAGCGAATAAAAGAGAGTAAAATTGGTGAGTAAGACTCATCGTCACATCTATATGCAATAATTATATATATATTATAATATGAATACGTATGCACATTCGCTAGGAGTGAGTCATCCAACTTCTGGTTGGATTTATAGGTATTTCTTGGCAATTTCACTCAACTCATTTATTTTAGTACTTATGCCATCGTAATCGCCCACATTTACACTCCCGATATTACTATTTAAATTTTTCAATAATTTTCTACTTATGCCACGTATCCAGTTAATAACATCAAAGTTATGTCACAACTCCGATAAACTCTTATTTAAAATTTAATATTTTAGCGCTCGCTATTTTAAGCAACACTCGTAATCGCTGGACAATTACAAAATAACTTAAATATTTTTTTGTATTTTCAGAGCTTAATTATTTGAATAAAATTAATGTGACTCAGGTATTAAATGATATCAAAAATAAAATAAAATATTTCAGTCATGTAAGCTGACAATTAGTCAAAATGAAAAGAAATAAATAAAGAAACGTTAAATTAAAGTGACAACTCACGTTTTATTTCTTAAAATATCTACAAGAATATTTTTCGATTTCTTTTATTAACTCATTACTCGTTCTGTTTTTAAATAAAAGTTCATGCACTCGTGAGTATTCATGTCTTTTTTATATAAGTATACTTACGTACAAATACTCTCTATATATAGATGTTATATTTACTAAAGAAGAAAAGTTTTCTCTCATAGTGGAAATTTTTCTCTGCATAAAATTATAATAATTTTTATAAATTGAAAATCTTATTTTTTCGAGAAAACTAGAAAAATGTTATCATGCCAGACAAACATAAGGCCTGATAAGTCAAACATTCATAAAGTCTTCAACTTAGTTTTTAATTAGTAATGTAAAAAATTTCTAAGGGAGAGTAAAAATTTTTTAGCGCCAAAATTTTTTTTTCCTGTGTACTTTTCACATTTTACTGAAAAATTTATATAAGCTTCATATGGACTCCATTTATTAATTTACACTGTAAAAAATTAGAATAGGATTCGGAGTGATTACGAATTTTATTTCAATTCGAATTTACTCCCGCCTCGAAGTTTTAGAATTTTTACAAAAAATCACTTCATATACGTAAATGGGGATTTTTATACTGTTTTTGACTTCGGTTCGAAGTTTTAATATTTAAATAAACTTCACTTTGGAGTAAATTCACTCAGAGGAGCATTCACTCCAGATTTAACCCGCGTTCACTTAGTAAATTTTTTGCACATCTGTTCTGTTTCATATATAAACATATATGCTTCATATACAAATATATATGCGTATATAATCAGATAAAGCGTATAAATATGGATGTACATAAATTTGGATATATATTTATATAAGAAGCATATAGATTAATATTTAGTCACATATGATCATATATACTTTTTTTCGAGATTGTATTTTATTAAAAGCTGCAATGGAGACTAAAACATTAAGTGTTTAATATCAATTAGTATAATAAATATATTTAAAGGTAAATTATAATTTCATAAAAATATATAATACCATCGTTAAAATTCAAGTTTTTCGTATCGTCCAAGGACGCGTACGTTTAAAATCCAAAAATATATTCATAACGATTGCTTACTCGTTACCTAAACTATCATACGTTAACTATAATAAATATATATATTTATATACGTTATTTCTATAATAATGACTAGCATTATACTTAATTATATCTTTAGACTTAAAAAAATGATTGTATATTAGGTAAATTTTTTATAAATCTATTCATAACTAATATTAATCATGATTCAAAAAACATTCTTATAAAATGATTTTTTTTCTTTAATGCCGGCAATTAATTACTAACGATGGCTGAACTCCAACAGGCATTAGACTAAATTTTCGTGATGATACTCAGTAATAAATTTTTCAGGCATTAATAGAACTTTTATTATTATATTTTTATTTTCAGGTGTAATCAAGATTATCAGATTATGTAATTATTATTTTATTTAATGCATGCAGAAGTTATAATTTTTTATAATGACTCATTGAGATCTGCAAGTTTGTCTCGAGGGCGTCTGCTAGTCACAAACTAAATTTGGTTACCTTAGAACGAGGATTGTATTACGTGCGTGGGATATTTCTATAATATTTCGGTATCATTGTATATTTATATATATCTGTCAACACACTACTCTGTATTATTGCATTTGTAAACAGTATGACCGTTTAATTGTAATTATTTTATTAATAAATACTGTTGTAATTTTTTTTTAAATATTCTTCGAATCCACACTAATTATTTTAAACATTTCATTTCTTTTTTCAAAAGTTTAAAGATCTAAAAAAATTGTAGAGACAAATTTTACTAAATTATTGTCAAAATTTCAAAACAAAATCTTTTTGAAAAAATTCGAAAATTTTAAACAATTACTAAGGCAAATTTTACCAAATTATTTTCAAAATTGTAAAACAAAATGTTTTTTATAAATTTGAAAATTTTAAATAATTACTAAGACGAATTTTACCAAATTATTTTCCAAATTTTAAAACAAAATCTTTGTAAAAAAATTTGAAAATTTAAAGTAATTACTAAGACGAATGTTACCAAATTATTTTCAAAATTGTAAAACAAAATCTTTTTTATAAATTCGAAAATTTTAAATAATTACTAAGACAAATTTTACCAAATTATTTTCAAAAATTTAAAACAAAATCTTGGTAAAAAAGTTTAAAAATTTTAATAATTACCAAGACAAATTTTACTAAATTATTTTCAAAATTTAAAAAAAAAAATCTTTGTAAAAAAATTTTTAAATTTTAAACAATTACTAAGACAAATTTTACTAAATTGTTTTCAAAATTTTAAAACAAAATCTTTGTAAAAAAATTTGAAAATTTTAAATAATTTCTTAGATGAATTTTACCAAATTCTTTTCAAAATTTTAAAACAAAATCTTTTTTAAAAAAGTTTAAAAATTTAAATAATTACCAAGACAAATTTTACTAAATTATTTTCAAAATTTTAAAACAGTTTTTTTGAAAAAGTTTGAAAATTTTAAATAATTACTAAGACAAATTTTACCAAATTATTTTCAAAATTTTAAAACAAAATCTTTGTAAAAAAATTTGAAAATTTAAAGTTAATTACTAAGACGAATGTTACCAAATTATTATTGTAAAAAAAAAACCCAATTTCTTTTAAAATTTCACATAAAAAAATAAAAATTTCACAATACAGCGAAATTTCTAAAGATTTAAATTCCGATAAAATAATCAAATCTATAAATATAATTTTATTTGTTCATTAAACATAGGTTTATTTATAAACAACATATTTATTTATTCAAATGTATATAAATAGACATACTAATGTCCAATATATATATTTAATTTTGTAAATAAACAGGTATTATATTATCAGCAATATTTTGAACAGTAACCATCTAAAAAATTAATAACGTCCCTGAATATTTATGATAATATTTAAGATTTCTCGTTTTCTTCACGTTCTTATTCCCAAATTATCAAGCCGACTAATACTAATTATAGAATGGTTCACGTAAGACGATATCTTACTGTAGAGCTTCTTCTCTTCCTCGTATTTTATGTAAAAAAAAAAACTTTTCCATTATAAATATACATTTTTTATACCCAAATATTAATAGAACTTTTTCTCATACTTCGATTAAAAAGCATAGAGACACAAGTCAATGATTTTTCTTTGAAAGTCAAATAAATACTTGTACGTAAACTTTTGTTAAATAGTTTACTAAAAGTATATTGATAAAAATTATTTAGTGTGAAAAATTAAATATTTATTTTCTTATGTTTTATTTTAAGTACAAAAGATTTAATATACATCTGACACATGTTGTATATTTGCATTAATGGAGGCTTAAAAAAAGTCCGCGTAGAGAGAATACATTTGATTGAATCATATTCACTAAATGTAATTCTTGTTTATGGTTAATCTAGTCTTATCCGAGCATGTGTTACTCTTCTTTATATATACATACATGTATACATTCTATACTGAATAGAAATTCTCTCTGAACTAACATAACATCTATAGTATATAGTAAAATACATATCATATATACATTTATTCTACTTGCATTTGCACGTTTTCGCTCACTCACCCGTTTTCCGTGTTTACCTCGGCACTAATCCTTGTACATTTTACTTATATTGACCTTCTACTGCAAATTACTCATACGTAAAAATTTGTCATTTATTTTATTCTATAACTTGTAATTTTATTTATCACACGAAGAAAAGTGGACTTAAAAATCTACAATTTTTTGAATATGCTGTCGTCAAAATAAAATTTTAAACAGGAAGTTGAGTTACCAAAATATTATTATGCTATTCTACACAGAAAAAATGTATGATCCTGAAGTTAGCAGACAATTCATAATTTTTGGATTTCTTTTTTAACAAATAAATTACAAAAAGAAAAAAAAAGTAAAAAAATGCACATTTAGAAAATTTTAAAACCTACAAGTGCAATTTTTTCAAATATTTTTTTTTTTGTAATTTATCGATAAAAAATAAATCCAAAAATTATTAGACGCTGGCTAACTATGATACTGAAGTGAGCAGACAGTTATCAATTTTCGGATTTTTTTTTTCAACAGCAATTAAAAAAAAAAAAAATATGCGCATGTAGAAAATTAAAAAAACTATAAGTGCATTTTTTGAAAATGTTTTTTTTTTAATAATTTATCGTGTTAAAAAAAATCCAAAATTTATTAGACGTCAGCGAACTTGATTTTCATAAAAATTTTGTGTATTAAAACTTATTGATAAATTTTAATGAAAATTATTTGTTAAAAATAGGAATTATAGTTGGGAGTAAAGATTTTTAGCGGCTCACGATAATAGTGACTTAACTTCCTGTTTCAAGTTTCGTCGACAGCATCCTAAAAATTCGTACATTTTTTATCTCCATTTTTTCCGTGCAACTTAAATAATTTAATAAAACTCATATTTCCAATCTTTACATATTCATTCATTTTATAAAAATATTTTCAATTATAAATATCATTATAATTCCTATATATATATAAACATATATTAGTAACTTTTAAGTCCAATGACACAGAGTCATAAACAAATCAGAGGTCAGTGTTCTCATTGAGTATTTACTTGAGAAATCTGCAATACGTCCAACAATACATTCTTAAATACTACATAATATACAATATATACATATATTACATTAACTTATACATCGTACAATAGTAGAATATTCACAACTAGTACTATAAATCACTAATAAAATAACAGTTTCTTGTATTTTTAATATAATTTATTTAGCAAATAAAAAAAATGCATTAAAATGTGAGTAAATTTACCGAAATTATTTATAAGATATTGTAGAAACTAAAATTATAAAATTAAATTTAGGCGGAAACATAAAAGTAGAAAAGGTTGTAAATTATTAGTTGACCCACGCCACCGCACGTGCGCTTAAGGGCTTTCTTTATAACCCTAACCTATACTTATGGGCACTTAACTCATCAGTATATTACAGATATGAGTATAGAAATAGAGAGCGTTTATGGTGATGGCAGCCATAAAATCATCACGAAGATCATGAAATAGTTAGGCGACAATAATTAAATGGGTAGAGTGAGAGAGAGAGAAAAAGGGAGTGCATGTAATCTTCTAGCTCTAGAATTATAAGAGAGAAGCGCGCGGAGGAGGCAGGCATCTCAAAATAGAAATTTGAGCAAGTAACTATTAATAGCGGATGAGTGCGTGCCATTGGCCCTCTCTCTTACTCTCACAATAACAATTATCTCTGTTGCATTGAAACATTGTACATCTCACGTTCCCGTTCCCTCTTTTTACTCTCTCGCGAGCACCCACCCACCCACTTCCAATACCTTATTTTGCTTCCCCTCGCCTCGCTCGATGGCGAGCCCAAAAAAATTGGCGGCATAATTTTTAAAATTTTTTTATTTGAAAAATAAAAAATTTCCATTGCACTCCGCCCAGCTTTGCCGCGGCTCAATGTATAGTCTCTTCACCTCACCACCATCGGGTCTCGTCATCTCAAAGTATCCTCGTCTCTCTCTCGTTACTGACGTTCGGGTAGTCCACGTGCCGTGTGCAAACCCAGACTCGCGACTATGACTAGGACGAGCCCGCGGCGAAAACAGCCAATTCGAATCCAGTATTAGTGCGGTTAACAGTGTTCCTAACAAACGGTGTCTTGTCTATTGTATTTTCATTTATCCTCCTCCACATCTATACTATTTAATTAACTATATTTTAATTATTTATATTTATATATTACCTAAGTGGTGAGTACTAGTTATCAGTTTTATTCAATAATTAACAATCAATATTCTTACAATAACTTAATATCCAGATTAGTGAGAGTCTACATGCGAAAGTAATTCGCCATCTATCGGCAAATTATTCAACCATTTTTTTTTTTTTTTTTTATAATTGCATTTACTTTAACTGATTATTACAATTAGACTAACATCCAACTTGTGAACGTGAAAATTTAAATTCAAATTTTCCCGCCATATTTAAATTTTTTACCCGAAAAAAAATAAATTCGCGAAAAATATAAAGAAAGAGATGTGAGATGGATGGATTTTTTTCACATGAGGGCTGAGGGGAAAGAGATTGCGCTCACTCGAGGACGTCGTTCCCTAATACGGAGTCGACGACGCCGGGTTGCCGGCCTACGACTCCCTCTACCTTGCCCTCTATATCTATATGTGTCTGCGCACAGATATAGAAATTCCCTCTTCTCACTACCGTTACGTCTACGGTGTCAACTGTTTTACTAACGTTATCCTATTTTTTATTACCTTTTTTTTTATTTCAACTCCATTTTATTCTCGTGCTCTACTCCGCTTACTCTACACGGTATTTTATCCATAATAAATTTTAAATTTTATTCCACATAACATTTTTACAGACATTTGATTCTACTAAACTATTTTTTTATCTTAATTTTTTTTTTTTTTTAAATAATTGCCGCCTTTTTTACTGAGATTTGAATTTTTAAAAATAAAAAATCGAATTTAAAATGATAAATTTATATTTGGGTTCACGTAACTCTGGATTGAATAATTTTAACATGCTTCCGTGCAACAGTAACGGAAATAGAATAAGATTACGAGACGATATTTTTAGATATAGATCTCGAGTGTGTGTATGAATGTGAATATACTTTTCATACATATTACAATTAATGAAAAAAAAGTTATCAATTAAAAGCAATAATTATTTTTATTTATTAAACAAATTTAATTTATTTATCACTAATGAACTGGATATTAATTTCAAAATTTTTTAAAATAAAAAACTGCGATATTCATTCATTTTAATTATCAATTAGTAATTAGTAATTGATAAAAAAATTAATTGACTTTTTAATTAATAATTAAGTATTAAATACTAATTATTTATGAAATACATATATATAAATATGTGGATATATTAATTGCAGTACACAAAATGCCTTTCAAGCCAGTGGAACATCCAAAATGCCCCAAGTGCGGCAAATCCGTTTATGCTGCGGAGGAACGCGTAGCTGGAGGACTTAAATGGCACAAAATGTGCTTCAAATGCGGTAAATAAATTATAATTATCTTACACACACATACATTTAGTATATCACCCCATAGACTCATCCCCTAAAAAAAAAAGCATTCTTTCGCCCCCAAATTTAATTCCATTATAAAAATATCTATTCAACTGGATTTTTTGAGAGAACTATTGGATCTACGCCTTAGGTCATAAGGACATTTTTTGCAGAGAATTTAATAAGCTTTCCAATGACCTCCTACAATGTACATTTATCTTGATAAATTTAGAAGATATAGTCAGTTACTCCAAAACAATTTTTAAAAAATGGCGAGTTGTGAATTTGAATTGAAAAAAAATGTTTTTATAATTTCAGGTCTGTGCAGCAAACTTCTCGACTCAACAAACTGCTCCGAGCACGAGGGTGAGCTGTTCTGCAAAGTCTGCCACGCCCGGAAATTCGGTCCCAAGGGGTACGGATTTGGCGGAGGCGCAGGCTGCCTCTCCATGGACCAGGGCGAGCACCTGCAGAGAGAGTGAGTGCCGAGGAGATCGCCCCCATATTGCGTCTCCCCACAGTTATGTCCCGAGATCCATTTGTTTGCTAATAAAACTCCCGATATAATTTTTTAAAAAAAAACGTACAAATTCCTAATCGTCTTGTCCTGTATTTAAATTTTTTAAATATCCAGATTGTTTTTAACCCCGAACCCCATAGAGCCACTTTTATATAATTAAAATCAACAATAATATATATATATATTTATTTTAATTTATTAAATGTACAAATTTACCCTCGATAAAATCAATATAATTTTTATTATAAATTAACTTGGTAAAATTCATTGATTTTATTGATTGTTTTTAATTACAACTGTCTTATTGTTTCCTTAAATGTGCGCACACTGAATCTCGTGAGACATAAGCACTGTTTAATAAATATATTATTATTATATAAATATAAATAATAATAATAACGATAATTTTTAAATTATTTTAATTATTATTGTGATTAATTTAGTACAGTGCGAGTCTGTTTCTTGTTTCATTTTAATTGTCTCCGTAATTAATTTTTTTTTTGTTCCTCAAACTTCTTTTTTCTACAAAAGCACAAACAATTAAAATTACTATTGACATATATATTTTTTTTGCTCACATAAAATAAAATGGTAATTAAAATTACAGTTTAAAAATAATTTATTAATTACAAAAAAATTAATTATCTTATTAATTAATTAATTATTATTTACAATAAACAAGAACTGACAACAATTTAGTTTTTAGGATTATTTGTACCATCTGTATTAAAAAAACTGCTACATTAAAAAAAAAATAATCAAAAAAAATTTATCAGAAAAAAAATAATTGATTTTTTTATTAATTACATTTTTTATTATTTTATTAACAATTAGTTGTTAAAATTAATTTCATATTTTTTTTATGAAATATCATAAATTAACATATTATTAATTATTAATATAAAAAAAAAATTAACATTGCTACAATTTTTTTTTTAACGAAAAAAAAAATTAACGTCAAAATTTAGGTAAAAAAAACAGAATTTTTTTTAAAATTTTTGTTTTTACAAAAAGTCGTATAATTCATCATAAAGTCCAATGGATTGAAATGAAAAGCAAACAACAAAAAAATATTAAAAAAAAAAAAAAAAATAGAATGCCTTCACCCGCCCCCGCCAGCCCCGCCGAGTTCGAGCCACCGGAGGCCCATTGATAAATCCGAATCACACCCACACACATGCATTCGTGACTATAATGGTGAGCACCGAGAAAAATAATTGCCAATTCCGCGTGATAAAGCTTGCCCGCGTATAAATATCCTGCACGGCCTTTTATTCACTTCAATTAAACACACACACACGCACACACTGCGTCATATTTATCAATTAAAAAAAAAAAAAAAAAAAAAAAAAACAATAATCACAATAATGCAAATAAATGAATAACAAAAGCAATAACAATATATATATATATAAAAAAACTCAATAATTTTTATTTCAAAAAATGAAATTTTATAATTATCGTGTGAATGTATCAGACAGACAATTTTAAAATTACAAATAAATAGAGTAAATAATTAAAAAAAAAATATTTTAAAAAAATGCACTTATTAATTTTTAAATTTTCTACATGTGCATTTTTTCAAAATTTTATTTTTTTGATTATTTACTTTATTTATTTATATATAAAAATTTTTCTGATGTCCGCTACATTCACACTCATTTATTGTCATACATTTATACACTTGTTTGACGCAAATCCCTAGCAAACCTTTTTATTCATCTAATAATTTTAATAATAAATATATATATAAATATCTAAAACTACTAATCTCTTGTTTTTAATCCAATTAACTGCCGATTTTTTTAACGGACCCAAACCAAGCCGGTCTAGCCCGCAAGCCTCGCTCAACTATCCATTATTATTATTACTATTATTATTATTCAATTATATATTTATGTTGCTTTCATATATTTTTATTTATTTATTTTTTTTTATCTATTTATTTTTTTTACCCTAAAAATTTTTTCTCTCTCTTTCTGTCTCTTTCTCTCTTCTATTTGTTTCTGTCATGAAAAATTTGACATGTGTCCTGTATTTATTGTCATAAATGTGCTTCTTGGCTCTCCTCTCGGGGCTCGGCGGAAGCGACTCGCGTGGTCGGGGTTATACTAACCATCAGCTAACCCAAACTTTATCTAACAAGATTATGTTGTCGGGAATTTTCGTCACTTGTTATAATTTATACCACTCATAAGTCACGACATCTATAAATACATTTTTTCATTTTTTATTTACACGATTATTCATATAAATTTATCTCGACATCATTTTCTATTATTATTATTTTTAATGCTTATTATTTATTTTTAAAGTAATAAATTAATGCTATCGAAGCTTACTTGCAATACTGTATATAAAATATACATATATATTTAATTATAATGATACATATTTATTTTTAGTGGTGATTTGAGAGGCTCGAGCGCAGTAATGGAACCCCGCGCAATTGCTAAAGCACCTGAAGGCGAAGGATGTCCGAGATGTGGTGGATTTGTTTACGCTGCTGAGCAAATGCTTGCACGTGGACGAGTAAGTGTTTAATTGTTGCCACTTAATTTAATCTTTTAGAAAAAAAAAAAAAAATTCATTTAGAAAAAAATTATTTGAATTTAAAATTCCCGCGGTTTGAATTTTTAAATGAATTTTTTTGATATATTAATAATCATCACTACGACCTTAAGATTTATTTAAAAATAATAATAATTCAAAATGAATATCATATTATGTAGCTCAAGGAATATAATTATTATTAGTGGGTTAAAATAATTTTGATGATGGAAAATTTTAAAACGGTCGAGTTATCGTTGGGTGGCCGCCCAACGAAATAGTTCTACTACTTGGCGGTGTTGCCAAGTAAAATGTAGCTCGAGTTTACTTGAGATTCGTTTATATATACTGTATATATGTATATATATGAGTATCATGTACATACTTAACATATGTACATGTGATCCAATAAAAAATCGATAAGGTTGCCAAGAAAGTGAAATTAATCGGGTGAATCTAATTGCCTGTATTATATATTAATATGCCAATTGATTTTACATATAATTTCAATATCATTTCATGTAGTGATGGTTATTTCAATTAAATATACAAGACTTTGTTTGATTATCAATTAAATTTTGATTTTTTATTTTTCAACAACTATCATTTTATTAAAATACTTTTTACGCATTAACTATTAGGTTTAGGCAATTTTACAAAGAATACTTTTTTGTTGCAAATTGAATTTCCTACAAAAAAGGTTCCAACGATTTTTTTGTAAACTTGATAGTTTACCTGTAAATTTATTTTGAAAATAAATTTTTTGCATATTCAAACTTGCCAAATTTTCTAAACCAAATATTGTTTTGCCAAAACACTTTTTGCACGTAAACTATGGGGTTTATGAAATTTTACAAAGAATACTTTTTTGTCAGAAATTAAATTTCCTACAAAAAAGGTATCTATGAATTTTTCTCTAAAGTCTATGGTTTACTTGCAAAAGGTCAAAGAAGTAATTTGTCATTTCATCACAAAGTCTTGTTTAAATAAATAAAAATATATAAGTAGTATGATAAATATAAGCAATGAATATGAAAGCGTGCGTGAGTATATGCCAAAAATACTTAAAAAGAAAAAAAGTAAAGCCCGGTGTCATATTATGTCTCCTGAATTCTTATGACCAGGCTTTCCATAAGACATGCTACAAGTGCAAAATTTGCAACAGGACACTGGACTCTACGCTTCATTGCGATGGTCCGGACCGTGAGATATATTGTCGAGGTATCATTAGTCAAAAAAAAAGTATCAATAAACAAAAACGAAAAAAAAATAAAGTACATTGCTCTTTGAGTTTTTTTTCCATTATTTTTTCATACTAAAAATATGTTTTTTTTTTATACGTGTTTTTCATCCTAAATTTCCATGCCCCATTAAAAAATTATTGTGAAGTCTAAATCTTTTGCACGCCGACATATTAAAAAAAAAAAACAGAGACATTAAATGAAAAATTTTGAAAAATAAAAAATTGTGACTAACATTTTAAAAAAATGAATCCTTTGTGTCCGATGTACAGCAATGGCACAGAGAATGTTTTAAATGTGGGCTCTGCTCAAAACGATTAGACTCCGTCAACTGTTGCGAAGGTCCTGACAAGGATATTTACTGCAAAGGTGAGCTAATAATACTAAAATTAACTTAAATGTTTAAAAAAAAAAATGTCACATTACCAGTCACAAGTTACGACACCATTTATATAAAAATAATATAATTTTCTTAGTCTTAATTACGAAACATAATTTCATTTATCATGACTGTCATTTACCGGCTAAAAATATAAATATAATTATGACAGTCATTGAGAAAATTCATTGAATACTCAGCTAGAAATGTCATATCAATTAAAATCTATAATTATATAATTTTAACAAAATAATTTGATAATTATTTATCAGTTTATCAGTTGAATGTTAAATCGTTCTGTGATTTATAATTATCTATTTTCATTCTGACACAATTTTTATTTTTAACCACACTGTAAAAAATTTGCGGAGTAAACGCGGACTTAAATAAAATCCAGACCACTCGGAAATTAATCCGCTAATGTAAAACCAAACTCCTTATTTACTCCTATGCGGAGGGATTTTTTTTTTGAACTTCGAAACTCCAAGTGACGGCAAAGTGAATTTGGATTTAAATAAAATACTTGCCACTCCGAATGCACTCTAAATTTTTTACAGTGTATTGCAATCATTTAAATTAATGTAATCAGTGTCGTGACTTGAGTCGCAAAAAAAAAATTAAATAATTTGGAGTTAATCGGTATTTTGTTCAGTCTGCTATGGCAAGAAGTTCGGTCCAAAGGGTTACGGCTACGGTCAGGGTGGTGGTGCCCTTCAGAGTGACTGCTACGCAAACGGGTGGGTTTTTTTAGCAAGACAAATTATAAATAACTTTTAACTAATTCACATATTTTTTATAATTTTAAAAATTGTTTTTCGATTACCATTAATTTATTCGAGTCGTATTTTCCAAGTTCCGAGAGTTCTTTGTTTGTCATATATTTGGAATTAAATTTAAATTTTCAAGCAAGTAGAGAAAGAAAACTGTAAACTTGGGACTTGGATTAATAAATTTAAATTCTGATCGAAAAATAATAATTAATTAAATTAATTATTTTTGCGTAAAAAAAACTCAAAGGCAGAGCAATGTCTGCCTCGGCTTATTTATGACATTAAATAATTATTTTGTTAAATTTAAATTGAGAAAAAATAGAAAAAGTCCGCTTATCTGCTTAACAGCTTGCTATCCGAAGAAATTCGGGCCGCGGGGCATTGGTCATGCAGGACTTGTATGGCTGGGGCTGCAGTGCGACATTGAGGACGATGGGTACGCGCGTCCTTTAATGCTAATTTTATTTATGTATTAATTACCCATGTGAAAAAAAAAATCCTTGAAAAGTGTTGGCTGTTCTAAAATTCAAAAACTCAAACAACGAATGTTTTTTTGAACATCTGAAAATACAGAGTAAAAAACTGTGCTAAGTGCAAAAAATTTGTATTTATCCCGAGAAATTTTTTTTATTGTAAATTGAATGATCAATATTTTTCGCGCCAAAAAATACTTTTTTTATATCCATTTAAAAAGGGATCAATTCCAACATATTATTTCAGTTCAAAATACGGCCAAAAAAAAGCTAACTTTGAACTACTTCTGAAATTCATTTTGAATACATTTTATAGTACTGTAAATCAGTGATTTTTCCTTTGAATTTAAAGAAATTTTAAATACGTTCCAAAAAAACCATGTCACGTTTTCAAATTTAGAATTGTCAACATTTTTTATTTTCACGGAAAATATTAATATTTTTAATTATCCTTCATAATCCTTGTCCATTAATATTTCAAATTTTTAAACTAAAACATGTATTTTTATTGATGTTTATATTAATTGCTTATTTAATGCTATTGCTGCATCTTTTCATAAATTTTCAAAATTTCAGTTTTATTTTGTGTCAACCAAAAAAAAAAAAAAAAAAAAGTTACTAATAAGCATCACCTACTTTTTGGTGTAAAACGAACAAATTAAAAAATGCATGTACCAGTTTTTGGGATTTCAATAAAGTATTTAATCAGTACACGATCGATTATCAATAATAATAATAATAATAATAACATGTATATTATTTTAAAAAAATAGCGATGCAGCCCCACGCACTACAGTGGTGGACACTGCGTGCATAAAAGCACCGCCAGGAAAGGGATGTCCTCGTTGTGGAGGCGTAGTATTTGCCGCGGAACAAGTTCTGGCGAAAAGTCGCGAGTGGCATAGAAAATGTTTCAAGTGTCACGATTGTTCGAAAACACTTGACTCGATAATAGCTTGCGATGGTCCTGATAAAGACGTTTACTGTAAAACTTGTTATGGAAAAAAATGGGGACCTCATGGTTATGGATTTGCTTGTGGATCTGGATTTTTACAAACTGATGGTCTTACGTAAGTCTTATTTTCTTAAAGCCGGACAAATTTTTACTTTCTTTTACTTAAATTTTTTTTTCTGCCGAAACTGTTGAAAAATTTGTGGTCACCATGATTATTATTTATATATATGTATATATTATTAAATAAAATTAAAATGATTTATAAATATATAGAGAAGAACAAATCTCAGCAAGTAGACCATTCGCTAGCCCAGATACAACTTCAATAAAAGCACCAGCAGGTCAGGGCTGTCCCCGATGCGGTGGAATGGTATTCGCTGCCGAGCAACAACTTGCCAAAGGGACAATGTGGCACAAAAAATGTTTCAACTGTGCCGAGTGTCATCGGCCTTTAGACTCAATGCTCGCTTGCGATGGACCTGACAAGGAGATTCACTGTCGCTCGTGTTACGGCAAACTCTTTGGACCCAAAGGCTTTGGATTTGGTCACACTCCAACTCTGACATCGACTAACGGTGACGGCGCACCTTCATTGTAAGCGACAATTAGATTACTTTTAAAAATATCAAGTGAATTTTTTTAATTTAATTGAAATAAAATATTGACATTTTAAATCGACAGCATTGACGCTAAACCACAAATAGGCACAAAAAGCGCCGATGGACATGGGTGTTCACGTTGCGGTTACCCAGTTTATGCTGCCGAACAAATGATCTCCAAGGACAGACTTTGGCACAAACGCTGCTTCAGTTGTGGTGCCTGCCATCGTTCATTAGACTCGACCAATCTTAATGACGGACCTGACGGTGACATCTACTGTCGCGGATGTTATGGACGTAAATTTGGACCACGTGGTGTTGGTTTTGGTATGGGCGCCGGTACTTTAACGATGGCTTAATTTATTTATTTATTATAATCATAATAATAATTATTTAATCTTCATTATTTTCATTTTTTTTGTTCATAAATCGGTTTTAATTAAATTAAATAATAATTAATTAATGAATAAGTAATGAGCCAACGATAACTAGATATTTAAATATAAATAATCGTCAGGTTACCGCGGATTCGAGTTAACAGCGAGACGAACAAGACGATTTCATTTTTAATTAATTAATTAATTAATTAATAATTTTTAAATTTTATTTATTAATTTAAATATCAATAATATCATTCATTAATTTTCGCTGAATTTGATTGATAATTTAATTTAAAAATTATATTCATTTTATTTTTAAAATTATCGATGGGTAAAAAAATAAAATATTTTATTTAGTTGTGTCAATACGAACGAACGTTTTAAAAAAAAATAATAAAAAAAAAGAGACGAGTTTTGTTTTGTACAATAATTGAACGTCAAAATGCCGTGAGCAAACAAATAATACCTGAACTTTTTATCCATGTTGCAATAAAATTACTTACCTTGGATATACATCGGGTATTTGTTTTTTTTTTTTTTTTTATTTATTTTTTTTTTTTAATTAAATTTATTTAGCTCGCGGATATTTTATTCGTTACGAAATTAATAACGTAATTTAGTGCGCGTTTTAATACACGGTTATAATTAAAAATAATATACAAAATATTATTAATTATTAAATTAACGTTATTATTATTATTATTATTTTATGTTAAAATGATTAATTTTATTGTGTATTACGATAAATAAAGATTTAAAAATATTTTCAATAAATATAAGATATAAAATTTAAATATTTATTATTCATTTTTATTTCCTGTTTATTTATCCTTTGAAAAAATTAAAAAAACAATTTATAATTTTTTGTTTATACACAGAAAAAAAAAATTTTTAAAGAATTAAGAAATTTTTTGCACTATGATTTGAAGACAAAAATTTTTTTGAGCCAAGAAAGCGAAATTATAGGAAGTGTTCCAATGCATTACAGGAATAGTTCCCATAATAGTATGAGTACAATCTCCATACTATTATGGAAACCATTCCCGTAATGGTATGGGAAGTATTCCTATAATTTTATGGGAACCATCCTTATCATATCAAAATCTTTTTTTGCACAACAGTGTAGAAATTTTTTCAAAATTTGAGATTTTATCGAAATTTAAATTTTTATTTCTAAAATTTGAATTTTCTCGAATATTCTGCTCTGACAAAAAATTCCTGTTAAAAATTTTGATATTTTTTGCCAAATGCGAATTTTTTTTTCAATGTTTGAATTTTTGTTTTTATGTTTAGTATTATTTCTGTGTATTGTAGAGGAGAGTGGGGTCAATTGAACTAAGGGGCAATTGAACCAGTAAGCTTAAAAAATCGAAAAAAATATAAAAATGAATCGCCCTCTTGGAATTATATTTTAATACACTAAACCTTAGTCTGATCAAAATTTCGAACCAATATGATGATTTAATTTTAAAAAATTCAAGTTTTTGTGTTTTTAGGTATCTAAACCTTGATTTTAGTTCTTGGTAAATTGTTTAATAATTTTTTAATTTTCAAATGAAATCTTAAAATTTTTTTTGCAATACCTTCTTACATATATTAGTCATAAATTTCTAGCTTTACTTCTAGTACAATAGTTCTTGAATATATTTTTTTAAACTAATTATTTCAATAAAATCATATGGGGTCAATTGAACCAGTACTCGCAGGGACGGTTGAACCACACGAATCACACTGTGAGCATCAGACATGCGCGCGCATCTTGACAGAATGTGAAAACAAGCTAAACTAACCAAGAAAAAAAATAATTATATTGACAGAAGTTTTAAAAGTGATTGTTATAACATATAATGTTATATAAAATAATAAATATTATTAGAAGTGTTGTAATTTTAGTTTCAAGCTGTAATTAATAGTAAAATATTCATTAAAGTCATTCATTGGTGGTTCTAATACTCTTGGTTCAATTGTCCCCGACTAGTGGTTCAATTGCCCCCGCAAAGGGGACAATTGAACCATTTGATGCAGTTGTAAAATTTCGTATTTATTGAAAATTTTCATCATTCGTTAAGTTATGTGCTTGTGAGAAATGATAGTCTGTATAATAAGTTATAATTTTGTAAAAAAAAAAGTTATCATTTTGCTTTTATTCATATAAAAAAAAAATGTCTAAGTATTTTTGGTTCAATTGACCCCACTCTTCCCTACAAGTGATTTACATACTTCTTTGAATTAATATTTTCATGGTAATATGGAATGATTCCCATAATGGTATAGGAAATAGTCCATTTGCATTATGGGAACCATTTCTATAATGTTATAGGAATGGTTCCTATATATCATGGGAATAATTTCCATAATACAATCGGAAGTCTTCCTATAAATTCTAGGAACCATTCCTATAATTATAGGGACCATTCCCATAATAGTATGGGTAGCATTCCCATATTCAATGAAACTATTCCTATAATTATAGGAACTGCTCCCATAATTTATGGTCGTTATTCCTATACTGGTATAGGAAGAAATTTCACAGAATTATGGAAACCATCCCCATAACTTTCTTTCCGTGTAGAAATTTAATAAAAAAAATAGTACGGTAAGTTTATAAATAATCGTAAACAAACGTATAAAACACCGATGTCATATATTTATAGCAACAAATGTACAAGTTTTTATTTTTTTAATATTTACTTCATTCACACTTTATTAATAATACAATAATAATGATAATTAATTTAATATGTGCACGGATGACTACGTACTTCCATTGCTCACAAAATCATAACTCACCATCGTCTTTAAAGAAATCAAACTTTAATTACTAATAAAAAAAAAATGGACGTTGTGAATAATGCAGGACACCCTTGCACCCTGTATAATCCAAATATATATTTATACATATATGTTCGACTTAAATCCGTGGTATTCCACACCACGAATATCACAATTAATACTTAATTAACATAAATTTGTGATAACTCATTACATTAAATCGCAGTACTCAGATGCAACAATTGTGCATATCAATAATATTTAAAAATTTTAAATAATAATACCCGTCTATGTACACAATTATTTAATGGACAGTAATTTAAATAAAAATTTAAATTGCATTGATCTCTCTTAATAAATAATTATTATTATTATTGTTAATTTTTTCAATATAAATTTGCAGTTTTAAGGGGAAGAGGATCAAGTAAATAGGGGGGTAGTGTCGTAGAAAAAGACCGAGGACTGCATGATCCCCAGGCACCGATTCCACCACCACCACTTCCACTTCCACTTCCACCACCTCCTCCTCCCCCTCCACTACCACTAGAACGTCCGGCACCATTTGATGAATTTTCATTGTGAGAGTCACTGTGCTGCTGCTGTTTAATACTCAGTAAATTTTGATTTGCCAACGGCTTAACTTCCGTTGACGACAAATGACTATTTGAACCTACAGGTGTCGCCGGGCTTCTTGGAGACCTGCTTTCAGCCTTAACACTATTTTGTATCGGACTAGATGCTCCACTGTCAACACCAACCGAGTTTTGACTACTTGATTTCTGCTGAGCCATGCGTTCTTGCTTCCGAAATTTGGCTCGCCGATTTTGGAACCACACCTGGTAATTCAAAACAAATAATTATGTTAATAAAGAGGTGTTTTGAATTTTAAATTTAAAAAAAAAAACGTAAAAAGAAAAAAATTAACAATGAGCAGAGAAAAATTTAAACGGACACTTGGTCGGGTACAGAAAGCCGGACTGGATGCTGGCTCGTAATTGGTTCTAGTTGGCAAATGAAATATTTAACAAATAAAACAAACGAAACGACGGTGACCTGCATGTTAAAGTAGCGGATTTATTTGCTCTACCGTTAGTCCGACGGGTCTGCCAGTGCGCGAATCTAACAGACAGAGAGGGAATCAACTTGGGGTGGATACCAGCAGACAGCAGATACGAGAGAGGTAACTTCTCTATACATACAGACATTACAGACACACATATATCTATATATCTATATATGTGTGTACAGAATATAGAGAGAGAAAGAAGAACGACGAGGGGCGGAGCAGGAAGGGTGGATGAGGGCGGCCTACCCAACACGCTGTCAGGACAATCCAACAGGGTTGCTGAGCAATAGCATCCAGGCTTAGAGTAGTAGGGATAGTACACCATGACGAACGTGATTGCCCTTTCCGGACTGCAAACACCAGCTATTGGATTTTTATCATTCGTTTTAGCTTCTGCTTTCTGCTTTCTACCTCCCAACTCCTTCTCCTGCCTCTTGTCTCTCCTCTCCTCTGCTCTTCTCTTCTCTTCTCTAGCTATTTCTGAGTCTGCTCATTCGAATTAGCCGCGACACCGGTTTCGTTTCTCTACAACTGTTTCTTCATTGGATAAAAATTCAGTATTTTTTTTTAGTCAAAAAAAATTAGCAATTAATTTTTTATAAATTATTTTGTTGAAAATAAAACGAGTATTGAGTGGATGCGATATATATATATATACATATACAAACAGAATTAATGGAGATTAGTTTTGTGTATATTCATGATGCTAATAATGAACAGTACTGTTTACAAATGTATTCAATTGTTAAACTGTAAAAACCCCAGACCCCAGACCCCAGACTGACAACAAGTCTATGAGGACATGAACCCCCTGTTTAGTCACACGGCTGGCGTTAATGTTGAATAAATACAGGGGTTAAATAAAATTTAACAAGGCGTTAGATGTGTATAGTATAGGGTGTATGGTGCAACTAAATTGAATATGGATATAGAATGTAGAAGAGAGAAGAGAGAAGGGATAAGGGGGATGCGGATGTGTCTAAAGGTAAAGGGGGACGGAAAAAGCTGTGTAAGAATATCTCGCTAGGAAAAGAAGACATCGGACAGGGTGACAGATGTCCTCTTGGTGGATAAATATTTAATCGAAGCTCTATAAGCCGCAGTTACCAACTATACGACTTTATGTTTATAAACGTCACGAGTATTTTCTTGTGTCGGCTTAATAAATTAAATAAACGTTCGTACATCTGTGATATATTTTTGACTTCTATTAGTTTTAAATTATTTTTTGGGTTCATGGTTACTGTACACTGTAAAAAATCGGGAGTGAATTAGGATTTTATTTAAATCCGAATTCACTGTTACGGAATTTTAAAAAAATTTACTCCGCTTATAGTTTTTTTTCAACCGAGTGATTTTGGAGTGATCTGGAATTTGAATTTGCATTCACTCTGATTAAGAGTTTTTAAATTTAAATCCTCTTCGGAGGGAAATTCACTCCGGATTTGGACTGCGTTCTCAGCAAATTTTTTACACGAAATAATTCATTTGTATTTTTAATTCATTTATTGACGCATTTGATATGAAGGAAAGTTAAAGTTTATAACTACTGTTTAAATTTTTAATTATTTAAAAATATATAAGCACATACATGACATATTTTATTTATTCATTGAAGATTTATTTATATAATTCTGCATAAACTTTGAACTTTTCATACTTCGGACAGTTTGTATTAAAAGAAATTTTTTTTTGGCTAAATCGACTGTCAACTAAAAATTTTTTTTATTCTATAAAAATTTAATGAGTTCATTAATTTTTATATGAACTTACGTAGTGAGTATGAATTTAAATTTTATTTTAAAATAAAAACAGTAATTTTTAATTCATTTATTAAGGCTGCCCCTTTTACCCGAACTTAAATATTTAAATATTTATTACACGTAATTATTTTTCATTGGTATAAAAATCCCCACCGATGTCAATTTCAAAAATAAAATAATTCTTTACTGTTATCGAACACTTGTCAATTTTTACATTAAAAAAAAACAATAAATTTTACTACACGATTTGTTAACAAATTCTGCAGACGTCAAACGTGAACTCTATTAATATTTATACAGCTTTTTTTAATGACTACATAAGTACTCGTGAACCAATTGACGTCATTTAAACAACTAATTCTCATTCTCGTAAATATGTTATCGAATTTGTTATCAGTTGTGACGATTTTTCTTTTATCACCATCTTATTATTTTTAATGACTTAACTAATGACTAATGAGTATAAGTAATTACTGCGTCAAGACTTTGTATATGAGCAAAAAGTTGGTCAGTCTAGAATAAGAAGCCCAAGCAACTGTAAGTAGTATATATTTTATTATATTTATTATGTAAGAATATGTATTTATATATTTTTTTTTTCTAGAAAAATACTTTTAAAAAAATGTCAAAAACTCTGATAATTATTTTTGTGGCTTTCGCGATCATGGCAATAATAAGAAATGCCGATGGATTCTGTTCAGATGTGGGAACGGCGGTAAATTTAAAAAAAATTATTATTTTTTTAAAAAACTATTAAATAAAAAACAAAAAAATTTTGAGTGAATGCAGGAAAAAAATAAAAATTTAATAAAATATATTTTTTTTAAATTTTGTTACAGTGTGTCTCATTCATACCATGCTGTGGAAATTCTGAATGTCAAAGTAAAGGTTTTTTTTATGGAGAATGTGTACCCATCAATAAAAACGAGTATCCAAACTTAATAGAAGAAAATGATATGAAAATTGTGTGGTAAATTCTAATTTAATGATTCTTAAGATGTTTTGTTTCACTGTAAAAAATTTGTAGAGTGAATGCGGACTTAAATAAAATCCAAATCACTCCGAAATTACTCGGCTGAAAAAAACTTCCTATTCATTCCGTGCGGAGTAAATTTTTTTAAAACTCCGTGACAGTGATTTCGGATTTAAATGAAATACGTAATCACTCCCAATGTTTTACAGAACAAATTAATCATTTTAAAAAAAAAAAGTACTACTTTTAAATAAATTCAAGGATTTTCTTTATCTCTTTGCTGTTATTTTTTTGTATTAGTATTTGATTTTGTGGATAACCCTTTTGATCAGATTAGCAGCCTAAGGCGTATACATATTTACATTACATTACTAAGATTTCCAAGCCCAATTACGTCATGATTTACATTAAAATCTACAGTAAAAAAATAATAAATTAACAAAACAGACAATCATTTTTTTTTTTTTTTAGTTAACTAAATTTAAAATATTAAACTCAATCAGATCAAAATAGATAATTACTCTTTCTAGATACTTTTAAATTATGGAGTAAAAAAATATTCAATTTCGAGAAATTTTCAACTAAAAATTAAAACAATAATTACTAGTTTTTATTTTTTCCGCATTTATTTCATTCTCGCCCCGAATTTTTTCTAAATTGCAAGGAAAATTTCATCAAAAAATTCGAGACGTTTCGCTTCAGTTAAAAAATTTTCTTTAAAAAATAATAATAAAGTAAACAAAAATTAATTATTCTAAAAGGTTCACATGCAATAAAACTAAATAATTATTACCGAGGACAACAGTAAGAAAATGAATAGAATTTTGTACTTAAGTAACTTTTATATTGATCGAACAAAGTAATCGGCTAATTAAAAGCAGACTCACACCATATATATATCCATATACAGGAAGTAGTATTAGTTACAAAGATCGGGAAAAGTTGGGACTATGTATAGAATGGAGACAATTTAATTAAGCTGATGAATTTACGGATGAGAAATAAAAAGTAAAATAATTGAGAGAAAAATAAAATGATAATGTAAAAGTTTGCAATGTCTATATATAAGATACTGAGTTAAAGATCGTTACATAGACATTCTAAATACGATTTATATATAGTTAGATTCAGTGTAAATGTATGTGTAAGAATAAAGATATAGTAGGATGAAATATAAGGGAGTGTTGGTACACAAACAAGTGTAGCAGAAGATGCAGGAAGCAGAACGACGTTACTTTTCGTGGCAATAGTGTCGGGATGATGCTCGACAGGACGGTTTTTAATCACTGTAAGTGGATCTACATGGAACTCGCAATTACCCGAGGTACACTTGCACACATACAACACACAAGTGTAACCCCCTTGTGTATCAGTCATCCCTGCTGTTTCTGCTGCTGTTACTGCTGGTAGAGCCAAAGCCGAGAGTCGAGAGCTGGGAGCAGGAAACTGGGAGCCGGCACACCAGCATCACAGAACCCAAATACAAAAGGGAGCGAGAAAGATAAATTGAAGAGTCCAGAGAAAAGCTAACAACGCTTTTCCCGTTTTCTCGCTGTGGACTTTTATCTTTTACACTTTTATCTTGTTTTTTGTTATTTTATTTTGCTAGACGTTCGCCGGATGTTGTCGTTAATTTTCGGCGATTAAATAATTATTTCTTTTTTTATTTTATTTTATGCAGAAATACTTTCCTCAGATAATTTTTTAAATTAAATATTTTTATACTAATGTTTGTTAATTTTAATTTTTACATTTACTGCAAACTTTTAAATAATGACAGAAATTTAAAAATTTTTTTATTTTTCATTTATGATAAATTTTCAAAAATTTATTTGTCATATTCTTACACTAAATTTTTTCATAAAAAAAAATATTTTTTTAAAAAACAATTGGCTGGTTTTCAAAAAAAAAAAAAAAAATGATCCTGAAGTTAGCAGACAGTTAAAATTTTTTGAATTTTTTTTTAACAATTTAATTTTTAAAAAAATAAAAAATAAAAATATGCACATGTAGAGAATTTAAAAAACTATAGGTGCAATTTTCTGAAATATTTTTTTTTTATAATTTATCATTTAAAAAAAAATTCAAAAATTATTAGTCTGCTAACTTGAGTATAAAAAAAAAACCAGTCATCTCAACTCAAAAAAATTTTTCAACAAAAAAAATGTTATTTTAATTAACGAAATTTAAAAAAAATAAAATGAATTTAATCGACGATAAATAGTCTGATTACCAAAGTACTCATTCGTAAATTGTATACATGCCACTCATCCAATATATTTATCTACTTACATATAAACACATACATACTACACATCCTATCTGAATGTAATAACGCACTCGACATATAATACCGTGGTCGACCCCTTGACCCCTTGAATTACACCATAGCGTCGTAGTGACACCGAGATCCCATTGACGCGTGCCGGCATCATGCTGCGCTACTCTGACATACGATCGCCCCACACATGCATTAACAAACATAACATTAAAATACTACCATACATATATTGCTAAAATAATTTCTCACAAACGCGAATTCAATCGTGAGTCATTCATGAGAAGTAATTTTAATCTCCATTTTATTCCACTCGCAATTTATATCTCCGTCTTTGCTAGTCTTGTTCACTTGTTACTGCCGTATAAAACCATCAATCAGTCGTTTAACGTGAATTATTATTGCATTGCTATCATATATTATTACACCCTATATGCATATTACAAAAACATATATATGTACCTATTGTATTTATATAACTTGTGACCTAGTGTTAAGTCACCTATTGATTTATTAACTCTTTTAATATCTTGTCTCTCCATATATTATTAAATTGTGAAAACCGATTCATCAAACTGGTATATATTTATATTATTTAACAAAAGTAGTGATAATAATAACAATGCAAAACTTCATTGACACTTGAGTGATTAAATGAATATTTGAAACGAGGGTTTTTTAAAAATAAATTACTAAAGGAAATGATAGCTTTAATAATTTATTGTAATTAATTATTCACTTACGCTATCGATTGATTTAATTATTAAAAAATAAATTTAATAAATTTTAAATCTTTCAATGAATGAAATTATTTTTGTAATATTAGTTTACTTGGATAAATTAATTGTTAATTATAAGATTTATTTTAATTACATAGCTTGAGGATTTTTATATTTTAGTTTAATTATTTTATTTCCGGTTGTCTTTCTAAGCTATATCATTTCCGTTATCTTTCATTTTTTTTTAATAATTGACAATGGAATTAATTATCAAGAGTCGGGGCAGGAAATTAATTTAATAATTAATTTGACAGATTTTTTTTTTATTCTTAATCTGAAGATTTTTTGTTTTTAATTAAAAAATAATTGAAGTGATTGAAATTTTAGGTCAACATTGATATCATGATCTATTTAGATCTCTAGATCTGGATCTAAATAATAAAAATCGATTATTTATTTGTGTAAATGCAGCGAAGATATATTCTGTAGTAAATTTGGATTTATTGTGGAGTTAAATTGTAGTTTAAGGTAAATTTAAATGAAATTAAATGTATTTAGTACGTGAGTCGAATATACTGGGCATGTAATAAGGCCTTTATGTACTAGAGCAGTCTAGGCTGCTCGTAAGACCACAAGTACTAAAAAATTTATAATACGGCTCTAATAATCTGATGTGGTGGTGCCTAATGTCAGTTTTCATAACAATCACTGTAAATATATAATATATTCAAGGCCTTTATTGTTATTAATAATTTCATTTTTCAATTACTTCGATTTATTTTTTTAATAACCCATAGAGGACAATTTAATTGATTTATTATACTTAGAAAAGAATAATTTTTTGGTGGAAAAAAAAATTTTTATTATGAAATAAGGTAAGTGACCCCTCTATCGGCCAGTTAAGCGTTTTTTTTTCGAATTAAGAATTAAAATATAAAAAACCAATTAATGTATAAAACAGTGATAGAACCTTGAAGCTTATACATTTAATTTCAAATTAAAAAAAATATATGCAAAAATATTTATTAGAAATTGAATAATAAATGAAAATAACTTCAATTTCTGATGTCCCTTCTATCGGCCTGCCTAGACCCTCTTTATCGGCCACCTTTTAGATAAAATTTTAGCTGATCGGATGTATATAATTTATTTACATCTATTCTAAATATTTATATTCATTTTGAAATATAACTTAATCAATTTGTTTATTTATTTTGACATTAAAAAATTAAATTGACTATTTTGCATATAAATGCTGATAAACCTCAAAAAAAATAAAACTAAGGAGGCCGATAATGCATACAGAGGTAATTTTCTTGTATCTATATTCGGCCACCCTATTTTTAATATAAATTAGGTAAAAATCATTTAATTTTTAACTCCTAAAATTACTATAAAACGAGATAATAAGATTAAAAAAAAATCGGACTTTTATTGTTATTTTTAATTAGTAAACGGTTATTGAAAAAACAAGAATACTTAACCTACCTGATAAGAAATGATCAGAAATCGCATCTGACGCACTACTATTTTTTTTTTAGTTATAAAATGAATTTTTACAATAATCAAAGTATGTTTAATCTAAACTAGATTAATTTTACTTTTTTTTTTAAACTATTTACGCATTAATACGTACTTATTGTGGAAATATATCGATTTTTCGACTAAGTGACCGATAAAGGGGGCCTGGCCGATAGAGGGGTCACTTACCTTAGAAAGAAAATTTTTTTTTAGCCAAAAAGGAGTTTCTTACCTCAAAAATTCCTTTTTTTCTGTACTGTAAAAAATTTTCTAAATGAACACGGATTAAAACCGGAGTAAATGTGGAACCTGAGTAAAATTTACTCCGAAGCGAAGGTTATTTTAATATTGAACCTCCAAATCGGAGTGAATACGGATTCAAATAAAATCCCTCTTTATTCCGTATGCGATTTTTTTTTAAACTCCGGAACTCCAAGTGACGGAGTAAATTCGCAGTCAAATAAAATCCGAATTCACTCCCGATTTTTACACCGTGTCTAGATATAATGTTCAAAAATAAAAATTTACGTGAATTTATGAAAGGAAGTTAGATTAAATTTTTATAACATGAAATCGGTATAACGCAAGTCTGAGAATAATTATGTGAATGGAAATATATATACATATATCTAGTATAAAGATATCCTGATGGCAGGACCAGAGCACTTAATGATGTATACATCACTGGGGATCTAATTTTACGGTGCCGTCTGGTTGACGTTTTTAATCAGATTATACATCAAGATCCGTGTGATTCTATCGCCCATCGCCCACCGCCTCGGCACCTGCACCAGCACAAATTACACACTATTTGTAATAATAACAGTAATAACTCAGCTCGAAGATAAAATACGAGATATTGAAATTAGTTAGTAAACCTCAGGCACATGCTCAGTCCCAGAGTCTCAGTCCAAACTGCATCCATCCATTGTATGATCATCATACTACCGACGGAATATTAAACTCACTAGTCCTGGATTTACTCCTCTCATTTATCTCCTGTCTACCCGGTAGTCACAGTACCAGCTAGTCGTGACATTCGTCTAATTGATTTATACCCAATCCAGCCTCGTTAATGGATCCTCTACATCGCTCCTATCAATTTTCAAATCTAACTCTCCCGGTAAATGATAAAAAAATATCCCTCATATAATTTTTTTATTTTTAGCCATTAATTAATTTGTTATTAATTACCCAGCTCTTGTTTAGATAATTAAGATACATCAGGAAAGTGTCTGGATGTAAAATGTATAGTAGGTTTTATTTTATTATTTTTACAGCTTGGCTTTAGCTCAGACGTTGCAACCCTTGTAGGCCAAGATAATCTGTCAAGAGCTACGGGCAATGTAATCCATCAGATCACAAGACACTACCTGTCCATGGGTACTAGTGTAAGAGGGTAATTTAATTGCATTAGACGTCTTGGAAATAGATCTTCGTTCTCACAAAAAAAAAAAAAATAAATAAATAAATAAGGGAAAAAAAAAAATTAGATTTTTTCCCAGGGCTCAAAACTTTAAACAAACTTTTTTTTGCTGAAAAAAATTTACCGCGGCCCGTTAAAATTTTTAGCCAATAAATTATATGTCAGTTATTAAAATAATTACCTGTACTCTGGCTTCCGTGAGATCAATTTTCATAGCAATTTCTTCTCTCGTATAAATATCAGGATAATGCGTCTCCTGAAATGCCCGTTCCAGTTCTTTTAATTGAGCGGATGTAAATGTCGTCCGTATCCGTCGCTGTTTTCTTTTTTCAGCTAATCCGTCATGAGCTGTGTAGGCTTTGTATCCAAGACCGCCTAAATTAAAATATATATCTTCACATTACTATTGATAGTTTTTTTTACAACCATATAAGTGATATTCTATAACATTTCGACGTTCTAATTAGCCAGGTCTAATTTCATTTCAGAGTCCTCCATTTATGCGAAAAAAAAATTAAAAAAGTTTTTTTGTTATCTAAAAATCAATTCCATATCTAGTATATGTATATTTTTCTCTAGGTTACTAAAATAATATTTTTTCTGACTATTAATATCTGAAAATTGCACAGAATCACCTATTACAAAATATTACATTAGATAATTTGCTGATTAGAACGTCGATTTACAAAAAAAAAAAGGATTTTTTGGCGCGAAAAATTTTACTCAATTCAAAAAAATTTTAATTCTCAATTTATAAAGCAAAAAATTTCGTAGGGTGAGTAAAAATTTTTAGCGCCAAGAAATCCTTTTTTTTTCTGTGTACCAGTATATAGATGACATGTAGACAAGCTTCGATTAAATGATTCGAGGATAAAAAATAATTAAAAAGTCGTTGTAAGATTATCGTAAATAAATTAACCGCAAATGTATATATATATGTGTATGAATATATCTTGAATAAGAGGGGATGTAACCATAGCAATGAGTGAGGGTAAGAGAGGAGCATACATTGATTTTCAGTGCCATCTTGTCGTCGTAGTCTGATAAAAATTACAAAACCGCTGAAGGCTCTTCTCTTATCGTCTGACTATAAATTTATTTATCTACTTGAATAAAACATATCAAGATTTATTTAAATATAAATACTTACTTTGCAGATTAATAGACTGATTAAAAATAGAAGCAGCGTGTCGATGGACATCTTGGGTCCTAGCTGCCATTACGGAGCACGGAGTAGCATGGGCCGGATGATGCGCATGGGCATGAGGATGTGTCGCGTGGTGACCGGCTAGAGTGGGCCCACTGTTGGCTCCTCCTCCCGCGGAATTACCCGGGTACCCGGCGGCCCTCGCGGCAGTATACCGATAAGCCGCTTGGCTCATCTGGGAGCAAGACCCCAAGTCCCCGTATCCGCATTGCATGTCAGTGGCCAGAGCGCAACTCGATGCTTCGAATCCCGCGGCCGCCGCTGCCGCCGCTTGGTTCAAATACGAATAATCCATCTTACAACCAGTTAATTTATCACTCACTTCACAAGTTATGTCTTTGATTTACTTATTTTACACATTTTAATTGCCTTACGATTTTTTATTTTTACCACCGACAGTAAATTTAATTTTTTTATCACCGAGGTTTTGAATTTTTTCTGGGCTGACTATAAGTCGACGTAACTACTTCAGTAGTTAAGTTTATTTGTGCGGCAATGAGGCCCGACGTCGAAATAGCGACAGTAGATCAGGCCCGACGGCTGATCAGCGGCAGACTTTAGACATCTAGTAGATCAAGTCCAAGATCGAACCATGCAAAGTCCATCAATAAGTCAAAAGTACGCATTTGCTGACACATATCCACGAACTAGTTTCGTAAACACTAAAAAATTCACATAACACATGAGAAAGTTATTCCCCTTGCGTACTTTGTGTAAAAAAAATAAGTGAAGCAAACAAAAAAAAAAAGTTAACGAGTTCTCCAGCTTCCTTGGAGTATGTTCTTAAATTTCCCCACCCTTTATCAAACCTCGTTATTTCTTAACCGCGGTATCAGTGTGTAAGCCGCGGGGTGCTGGTTGCGATATAATCGTATCAAGGCGATATCAAATTATTGCGATTATCCCGACGATATAAAAGTTTTTGGTGGTGCTTAAGAGCACCCGAGACAACCGACTGGTGGCTCTCCTCAAAATCAAATGATAAGCTTAATTCAATAACCGTTGCTTGGATGGAAGGACAGAAGGAAGGACGAAGGATAGATCGCGGGTGCCGCGCAGTTGGGGGCGTGGCTTACGCGTACATCGAGATGGCCCCCAAAACACTAGGATAACTCTTGACGCTTATTGGTGGATTAAAAGCCACCCCGATACCCTGTTTTATCCTATAATTTTATACACAACAGATCTACACACTCATACGTTCCCACCCAGTCACCAGCGAACAGCCGAAACTAAATCGACGCCCCTAACTTAAGGGTGTATTTGTTTTCAGTGTACCAACATCAGAGCCACCCTCTTTTTAAAATCCTCTTCTCTTCTTCCTGTCTCTCTTCGCCGTTATTGTAATCACCTATCGCCGTCCTCATTCACTCTCTTCCCACCGTTCCAAAAATTTTCACTGCTGCCTGAACAGAACACACGAGTTTTTGGTGTCGGTGTTAAAACGAACGCTATCGCCTGTGATGATGCCTAATGTTTCGGGGCTCGCGATTTTACGACCCGCGTACTCAATATATATATACCCCTTTATTCAAACTTTTTGACTCTCACTCTTGCTCACCCGGTCGTTATTTCTATCGCTTATACATCCAGTACAAACCCTCTCCCTTTTTTCCCCATGTGCGCACATATCACAACTTCTCGTGCGAAATATTCCCGACCAGGAATACGCGATCGAATCGACATTTTGCGGCTTGTTGATTTAGTGCTCAATACGAGTGAACCAGAATCTCATTCGTTTCAGTTTTTTTTTTTCATAGATTATTAGCGAGTTTTCAGAGGGACTAATTACACGCTGACGGTCATTAATTAATTTATGCTTTCCTTTGATTTAAATAACATACATGCTCGTCAAATTATAAATTAATGAATAAATATGTCAATAAAAATATACAATGCGACACTTGTTTCCCACTTGTTCTCACGAGCCGGTGCAAGGACTAAAAAACTACAATAAACTTGCACATATATATATTTATATATATATGAACCCTCTTTTTCAAAAGAATATCCCAAGGGATTGTTAGAAGTAGAGCTCTCGACGTGTGGCACACGCTGCCGTCAATTGCTCTCAGGCGAAAATTTTTTCCTCCCTATTTCTGTTCCTATTTTTCTTTCTCTGCCTCTTCTATCTCCTACCCAATGTGTTCCCTTACCTCTACATATGTACCGTCATCAGTATATACATGATTGTAAGGACGTCACGCATGTGCACGCGACCCTTATACCCTTACATAAGGCTACACCTACTCACACACGCTCACTCGGGTTACATATGTACAAAAATTTTATCCACTTTTACATAGACCGCACCGCAGCTACATATGTCCTTGATTTGTCCGGAGAATAATATTCTCCAGTAAAGTTGATTAAATATTGGTCGGTCCAATCCCCTGGGATCTCGACAATTCGCAGGAATACAATTTAATATCTCAACGCCGGATGAGCACCCGATCACTTTATACTATTCTATATTATATATACATGCTATATATCCTATTGCAATACCTTATTTTATTTTTCTTTCTCCTCCCCTTTACCTTCCGCTTTATCATAAAACTCCCTGAAGCTTTTCTTTTTAATATTAGACTGATTCAGAAAATCGATTTTTTCTTTCTCGAAATCCCTGTTAAATAGTTGCAGAGAAGTAAAAAAGACGCCTGTTAAAACATGAGTTCTTAATACTAATATTTAAGTCGCTCATCACGATTTTCTATTTCCCATTTAAATAACGGGGAAAAAAAAAATTTAGATGGGATTTTTGACCTCGGCGATGGTTTTTATTGATAAGCTGAAGACATGATTTTGTAGGGAATTAAACGCTCTACAAAAAAAGTCTCTCATCAATTTTTGATAAATTCATCTGTTGAAAAGTTATTGGAGCTTGAAGTCTAATTTATAGTAAATTTCGATATCTTTTTACTTTTCCATTGAAACTATGAGACTTATGACAAAATGTCAGAAGACCTTTTTTGTAGACAATTTTATTCCTTACAAATTATCTCTGATAAAGTTTTTTAAAATTCCGCATTGTTTTCTAGTTATTTACATTTTAATGTCAAGATTTTGAAATCGATCAGAACACTATTTTTTTAGGTGTGCTGCCAACTGAATTCAAGTTTTGTACCACGACAAATTGATCCCAGACATCTGATCCCACCGAAAATTGATTTTTACCAAATAATTAATTATTTTATGAAATTGTCTGAGGTCAATTGTCAAAGATCAGTTGCCATGGAACCTCTTTTTTAAGAACTTGACATTAACATCTAAATAACTAAAAAACAATGAGGAATTTCAAAAAACTTTACCAGAGATAAGTTGTAAGAAATAAAATTGTCTACAAAAAAGGTCCTATGAAATTTTGTGATAAGTCTGATAGTTTCGCCGGAAATGTAAAAAGATCTCGAAATTTACTACAAATTTGACTTCAAACTCCGATAACTTTTGAACAAATGAATTTTTAAAAAAATAATAAGACTTTTTGGTAGAAAGTTTCATTCCCTACGAAATTATATCCTGAGCTTATCATTACAAACCATCGAGGTACAAAATTCTACTTAATTTTTTTTTTTTCGTTATTTAAATGAAAAATAGAAAATTGCGATGAGCGACTTCTAAATATTAATATCAAGAGCTCATTTTTTAACAGGCATCTTATATTACCTCCCTGCAATTATTTAATAGGGGTTTCGAGAAAAAAATAGTCGTTCCAAATAAACCACCCCTTATATATATTGTTCATAAATTTTTTGGCTTGATTATTTAAATTTAACATTTTAAATATGTATTTTAAAGAAAAATTGAATTACAAGGCATTGACATGACTCGATGACTATATATTATAAATTTTATATAATTAAATAATAAATTCATGAGAATGAAGACATCTTACATTAAAAATTTAGTAAAATTAAAGTAAATGATTGGCAGTAGGCTTAATAATTAGTGATTTATTAAATTAAATAGATAAAATGAGAACTTGTAGAGAGAAATATTGAGATTTTCAGTATCGAGATACTTAAATTCACTATTGATTATTAATATAACGAACCATTTATACATCGTATCTCGAACGATTGATCACTAAATTAATTAAGATACCAGATAATATTTAATTCAATTACTGATTTGATAATCATCGGATTTTACAGATCTAGTTTAAAATTAAATTAAGATATGTGAATTATTAATTCAATTTCAAGACTAAATTTTTAAAATAGCCGACTAAAATTAAAAAAAAAAATTTTTTCAACGCGAATATATGTACTTATAGTAAATAGTTTAGAATTGAATGATTTAGTAGGAAAATAACAAGATATCAATTGACAGTCAGAATAATTTATTATTTTATTTTGCTTTGCTTCAATTAATGTTAAAACAAAATAAATTAATCTTGACTTGCATCAACATTTTCTGTTTGGAGACCTTTGAATGAGGCAACTGGTATGTAAGTTACGAGAGTGTACAATTTGTTTGCTGAGTCCTCATCGTCGTTACGTCTTCTGCTCAAACGTACACGTACTCGGAATGGTACATTTCTGTAAATTTTTATTTGAATAATAAATTAATAATAATTATTTACACGTTGACTTAAATTTTAATTAATGAGCTAACAAAACTTTAATTAATTTTTAATTACATAATGGAAATAATAATTACCAATAAGTTTAATTAATTATTACTTGAATTATAATTTTTTCTTCGCAACATTTTATTAACAAATTATTTAAGATAATTCTTGATAGATTTACGAGACTTGAGTTAGACTTCTAGTAACTTTTAGTTTTTTTTTCAAAACGATAAATTTGGAAAAAAAGTTATTTTAAAAAATTGCACCTATAGTTTTTTAAATTTTCCACATGTACATATTTTCAGTTTTTTTATCAAGTTGTAAAAATATTTAATTGTTAACTGTCAGCTAACTTTAAAATGATACATTCAATTATTTAAAAAAAAACTAAGCGCCAATTTTTCAAACCTGGTTTTAATTATTACTGGTATATTTATTATTCATATATATACTAGCAATATTAATTGAAACTCGGATAAAAAAAAACTTGGTTTAAAAAACTGGCCCTAAGTCTGCCGATATTTAGTAGAAAAATTCTTCTGCTTTTTAATATGATAATTAATTATCAATTTATTTAATTAGTCTACACAGAAAAAAGATCTTGAGTCAGGAAAATTTTTTTGAAGACGTTTTCGGGAACTAGGTCAAGATTTTCTCAAACCAAGAAAATTTGTCCGGCTCAGATTTTTACTCAATTTAAAAAAATTGAGATTTAAAAAAAAAACAGTATTTAAAAAATATTTTAGTAACAAATTTATAAAAAAATTGATTATTCATTTAATGAAGCCCGGGTAAGACATTTTAAAATAAAATAAACCAAATGATAAATAAAAAAAAAGTTTAATTACCTGATACCCTTAGACCAAAGTTGTTTGTTAAGACGAGTATCAATTCGTACATCAGGTGTTCCCATCTGTTTTTCAGCGAACATTTTAAGCTCTTTGATGGCACGTGGTGCCTTCTTTTTGAATCCTACACCATGAAGGCGTCTGTGAAGGTTTACGGTGTACTCGCGGGTCACCACTTCATTGATTGCGCTCTTTCCTTTTTTGTCACTTGTCTTGGCCATGGCTAGTCCTGTAAATTATTTATTTACATAAAATTTTTAAGACAAATTTAATTACAAACTCCGACATGAATTTTTCAAACGTTTATAGTTTGCGCATAAAAAAACTGATGACCGAAATTAATTACGGAAATTAATAATAAGCAATTAATAATTATTTAAATAATTATTGATATATTTATATAAATTTTATATATGTAAACAATTGAAGATTGAGGTTAAAAAGTTCCATGTGTCAGAATCATCAATAAAAATAATAAATAAATAAAAATATTTTTAAAATTTAGTAAATTAATTAATGGAGATTTATAATAATTGTAATTATTAATTAATAATTAAATAATTGCATTGATGTTTTAAGATTTATTTAAGATTTTTAGACGATCTTACCTTCCCGACGAACGGTTTGACTGAAAAGAATTCAAATCCAAAATGGCGCAACGATTGCGACATTTTTATTGAATTTTGCCGCCTTTTCATGAATTGTAATTATAAGTAAAATTTATTATTGAATAATAACTCAATTGATTTAAAAAATTAGATAAATTGTTAATTAAAGTGACAGCACTAATATTTAAATTCAAATTATACATAATTAATAAAAAATAAAAATAATTAAAATTTAACTTTAAAAATTTATGTTCATGAAAACGCGTCTTTTATTTTCAGTCACGTTTTGATAAAAATTAAAATTTCAAGTTCTATAGAAAACATGGCGTTGTTTATTAAATTACCCCGAGTTTTTAATTTTGTTAATAATTTAAATAAACAAATAAATACAAGCAATTTACGACAGTGTAATTATTATTTTGAATATTTATTTCTACTGTTGTCATTTTTTTTTGTTTATTTATGTTTTTTTTTGTTTAAAGAAAATGTTTTTTAAATTAATAATCAAGTGTTTGGAATTGAATATATTCATTAAAATTTAATTACTTATTTCAGTTACTACAAGTAAATTATTGTCGGCAAGATGTACATCTAAAGTCCCACCATTAGTTAAGGAAAGTAAATATAAAACCGCATTGCCATGGATTTATAAAGACACAAGTACTCCAATGCCAGTACCGGAACCATCAGAATATGAAGAACAAATGGAAAAAAGTATTTTTATATTTTAATTGGCAATTAAAAATTAAAAATTTGAATGATACTGATGTCAGCTGATGTCTAATAATTTTTGGATTTTTTTTCAAATGATAAATTATAAAAAAAAAAATATTTGAAAAAATTGCACCTCTAGTTTTTAAAATTTTCTACATGTGCATATTTTTATTTTATTTTTTTTCTGTCATTGATTGGTTGAAAAAAAAACCGAAAATTATTAATTTGTCTGTTAATATCAGGATCATAATTTAAATCTGCTACCAATCAAAATAAATAAATTTATTATTAAATAAAATTACTATCAATAATGGCGATAATTATTAAATAATTTCTAATATTTATTTAGATGTCATAGAAGAAATAAACAATCAAGTACTGACTGACAACACATCAAGATTATTTGCCGTAGTAGCCTTGGCTGGTAAACAATTCAAAGTAACAGAAAACGATTTGATTGTCGTGCAAGGATACTGGCCCCCAAATCCCGGGGACAAATTAAAATTAGAAAAAGTATTATTAGTCGGCGGTACAGATTTCACTTTAGTCGGCCGGCCGATTCTTAATCGCGAATTAGTGGGTGTAGATGCTACTGTTATTGACAAGACGTTTTCACATACTAAATATGAGTTCCGTTACCGACCACGTAAACAATACAAACGATTGCATTGTAAGTATCCAAAATTAAATCCTTAAATTATTAACTATTTTATTTACTAAAAATGATAAATTAAATTTGAAAATTTCAGTCACAAGGACACAGCTGACAACTGTCCGAATAAATTCAATAAATATCAAAAGCGCCGTGGATGAGAAGAAAGAAGTTGAAGGATTAGATCGGGTTTATTAATTAAAATAAATAAATGGTAATAATAATTACAGTATATTTATTTATCATAAATTTTTTCCTTATTATTTTGTATATAAAAAATATTATTAAACGATTACCGAATTAATTATACATTTATTTATTTATTCAAGTCTGCGAAAAAATCCGACGAGTTATCAACTTTACTGCTGGGTAAATTAAATTTCGCCTGTTTGCTCTTTTTATTTTTGTTGCCTTGAGCCTGCTGCATTAAATCGTACGTTTCAAAGTACTTGATATTCCAAAATTTAACTTTGTTGTCATGAGACGATGACGCTATTAGCGAACCGTCACGAGAAATATCTAATGTTTCAACAGAGTAATCATGCTGGCCAGCGATACCCAGTCTTGCGTGTGGAAAAACGCTGAATGCTCTCAGCAATCCATCCTCGTTACCAGTAATTACGATGTTATCAGTAATAGGAACCATACAATTTATTGATTTCTTATTGACGTTAGGAAATTCATCAGAGTGTAAACCGAATTCACCCCAATTGAAAATATAAAATTTACCGGTACCACTTGCTGCTAATATTTTTGTGCTGTTTTTAAACAGACCCATGCAAGTAAACTCCTCGTCGTATTCAAACGATTGGCATTGAACTTTTTTAGCTGGTAAATTTATTGTTAATATTGATCCATCACCGCTTGAACAAACTAAATATTTCTTTTCATCGTTCGTTAACATTGAACTTACGTAATCGTTCATTTTTTTGACTGAAAATATCGGAGTTCTTTCAGAGTGTCTAGAGTCCCATACTGTAAATTTAATTTTATTAATTAAGAATTTTATTTCTCAATTTATTTATTAATTATTGAATACTTACGCTTGATAGTTCCGTCATCATCACCGGTTACAAATGTGTTCTCGGTGATTAAACTTATGACGTTTATTGGACAACTAGTAGAAAAAAAATATGTTATTAGAAATTGTGGAAAATTTATTGGAGTAATCACTCAAAGAAGGTGGACAAAATTAGTGAGGCCTTTCCTGATGACAA
The DNA here is from genome assembly GCA_030273425.1 of Microplitis manilae. Classification (NCBI taxonomy): domain Eukaryota; kingdom Metazoa; phylum Arthropoda; class Insecta; order Hymenoptera; family Braconidae; genus Microplitis; species Microplitis manilae. The sequence continues at coordinate 16,610,785 of CP092730.1, read as the reverse complement.
GGTACGTTTTTATATATTTTATATATTTGAGAGAGTACTCCTGGGAAATGAGTGAAAAAAAGTGCAGTCGACTCTTAATTTTTTTATTTAATATTTTGGATTGGAAGACAATGAAATTTTTAGCGGAAAAATATGCGTATGTAATTTAAATGTTTGTAGATGGCAACAGATCATATATATACAGAAATCACTAAGATATAATTTGTAAGAAATTGAATTCTCTACAAAAAATATCCTTAGTGTCATATCCTTAAAATGAATAATAAAAAAGTTTAGCAAAAAAATGATTTTACAGGAAATTAAAATCTCTAAAAAAAAAAAGTGGCGGGAAATTTTTTTAAATTCCTCTAGAAAATCAACTAATAATTTTTCACCATACCCGCGCCGGGAGTTTAAATTCCTGTTCTGTTTAGAGGGAGAAAGTCGTTCTTTTTTTTTATAAGAAAAAAAAGTCAGAAATTAGCACATGCGCTATATTCCCACAAACAGAAGCAAAAATTTAAACTTTCAGGTGCAGGTCTGGTGAAAAATGATGTACACACCACGGAGGAAAGTATTAAGACATCCCAACCCGCGCACAGTGTAAAATTTTGTGTTTTTTTGTATAAAAATTCAATGGTTAAATATTTTGTCAATTATTTGACATCATAAAGTGTAAATTTAACTAGAGTTATCTGATTTCAAATTTTAAACCTGTTCTGAATGACATTCTTTCCTTCCTTGATGTGTAATATACTATTATTTTATACTTTTAATAATTTTTTAAAAATTCCTCATATATTTAAGGAGATTCGACCGAATCTAATGTAAAAAGGATTTTCAACTTCAAGATTTGAAACTTAGTATACATGTAAAGAAGTACTTTATCTATGTATTCTCAAAATTTGAATATGATCCACCGTCTAGTTTTTTAGAAAAAAAGATTTAAAAATGACATTTTTAAAGTTCTTATACACAGGCTCTTATGGCGGACAAGCTCCCGTCATGACTTATTGGATTTTTTTCATTATTAACCTCCCAAGTTTAAGAAATAAAAAACCACATGCCATAAACTTGAATATTTTTAGAATATGATAAGATTTTAACAATATAGTGTTACCGTTGTAATTATTTAAATAATTAAAGTTAAGCTTTATTATTTAATCTCGTTCATCGACAGAGATACATATTATTGAGGGTTTGGCAACGTCGCGGAAGCAGCTGAGAGAAAAAACAAAGATAGAAGTACATTAATAAGAGAGACGAGATTAGAAATAAATTTTTCCCGCTTTAATTTGAATATCGATGTTTAAAAAGTTAGAACGCGCTGTTGCCAAATCTTTTTATTAAATCATGAGTCAAAAATAACTAAGTAATTTCATTACTTTCTTTAATTAATTAAATAACTAATAATTATTAATTTATGAATTCCTTATGTTATTATAAATTAAAATAATGAATTTTCATTACTATTAAGAGAATTTAGCAAACAAAAAAATTCAAATACTACTTTGACTCACTAATGTCGGCCAAACCTCCTTAATACAAAATAAAAAATATAAATACTGGAGAAATAACTTACTCATGTGCATTCTCATAAATTCCTTTCAATTTTTGTGTATTAAAATCAGTTATCATAATTGACTTATCTTTAGATACCGAATATAAAGTATCGCCATTATCATTAAATTTAATATCGCGACATGCTTTTTCATGAACTTCAATAACAGACTGCAAACTCGTCTCTGTATTATTGTATTTGTGCCTGTAAAAATAAAAAATCAAAATAATAAAGTAATAAAATGAATATGTAAACCAACACTCACACAAATATGTCCCCATTGACATTAGCAAGAGCAATTAAATCCTGCTCGGGATGAAAACAAACATTGAGAATGTAGTCATCGACAGTAATGTCTGGAGGATGTTCCCGATGGAGTTCTTTCGAGGCAGTTATAGCTTTTACCAATTCATCCTCTTCCTCATCTTCTTCACCTCTAGCTTCATCTTCCGCGTTATCTTCTTCTTCATCTTCGCTGTCATCCTCATTATCAATATGTGAGTCCCCAGGCTCCATAACCTCGTCATCTGACGAATCTTCACTCATACTCACGTCCGAAATTTCCGAATCTCTGTCCATTGCGAACGGAGTATCTTTTATCATATTTTGTATCTAGTGTACAGGATAAAGTATATGTTCATATACTTTTTAATTCACGTAACTTGATACCTATGTATTGGAAATTATAGAAAGTTATCGAGCATTCGAACAATAACATGAACACATGGTCAATCCTCGTGATTTGAAGGTAGAAGCAGATGGAGGATGGTAATCCTGAATTTACCAACATTTAATTTTTTTTTTGTTGTGGCAGCATTGGATCCGCGCTTAGAAAAGTTCTCGACTCAATGATGCGACCCAACTTTCATAAATTTTTTATGGGGCATGAGACCCAATTCTCTTTACTTATATGAGACAATGACCTTAGACTTTTATGTGTTTTCTATATAAAGAGGTCCAGGGTTTTGGGTCATTGTTTCTAGAACAGAATTTCCAAAGCTAATTTTAAAAAAATGGCCCTTTGTGTTCAAACAATTCAGCAGATTTTAAAAAATAATTTTTTTTATCGGAATCAATGAGGAAATTGAATGAAAAGTAGGACATATTCTATCAGAACTTATAATGTCTTGATAGTTGTCTTATCGAAGCTTGTAAAGTTATACTCAACTATGCATAACCAGGCCTGATAATTTTTTCCCGGGCTGTAGTTTGGAATCCATTTGAAATGGTATCAATTTTTATAGGAAATTTTACAAATAGGAAACACCTCGAGAATGTATTCGATAAATTTGAATAAAAATATTAATTCATGATGTAAATATAATTTCTTTACTAATATTTTAGAATGTCGTAACCCAGATTTAGAAAATTTTTCAATAACTTTTAAATTTTTGGGTCATGACCTTTCAGACTATTGCCGACTATTTCTTCATAAATAATTTAATCTGGAATTTAAATTTATCAAAAAATTAATTTGTATTTTTTTTTTTTGCTCATAATTTCTTCATCTGCACCAAAAAAATAATTATAATTTTATTTATAAAAAAAATTTATCAAAGTTCATAAAAATAAGTATGATTCAGAACATTTCCTGCTTCAATAAATGGATTGTTTATCATTATCGCTATATACAGAATGTGAATCATATTGTCCTTCTATCAAATAATTCACTTTAAGGACATCTGCTCAACAGATCTTAGGTCCCAGGGTCTATTTTTCAAATGATTACCTAGGCCCTTAATCTTTTGTAAAATTAAAATTATCCTAAAAATCATGATCCTGAAGTAGAGCATACTAACAATTTTCAAATTTTTTTTTCAACAGTTTAATTTACAAAAAAATAAAAAACTAAAAATATGCGCATGTGGAAAATTAATAAAACTACAAGTGCAATTTTTTTTTATTAAATTTATCGTTTTTAAAAAAATTCAAAAATTATTAGGTTGGCTGCTTACAGTATCATTAGATAAGATCCTGAAATTAACAATTTTCGGATTTTTTTTCTACAATTTAATTAAAAAAAAAAAAACTAAAAATATACACATTTAGAAAATTAAAAAAACTACAAGTGCAATTTTTAAAAATAATTTTTTTTCCAAATTTATAATTTTTTTTAAAAATCAAAAAATTATCAGACATCGCCTATTTTCAGTATCATAAAAAATCCAACTTTCTGACCAAAAATAGGAGGGAAATTGTGAAAATTTCCTTAGTAATTTTTCGTTGTCTGAAAAAAAAAATCATCACGAAAACTTTAATCTTTTTTTAGCCTTCGTCTCTTTCTTATAACAGTAATCGCCTTGGTCTTGGTGGTTTGGTCTACAGTTGGCTTTAGCAATTATCATTATTATTATTATCATAGCCTACTATAGTAATCGTTCACAAAACACTATAGTAAAATAAATTATTACCCAATCCAAGTACAGGGAGTGCAGAGAAAGCGCAACTACATGTCCAATGAAACAGCCCAAAAAAGTACAGAGTAAAAAAAAATTTAAGTAAAAAAAAAAAAAAGAAATAAAAACTTGATAAATAATGTGAAGTTTAAATATTTATAAAATAAACTTTTGAACAGTGAATCCTTAGGTGAGGATTTTAAAAGTAATAAATTATTTAAAAGTAAATAAATAAACGAACATAAACATGTAGAAAAAATTATTAACCTAAAACGCTTGGTTAAAAAATGCTCCAAGTATTTTAAATTTTTAAACTTTTGACAGTTAAATATAATTACAATTAAATTTAAAATGAAGACAACAAAATTTACTGGAGAGTCATAATTTAATTATAAAGTTTTCGTGTCAATTATTTATATAAAAATTATTTGACAGAATGGAGGAACAAGCGGAAGAACTAACAGTGGCCTTGGCATCAGTCAAGGAAGAGCCACTTGACTGCATAAATACTCAAGAATTGCCGGCACCGGTCCCGCAGCCAGCAGAAGATGACGACCAGGAGCAACGTAATGTCTGTACACCAGAGAGTCATTCAGAGGCGCGGACATTTTTGGCAAAGTGTGTTTTTTGCAGCAAAACATTTACCAGCGATGATAATTCAAAATTACTTGAGTGTTTGCATGCCGCATGTACTTCATGTATCGCTAGAAAATTAAGTGACCACAATGTCTATTCAGATTCTGATATACTTATTGAGTCAAATGTTATTGTCTGTCAAGTTTGCAATGTCGCGACTCAAACAGAAAATTTAATAGACAATAAATTTCATAGTAAGTTTTTGCTGCTTGATGATTTAGAAAGCTCTGCTGGTGGTGGTGATACGTCTGATGACACTACAGACGCTGATGATGATAAGAAATGCACAAGCTGTCATGATAACGCCTCGGCAACGAGCTGGTGTGTTGATTGCAAGGAATTTATTTGTGAAAATTGTGTCAATGCGCATCAGAGATTGAAAATAACCAAAGATCATACGATAAAGCCGAAAAATGAAGTAACTAATCAACAATCAGCATCAGAGTCGGAGAAAAAAAATTTAAAACTGTTACAATTGAGCTGTTTGTTCTGCTCGATCCATACTCATGAACAGTTGACGTTATTTTGTCAGACTTGTGATCAGTTGACTTGTCGCGACTGTCAGTTGACTGATCATCGTAACCATAAGTATAAATTTATTCGCGAAATAGCTTATGACACACGTGCGTCGGTGTCTACGCTGCTAAAAGAAGTTATTTATAAACGGGTATTGTTGAAAAGTGCAATGAAAGTTATTGAGGAGAGACAGGTGCTGATTGTTGATAAAAAGAAACGTCTTGTACAGGAAATAACTCGGATGGTGGTACAGCTAACCAAGGCTATAAGTTCCCGGGGTAAGCAATTGATAACTCGGTTGAATGAAGTCTGCGATCAGAAACAGTCAACTTTGAATGAGAAAAAAGAAGCTCTGGACCAGCTGTCCAAGCTAACTGATCACTGCATACAGTTTGTTAACTATGCGCTAGAAAAAGGCTCGGACATGGAAATACTTTACAGCAAAAAATCCGTAGTAGGACATTTACAGCGGATTAAAAATCGACGAGCGGATATTCCGAACCCGGAAATTCCAGTGAGAATAAATTTGTCACTAGAAAAAGTACCGGATCTTATTAAAATAATATCGTCAATTGGTGCTATTGTCGTTGACGGCAGAGTTTATCCTTCTGGTTCACCATCATCGGGTACCAGCACTCCAACAACTTTAGTTGGAGATCTTCCTGCTGAGCCGAAGCAAAATCCACTTTTGGGTAATGATGGATCTTCTGTTAATCTTCAGCAAGCAGCAACGCAAGCTGGTTCATTTCCGACTGTTACATTGCCTTATCCTCCCCAACCGCAGCCGCAACCTCAACCTCAGCCTCAGCCTCAACCTCCTCTTCAACCTCAACAACAACAAATTCCAGGATTACAATCTCTGCAATCAAACCAAGTAAGTTTTTATAAAAATATATTGATGTATTTTAAAAATTAATAACGAAATTTAATTCACAGCAAAATTACCCACCACCATATCCAGCTCACACGATGCCACCAAGATCATCACCTCAGACACTTCAACCACATCAGCGCATGCCCTATACTATGTACAACGGAACGACCATGAGACCCATGATGATGCCCCGAACCGGTCTACCAAATTGTCATCAACAACAAGTGACATCATCAACCCACCCGCAGCAGCAACAGCAGCAGCACCAACAACAGCAGCAGCAACTTCACATGGACCAACTCAGTGGACAAAACTCAAGCTTACGAGGACTTCTAGCCCACAACCCGCCTCCATTTCGTCCAGCAACAAATCACGTTACTTACAGACTACCACCAGGTTACAGATATCCTGGTGGCAATGTCACTATACCTCGCACAGCACCGCCTACATATCAACCAACAAACCCCGCGTTGGTCTCCGGCGGACGTGTCCAACAATTAACTCCAGGTGCCACTGGTGTCAGTTCACCGATAAACTACCCGCTGTATCCGCAAACAGCTCGCTGGCATATACCCCAGGGTAACATCCAGCCAATATATTATCCGAGACCCAATGTCCGACTAGTGCCTCCACATCACGACGATTTTAAAATTATTTTGAAAAATCAAAACAATAATAATATCGCTAATAATAATAATAACACCAACAATGCTAATAATATGAGTAATATTAATAATAACAATAACAGTAATAGTAATATCAATAATAATAATAATAATAATACTAATAGTGGCATTAATATAAACCACCCGAAAAATATAAATGCTGGCGTTAATGTCAATGGACAGAACCCGTTGATACAGTTGGCAAATGCCAGTGGTCTTGCTAACACAGTCTCGTCATCAGTACCGAAGACCCCGAGTCCAGTTCCGGGTAAATCCGATGAAACAGAAAAAACTTTGGATAAATTTTGCCAGAAATCGCTCAATGACTTGATGCTCACCATCGCCAAGTTGGATTCCAATGGAATCGTCGTGATACCGGAGGCACAGAAAAATCAAATGGACATTTCGCAGGTCGACAGCTCAACTGATGAAGGAATTAACCTGGACAATGCATCTGGTAATTTATTTAATTATTTAATTCCTTTCTTTTTTTTTATTGTAAGAAATTTATTTAGTTGTTCTGTCAGATGCTAAAGCGACTGCTGTCTCGATGACTAAAGATGATCCGAATGAAGATTGGTGCGCAGTTTGCATGGACGGCGGGGATGCTGTTCTTTGCTGCGATAAGTGTCCGAAAGTATTTCACTTGTACTGCCACATTCCCAGTTTGAAAACTTTTCCTGAGTAAGTTTATTATTTATGTTTTATAATAGATTTAAATATAGGGTAAAAGTATTCATTTTTTACCACATTAGGGCCAGTTCTGACCACATAGAAATTTAAAATAAAATAATTTGTAAAATACGCTAGAGCTAGAGAACTTCAAAGATACTTTTACTTAACAGATAATTAAATTATTAATTAATGTAATAATTATTTAAAACAATGTGTGTTACAGTGAAAGTGAAACCTGGCAGTGTATGTTGTGTACAAATGTATTAGATTGTTCAGAAGACCCACCTGAAGATAGACGATCAAACACTATGAGTCCAAAGGACCTAAGGATAGCTCAAAGAATTGTTTTAGAGCTCTATTGCCAGTATGAACAAAGTCTTCCATTTCGAGAAGTCGTTTCTCGAGAAGTAAATATTTATTATTACAAAAATATTTTTATTTATAGCGAGACCAGTAGCATAGTAGCTGAAGGAATTTTTAAGTTTCAGTAAAAATATTTAATTAGAAAATAGACATTAAATGTTTTTTGATTTTCATATGCGTAAAATATATAAGGAATTTTTTTAAAATTATTAAAAGTATAGAAAAAAATTTTTGCAGAAATTCCCATAATTAAAAAAAATATTGTCCCGCAATTGGAGACAATGTCGGTATTGGTCTCGTTACTTTGTTTATTTATTTACTTGATTGATTAATTAATTAATAAATTAAAAATTTGCAGATCATAGAATATCATCAGGTTATTAAAAAACCGATTGCCTTAGATGTAATTAGAGATAAGTTGAAATCAGATAATCCGAATCATTACACTGATTTGAAACAAGTGTTGGCAGATATAAGATTAATGTTTAAGAATGCTTATACTTTTAACCCAGTAAGTTTAATTATTCATTATTATTAATTATTAATTGCTGAGTGATGATTAATATTATTATTATTTAATAGGTCGATTCACAAGTATATCAACAAGCGCGTAATCTTGAAGAATTTTTCGAGAAATTATTATTAAAATGGGCACCGAATTACGCGTACGATGATCCACTGCTGACACCAGAGGAGGATGAAGATTTATTTCCACCTAATAGAAAGTATCGACGTATAATTAATGATTAATACTTGGTTTATTAAGTAATTGATTGATTATTTATTAAGAAAATAATGAAATTGACTAGATTTTAACACGAACAATTGTTAAAATCTACTCTAACAATTTAGAGTAGACTGATGATATATATTTATGTATTTACTGGAAATTTTTACAATTTTTTTTTTTTTTTTTTTTTTTTTTATTGCAATAATTGTACACTTTTTTATAACACGGAATTATTGTAGATTATTATTATTATTATGATTATTATAATTATTGTCTTTTGAGAGTTAGAATTTCTTTTTTATCATGTAAATCGTATTTTTAATTATATTTGAAAATACATATAATTATATAAAACAAATTGTTTTTTTTAAATAACTAGGTTATTTAAATTTATTTATTAATTTTAATAACGAGATTTTCATGTAATAGTTAACATAATCAAAAATTAATTTTTGTTATTGGGAGTTGGAAATCAATTGTAGTTTAATAAAATACATATATTATCTTTTTGATAAAAAAAAAAAGAATATAATTTTTTAATTCCTAAAATATGTCAAAAAAATCCGGACACAAAAAAATTTCACGAGTAGGAATGTAGCAGACATCAGAAAGATTTAAAATTTATAAATAAATAGAGGAAATAATTTAAAAAATATTTATAAAAAATGCACTTGTTAATTTAAAAATTTTTTAAATTCGCGTTTTTGTCTAATTTTATTTTATTAATTATTTACTCTATTTATTAGTAATTTTAAATTTGTCTGATGTCTGCTACACTCACACTTATAAAAATTTCATTATATTTCTTATCGGAAAATATATTTTTTGATATTTTAAATATTTCTATCATATTCTGCCGCCATTTTATTTTGATTTACGATTTTTAATTTTTCTCCCATTTCTAATAAGTTATTTTTCGAATATTTAAATTTGCCGCGCAATTAAGAAGAATAATTAATAAATCATTAATGAAAATAAAAAATTTCGAGTATACTTTTTAGTCTAATTAATATATAATTATTGACACAAATTTTAATAAAATTATTAAATTTCAATTTTTAAATTTCGCGCCAAGATAGCGCTACTGCACGTTGCTGCATTCAACGTTTAAATTTTTTCTAGAGTGGGGGTAGTCGAATGACTGGAAAATTGATTGCTTTGTATCCAACTGGCGGTCCAATAGCGTCAGTCAGTATCATAGACAACGGTCGTAGTGGTCCAGATCTTTCTTTGCGTTCAAATTGAAACACAGTATTGCAGTTAATTCGCGGAATTCTCCATAAAAATTATTGTTCATAGTCATTGTTTAATTAAAACGTGCAGTGTTAGTAAAATTTAAATTGTGCAGTGTCTGTGGTGTCGTTAAATGTTGAGTGTTGAGTGCTAGTGTAAAGTGTTGCTGATGGCTGATGCTGATATCTTCCAAGTTCCTGATCAAAATCATCTGGCATCGTCTGGTGGGGAAATAGCAGTTAAGTGACGTTTTTTTAGCTGCAATACACTTGGAGCAATTTAATTCAAATCTCCAAGTGTATTAGGATACCCTTCTGCATATTATTTCTCCACCAAGGTTTGTTTAAACACTCAAGTGTTTTTTTTTTAATTTTTAAATATTTTTCTATCATATTCTGGTGCCTTTTTATTTTGACGCACAATTTTTTATTTTCCTCCAGTTTTTAATAATTTATTTTTCAAATATACGTTACATAAACCCGTAAGACAAAGATAGATTTTTCTCAGAACACGTTTAGTATTAATTTCTGGGAACTGAGTCTCGGATACTTTCTGCGAATTTTAAAATCAATAATTTATTTTTATTTCTTATTCTACTATATTTTGAATAATATACCAATATGATTTATCCGTGAGTTTTTGTAAAACCACACGTTAATGACTTGTGTTTTTTTTTAAGCAAATAAATTTACATATTATGTTTTTTAATGATATTAAAAATTTCTTCCCCCTTTTTTTGTACATAAATGGCCGAAGCAAGAGTTTTTGTTTCAACCAATTGTATCACGAGGCCTAAAAAAAAGTGGGGGGTTTAAGACGCTGAAGTTTTTGAAGCAGCAACTTGACGCTCAGTCTATTTTTTTAGTTTTCGATCGCTAGCTTGCAAAAATGAATCGTTAATATTTTTTAACATTTTAATATATTTATCATCCATTAATTATTAAAAACATACGCATAATTGTTTAATTAATTTAATTAATTTAGTGTAAATGACATTATTTAAATAAATTATTTTTTAAATAAAATAATCGAAAGGAGTTTTTATCTGGTCATTAGTGAACGCAAACAAATTTTCAAGTTGTGGCTGTTTAAATTAATTATTTTATTTATTATCGTGGTTATAATTGTTCGAATAATTAGTGAGTGTATAAAAAAACTAAATAAGTTTAAATGTGTAGTGTTATTGATAAATAATCAACAATACAGTGAATAAAATTTATCTTTTGTTAATTTAAATTGTGCAAAGTGCCTGTGTTGTCGTTAAGTGTTGAGTGTTGAGTGCTAGTGTAAAGTGTTGCGAATTGCTGATGCTGATATCTTCCAAGTTCCTGATCCAAATCATCTGGCATCGTCTGGTGGAGAAATAGCAGTCAAGTGATGTTTTTTAGCTGCAATACACTTGGAGCAATTTAATTCAAATCTCCAAGTGTATTAGGACACCCTTCTGCATAGTATTTCCCCGCCAAGGTTTGTTCAAACACTCAAGTGTTTTTTTTTTTAATTTTTTAAATATTTTTCTATTATATTCTGCCGCTATTTTATTTTGATGTACGATTTTTAATTTTTTTCCAATTTTTAATTATTTATTTTTCAAATATTCAAATTTACCGCGCAAGTAATAAGAGTAATGCTACAGCTGTTCGTAGCGCATTTCGGAATGCACCCTATATATCATTTTTTAATTCGGGTGAAAATTTCCATTTTTGAATCGACCCATTTTTTCGAAGTTTCGCTGATCTGCGCTCAAAATAAATGCGCGCAGAGCCGAGGCGCATCTACATGTGCGCGCGCGCAAAAATTTGTTTTCAAAGCAGTGACATTCAGCGCTTGCTCATCATTTATTTAAAAGTGAGAACAGTGAGGTGTTAAAATTGTGCACTAACCGAACGGAACAGGAAACACTTTTCTCTCAGTAGAATAGTGAATTAATTGTTTACTAGTTTAATTGAAAATTTATAATTAAGTTATATATATATTATAATTCGATTATTACATTAATTGATAAATAAAAACAAGTATCGTGTTGTTTATCCATATTATTAAATATTATTCGGTAAGTAGATAATAAATTTTTACAAATAATTAATTGCAAGACATCATTATCCGGCATTCATTACAACCACGTGTTTTTAAATAAACTCCATAGGACATAACCTATCTTCCGCTTTTGCTACCTCTGGCAGTCTTGGCAGACACGTGTTTAAATAATCAATTATTTAGCACAAATATATAAATAAATAAAAAAAGCACAACAATGGTTCGTAAGAAGTTGGATAACCGCATCCGCACTTTGATAGAGAATGGAGTTACTGAAGGACACAGGACAATGTTTGTGGTGATCGGTGAAAAAGCGCGAGACCAGGTATTTAAAAATTTAAATTTAATATTCTGACTTTCGGTAAACTAATTAAATTGATACTGAAATTAGCAGACATCAAAAGAATAATTTTTTGTAAATCACCAACTTGAATACTTGTAGAAAATACTTTTAAAAATTGCACATAAAATATTTTTCTGCATATTGAAAAATTTTATTTTACTAGTAAGGTAAGAGACCCAGTACCTGATTACTCATGTACTTGTATATTTATACTTACTAAATATATCTATACCAAAACATGGAGTGAGTACTAAGTCTTTTATCTTAATTTGTTTATAAAAATTACAGAATCGTCTGATGTCTGCTACTTCAGTATCATTAATTAAAATGCTACTGAAATTAACCGTCGTAATAATTTTTGAATAATTTTTTCAATCATAAATTTAAGGAAAAAAATTTTTTCAAAAAATTGTACTTATAGTTTTTTAAATTTCCTACATGTGCATTTTTCCAGTTTTTTTTTTTTTTAAATTAAATTGTTGAAAAAATCATTAATTGTCTGCTATCTTCAGAATAATTAATTAAAACCATTTATTTTTATATCTAATTTTTTTTTTTTTTCATACAGATTGTTGTGTTACATCATATGTTACTAAAATCATCAGTAAAACCAAAACCAAATATATTATGGTGTTACAAAAAGGAGCTGGGATTCAGTAGCCATCGTCAGAAACGTATGAAAAAGATAAAAAATAAAGTTAAAGCAGGAAAAATAGACACTGACACTGATGACCCGTTCGAAATATTTGTTTTATCATCACAAATACGTTACTGTTATTACAACGAGACTCATACTATCTTAGGACAGACTTTTGGAATGTGTATTCTTCAGGTATGTATTCATCAGTAAAATAATTTATTTATTTAATCAATCAACCAACTAATTAATTTATCATTTAGGACTTTGAAGCACTGACTCCAAATTTACTAGCCCGGACAATAGAAACTGTTGAAGGCGGCGGGTTGGTAATTCTTTTATTACAGTCAGTTAATTCACTAAAACAATTATACACCATGACAATGGACGTTCATCAACGATATCGTACCGAAGCTCACCAGGACATCGTGTGCCGGTTCAACGAACGTTTCCTCCTGTCACTGGCTTCGTGCAAACGCTGTCTCGCGGTCGATGACCAATTACGTGTGCTACCGATATCTTCTCAGAATTTAAAAATAGACCCGGTACCCAAGGTCTCAGCTGATGACGAATCATCGAACGAGTTGAATCTACTGAAAGAAAGCTTCCAAGACACTCAGCCAATCTCGTCGCTGATAAATTGCTGCAAGACTGCTGACCAGGCGAAAGCTTTGCTAAAATTCATCGAAACTATTTCGGAAAAAACTCTGCGGTCTACTGTGTCACTGACTGCAGCACGTGGACGCGGTAAATCAGCGACACTCGGACTTGCTATTGCTGGCGCAGTGGCATTCGGGTACTCAAACATTTACATCACAAGTCCTAGTCCAGAAAATTTGAAAACTGTCTTCGAATTTATTTGTAAAGGTTCGTATTTTTTTTTATTTATCATTTAATTTTTAAAAATGGAGGACATCCTCTAAGATTTACCTGAATATTAAACATTTTTTTTGTCTAGGTTTTGATGCGCTCGCATATTCAAAAACTTCCGACTACGATTTAATAGAGTCGACAAACCCCGAGTTCCGCAAAGCGATAGTTCGCATCAACGTCACACGTGATCATCGCCAAACAATCCAATACATTCATCCTACTGATTCAAATAAACTAAGTCAGGCTGAGTTACTAGTAATAGATGAAGCAGCGGCAATACCTTTGCCTTACGTCAAGTCGCTTCTCGGACCCTATCTAGTATTTTTATCATCAACTATAAACGGTTACGAAGGAACAGGCCGTTCATTGTCTCTGAAACTTCTCCAGCAACTGAGAAGCCAGAGCGCAGTCTCTAACACAAATGATAAGTCTGAAAAGGCGAAGCTTGAAAAAAGTCTAGGTCGCCAGTTGCTCGAGATAACTCTCGACGAATCGATTCGTTACAAGCCGGGTGACCAAGTTGAAGACTGGCTAACAAAACTGTTGTGCCTAGATGTGATAACAAATGCCCCGATTTTGTCCGGGTGTCCACCGCCAGACACTTGTCAGCTTTATTATATAAATCGCGACACATTATTCTCGTATCACAAAGCCTCGGAGATGTTTCTCCAGCGTCTGGTTGCTCTTTACGTGGCTTCGCACTACAAAAATTCGCCGAATGATTTGCTGATGATGTCAGACGCACCAGCTCATCATCTCTTCTGTCTTCTAGGTCCGGTAGATCCTTCCCGTACATCACTTCCCGAGATACTTGTCGTGATCCAAGTCTGCCTCGAAGGAGAGATTAAAAAGTCAACTGTCGTCAGCAGTCTCGGGCGCGGACAGAAAGCCGCTGGAGATTTGATACCTTGGACACTGGCTCAGCATTTTCATGATAATGATTTTCCAAATTTATCTGGTGCGCGTATCGTGCGAATCGCCACCCACCCGGATTACCACAAAATGGGCTACGGTACTCGTGCTCTGGAATTACTGAAGCACTACTACGAGATGAAGATCCCCAACATTGACGACGACAATAAAACTACCGAGTCAGAGATGGAGATAAAAAGAGTACCGGAAGAACAAGTCGATTTACTTGAAGAAACGATTGAACCCCGCGCATCACTACCACCTTTGCTATTAAAATTGAACGAACGTAAACCAGAGCATCTTGATTATCTAGGAGTTTCTTATGGGTTGACCGAGCAGCTTATCAAGTTTTGGAAACGTTCTGAATTTGTTCCAGTTTTCCTGAGTCGTATTTGCAATGACATTACTGGGGAACATTCTTGTATAATGATTTGCAAAATAAATTCCGATGATCAAGACTTCACCTGGCTTGAAAGCTACTGGAATATATTTCGCCGTAGATTTACTGTTGCTCTAGGAAGTACTTTTGCTAAATATTCACCTTCACTGGGACTTGGAGTCCTGACAAACAAAGTTTTTAAACCCACTAACACAGTAATCAGTAAAGAAACTCTGGATGTTTATTTTACGGCCCATGATTTGAAGTGTTTGGAGATGTACAGTAATAATATGGCTGACTATCACTCGGTGAGCGACTTTTTGCCATCACTTGCGCAGCTTTACTTCTTGAATATGATGGGAGAGACTCATTTGTCACCAGTCCAAGCGGCAATTCTACTGGGACTTGGACTCCAGAGGAAAACTGTTGATCAGTTGGCACAGGAACTGACTTTGCAGTCGTCCCAATTACTTGGACTGTTCAACAGATGCATTCGAAAGGCCGTACAGTATTTTAATGGAATCGTCGAAAGTCATGTTGAGAAGACGTTAATTGGTGATGAGACAGTCAATGACAATGTGAAGGTCGATGTAGAGAGCGGCAAGTCCATGCAGAAAGAACTGGATGCCGCGGCGCGCGAGTTAGAGGCAAAGCAGAAAATTGAATTGGAAAAATTAAAGCGGGAAAATTTATATCGGTATGCGATAAAAGGTACTGATGAAGAATGGGATAATAGTTTGAAAACTAAAGGTAATAAGTCATTAATTTCTGTTAAGAGTGCAGAGAAGAGAATGAGTGACGCCGCTTTGGAGTTTCATAATGACGAGGACAAGAAGAAGAATAAAAAGAAGAAAAGATTTTCTAAATAATTTAATTAATTGTTATGTAAAAAATGTATATATTTTTTTATTAAACAGACATTAGAAAATGCAAATTATTTATTTATTAAAAATTTTTTTTTACAAAAATATGGAAAAAAAATTGTTATGGCTGACCAGTAAAGTTATATCGTTTTTTTTCTTTTTTATTGAGCGTTTTGAGTAAAGAAATTATTGTCGACAATATATTTTATACATTGACATATATAATTTCTCTCATGTGTTATTGATTGTGATAACAATTGTTCTAATAATGCATGTCTTTGATAAAGATTTTTTCTTTTATTTATTTTATTACTATTATTATTATTATTATTATTATTATTATTATTATTATTTAGCTTAGAATTATCTTTATGAGATATTTTATCTCTCTTATTAAATTCAACTGAATTTTTAACCAACGGTAATTGTTCACTAGCAGCCGTACCCAAAGCTTCTGAAGAACCGGAAGTATCTTTGATATTAATTTCTTCAACTTTTATTTTTTTAATAGGAATCTCTTCAGGTGGTTCTGAAAATGAAAATAAATTTTAAAAATATTTAAAATACTTAATTACAGTCCAACTCCATTAACTCAGAACTTCCCCTGAATCTTGACCCCCATCACGAGTTATGCTGTCTCCCATTCAATGATTCAATGCTATGTCTGTGTATATTATATTTACATCATACATGTGATGTGAGGGCATGCGTTGTTTCCTTTTTCAGGAAGAAGGGACATTCGATAACTCGGAAATTCCATGAAATTTCCGCTCCGTAGAATAACTGTCCAAGTTAATGGAGTTCGACTGTAAATAAATATAAGAAAAAAATAATTACCGTCATCTGAACTACTGTAATTAGCAACCAAACTACCAATCGGTTTAATTATCGGCTCCGGAAGTGCATTAGTCATTTGAACCTCTAGAAATTCATTGGTCATTTGAACTTCATCCTCATCATCAGTAATCGGGTTCTCTAATTTAAATTCTTCATTCGTAATTTCACACACTGACTTCTCTTCTTCATTAAAAATTTCTTAAATAAAAAGAAAAATACTGACGTTAAATAACTTGTAAGCTAAATAAAATTATCGTGTTAAAAATTACATACTAGTGCCTCTAAATTGCCGGACACCCTGACAAGTTTCCTCAATCTCAACATCTTCAACTTTTTTCTCTGGTTTCTTTCTCAATCTCTTTTTTCTTCTCTTACTTTTAATGTTGACATTTTCTCTAGACTTATTTGATATCTTAGATTTGAAATTTTTATTCATTATTTCACCACGAGCTTCTTTTTCTATTTGCTCAGCTTTCTTAGAGTCGACGTTGCTCTTTGTTGGATACTTTCTATAATAAAAAAAAATTTAATTCTTTATTACATTGCGTTTAAAAAAAAAAAAAAAGTAATTGGTAATTCTACTCGCCATAAATTTTTTTTAATAACTGAAGAATTGTATCAGCATAAAAAAAATTGACAGATAAAATTTATATGCAGGATAAAAATTTAACTGATGGATAGGAAAAGGAAGACAATGTACAGATTTATGTAATTTGTGTAATGAATGATGAGATGCTGTAATAAATTATAAGTGTTGAGAAACGAGTGAACAAAAATGCCTGATACTATTTTTTTAAACAAATTAAAATTACGATTATTTTTTTTTAAGCGGGAAGGAAAATAGTTTGAATTTTTGAAAAATTCAAAATATCCCAAGTAACACACATGACTTTATAACATCTATAAGATTACAGTTTTAGGCTTTTTTGCCCTATCGATAAGGCACAAAAAATGTTGACAAAACAATCAGAAATTTGTCATCGAAAAAATATCCGTTCAAAAGACTGTCAAGACACAAGTGATGACAAAAAATAAATTGCAAATGTCATCTAAACGATTTTTTAATTTAAATTACTTCCGAGAGCTAACATCTGTATGTCTTATTTATTCAACAAAATTTGAGACAAAAATAAATTTGTCTTGTCCCTTTAAAAGACATCTTGAAGTTGTCTCTGTACTATTTGGGATTCGTAAATTTTCTAAGAATTCAAAAATTTACAAATTCAGAAATTTTATTTTGAATGACTTAAAATTGTAATATTTTTTCCAATAATTCAAATTTTTGTCAGAGGTAAATAGAGCTCAGACACGAATCTATGAAAAGATTATATTTGGTCACTTTAAAAACTGAACTCCCCATTAAATAAATTTGAATATTTCCATTGAATATTTAAAAGTCGATCAAAATTTTCTCAATTTGAATCGAGTAATTTTAAAAATTACAAATAATTAAAAAAAGTTTCGAATTCGATTTTATCGAATAATTTGATTCAATTTGAACCCGATTCACACACTCTTATTATTTATAAAGTAAATAAATAAAATTATTACCGTTTGCGTTCATTAATCCACTTGTCAATATCCTCAGGTGTCGTTAAATTTTTCAATTTACTAAAATAACCAGTACGATGCTGCATCGCAATATGTTTTTCAACTAATTTAGGATGCGCTGAGAATGTACATCCATCTATACCACAAACTTTATGTGTACTATTGTGATCATTCAGTAATTTATCGGTCATAAATTCACGGTCACATATTTCACAGTAATAAATAACGTCTTCATCTTCACTCTGATTGTTTTCATCACGATCATCGTGATAATCTTGATCGTCTTGGTACAAGGCTGCCTAAAAATTTTCGCTTAAAATATGTTTATAATGTTAATTGCAATAATTATATCATTCCAACCCATCATTATTTTTTTTTAACAACAAAGTCTTCGGATATTCGTTAAAAAAATTTTAATTTTTTGTCGGCTCAGGAAACTAGAGAACTTTTTTTTAACAATTATTTAAAATAAGTAATAAAAATAATAATTTTGATAATTAATTGGTAATTAAAAATTTTAATACACAATAAAATTTATTTATAACTTGTAGAAATATTTATTTTTGACATTTTTATTATTTTAAATACAAACATCTTTGTTTTGTGTTTTTCTTTTTATATATTTTTTTCAAATTAATTAATAAAAATGCTGTTAATTAAATTGAATAATTATATTCTTGCACAAATAAACTTAATAATTATAAATATACTTCAATTATTAATTAATTATAAGAAAAAAAAAGTTTTACCATTTAAATTACAACTACTAGGTAATTTAACACTGATACTACTTAGTAATTCTACAATTATTATATTTTTTTTTTTTTTTAAAGAGGACTCTATAAGCTTTTTGAATTATCGAGACTATTAATTGTATTTTTTTAACAAACTCTAGATAATTATTTATCTCAACAATTGAAAAATAAATGACTGAGTCCCTTGTTAATAATTAAATTAAATTAATTAATCAATGCATAGTCACAATAAGGAATGTAATGACTCTAGCATTTAAATTACAGTTTTTTAAACACAAACAAAGCCAAACAAATAAACAAATCCACAAATATTTTAAAATAATATTCAAGTATTACAAGAACAATTGCAATGTATAAGAAAATTTTTAAAAAATAAATTAGTGAATTAAAAAAAAAGGAAAAAAAAGTTAATTATCTTTACTTGTACTTCAATTAAATGTTTGTTGAAACATCAATTTTTTTTATATCAGTAATTAATTTCCAAATAAATCGTTAGCACAAATTACTAGACGACGGAAAATAATTACGTTTGATTTAAAAGTTGATAGTGATATTATCTAATAATAATAACTATTGTTATTATTTATTGTTATCATTAATTGTTTTAAATAGACTTTTGTAAATAATTTATAAATTTATAAATTGTTTAGACGGAGGAGTAGCCCGAAGCTTTAAGACTGAGCCTGTTCGCTGGAAGGCCGCGACTCCTCCGTTACTTCCATTTTCGTAACCGGTTCAGGTTGAATTTCTGTTTTCTCTGATTTCTCTGTTTCCTGAACACTCTCGGACTCAACTGTATTCTTATCACTTGCTTTTTGACCACCCTGTAAGGAAAGTTGCTCATAAACTAACGTTCTATGCTATTTTTTTTATAAATTAATATTTAAATAACTCGGCCACTTAGCAAAATACTTCATGTAATCCACTTACACAATTTATTTCTTTAAAAACAAAAAATAATTAACATACGTAAAATAGTTTTTTAAATATCATTAGTAAAATACCAATTACGTGAAACGTACCAGCAGGATTGTCATAAAAATATCATAATTTACTTTTCATTATACCGGCATCGAAACTAGGGCGTGTTCAGAAAAACACTCTGGTGTTATTTAAACACCACTTAGTGTTGAAATTCAACACCCAAAATTTTAAAACTTACACCACCTGGACTTACCCTGATTTTTTTTACGGTAGTAAATGGAAAGTCACGCGGTTCAATTAAAACTAGGATACGAAAGAATACCAGATACTGCATGTACCTTGTCCACAGTTTATAAACGCATTCTGGTATTTAAATTGTTTCCCGGTTTAACCAGATAATATTGATGACCGCAGAAGTTACATTTTTCTCTTCCAGAGTGAATTTCTGAACATGCCTTTTAAGTTTCAGTGTCTACAGCCAATCAAAAAAAGCTAATTTCAGTCCAATGCCGCGAATGAATATTAGCATGCGTAAATTGTGAATGCCTTGTCAGCGGGCGGAAACAAACATGTTTCATCCCTGAGGAACGAATGATTTTTCTGCCCGCTGACGAAAGGCTTTCGCAATTTAATCTCTGATACTTGTCATTTTTAATAGTAATTTCAGAGTATTAATTTTATTCACGTAAATGACAGTTCTGACTGTGATTGTTTTATAAAAACTAGTATGAATAATAAATAGTATTTATAGTTTCTACTTAGTTATAAATTGCAAATGACAATTTAATAGTTGATGACACCATTGGTTTTAAATTAACTTGTTTCTGACTGGCTGCTGACACTAAAATTTTAAGTTCCATTGCAGGCAATCATGAAAAAGCTAGTGTGTAATTCAGGATGAAACACGATTTTAGACTGCGAGTGTGTCAGCCTTCACCCTGGTCTGAAATCGTCTTATTTCATCCCTTGTCACACAATATACTATTTAAATATCGCGGTACATGTTTCCTAAGGGCGATATCTTATATCGATGTTTTATTTACAAATATATGGATAAGAAAAATTTTTATTGTGCCCTGGCATCTGTACCACGATATTAATTAATTAATTAATGAATTAACTAATTAATTATCAAGATAGAAAATGTAAATAAACAAAATATAGACATACCTGATCAGGATTTTTTGAAAAATACTCATTCTTAGCGTCTTTTATCATACGCGTTACTTTATTTCTCAAATCTTTGAATTCCTCCCACTCTTTAGCGTCTTTATTTTTTTTAGCTTTCGCGTATAATTTATTTTTTCGCTGAATTTCCCCGCGAATTTCGTCTGTCATCCAAGGCTTCTTTAATTCCAGCTCCTTTTTAACATAACAATTTTAATTAATTATTAATAATAAATTAGTAATTAAATATAACATTAATTGGTATTGAAGTAGAGAACAAGTCATGAAAAATGTTTGCCCCCAATAGTTATCAATAATTAATTATTACTAATCGATAATTATATAAATATATTTTTTTAATTATATTATCAACTCTTATTTTCAAGTAAATTTTTCTTATATATAAAAATAGATATATATGATCTATTTTTAGAAATTAACTTTCTTATTCTGGTTGCCAGATGGCATTTTTCAGTACGTCTTAGACGATCGCTTAGATTTAAATTTAAACTTTTTAAAAATTTTACATTCTGTAAATAATTGCATGCAGATGAAGCCTTTAGTGATGACCATAAATAATTATACACGCAAATTAATTTATAAAACTTAAATAAATATGAGTGAGAGTAATTACTTATTGCAATATATTTTCTATAAACTTTCAAAGATTTTCTATGTAAGAAAGTCGCGGAATAAATTTACGAAACTATCGATTAATAAACTTAAAAAAAATTATTTCAGTTAAAAAATGAAATTAGAATTTTTTCAAATTACTACGTGATAGAAATTATGATACTAAAGTTAGCCGACGTCTAATAACTTTTTAATTTTTTTAAAAACGACAAATAAAAAAAAAATATATTTAAAAAAATTGCATCGATAGTTTTTAAAATTTTCTACAAGTGCATATTTTTGTTTTCTTTTTTTTCTAAATTAAATTGTTGAAAAAAAAATCTGGAAGTTTTTGATTGTCTGCTAACTTCAATGATACTGAAGTTAGTCGACGTCTAATAACTTTTGAAGTTTTTTAAAAACGATGAATTATAAAAAAAAAATATTTAAAAAATTGCATCTGTAGTTTTTTGAATTTTCTACACATGCATTTTTTTTTTTTTTTTTCTGTAACTGATCTGTTGAAAAAGAATGTTAAAATTGTCAATTGTCTGCTAACTTCAGGATCATTTAGAAATTTCTAGATCTTCAACATACGACACTTCTGCGACGCGACTCTAGTTTTTCAAGGACATAAAAAAAAAAAAATAATAATAATAATAATAATAAAAGAAAAATAATAACAGTAATTAATAGAAAATTACCTCTAATTTGATGCCTTTCTTAGCATTATTAATAGTTTTAGCTTTGGTGGTCCCATTTCCTGGTGGAAACCTCGGTCTCATGTGTGGCAAACCCTGTGGAGGTAAAATCCCTCTGGGCCCAGGTCTCATTGGAGGTCCACGTGGTCCCATACCACGGGGTCCCATCATCGGATGCATAAGAGGCGGAGGCCCACGTGTCCTGGGACCAAAGAGAGGTAGAGGTGGCGGGCCACCAGGTCCAGGTCTCATCATTGAACCAGGCCTAGGAGGTGGTGGTGGCATACGTGGGCGCATCGGTCCAAAAGCTGGGCCCATTGGTGGAGGTGGTGGCGGCATTCTCGGAGGCATTCCTGGCATCGGAAGTCGCCCGAAACGCGGTGGCGGCGGTCTCATGCCTACTGGTGGCATTCGTGGAGGCATCAGCGGTCCTCTATTCAATGGACTCATTTTCCTAGACACAGATGTCAATAAATTATTACTCAATTATCGATTCACCGGTTGCTAGTTTTTTAGTTTCTTAGGTTATGTCCAGATTATGATTTTCATATTTTTTAAATATTTGTATACTTTGATTCTTATATATTTATTTATAGTTACCTGTTTTTCCTGAGTATATTTGCTTATATAAATCCTCTGAGTAATTATTTATATTATTTATACAATTGTTTTTATAAGTTTAAATATTTAACTGCGAGTTTACGAGTTTGTTGTAATTTACGTCGGCGTTATGATATAAAATGGCGACTATTTATATTATCTCATGCCCTTATCTTTTTTTTTACCCTAATTACATTACATACAAATACACAAAATTATATGTGTGATGTAGCAGATATCAGACAATTTATAAATTTTAAATAAATAAATAATGAAATATTAAAAATGCGCGCGCTATTTTTCAAATTATTTAAATACACATTTTTTACTCACAATTTACTTATTTATTCAAAAATTTCTAATTGTCAGTTATATTCACACTCATAAAATTATCTTGTTGCTGCTTAAAAATATCTAGATCATTTTCTACCAATCAAGTAATTCAAATTTTCTGACATGGCCGCGCTTTCTAAAAATTTTTAATTATTGATTTTTAATTCACAATAAACATTTAGAACTTTACTTACAATTACTATCCATAAAATAACAACTAATATTAATAATTAAACTCATAAATTCATATATTTATTTATTATTCAAAATGGCGCCCAACGTTTTTTTAAATTCCCGCCATCTAGTTTTTTTTTTTATTCAAGTAAATAATTAACTTTATTAATTATTTAATATAAATAATTGTCAAATATAATTTAAATTAATTTTTTAAAAAACGCGGGAATTCAAATTTTAGTAAATTATTTAAATTGTTTTTTATCCGAAAATATTTGAAAGCCGGTTTTGACAGTTGGAAGCCATTGTAAAAATAATAATAATAGTATTGATAATAACAACAACAGTAATAAAAAAAAAACGAGGCAAAATAGTGTGGTACGAGTCGACTATTTGAAAATCGAGACCATATTCACAGCGAACACTGAAGCAACCGAAGCTCTCGAGCATTAATGGCCGCCGACTGATATCTTAAACCTTCTCCGCAGTATGTTGTAACGCGAATAAATTTATAACAGTATTATTATAAATAATTATTAACACTTTTAAATAACTAAAACACTTAATAATTAATTACTCAATCATTTAAATAATTAATTAGCAACTTTGACTACTGTTCCTAAGGGTAAGTCATATATTTTTTCATCATCAACTCACTGATTTTTAAAATCATTTTCCAACGTACTTTTGGCATCATCCATCAGCATCATCAACAAATAGTTCACTTTTTTTTTCACCAGTTTTCGAAAATAAATATAAAATATTTTTTATTTTATTTATTCATATTTTTTATTTTTTTATTTGTTGGGTTAGCCGACATAAGATGAGACATTTAGTGAAAAAAAAAGGAAAACTGATTCATTCATAGTCATATATGGTCAATACGCTCTCCTTGTAAAATATATAACGTAGGATGTTATCATTAATTTATTTATTTATAAATATCATGACATAATTTTCCTTTTTAAAAAATATAAATATTTATTTACTGTAAAATAAATGGTAGGAAAGTTAGCGGACATCTGACAATTTTTTTAATTTTTAAATAATAAATTAAAATGTTTATAAAAAAATACACAGTTAGAAAATTCAAAATCCAGTACATGCATTTTTTTAATTTAATTTTTTTAATTACTTAATTTTTTATATGTAATTAAAAAATTGTATGTCTGCTACATTTACACCCACGTAAAATAAATAGAATTTAATTTATATTTTTTTTATAGGAACAATAAAATAATGGAAGAAGAAACTGAGTTTACAAAATTGCCTGTTGAGGACAGATGTGTACACAAGGTAATTAATTAATTATTTATTAATCGAGTGGTTGATTGATCTAGTTATTTATTTGCCAATAATTATTTTTTGCTTAGTCCTGGAAAGCGAGAGTTCATGGGTATGATGAGTGTACGAAAAAATTCGGGTGCATCGACGATGAAAAATCCCCGGAGTGGAACAAATTTTTAGGGCTAATTAAAAAATTTGTGGTAGACAGTAATGTTGCTGCTCAGGAAAAAGGGCTAGAGGCTGCGCTGACATTTATTGAAAATGCTGCGTGTGCTGGAAAGTAAGTTCACTATTTTACTTTTTTTTAATTTATTGGTTTATTTATTCGGTGATGAAAAAGATCATGCAAGTTAACGTAATAATTAAAATTCAATTGGGAAAATAAAAATGATCCTGAAGTTTTTTTTTTAACAAATAAATGACAGAAAAAAAAACTGAAAATTTGGACATGTAGAAAATTAAAAATAATATGGGTATAATTTTGAAAAATTTTTTTTCGTAATTTATCGTTGGAAAAAAAAGGCCAAAAATTATTAGACGTCGGCTAACTTGTGATACTGAAGTCAGCTGACGTTTAATATTTTTTAGATTTTTTTAAAAACGATCAGTTTAGAAAAAAAAAATATTTGAAAAAATTGCACTTGTAGTTTTTTTAATTTCCTACATGTGCATATTTTTATTTATTTATTTTTTAAAAATTACATTGTCCCAAAAAAAAAAACCCGAAAATTTAAATTGTCTGTTAATTTCAAAATCTTGATAACTTGATAATTCAATAATACATTTAAGATCACGAGTGAGTAAAAAAAAACAAAATTGAGAATTAGCGGACTAATAAGATTTGAGCGGTAATTTCTTTTAAATTTGTAAATAATTAAAATCAATAAGTTTGCGTAGCGGATGAATATTTGCCGCATTGAGTCTCAGTGATATAAAAAAATGGTACAAAAATCCGAGTCAATGATTAGATGAATAATCGAATTTAAATTAAAAAGTTTAATAATAGAATTTTGATAATTGACGATTTTTTAATTTTTTAGGACTGTGGGTGAAGTGATGAGTGGAATAGTCAATAAATGTATCGCAGCACCAAAAGCAAAAACAAAAGACCTGGCGGTGCAGATAACTTTGATGTACATAGAGATCGAGAAGCACGAAACAGTTCAAGAAGAGCTTTTGAAAGGTACCGAGGCAAAAAACCCAAAGATTGTTGCCGGTTGTATCAATA
This sequence comes from Microplitis manilae, assembly GCA_030273425.1. NCBI lineage: Eukaryota > Metazoa > Arthropoda > Insecta > Hymenoptera > Braconidae > Microplitis > Microplitis manilae. Next base: position 16,584,944 of record CP092730.1, on the reverse strand, counting down.
CTCTGACGCTGTCATTACGTGAGTACGGTTCTAAAGTAATAAATATAAAACCTTTGATTAAAAAAATGCCTGGATTCCTTGAGGACCGCGACAAAATAGTTCGCGAGGAAGGTAAACTGATGGTAATTGAAATTTACCGTTGGATTGGCGCCCCGATAAAGCAGCAGCTCAACACTTTGAAGCCTGTCCAAATGTCGGAGCTGGAGGTTGAATTCGCAAAATTGGACGGGGCTAAACCGCATCCTACTCGGTATTTACGCTCCCAGAAACCCAAGAACGTCGTTGCAGAATCGGCTGCTGCTGAAGGTGATGATGCTGGCGATGACGAGGAGAATGAAGAAGAAGCTGCTGATGATATTGATCCTTATGAGCTCATTGATCCAGTTGACATTTTGTCTAAATTACCTAAAGATTTCTTTGAAAAAGTCGAGGCCAAGAAGTGGCAGGAACGTAAGGAAGCTCTTGAGTCCCTGGAAACTTTGAGTAAAAATCCTAAGCTTGAGAGCGGAGATTACGGTGACGTCATACGGGTTTTAAAAAAAGTTATTGCTAAAGATGCTAATGTTGTTGTTGTTACAGTAGCTGGTAAATGTATGACAGGACTTGCTAATGGACTTAAAAAACGCTTCCATCCGTACGCTACCGCATGTTTGCCAGTTTTGCTGGAAAAATTTCGTGAAAAAAAGCCAAATGTCGTTGCTGTATTGCGAGAAGCAGCAGACGCAGTGTTCCAGAGTATTACCGTTGACGTTATTCTTGAAGACGTTCTAGCAGCGTTGGATAATAAAAATCCGTCAGTGAAAGCTGAAACAGCGGGATTCTTATCCCGTTGTTTTGCAAACACACTACCGGCAACTTTAAATAAAAAACTTCTTAAAGCCTATATTGGTGCCTTGCTAAAGACTTTGAATGAACCGGATCCAACAGTAAGAGATAACTCAGCAGAAGCACTTGGTACCGCAATGAAACTGGTTGGAGAGAAAGCTATGATGCCTTTTCTAACAGACCTTGATCCGCTGAAGATGGCTAAGATCCAAGAGTGCGCTGAGAAAGCTGTGATACTTGTAAAAGTTGTTGCGCCACGTAAAGCTGATCGTCCTACGACTGCGCCAGCTAAAGTTGAATCAAAGCCACCGGCTAAAAGTAATAAAAAACCAGCGGCTAGCAGTACCAGCAACAATAAGAAACCTGGAGCAAAAAAACCAGCAGCCGCAGCAATTAAAAAAACAACCGCGGCACCTAAAATTCAAATTGAAAAAGATCTGAGCGCTGAGTCAGTGGATGACATTGCCGGTGAATGTTTATCTGGAGACATACTGTCGGGGCTGGTTGATGCCAACTGGAAGTCACGTCTCGCGGCGGTCGAGCAACTCAATGATACGATTAAACAAATGGGCGGTGATGTTCCGTGCCAGGTTATCGTTCGTATACTGGCCAAGAAACCCGGTTTAAAAGACACAAACTTCCAAGTACTGAAGCAAAGACTCGAGATTGTTAAAATGCTTGCAGAAAATTATACATTTTCTGTCACGGCTGCTAGCTACTGTATCATGGACATCGCTGAGAAATTGGGAGACTCCAAGAACGGATCGATTGCTGCTGAAACTCTGCTGGCTATCGCTGAAGCGACGTCATTTGAGCACGTGGCCACTGAAGTTATTACTTTTGCATTCAATCAAAAGAGTCCTAAAGTACAGCAGGAGTCACTGCTCTGGTTATCAAACGCTCTGTTGGAATTCGGCTGCACTTTGAATGTCAAAGGGCTGATTGATAGCGTGAAGAAAGCTGTCGCTGCAACAAATCCAGGCGTGCGTACTGCAGCGATAACACTAATTGGCACTTTATATTTGTACGTCGGGAAGCCGCTTTTGATGTTTTTTGAAAACGAAAAGCCTGCATTGAAGCAACAAATCGAACAGGAATGCGACAAACACGAGGGAGAGAGACCACCAGAGCCGACACGTGGTCCCAAATCACGTGAAAGTAAAAAAGTTTCTGATGATATGGATGAGGATGATGAAGACAATGACGTTGGTGGCGAGACTGTTGAGATAAACGACTTGATACCGCGTGTGGACATCAGCAATCAAATAACAGAAGCGCTGCTTGCTGAACTGGGTGATAAAAATTGGAAAGTACGCAATGAAGGTCTTGTTAAAGTCCAAACAATAATTGCAGAGGCTAGATTTATCAAGGGGTCAATTGGTGAATTGCCTCGTGCATTGTCGCCGCGGTTGATTGACAGCAACACTAAAATTTCTCAAACCGCACTGGGAATATGCGAATCTTTGGCCACTGCGATGGGTCCACCTATCAAGCAACATGTGCGCACACTCTTTCCTGGGTTCGTTCACTGTCTAGGTGACTCGAAAAACTGGATCAGAAGCGCGGCTATCTCGTGCATCAACACCTGGGGCGATCAGTGTGGATACAAAGAATTTTTCGACGGTGAAATGATTGCTGATGCTCTGAAAGCCGGATCACCGACTCTGCGCATTGAATTATGGAACTGGTTATCGCAAAAATTGCCACCCATTCCAGTAAAACAGGTTCCTAAAGAAGAACTCATGCTTTGCTTGCCACACTTGTACAGTAATTTAGAGGACCGTAATTCGGACGTCCGTAAAAATGCACAGGAAGCTATTCTGGGATTTATGATGCATCTGACATACGAGGGAATGGTCCGGCAGACGGAAAAACTTAAGCCTGGATCGAAGAATGTGGTGATGGTTGCGTTGGAAAAGACTCGGCCGAACTTGCCAATGAAGCCGCTGCCTACAAAGAAGCCGGCACAGGAGCAAGTGAAGACTGTCAAGAGTGGAGGAGCCGCCAAAGCCAGCAAGACGGTTGTCAAACCCAAAAGTGCTTCTGCCAAACCCAGTAGTGCCAGAAAGAAGGACGATGACGTCGACACAAGTCCGCTGCTCGCTGTCAATAATTTGAAGCATCAGCGAGTGATCGATGAACAAAAACTCAAAGTACTCAAGTGGAATTTCACGACTCCACGTGAAGAGTTCGTTGAGTTGTTGAAAGAATTGATGAGTACGGCTGGTGTCAACAAATCACTTATTGCCAATATGTTTCACACGGACTTCCGGTACCACTTGAAGGCCATTGAATCACTTTCAGAAAATGTTCAAGACAACAGCAAAGCACTGGTTTCTAATTTGGATCTAATTCTCAAGTGGCTGACGTTACGTTTCTTCGATACGAATCCTTCAGTTTTGCTCAAAGGTCTTGATTTTCTTCAGTCAGTTTTTAATATTCTTATTGAAGGACAATATCACATGCTGGAGAATGAAGCCGCGTCGTTTCTACCCTACCTAATTCTAAAAATCGGTGATCCCAAAGACTCTGTCAGAAATAGCGTGCGCGCGTTATTCAAACGAATCGCTCTAGTTTACCCAGTTAGCAAATTATTTTCTTACGTGATGGAAGGACTGAAGTCCAAGAACGCAAGACAACGTACCGAGTGTCTAGATCAGTTGGGATCACTCATAGAAAACTATGGAGTCACTGTTTGTCAACCGACACCGGCGGCCGCTTTGAGAGAAATCGCAAAGCAAATTGCGGATCGTGATAACTCGGTACGCAATGCCGCGTTGAATTGCATTGTCCAGGCGTACTATCTCGAGGGCGACCGCATCAATAAATTAATTGGGCACATATCTGAGAAAGACCAGTCGTTGTTAGAAGAAAGGATCAAGAGGGCGAATAAAAATCGACCGAGCAAACCGGCTTCTGAGGTCAGAATGTCCACGATGCCGATGGCCGCCGCTGCGAGCAACGAGGACATCGAGCCGGATGTCAATGAGGAAAAGGATGAAGAGCCTGAGGAAGTTGCTGAAGACTTTAATGACCGGTAAGTTTTTTTTTTATTATTATTATTATTATTATTATTTTTTTTTTTTTAATATTATTTTTGAAAAATTAATTATCATTTTATTTACATACCACGACGACCAAATAATTTACAGGACACTTATTATACCAACAACTATCAACAAAAGACATGATAAAGTTCCAATTATTGACAATAACAAGATCAGTAAATCATCAGATAAATTTAACGATGATCAGGAAAATAATTCTCACAACAATGTTGTTGATAATAAAACTGAAAAAACGTTCGTGACATTATTTAAGAATTTTTTTTGTGGTTTATGGTGATGGGTGAATGTCTTCATTTTAAAAATCATTTTTTTTTGTTTGTCTTGACAAATTTTATTTTTTTATTTATTATTTTTAGTAATTGAAAAATTTATATATTTTAATTCGTAATATTCACAAAAACATCGGTTCAAAATTTGTATTCGAGTGGCGCTAAAAAAGAAATTTTTTAAATTTAGATGAAAATTTTGAGATTTCCAGAAGTCAGGATTTAAAAATTTTTATATCCGAACACTAAATAATTTGGATATTTTTTGACTTTAATACTTTGAATTTCGCGCGGTTTTTAAATAAAAATATTGAGGCTTTATTTAAATGCAACTTTTTTCAAAAAAATTTGAAAAATTGAAATCAAAAAATTTATTTTAAAATTAAATTCAAATTTATTGGATTTTAATTTTAAAAAAAGTCTCAATATCAATATTTAAAGCCCGCGCTAAAATTTGGAAAGAGTGAGCATGATCAGCCGAACAGTTTGGTGATAAAATGAATGCATCTGTCGATTGAATCAACAATACTTTTAAATAGAACTCCAGTTACTTTAAATACATCGAAATAAATCTTAATTAAATTTCTCGTGTGTGTCAGCGGGTTGATTTCTCTATCAGTCAGCATGTTAGCAGTCATTGTGATGTCATTTAAATTGCGTGTCTTAAACCACTAGTTTAAAAAATAAAATTTACTGAACAAAATAAAAAATTAATCAGTAAATTTTTGATAAAAACTAGTGCCGCTAATTAAAAAAAAAATAAGTAAATAAAATGTTTAATTACAGGTACGCGTTGTCTCCACCCCAGTCACCAGTTCGTCCCAAAACCTCTGGGCCCTTTGGCCTGGACATGGAATTTTTACGGCAATTAGAGGAACAATACCCGGCATCCTGGAGTGTTCCCGTTCTTCCTGAAGTAAATTGGGACTCTAATGACTCGATAACGTCTCCGCAGAATATCGACCGGCTGGCGAAAAAATACTCGCCATCTCTGTCTTCAAAATTAGGAATTATCAAACCATCAGTTCGCGTGTCTCCAGTTACCTCACCAGTGTCAGCAAAAAATGACAACTTGGACTGCACTATTTTGTTGATGGCAAGTCCGCGACTCAACACCGCGCTCGAGGCAATGAACACCATGGAAGAAATAATGAAATCATCTCAGCTGTCACTAATCCAATCAAAGGAAGACAAATTTATAAACTCCATAAACATACAGCTTAAATTTCTTCAAAAGTATCCACTTACCGCCGACAATAACGAAGTTACAAAAGTATACCGCGCAACATTTATGGTATTGTTGGCATTTTATGAGTCGAAAGTACTCGGAAGAAATGTAACGACTGCTCATTTGAAGGAAATAATTTATCTTATGCTGATGCTCCTTGCAGAAAATAAATTTGAAAATGTAAAAGATACCGACATGTACATGCGGGTTGTTAATGTAATAATTGTTAAGATGATTGACTATTCAAATCACACGACACTTATTTGTGTGCTGATAAAATTACTCCAAGAGTGTGCCGAGTCATCAGTTATGCCAAAGTATGAGGAACTGGTGATGAAATGTCTGTGGAAAATAGTTAAGACCATTTCAAATTGGTCAACAGAACTTGACTATGACACTATTTTACTTACCGTACATCAGTTCTTCAAAGATTATCCGTCATCGTGGTGGAAAACTCGTCACTCGGATATGCCGGTTCGTACTGTAAAGACGGTACTGCACAGTATGACGAAAATAAAAGGCAGTTCTATTCTAAACCACCTGACGATGATAAATAATATCCATGAATCAGAACTACGGTCATACTTGAACCGATTAATTGAAATGATTAATTCAAATTCAAATAACATTAATTCCGGTAGCAGTACCATCACCAAACAGAAACATTTGTCGAAAGAAATGCACGCGCAGCTGACGGAAATTTTTCGAAAAATAGGATCTAAACAACACACCCAGGAAGGTCTTGCGCAGTTGTATGACTTCAAGCAGCAGCACCCGGAGGCTGACATCCAGCCTTTCTTAGTTAAGTCACATCAGTTCTTCCAAAATTTTATTGAACAGGGTCTAAAAAGTATCGATCTTGAGCGCAAGAATCAAATTATTTATAGTCATGGTGATGATCCTGCTGATGAGACGGCGAGAGCTATCAGTTCTGCGGAGGAGAGAATTTCAATGGATCCTGCTCAGCGGTTAGAAAGATTGAGAGCTCTGGAGGCTCAGTACCGTGGCAATGGATCCAGACCCACGTGAATTTATTCGTATATTTATTTAAGTAATCGTTGATTTATTTTATTGTGTACATAGTCTGGGCTTGAGATCGTGAGCATGATTTTTTTTTAATGGAATTTAGTGTTTAAAAAATTCAATCCTTTTGTTTACTTATATTGATGCAGTTTATAAATTTTTTTTAATGACATATATTTTTGAAGAAAAAAAAAAAAAAGAATTTAATATCCCAGTGTTTTGTACTCGATTGTTTAAGATAAATTTAGTATATGAAGTAAAGGAGATTTAATGAGATTAGATTAAGTAAAAAAAAAAATTATAAACTGACGGTTCAATTACGGACCAAATAATTAAATTTAATTACAATAATTAGGGGTATGATAATTCGTATTGAATTTAAAATTAATATTTTAATAAAATAATTTTAGTTATTAGTCAGTTTTTGAATTAGAAATTTTTATTTTTTTCAAATTTAATATTTTAAATTTGGACTCATTAATTTGAATTTAATTCAATAATGAGTTTAAAATAAATTATGAAAATTCAAATTGAGTAATTAAAAAAATTAATTGATTCAAAAACTGAAAAATAATTGAAAAATTTAAATAATGCATTACAAATTCCAAAAAAAATTTATTCGTCTTTTTGGTTTTAGGAAACTTTAAGTCAAAAGAACGTATTTTTTGTTCATTGCCAATAATTTGGTAGATTAATTTTATAGCTAAGAATTTTTGAAAAATTTTGAAAGCTAAAAAGCGCATGACAAATTATGAATTTAAAAATTTTTTAATTGAGCTTCAAAAAAATTTGTAATAAAAAAAATGATACTAGGAAGTTTCTTGAAGCCAAGAAGGCGGATAAAAATTTGAATGTTTTTTGAATTAGTAACGCGACATTTAAAATTAATATCCCCGAATTAAAAAACAAAGGATTAATTTTTTTAAACATTAAATGTCTGGTACATGATCTGAATTTAAAAAAAAATTGATGAGATTATTTATTAACTTTAGTTTCAATAATTGATAAATGAGCCGAATGAATGAATAAACAGACTATGTACATAATAAGCTCTCTTTACATAATAATAATTATGATAATAAGTAATATATGATATCATTGAACAATTTATAGTTGTGTATAGTCGTCGTAAGTAAAATAGTTATTACTGATTGGGCTATTAATTAATGACCTACATTATTATTATAAATTTAAAAACAAAACGACAAATGATTAAAGATATTTATGTTACTATATATATTAAATGTATTTATGATTAATTATTAGTATAGAGTTTAAAATTATAACAAATACGCGGTCCATATTTTTTAGACTGATATTTTTTTATGATCTAGTTGTCTTTTATTTTAATCACTTTTTTTAATTATTTAAATTTCCCGCTATTATGTACAGTTGCCTGTTTAATGTTTTTAAATTAATTATATACTTTAGAGTTTATTAATTACACATTTAATTATTATTATGAGTACTTGTATGTAATTATTATAATTATAATTACTCTTATTACGCATAGAACAAAAAAAATGAACACTATTTGAAAAAATCTCAATGTACACTCTTTTATTCAATTAAATACATAAATTTCATTTCTCATGGACTAAATAATTTATTTATTTTTGTTTTTATTCCCTTATTTTCCTTTTTTTTTTGATTAAATAAAAATTAAGTGTCAATTATAAAATTAATTAAAAAAACTTAATTCAAATTTTGATTATTTTATAAATAATAACTTACAGTACCCGGGAAAAAATTTTTAAATTTTTTATAAAATTAAAAGAGTACGCAAAATTTTATAAATGATTTACTTATGAAGATAATTATTTAATTACATTTATAAAAATATCATTAAAAAAAAAAAAAAAATTTATCACAATTAAAAAAAAAAGAAAATTATATTTTAAATCAATATCAATTAAAAAAATACTGTTTATTATTTACAAATATAAAGACACTAATTAGCAAAATAGTTCACTTATTTAAAATAATTAGCGTCTTTATTATTTAACAATACAAACAATAGTTTGATGATTTATTTATCAGGTACTCGAATGTTATTACAACACACTCGCAGTATCAGTAAGTGAAGATGCCCTACAAAATAATAGTAATAATTTTTTTTTAATATAAACAATATAAGATTTTAAAACCTCTGTTTTTTAAAAAAAATAATTTGATTTAAATTCTAGTAGCAATACTTAATATCAATTTTAATTAATTCTACTTACTACTGTAAAATAGTTTTTTTTTTTTTTTTTTTTATGTTACACAATATTTGATATTCACATTTTTTTATTTAATGTACGTTATTTTTAAAAAGTTATTTATTATTTTATTTACTTAAAGATCTTTATTTATTTCACGTGCTCTCTGTCGGACTTACAAAGAGCGCAGTCAGTGCAAAAATAAGGAAGACTATTCCGCCGATTATTGTTACTGAAACAGTCAATAATTATTTGATATATATATGTTTACAATGAGATAAATATGATACACTGTAAAAAATTGGGAGTGATTGCGGATTTTAATTCAGTCCCTATTCACTTCATAACAGAGTTCCGGAATTTTAAAAAAATTACTCCGCTTATGGAGTAAATAAGGAGACAGTGTTATCATTTTACTCAGATCTCTACTCAAGGGAAGTAGCTACAACTCTACTCACAACTTGTAGCTGACTCTAGTTGAAACTGAGTAAAGTTATGAATGAGTAAATTTGTAGCTACTTTCCTTGAGTAGAGATTTTGTGAGTAGAATTGTAACACTTTCATTTAAATGAAAATTTTTCTAGGAGTGAATTTCACTCTGACAGTTTCAATATTAACTTAAAGGGATAAAATTTACTCCGAGGGGATTAAATTACTAAAGTCATTCCGCTTTTACTCCGCTGATTTTTTAGGTAGATTTTTTTAAAAATCTAACTATTGTATTTGTCCTCATGGTCGATTTTACAAGGAATTTTGTCATAAACTATCATAATTAGTTGAGTAGAGTTCAAAAATACCATTCGTTAAAAAATTTATATATGTATGTATATATATATATATATATATTTATGTAATAGAACCGACTTTTGAGGACACGATTGCGTCTACAGTTCTTATCCGATCTTAATGAAACTTTCTACACTTATTTTATGTGTAATTATCACGGTTAAGTTCGAAGATGGGCTGAATCGGTCGATTAGTTTAGAAGTTATAGCTGTTTGAAATTTTAACGATTTTTCGAAAAAATCAGTATTTAATCACTTTTAAGGTCCATATAACTTTAAAACTAAAACTCATAGATAATTTCTGTAAAAAGTATTTTAAAGCTTGACTAATAAGCTTCAATTTGTGACCTTAAACTTTATATTTACACCATTTCTTCCAATAATTTTATAGCCTTGAAAATTTTAACGGAATCAAAAAATGTTGTAAATATGGTTTTCATCCCACATAAATTATGTTTGTCTCATTACAATCCAGTTTCGTCAGTTGTATTTTATTGTGCACAAAATAACCTGTAAATTTCACTGCTATTTTGTATTTTAAATGTATTTCTTTTATTATTTATGATGTATCAAATGTACCTCCAATCCTGATGATTATCACTGGTCTTGTCATTACGATAGCGCCCACACTTCTTATCGGACTTTAATGAAATTTACCACACTTATTCTATAGGTGACTACCTCGATCAAGTTCAAAGATGGGCTGAATCGTTCAGATAGTTTTGAAATTATGGCTGTTTGAAATTTTCATGATTTTTCGTAAAAATCAGTTATTAATGACTACTAAAGCTTATAGAACTTCAAAATTAATATTCATAGATAATTTCCGTAAAAAGTATCTGAAAACTCGTCTAATAATCTTTAATTTATGACTCTAAGCTTCATGTTTTGACTATTTCTTCCAATAATTTGATAGCCTTGAAAATTTTAATGGAATCAAAAAATGTTGAAAATATGGTTTCCATACCAGATAACTTATGCATTTCTCATTATAAAACAATTTTGTTACGTGCATTTTATTGTGAACCAAATGACCTGTAAATTTCACAGCTATTTCATATTTTAAAAGTATTTCTCTTATTATTTATGATGTTCCAATGGTACCTGTATGTCCTATAATTATAACTGATCTTGCCATTGTAACAGCGATTACAATTATGATCTAATACTAATTAAATTTTCAATATTTTTTATTTATGTGAAGGTTAGTTTGGTACAACGTTTATTACCTATATAATGTTATGTCAAATCAACTATCTGAAGTTCTCTATCGAAAATAATCGTTGTCCTTTTTTACCCTAACTCTTGGAAAATGAGTTTAATTTATGACATGACTATACACTAACATATATCACAAGATATGTATGTATAAAACTAACTTTTTATATTGATTAATTGAAAAATCTACCTTCCATTTCGGCTACCGAATGGCATTTTTACAGTGTAATTAGTTTTGTAAATAAATATATATTTGTATAATTTACCTGTTCGGACGGATATTTTCTGGGCAATCATTCGACCGCCTAAAACAGCTAATCCAGTACATAGTGAGTGTCCAAGAACACCACCCACGATAACACCATAGACATCCTAAATATTTTATTCGTTTAATTAATAAGCATGGGATTGGAAATTTTTTTTGTAAAATTTAATTTAATTTAAATTGTAATTTTTAAATTCTTTAGCTTTTTTTTAACTAGTTTCAAAAATTTAGAGGGTGGGAGGGAACACTGTTTAAGAATGCCCTTAAAATAAGAAAAAATACAATTTCAAATTTTTGGCAGCGCCCGTTAACTTCTCAATCATCTAAACTCATTTTGTTTAATTTCTTATCATCAACTCGCGAAACGTAAAATTAAAAACTAACGAGCATATACATTATTTAATAGTCAATCATGTCCTTTAATGACTAAAAATTATAATGACCAATTATTAATTGAAAAGTAAAGAAAAAAAATATTCAAAGTTTATAATTAAAAAGATTTACTTGTAATTTTAAAATAATTCTCTGAGACGGTAAATATTTTTTTAATGATTGCAGCAATGAGTCAATAAAAAAAATAAAAATTATAATGACCTCTAATTAAAATTAGAAAATATGCGCAGTTGTAAAAAAAAAATTGTTAAACATTCAAATTTAAAAGTTAACAAGGACGAATTAACTTTTTTAATTGACTAAAATTACATAAAACTTTTTGTTTATTTGAAATAAATAATTACCTCTCGCGCGGCAAGAATAATTGTCGTAAGTTGAGATCTATCTCCCCATTCAGCCAAGAACGTTAACGAAAACGCTTGCAAAAATATCCGGGAAATCAGCATCCACGGATTAGCTTTACTTTTTTTAATTACACCCGTCTCTGGGTCTTGGATTGTCGTCACAATTTCTTCTTTTTCATACTAAAATAACACCAGACCCATTATTACTGATAGACATAAATATATATATATATATATGTAAATATTTGTATATTTATCACGACTGTCTATGTAAATTGTCTTTATGATTAATTCGATAACAACTGCGTTATCAGTATGAATTAACGATAACCGAGAGAAAGTTTACTAAGACTTTAATCTTTCTTTCTTTAACTTTAAATTTTAATTTAAAAGTCACCTCGTCCTCCCGCTTTCTCAAGTCCAGCTGAACTTCTTCTAACTCTTCTTGCCCTTCTGTCGGTGCCATATAGTAACCATCTTTCAACATTTTCAACCCAAATAATGCAAACAATGCCGTCGATATGTAATATGTGTACGCACGTGGTATTATTGTCGCTGCATATCCGAATATTACTATAAATTTAAATCAAATTAATTAATTAATTACCAAGTGTACTCAAGTGTAGTCATTATTTTTATTACTCGAGGTGTTATATTATCGTATATGTATATATATTTTTTTAATTACGTCAATACGTAAGATTTATTGCTGATAATTGCACCAGTCATTGAAGTTTAGTTTATTTTGACGGGTTTAATTATCCTCGCACGATCGCACTTTCCTGTATTCTTATCTGTACAACTGCTATAATTATTATTATTTAAGTAATTTAATAAGTGCGAATTAAAGAATTAATTAATGCGATTTATGACTAAAAAAATATCAGCAGAAAAACAAAATTTTTTGAATGTTTTTATAGAATACTTTATTGCTTAGTGATCAGATTTAAATTTAAAATAATAAAACTCTTATCTAAACCTACTTTCATTGATATCTTGATTAATTATTTATCAAGAATAATCTGTAGTGAAAATTTATGTTTTTTACTTTTTTAAAAATCACCACCGGTAGGTTAAAAAATCTAATCTGTTGTAAAGTTTGATAAGAAATTTTTACTTTACGCAGTCTATATTTAAATCAATCGGAAAATTTAAAAAACCCGCTCAGATTTGAATTTAAAAATTTTTAAATAGTTTAATTTATCAAACTTTTCCTCCATTTTTTAAAAAAAAGGAGACGTTTATTTACTGTCGCGTATTTTGTAACTTTCCCTTTCAAAAATTTCATGATACTGAAGTCCGCCGAATAATTTTTAGAATTTTTTTTAAATCATAAATTCAAAAAAATTCCACTTAAAGGGTTTCCAATTTTCTACATGTGCATATTTTTAGTTTTTTTGTAATTAATTTTGTAAAAACAAATTTAAAAATCTGGTTACTTCCGGGTCATAAAAATTTCAAATCCTTGGCTGTCAAAATTCCATTGCGTAATTTTTTTTTAAATCAACCGGGAAATTATTTTTACCCGCAAGATTTTTAATTAAATAACTGGTTTGTTTTTTGTTCTTTTGAATAATTACTGTTTCCTTGTAACTTATTGAGTCAATGAAGTTTCTAATATCATTTTTTATTATTTTTTTTTTCTAGTAATTTAAATAATTATAATAAATTACCTGACAGAATAGTCATAAGAGCAAGAGCTGCTATTGCACCAGTGAAAACTGTTAGCCTTGGATGCCTCATAGCCATAATAGCAGCTATAAAAAATGTCTTGTCACCAAGTTCTGATACGATTATCACCGAAAGTGATGCTATGAATGCATGGATAAATCCTAAATTACCTGGACTTGTTATTTTAGGATCCAGATTACTAGGGTCCTGTTAAAAAAAAAATTATTATTTATCAATTATTGTAATAATAATTATTAAAAAAAAAAATTTACCTCTGTGGTTGCTTGATAAGATTTTTCTATGTCATGAGGAAATTCTTCAGCGAATATTACTTTTATGGGATTGAAATAAATAATTGTAAAAATGATTATTGTACTGGTAGATAATTTATTTAATTTAAACATTTTTGACAGGTAGTTTATAATTTCGATGGTGCAGTGGCAAGTTAACAAAATTCTAACCTTAATTAGTAACAAATCAACTGAACCTCAACACTCTGCCACAACACACTGAGATTTTTTTTTTAGATTTTATGAATGTGTGTTTATTTGTGTTAATAATTAAGATAATGTTGAAGTAAGTGCATTGTTGTGTTTAATTGGTCTATTTTTAGCTGTCAGATAATTTTTTTCAACCAATCTGTGGAGTTTGTTGGAAGTTATAATTGGCGGGGGATTTGAATTTTGTTAAAGTTTAAATTTAAAATTCGCGCGGGTTTTTTAAATTGTTTATTGGAATTTAAATATTTGAAAAATTGTTTTATTATTATCAGGATTGGATAATTCATTTTAATTACTCGTAAGTGGGGTAATGGTTTAAAACATTTTTTATATTTGGTGTTAATTTTTTTTTAATTTTTAAATAAAATATAAATTAGAAATTTATTAAATTTAATTATTTGTTAATGTAATGAGTAATTTGTTGTAAAAAAAATTTTCAATTTTATACCATGAGTACATTCAGAAAATTATTTTTAAAAAACCCAATTTTTTAAACTAAAAATTCAAAATTTTATTCTAAAAGTAATTTTTCAAGATCTACTGAAAAAAAAAATTGAAATTATCAGATCCTAGATGATTTAATCAGATCTTAATTTCTTCCCTGGAAAATATCAAAAAATGCTAAGTAATTTCAAATTTTTTAATTTTTCAAAAATTCAAAAATCAAATTTTCGAATTATTAAAAATTTTAATTATTCGATTCGATTTTCAAATAAATCAGATGATAATTTATTCATACATCCCTAATATATATATATATATATATATATATATATATATATATTACTTGTCATTAATTTTTTACTGTATCAATAATTAATAAAAAATAAAAATATTCATTTTAATAAAACTAAATTAACAATTTTTTTATTTAATCAAAACTTTATCAATTTATCTGAAAAAAAATCAAAGTCGTATTAAATACAATTAACAAATAATTCGATTAAATAATAAATATGTATACAGCGATGTATATATAATTAAATTATATTTATAGAATAATGATAGTATATTTTGTGCGTGACAAATAAAAATAGTGGGAGTTATCGTAAAATTAGTTTTGTTTCTAATACATATATGTATATATTTTTTTTTTTTATATAAAATCAATTTCGTGCGTGACTCCCTCTCGGTTATTTTTTTTTATTTTTTTGTTCTATAAGACAGAAAACATATTCGTTGGGGTGTAGGAGGACTTGCGCGTTGTCTATCCCCCGACACTTCCTTTATCAGAGAGAGTACAAGTCAAGGATATCAAAGCTCAAGTATAACGTGTTGAATAGTATTCCACTCACTCGAAATTACTAATATTTAAATGCAAATTTCAGCATATGGATCATTGAATTATACAAAATCGGGCTCTTTTTCCTGTAAGTAATTTGCTATTATTATTAATTATATTTGATTATTATCTAGATTGTAAATTAATTACTTGGCTTAAAACTTATTGTCTCACTTTGCGCGCGTAAATTTATTACTTTTGTTACTTGTTGCTTCTATATATGTTATTAATTTGTACTCTTATTTCATTTATTTACAAAATATGTATACAGAAAAAAAATATTTTGTACTATGAATTAATGACTAAAATTTTTTTAAAACTAAAAAAAATTTCTTAGAGCAAGAATTTTTAAAATTTTCAATTTGAATCGTTTATTTGAGAAACCCCATAAGTCATGTTTTTTCGAAATTGGGTTTTTGCATTTTTGGGTTCTCTGGATGTTCCCCCATAGAAATTAATAAAAATATCCATCAAAGCAGTGTTTAAAAAACAATTAACAGAGTGACAAAAATTTCATTTTATTAAGAAACCCTTTAAGTCAATGACTTATGGGGTTTTTCAAATAAACATGCAGTTTTAGTTTTATAGAAATAATTTTTTCTTTTTTATTTAAAATTCGCGCTTTTTTTGGAAAAAAAATAATATAACTAATTAAAATACTTAAATTAATTATTATTTTTTGTAATTTTTGAGTTTCAGAGTTTATATACATAATATATACTTCATTTTATCAGTCTAATAGATAATTTGAGTGGAAAAAATAAAAAAAAAATGATTTTATAACTTTTTCTCCCGTTTGGTTGAGAAACCCCATGAGTCAATCAACTTTAAATAATTTTTTTAAGTAGTTTCAATTAAAAAATTGAATTTTTCTTGTTTTAATATTTTTCAAAGACGCTAACATTATTCTCTTCAATTATTTATTTATTATTTCAATGGCAAGTTTTTCCAGAAAAATGTTTTTTGTGTTTCCTGAAAAATTTTGTTTTCTTGACTTATGGGGTTTCTCAAATAAACGATTCATTTATAATAGAAAAATTTCTTGAAGAAAATTAAAAATTTTTTACGCAAAAAAATCCATTTTTTTTTTTTGTATAATAAACAAATAAATTAATTTTGTTAATTTTTTCAGGTGAAATTTTAAATAATTAAATTAATAATGAATGGATCAGATGATAAAATTAAATGGATTGAATCCATTAATATGTATCCAATAAAATTACAATTAATGCCGAAAATAAATAATTAATTAATTATGCTTTTGAAGACATAAATAGACACGAGAGTTAGGCTCCATTAAATGAAATCGAAGCACAACAAATTGATGCTAATAAAAAAAAGTTGATAAGTACATTGAGCAAAATACTCAGGTAAATTATTTAAAATTAAAATTTAATTAACTTACAATATAATTAAAACACATTCAGCTAAAAATGTAGGTCGTTATTATTTTCATATAATTAATTTTCATGAAAACACGTTTTTTTTTTTTAATTATCGGAACGATAGTAAAAAAACTAACAGGCTTGCAAATAATATTGAACAAAATTTTATCAGTTATTATAATTATATATCTATTTATTGTTGTTATTTATTAGTTATTGCTGCATATATATATATATATTTCTTTTTTAATACATTAAGTACAACGATAAGAGTGCATGGACATGTGTGTCACCGTTGTAGACCTTGTGCGTAAATCGTGACGCAGGTGTACGTTTTGTCTGGTGAATAGGAAACCCGCTCGTCAAGAAAACTGCACTGTGGTCCTATCGCGGGCCTTGTACTGTAATTTTATAAAATCACAGCGTATATAAAAAAAATAATAATAATAATAAAAAATAAAAACTAAATAAATTTTACAAAAATATTTAATAATTAATTTTAAAAATAATAGACATCAATTTTTTTTTTGTACTTAAAAATAAAAAAAAAGTATATAAATATATATATATATGTATATAAAAATATATATATATATTTATATATATATATATATATATATATATATATATGTGTGTACATATATGTATGTATATATAATATTATGAGAAATAATAAATTGCACTGGATATTTATTTCAGGATATTTTTTTAGTGACTCCACTACGGTCCTCGTTCGTTTAGTTGCGTTTTCTTATTATTTATAGAAAGACGAAATATAACGCATTTGTAAGAAGAAGTTTGTGCACTTAAAGACCTCCAAATTATAATATTTATTTATTAATTATAAATTTAAAAAGTTTATTAGAAAAGAAAAATAAAAAAAAATTTATTTAAATATTTTAAACGTCTTCAAATAAATAAGTAAATAATAGCAATTATAAAACAATTAATAATTAGTGCGTGCTTACTAATCGTGAGAAAATAGGGTTGCGTGTTTTTAGATAATAACTAACGATATAATTTGTAAGTTGGCTGTAAGGTAAGAATCTATTTAAATTTAACGATAATTACTTCTTTTTTTTTTTTTTTTTTCAATTATATTATTTAGAGAAAATTTATGTTAATTATCATTTAATTGAATGTTATTATTTACATTTGGATATTTATTTTAGTGGTTTTAATTTAATGGATAAAAGTTACTTTTGAAGATTAGGTAAATGGTATAAATTTAAAGTCCTTGCTCCTGAAGAACGGAGCTGCAAAATTGATTCTAGTTTTATTTTATAATGTATTCGTGGTTGAGTGCGCGAACGTGACAATACTTACAAGTGTGCTAATAATAAACTTTTACCTGCATTATTTAATTTTTTTTTATTAATATTTATATAATTTTTTTTTTTTATTTATTTAATTTGCTGCAGTTATTTTATTATTTATTGATAATTAATTTTTTTTAGTTGCTGTGGATTTTTAAAAAATTCCAAGACGACTAAAAAAATTTATTTTATAGGCTGGAGATTTTTATTTATTTTAAGTAGGTAAGAAACCTTCAAAATTTCGGTCTCTGTAAATTTTTAAATAATTTTTATTCAAAAATTTTCCGTATGGGAAACTTTTAACTTTATGACAATGCAGAATTTTTAATTTTGTTTTTTTTTTTTTTATTTTAAATTTGAAATTGACAACAATTTGATCGTATTTTTTGAAAAATTTTCGACTAAATAAATTTTTAAAAAAGTACAAATTTATTTTTAGTTCTGGTCTGAAATTTGAAAAAGTGAAATTTGAAATGAATTATTGGAAAGTTGAAAGTTTTCCATGCGCAATATTTTTGGAAAATTTTTTTACGCGGGTTAATTTTAAAAAAATTTAATATTTATTTGAAAAGTAATTTTTTTTTTTTTAATTTAAGAAAAATTAATGCGACAAAATGTATGGACTAATATTAGAAAATATGTCAGAATTTATTCGTCAAAAATATGGAGATGAAAAATGGGAAGAAATAAGAAGACTCGCGTCTGTTGATCAGCCGAGTTTTAGCGTTCATCAGGTTTACCCAGAGAATTTAATCCCGCGGTTGGCTAAAAAAGCTGTTACTGTACGTCATCAGTCACGAGATTTATTTATTACAGATTATAAATACTAGTAATTAGTAATTAATTTATTATTTAAAATTTTTTAGGTACTCGGGATCTCAGAAAATGAATTTTTCGATCAAATGGGAGTACACTTTGTGAGTTTCGTTGGTCAATATGGTTACGATAGAGTGTTATCAGTATTGGGACGTCATGTACGTGACTTTCTAAATGGTCTTGATAATCTTCATGAGTATCTTAAATTTTCCTACCCACGTATGCGTGCGCCTTCATTTATTTGTGAAAATGAAACACGTCAAGGTATAATTTTATTTTTAATTTATAATATTGCTAGTACGATGAAATATAAACTAAAATCTTTTTTATAAGTCGTTCTATTCAAAACTCGAAAAAATTTACTCTGAGGCTTACAGAAAAAAATGAATTTTTTGGCGCCAAAAATTTTTATTCGTCCCTAGCAAATTTATACTGGCTCTGAGAAATTTTTTGCACTATGATTTAAAAACAAAAATTTTCCCCCAGTCTCCCTTGTATTTATTTATGCTAAATTTTGTGGCTCACTTCTACTTAAAGGTAAAATTTAAATAAAAGTGAGAGCACACTGAATAACTCATATCTTTATTATACTGCACGAATAACTATATATATTTATAACAAATAATTTTTTTTTTATTAAATAGGTTTGACACTACACTACAGAAGTAAAAGACGTGGTTTTGTTTACTATACAATGGGGCAAATCCGTGAAGTAGCCCGACATTTTTACCACAAAGAATTAATTATCGAATTAATACGTGAAGAAGTACTTTTTGATACAGTCCATGTTACATTTCAACTGACATTCGATAACCGCGCATTTACCTTTGCGTCACTTGCTATGACCCGTGAAGAAAAACATTTACCGATTGGTGCATCGGTTTTATTTGAAATATTTCCATTTTGCATCGTCTTTGGGTAACAATAATTCATAATTACATATGTATATTTTTTCGCCATACCTGCGCTGAAAGTTTAAATTTCTGCTCTGTACAGAGGGAGGAAAGTCGTTCCTTTCTATGATGAAACAAATGTTAAAAATTAGCGCATGCGCTATTCTTCCCACGGAGACAAAAATTTAAACTTTCAGGTACAGATCTGGTGAAAAATAGTATAAATGCCATGGGGGAAGATGGGACGTCCCAATCCGTGAGTTTTCTACTTCTACCCTGGCCTTCGGCTCTGGTGGGGTTGAAATCTCCTACTTTCCACCCTCGGTGTGTAATGTACTATTATATAAATAATTACTGTTAATAAATAAATAATATTATAGATACGACATGGTTGTAAGAAGTATCGGTAATTCTTTGATAGTAATTTTACCCGATTTAGTTGGAAAAAAAATAACTCACTGGTTTGATTTAGTGAGACCATTAATTGCCTTTAAGTTTCAGTCGGTATGAATTTTTTAAAATTTAACATTAACTATTAAATTAGTTATTAAAATTTGATGGTTATAGTAATATTAATAATTACTGTGATTTTAGATATTAAATAGAACAAATAACATATTCGAATTAGTGTCAGTAGAGCCAGTTTTGACAGAACGTCCGGCGGACCGCAAAAAACAGGCGGTGTTCCTCAGCGATGACAGTTCAAATTTACCTGAAGATAAAACTTTGAGATTAAAGGGACAGATGATTTACATGGACAATTGGCGGATGATGATGTATCTCGGTACGCCAGTTATGCCAGATCTCAATGCATTGATAGCTACTGGATTATATATCAATGATTTATCGATGCATGATTTCAGCAGGTAAACTTCATTATTTGTATGATTATTATTATTAGTTATAAGAATTATTTATCAAATTAAATTTTTTGAATTTCCTATAAGAAATTTTCGTAATTTACCAATAGTTCAATAATTTTTTATTGAAATCCAGTAATCATGGAAATTTTCTGAGCTTTTATAAAAAATTTTTGTAACTTATCAATAGTATACTGACTTTTCACCGAAATCGAACAATCATAGAAATTTTCGGGGTTTTTATAGAAAATTTCTGTACTTTATCGATAGTTTACTGAATTTCTACCGAACTAGAGTAATCACGGAAATTTTCTGAGTTTTTCTGAGAAGTTTCCGTAATTTACTAACAGTTTACTGAATTTTTACTGAAATCGAAGAATCATGGAAATTTTCTGAGTTTTTATAAGAAATTTTTGTAACTTATCAATAGTTTACTGACTTATTACCGAAATAGTCTAATCGGAGAAATTTTCTGAATTTTCATAAGGAATTTTGGTAAAATACCGATAGTTTACTGAAATTGAGTAATCGTGGAAATTTTCTGAGTTTTCATCAGGAATTTATGTAATTTACTAATAGTTTACTGGATTTTTACCGAAATAGAGTAATCGCGGGAATTTTCTAGGTATTTACAAGAAATTTCTGTAATTTGCTGATAGTTCACTGACTTTTTACCGAAATAGAGTAATTGCGGGAATTTTCTGAAGACATAATATATAATTACTTGCTTCAATGAGCCTTCGTGCTCCAGTTTCCTTTAACTCATCTATTAATCAAATAATTAATTAAATTTATATACAGAGATTTAATGTTAGCCGGTACTCAGCAGTCTGTTGAATTGAAATTAGCTCTAGATCAAGAGCAACTTAAAAGTAAAAAGCTTGAAGAGTCAATGCGTAAATTAGACGAAGAAATGCGTCGTACTGATGAGTTACTTTATCAAATGATACCCAAACAAGTTGCCGACCGGTTGAGAAATGGAGAAAATCCAATAGATACTTGTGAAGTAAATTCAAATATTTTCATTCACTTTTTTTCTACTAGTAATTTATTAATTATTTATATTGTTATTATTGTAGATGTTTGATAATGTCTCGATTTTATTTTCCGACGTGGTTACATTCACTGAAATTTGTAGCAGATTGACCCCCATGGAAGTTGTGTCCATGTTAAATGCCATGTATTCACTTTTTGATACACTCACTGAACGTAATCGTGTTTATAAGGTTTCGATTAATTAATTTGAACATTTATTAATATTTATTTATAATTTTTAATTAATTTTACATAATAATTATTAGGTAGAAACAATAGGCGATGCTTATATGGTGGTATCAGGAGCACCATCGAAAGAAACAGACCATGCTGACCGTGTTTGTGACATGGCTTTGGATATGGTCGAAGCAATTACTGATTTAAAAGATCGTTCTACTGGTAATTTATTTTAAAATAAATATGAAAAACAAAAATTTCCAATGCAAAAACATCTTTCCTTATATTTTATTACAAAAATCAGTGTCGAAATTTATTTGGCCTGAGGGCAAAGTCTTAGTGGGTCAGGAGTGAAGCCAAAAAAAATTTTACCTCCCCTATGTATATTTTAAATATAAAAAATTTTGGTTATTAGGTAGAAGTACGGCTTCATTTATTTTTGGAAAAAAAACCTAGTCAATTTAGAAAGTAAATATTTGTGGCCACTGTTCTATTTTTTAAAAATTAATTATGACATTGCGTCTTTTACAAATTGTTTCATTTGGGGCTGCTAGTGTGACCGCCTGAAAAAAAGATAATTTTTGGGAATTTTTTTAAAGAAGACTACTGCATAGAATGTTTTAATGTTTTGAGGGTATATTTGTGGATATATAATAAATACGTGATTCAATTTTTGGACCCAAATATTTAAAATTCAGCGAGTTATTCGCAATCTCCTGCTCCAACAAAAAGTCTCCCTACTGCAGTGATAGCGACCTTCAGTGCATAAAATCAAAAAAACCAAAAAGTTTATTAAACTAGAAAGTATTGTCCGTACCATGACTCTCGATCGTAAAGAAAAATTCAAATTTAACACAATGGCGGGGTTTTTAAAAAAAGTATCAAATTTCGCGCGAAAATTACATTTTCTATTCGATCGGAAAACTGGAGGTCATGGTATGGAGAAACATATAAAAGAAGCTGCAATTCGAATCAAATCGATCGGATGATTTGTCTTCGAATTATAACTGCAGCAATTTTGAAAAATGTATTTTTGAGAACCGATAAGCGGCTGCTCCAGATGGCTGTAACTCAAAAGAACTATTCGAGATATGCACTGGAAATTTTAGTATGTTATTTTTGAAGCTATATATCGGAATATACAAAAAAATTTATTTTTTAAAAATTTCACACTAGCGGTCCCCCTTGAATTATCGAAGTATCCGAAATTGGCAAAAACGGTAGCTTTATTGGTGCATATAATTACCAAAAATGAATTTTAAATTATTTGAAAGGTGAGCATTTGCAAATACGCGTGGGTATTCATAGTGGTGCAGTGGTAGCAGGTATAGTTGGTCTAAAAATGCCGCGATACTGCCTGTTCGGTGACTCTGTAAACACTGCCTCGCGCATGGAGGCCACAAGTGAGGCCATGCAAATTCATATATCACAATCGACTAAAGAGTTACTATCGCCGTTTTATAAGGTCAAGGAGCGCGGTGAAATACAGGTCAAGGGCAAAGGTAAATTATTATTTATAAAATAAATAAATAAGTTATTTTAATAATTCAAATTATTTCGATTAATTTAAATGTACATGCCGATAACTTTTGGGTAAAAATTACCCATAAAGTTTGGTACTGTAACACTTCATTTACATGCTACCGAGTATATTTTGCAATGGGCATGTATCAAACTTTTAGGGTAATTTTTACTGCAAATTTATCTGCGTGTATTTTAATTATTTTTATCAGGATCAATGAAAACTTACTGGTTGGAAAAACGTCCATTGCGGTCAAGTGTTACCAAAAATATAACAATACAAGAGCCGCCGATTTGGATGAATCGCACGACGGAAAAACGGTCATTATTGTCGAACAACAACAGTGTCGGCTGTGGATCACCAAATAAATTAACAGACAGTCATTCGTATATTGATATATCTGCTAAATCTCCTGGGTCACGAATTTCTTCTCCCACACCATTTGGTTCCACGGGAGTAATCTCTGATGAAAGGCGTATTTATTCGCCGATTACATTTCAAGATGTTGCGCGTCGTTCAGAAGCTAATACACCCACCAAAAGTCCTAATATGTTGGGTTATTATTCATTAAATTATTTATTATTAATTAACAATTAATAAATAAGTTATTTTCAAAAATAATATTTATTATTATTGAAATTTTTTTGAAGAAAATTTCGAAGCTTCAAGGCGGCGATTTTTAAAGTTTTTTAATTAAAAAAAAAAAATTATTATTATAATTACAGTCAATCGGGGTAATTTGAACCTGTCAGAGTTAATTGCCGGCAAAAATAGAATTTTGAAACAAGAAAAATAATTTATTTTTTATCGATGTTCAAACGAATTTTTGACGAAAAAATCTAGTCAAAGTTACTCAGGTTTTTTTTCCTTATAAGTTAAAAAAAATTTTTTAAATTACAAAATTATCGACTCGAAATTCTGAACTTAATTTTTAAGTTCATTATAGTCAATTTTTTTTAAACCGGAATTTTAATTACAAAAATAATAAATAAAAAGTGATAGTTAATTAATGTTATTATAATAATTATAAGTAAAATAAATTTAATAAATAATAATAATAACATTTGCTCATTAAACAGAATTGCGTTCGAATTCAGTAAGTGAAGCATCATCAACAACATCAACAGCAGTTTGTAATCCGTCAAATGTATTTGGATCATTATTAAACGATACAGAAGAACACTTTCGTTTACACCGAGACAGTTTGCCAATTAGAGAACAATCAGCGGGAGTTCACGGTAGAACAGAATTAAAAAGTAATACTACAACTACTTATAGTATTATTCATATCAAAGACAATTTAAATGATACAGTCATATTAAGAGAGTAAAACAGATGATTTTCAAATGAACCGTTTTCATAGATAGAGGCCCAAATAATTAAATAAAATATGTCATTCGATGCGTAAAGTTATTATTTATCGAAAGAAATGCTTCCGGTTCGGAAATTTAAGTTTATACCTGAGAAGAGCTTATTTGAAATTTCCATTTGCTAATGTAAGTGCAACAAGGACTGTTTCATTTGTTCACATGTGTGTGAGAAAGAGAATAGATGGCAAACCCTCTTAATAAAATTGGTATTAGAGATGAATCGTCACTTAAATTTAGCTACAATACTTTTTAAAAGTCAGAAGACTAGATTGTTTTTTATAATTTCTTCTGCGCTACGACAGCATATGACGGATGATGAAATATAGAAGAGAATATATTTTTTTTTTATAGTTTATCGTTTTTAAACAAATTAAAAAATTATTAAACGTCGATTAACTCCAATATCATTTACATGTAAACAAATGAAACAGTCCTTGTTGCACTTACATTAGCAAATGGAAATTTCAAATGAGCTGTTCTCAGGTATAAACTTAAATTTCCGAACCGGAAGCATTTCCTTCGATAAATAATAACTTTACGCATCGAATGACATATTTTATTTAATTATTTGGGCCTCTATCTATGAAAACGGTTCATTTGAAAATCATCTGTTTCACTCTCTTAAGTTTAGTTAAACTATTTCGGTTTGCTTAACCCGTAGGCCTTATTACCCTACCGTAGTAGAATAAGGCCTGTTCGTATGGTTTTTGCAAAAGTATAATTTTTTGTTTGTTTATGGTAAAAATTATCATTACTTCATTACATTTTATGGCTAATGTATTGAAATTCTAATCAAAATCTCCCTTAGGCCTTATTACCCGCCGGTACCTTATTTACAATACCGAAAAATATTTTAACACCTACACCACCTGGACTTACCCCTGTTTTAACTCACGAATAATTAAATTTTCAGAATTTTCTCGTGAAGCGACGCCATGTGATGATATCAACATCGCACTGATGAACGCTTTTTGTCCTTCCATGGAGAGCAGGGAGTCTCTAAATAATTCCCAATTATTAATTAGATCCGATCAATGTTGCCCGAGTTTCGCTATTCCAAAAAGTGGCAAAGCTAAACAGCACGGCAACGGATGTTGTGTTTGTTAATTATTAAATATATTTTTACATCATCACTGAAATTAATAATTAGTCATTATAACATCTGATATATTTAATAAAAAATTTTATTTAATAGGCAATTTAATTATTAAATAAATTATTAAGTTAGTAAATTTATATATTATATTAAATATCAACGGTAATATTTATCATAAATTTTACTAAATATTGTATATGTAATTATAATAATAAATAATGAATTAACAGAATAAATTTAGTCATTGAATTTAAATGGATTAAATTGTTTACGTTAATGGGATTATTAGTTATTTAAGTTTAATTGGTTTTAGTTATTAAGGAAAGTCATACTCGTAAGTCAGGGAAAAATCGGTGTACTATTGGAATGTGTACATAAAGTACACGTACGTACACTTATACAGTCTTCCGGATACCGCGGATTAACATCGGATTATACGTTATATTGTATAGAACGGATGACTCTTCCATTCCATATAATATCTTGATACAATAGCAAAGCTGGATAAGAAAAAAATAGACATTTTTCAAGATAAAGAATCGTATATAGTGATTGTTATATAAAGTCTATTCACACCTTTACTTAATGTTATTACGCTATTTTTTTTTATTTTTCTTTTACTAATTTATTTTATTTACGTGGGAGAATACGCGTCCCCATACACTGAGAAAATAAAATGATTGGAGTTATCATCTAGTGATGGTAAAATTTTCACTATCAATCTGATAGTAATGAATATCATCTAGATGATTGTGTAAATCATCTAGATTGTAATGGTTACCGTCTGGATGATAAGTATTACGATCATGGATGTTAACTCGAGTTAATTAGGATTATTATCCTACATAGTTATATTTATAATTTCTGATGGTAACTGGTACCATCACAAATTATAATAGTTACCATCAAAGATAATTAGAATAACAATTAATTCGATTATAATGAAACCATCATTTTACAAGGGTAAAAAAATACTAAATGTTAATAGGGGAGCCTGGGGCACGAAGGACCCTTTCAAAAATTAAGTAAAAAAGTTTTATTTTCATTTTCCGTCAAGTTATGACCTCTATATTGTTTTTATCATATTTTTAGGCCAATATGTGATATGTGGGGTAAAATGGATCACTCTAAAATAAATTTTTTTTTTCGTTTTCCGTCAAATTCTGACCTCTATAATGTTTCTATCATATTTCAGGTCAATATGTGATATGTGGGGCAAAATGAACCTCTCGAAAAACAAAATTGTAACGAAAAAATTATTTTTTTTTTATTTTCCGCCTAGTTAATTTTTTCGTTACAATTTTTTTTTGAGTGGCTCATTATGCCCCACCCCTCCGCCTCAAACACTTTTTACGTTAAAAATTTTGGGCGGCCCATTTTGCCCCCAAATATTTCGAGGAATCCAAAATTTCAGGGGGCCCATTTTGCCCTCCCTTCCCCTACTTTAAATTTATTGAATTTTCGATCAATTTTTTCATAATAATAATTACCATCCCTGATAGTAACTGTAATCATCCTGATGGTAACGGGATGACAAAAATTTCATTTTATGGAGAAACCCCATAAGTCAATGACTTATGGGGTTTTTCAGATAAACGTATGCAGTTTTAGTTTTATAGAAATAATTTTTTCTTTTTTATTTAAAATTCGCGCTTTTTTTGGAAAAAAAAAATCTGTCTGTCGGTTGACCCTGCGGGCCAGCCCTAAAACTTCCCGCTGTTTCCAACTCCTGGAGCTCGGAAATGTTGCTGCGATACATTTTCCAGCTCTTCGAGCTATTATCGAAAGGACTCTTTAAAAATAGTACTGGTACATAAAAGGGAACGAAAAGAATTTTCCTGAGTTTTCGCTCGAGTAATTCTCGGGTGACTGTAGGATTCAGAGAAATCCTATATAAAAACGTTTGCACATAAAAGTGTAGGAACAAGTTTTTCTAAGTTTTCTCTCGGGTGACTCTCAGATGACTCCAGAACCTTCAGAAAAAGCTTCTCCTATAACGCTGGAAGCGCTATTTCGGAAACCCTCGTCTGTAGCTTTCGGAGTAAATACAGAGTCAATACAGACTCAACACAGACTCGGGGCTCGGTGACGGGAAAAAATTGATTTTTCTTCATTTCTATATGCTAGAGCTATTTCGGAAGCCTCGTCTGTAGCTTTTCGAGTCAATACAGAGTCAATACAGACTCAATACAGACTCGGGGCTCGGTGACGGGAAAAAATTGATTTTTCTTCATTTCTATATGCTAGAGCTATTTTGGAAGCCTCGTCTGTAGCTTTTCGAGTCAATACAGAGTCAATACAGACTCAATACAGACTCGGGGCTCGGTAACGGGAAAAAATTGATTTTTCTTCATTTCTATATGCTAGAGCTATTTCGGAAGCCTCGTCTGTAGCTTTTCGAGTCAATACAGAGTCAATACAGACTCAATACAGACTCGGGGCTCGGTGACGGGAAAAAATTGATTTTTCTTCATTTCTATATGCTAGAGCTATTTCGGAAGCCTCGTCTGTAGCTTTTCGAGTCAATACAGAGTCAATACAGACTCAATACAGACTCGGGGCTCGGTAACGGGAAAAAATTGATTTTTCTTCATTTCTATATGCTAGAGCTATTTCGGAAGCCTCGTCTGTAGCTTTTCGAGTCAATACAGAGTCAATACAGACTCAATACAGACTCAATACAGACTCGGGGCTCGGTGACGGGAAAAAATTGATTTTTCTTCATTTCTATATGCTAGAGCTATTTTGGAAGCCTCGTCTGTAGCTTTTCGAGTCAATACAGACTCAATACAGACTCGGGGCTCGGTGACGGGAAAAAATTGATTTTTCTTCATTTCTATATGCTAGAGCTATTTTGGAAGCCTCGTCTGTAGCTTTTCGAGTCAATACAGAGTCAATACAGACTCAATACAGACTCGGGGCTCGGTGACGGGAAAAAATTGATTTTTCTTCATTTCTATATGCTAGAGCTATTTCGGAAGCCCTCGTCTGTAGCTTTTCGAGTCAATACAGAGTCAATACAGACTCAATACAGACTCGGGGCTCGGTGACGGGAAAAAATTGATTTTTCTTCATTTCTATATGCTAGAGCTATTTCGGAAGCCTCGTCTGTAGCTTTTCGAGTCAATACAGAGTCAATACAGACTCAATACAGACTCGGGGCTCGGTGACGGGAAAAAATTGATTTTTCTTCATTTCTATATGCTAGAGCTATTTCGGAAGCCTCGTCTGTAGCTTTTCGAGTCAATACAGAGTCAATACAGACTCAATACAGACTCGGGGCTCGGTGACGGGAAAAAATTGATTTTTCTTCATTTCTATATGCTAGAGCTATTTCGGAAGCCCTCGTCTGTAGTTTTTCGAGTCAATACAGAGTCAATACAGACTCAATACAGACTCGGGGCTCGGTGACGGGAAAAAATTGATTTGTCTTCATTTCTATATGCTAGAGCTATTTCGGAAGCCTCGTCTGTAGCTTTTCGAGTCAATACAGAGTCAATACAGACTCAATACAGACTCGGGGCTCGGTGACGGGAAAAAATTGATTTTTCTTCATTTCTATATGCTAGAGCTATTTCGGAAGCCTCGTCTGTAGCTTTTCGAGTCAATACAGAGTCAATACAGACTCAATACAGACTCGGGGCTCGGTGACGGGAAAAATTGATTTTTCTTCATTTCTATATGCTAGAGCTATTTCGGAAGCCTCGTCTGTAGCTTTTCGAGTCAATACAGAGTCAATACAGACTCAATACAGACTCGGGGCTCGGTGACGGGAAAAAATTGATTTTTCTTCATTTCTATATGCTAGAGCTATTTCGGAAGCCTCGTCTGTAGCATTTCGAGTCAATACAGAGTCAATACAGACTCAATACAGACTCGGGGCTCGGTGACGGGAAAAAATTGATTTTCTTCATTTCTATATGCTAGAGCTATTTCGGAAGCCTCGTCTGTAGCTTTTCGAGTCAATACAGAGTCAATACAGACTCAATACAGACTCGGGGCTCGGTGACGGGAAAAAATTGATTTTTCTTCATTTCTATATGCTAGAGCTATTTCGGAAGCCTCGTCTGTAGCTTTTCGAGTCAATACAGAGTCAATACAGACTCAATACAGACTCGGGGCTCGGTAACGGGAAAAAATTGATTTTTCTTCATTTCTATATGCTAGAGCTATTTCGGAAGCCTCGTCTGTAGCTTTTCGAGTCAATACAGAGTCAATACAGACTCAATACAGACTCGGGGCTCGGTGACGGGAAAAAATTGATTTTTCTTCACTTCTATATGCTAGAGCTATTTCGGAAGCCTCGTCTGTAGCTTTTCGAGTCAATACAGAGTCAATACAGACTCAATACAGACTCGGGGCTCGGTGACGGGAAAAAATTGATTTTTCTTCATTTCTATATGCTAGAGCTATTTCGGAAGCCTCGTCTGTAGCTTTTCGAGTCAATACAGAGTCAATACAGACTCAATACAGACTCGGGGCTCGGTGACGGGAAAAAATTGATTTTTCTTCATTTCTATATGCTAGAGCTATTTCGGAAGCCTCGTCTGTAGCTTTTCGAGTCAATACAGAGTCAATACAGACTCAATACAGACTCGGGGCTCGGTAACGGGAAAAAATTGATTTTTCTTCATTTCTATATGCTAGAGCTCTTTCGGAAGCCTCGTCTGTAGCTTTTCGAGTCAATACAGAGTCAATACAGACTCAATACAGACTCGGGGCTCGGTGACGGGAAAAAATTGATTTTTCTTCATTTCTATATGCTAGAGCTATTTCGGAAGCCTCGTCTGTAGCTTTTCGAGTCAATACAGAGTCAATACAGACTCAATACAGACTCGGGGCTCGGTAACGGGAAAAAATTGATTTTTCTTCATTTCTATATGCTAGAGCTATTTCGGAAGCCTCGTCTGTAGCTTTTCGAGTCAATACAGAGTCAATACAGACTCAATACAGACTCGGGGCTCGGTGACGGGAAAAAATTGATTTTTCTTCATTTCTATATGCTAGAGCTATTTCGGAAGCCTCGTCTGTAGCTTTTCGAGTCAATACAGAGTCAATACAGACTCAATACAGACTCAATACAGACTCGGGGCTCGGTGACGGGAAAAAATTGATTTTTCTTCATTTCTATATGCTAGAGCTATTTTGGAAGCCTCGTCTGTAGCTTTTCGAGTCAATACAGACTCAATACAGACTCGGGGCTCGGTGACGGGAAAAAATTGATTTTTCTTCATTTCTATATGCTAGAGCTATTTCGGAAGCCTCGTCTGTAGCTTTTCGAGTCAATACAGAGTCAATACAGACTCAATACAGACTCGGGGCTCGGTGACGGGAAAAAATTGATTTTTCTTCATTTCTATATGCTAGAGCTATTTTGGAAGCCTCGTCTGTAGTTTTTCGAGTCAATACAGAGTCAATACAGACTCAATACAGACTCGGGGCTCGGTGACGGGAAAAAATTGATTTTTCTTCATTTCTATATGCTAGAGCTATTTTGGAAGCCTCGTCTGTAGTTTTTCGAGTCAATACAGAGTCAATACAGACTCAATACAGACTCGGGGCTCGGTGACGGGAAAAAATTGATTTTTCTTCATTTCTATATGCTAGAGCTATTTCGGAAGCCTCGTCTGTAGCTTTTCGAGTCAATACAGAGTCAATACAGACTCAATACAGACTCGGGGCTCGGTGACGGGAAAAAATTGATTTTTCTTCATTTCTATATGCTAGAGCTATTTCGGAAGCCTCGTCTGTAGCTTTTCGAGTCAATACAGAGTCAATACAGACTCAATACAGACTCGGGGCTCGGTAACGGGAAAAAATTGATTTTTCTTCATTTCTATATGCTAGAGCTATTTCGGAAGCCTCGTCTGTAGCTTTTCGAGTCAATACAGAGTCAATACAGACTCAATACAGACTCGGGGCTCGGTGACGGGAAAAAATTGATTTTTCTTCATTTCTATATGCTAGAGCTATTTCGGAAGCCTCGTCTGTAGCTTTTCGAGTCAATACAGAGTCAATACAGACTCAATACAGACTCGGGGCTCGGTGACGGGAAAAAATTGATTTTTCTTCATTTCTATATGCTAGAGCTATTTTGGAAGCCTCGTCTGTAGCTTTTCGAGTCAATACAGAGTCAATACAGACTCAATACAGACTCGGGGCTCGGTGACGGGAAAAAATTGATTTTTCTTCATTTCTATATGCTAGAGCTATTTCGGAAGCCCTCGTCTGTAGCTTTTCGAGTCAATACAGAGTCAATACAGACTCAATACAGACTCGGGGCTCGGTGACGGGAAAAAATTGATTTTTCTTCATTTCTATATGCTAGAGCTATTTCGGAAGCCTCGTCTGTAGCTTTTGGAGTCAATACAGAGTCAATACAGACTCAATACAGACTCGAGGCTCGGTGACGGGAAAAAATTGATTTTTCTTCATTTCTATATGCTAGAGCTATTTCGGAAGCCTCGTCTGTAGCTTTTCGAGTCAATACAGAGTCAATACAGACTCAATACAGACTCGGGGCTCGGTGTTGGAAAAAAAATGATTTTTCGTCATTTCTATATGCTAGAGCTATTTCGGGAGCCCTCGTCTATAGCTTTCACAGTAAATACAGAGTCAATACAGACTCAATACAGACTCGGGGCTCGGTGACGGGAAAAAATTGATTTTTCTTCATTTCTACATGCTAGAGCTATTTCGGAAGCCCTCGTCTGTAGCTTTTCGAGTCAATACAGAGTCAATACAGACTCAATACAGACTCGGGGCTCGGTGACGGGAAAAAATTGATTTTTCTTCATTTCTATATGCTAGAGCTATTTCGGAAGCCTCGTCTGTAGCTTTTCGAGTCAATACAGAGTCAATACAGACTCAATACAGACTCGGGGCTCGGTGACGGGAAAAAATTGATTTTTCTTCATTTCTTTATGCTAGAGCTATTTCGGAAGCCTCGTCTGTAGCTTTTCGAGTCAATACAGAGTCAATACAGACTCAATACAGACTCGGGGCTCGGTGACGGGAAAAAATTGATTTTTCTTCATTTCTATATGCTAGAGCTATTTCGGAAGCCCTCGTCTGTAGCTTTCAGAGTAAATACAGAGTCAATACAGAGTCAATACAGACTCAATACAGACTCGGGGCTCGGTGACGGGAAAAAATTGATTTTTCTTCATTTCTATATGCTAGAGCTATTTCGGAAGCCTCGTCTGTAGCTTTTCGAGTCAATACAGAGTCAATACAGACTCAATACAGACTCGGGGCTCGGTGACGGGAAAAAATTGATTTTTCTTCATTTCTATATGCTAGAGCTATTTCGGAAGCCTCGTCTGTAGCTTTTCGAGTCAATACAGAGTCAATACAGACTCAATACAGACTCGGGGCTCGGTGACGGGAAAAAATTGATTTTTCTTCATTTCTATATGCTAGAGCTATTTCGGAAGCCCTCGTCTGTAGCTTTTCGAGTCAATACAGAGTCAATACAGACTCAATACAGACTCGGGGCTCGGTGACGGGAAAAAATTGATTTTTCTTCATTTCTATATGCTAGAGCTATTTCGGAAGCCTCGTCTGTAGCTTTTCGAGTCAATACAGAGTCAATACAGACTCAATACAGACTCGGGGCTCGGTGTTGGAAAAAAAATAATTTTTCGTCATTTCTATATGCTAGAGCTATTTCGGAAGCCTCGTCTGTAGCTTTTCGAGTCAATACAGAGTCAATACAGACTCAATACAGACTCGGGGCTCGGTGACGGGAAAAAATTGATTTTTCTTCATTTCTATATGCTAGAGCTATTTCGGAAGCCTCGTCTGTAGCTTTTCGAGTCAATACAGAGTCAATACAGACTCAATACAGACTCGGGGCTCGGTGACGGGAAAAAATTGATTTTTCTTCATTTCTATATGCTAGAGCTATTTCGGAAGCCTCGTCTGTAGCTTTTCGAGTCAATACAGAGTCAATACAGACTCAATACAGACTCGGGGCTCGGTGACGGGAAAAAATTGATTTTTCTTCATTTCTATATGCTAGAGCTATTTCGGAAGCCTCGTCTGTAGCTTTTCGAGTCAATACAGAGTCAATACAGACTCAATACAGACTCGGGGCTCGGTAACGGGAAAAAATTGATTTTTCTTCATTTCTATATGCTAGAGCTATTTCGGAAGCCTCGTCTGTAGCTTTTCGAGTCAATACAGAGTCAATACAGACTCAATACAGACTCGGGGCTCGGTGACGGGAAAAAATTGATTTTTCTTCATTTCTATATGCTAGAGCTATTTCGGAAGCCTCGTCTGTAGCTTTTCGAGTCAATACAGAGTCAATACAGACTCAATACAGACTCGGGGCTCGGTGACGGGAAAAAATTGATTTTTCTTCATTTCTATATGCTAGAGCTATTTTGGAAGCCTCGTCTGTAGCTTTTCGAGTCAATACAGAGTCAATACAGACTCAATACAGACTCGGGGCTCGGTGACGGGAAAAAATTGATTTTTCTTCATTTCTATATGCTAGAGCTATTTCGGAAGCCCTCGTCTGTAGCTTTTCGAGTCAATACAGAGTCAATACAGACTCAATACAGACTCGGGGCTCGGTGACGGGAAAAAATTGATTTTTCTTCATTTCTATATGCTAGAGCTATTTCGGAAGCCTCGTCTGTAGCTTTTCGAGTCAATACAGACTCAATACAGACTCAATACAGACTCGGGGCTCGGTGACGGGAAAAAATTGATTTTTCTTCATTTCGATATGCTAGAGCTATTTTGGAAGCCTCGTCTGTAGTTTTTCGAGTCAATACAGAGTCAATACAGACTCGGGGCTCGGTGACGGGAAAAAATTGATTTTTCTTCATTTCTATATGCTAGAGCTATTTCGGAAGCCTCGTCTGTAGCTTTTCGAGTCAATACAGAGTCAATACAGACTCAATACAGACTCGGGGCTCGGTGACGGGAAAAAATTGATTTTTCTTCATTTCTATATGCTAGAGCTATTTCGGAAGCCTCGTCTGTAGCTTTTCGAGTCAATACAGAGTCAATACAGACTCAATACAGACTCGGGGCTCGGTAACGGGAAAAAATTGATTTTTCTTCATTTCTATATGCTAGAGCTATTTCGGAAGCCTCGTCTGTAGCTTTTCGAGTCAATACAGAGTCAATACAGACTCAATACAGACTCGGGGCTCGGTGACGGGAAAAAATTGATTTTTCTTCATTTCTATATGCTAGAGCTATTTCGGAAGCCTCGTCTGTAGCTTTTCGAGTCAATACAGAGTCAATACAGACTCAATACAGACTCGGGGCTCGGTGACGGGAAAAAATTGATTTTTCTTCATTTCTATATGCTAGAGCTATTTCGGAAGCCCTCGTCTGTAGCTTTTCGAGTCAATACAGAGTCAATACAGACTCAATACAGACTCGGGGCTCGGTGACGGGAAAAAATTGATTTTTCTTCATTTCTATATGCTAGAGCTATTTCGGAAGCCTCGTCTGTAGCTTTTCGAGTCAATACAGAGTCAATACAGACTCAATACAGACTCGGGGCTCGGTGACGGGAAAAAATTGATTTTTCTTCATTTCTATATGCTAGAGCTATTTCGGAAGCCTCGTCTGTAGCTTTTCGAGTCAATACAGAGTCAATACAGACTCAATACAGACTCGGGGCTCGGTGTTGGAAAAAAAATGTTTTTTTGTCATTTCTATATGTTAGAGCTATTTCGGAAGCCCTCGTCTATAGCTTTCACACTAAATACAGAGTCAATACAGACTCAATACAGACTCGGGGCTCGGTGACGGGAAAAAATTGATTTTTCTTCATTTCTATATGCTAGAGCTATTTCGGAAGCCTCGTCTGTAGCTTTTCGAGTCAATACAGAGTCAATACAGACTCAATACAGACTCGGGGCTCGGTGACAGAAAAAAATTGATTTTTCTTCATTTCTATATGCTAGAGCTATTTCGGAAGCCTCGTCTGTAGCTTTTCGAGTCAATACAGAGTCAATACAGACTCAATACAGACTCGGGGCTCGGTAACGGGAAAAAATTGATTTTTCTTCATTTCTATATGCTAGAGCTATTTCGGAAGCCTCGTCTGTAGCTTTTCGAGTCAATACAGAGTCAATACAGACTCAATACAGACTCGGGGCTCGGTGACAGAAAAAAATTGATTTTTCTTCATTTCTATATGCTAGAGCTATTTCGGAAGCCTCGTCTGTAGCTTTTCGAGTCAATACAGAGTCAATACAGACTCAATACAGACTCGGGGCTCGGTGACAGAAAAAAATTGATTTTTCTTCATTTCTATATGCTAGAGCTATTTCGGAAGCCTCGTCTGTAGCTTTTCGAGTCAATACAGAGTCAATACAGACTCAATACAGACTCGGGGCTCGGTGACGGGAAAAAATTGATTTTTCTTCATTTCTATATGCTAGAGCTATTTCGGAAGCCTCGTCTGTAGCTTTTCGAGTCAATACAGAGTCAATACAGACTCAATACAGACTCGGGGCTCGGTGACGGGAAAAAATTGATTTTTCTTCATTTCTATATGCTAGAGCTATTTCGGAAGCCTCGTCTGTAGCTTTTCGAGTCAATACAGAGTCAATACAGACTCAATACAGACTCGGGGCTCGGTAACGGGAAAAAATTGATTTTTCTTCATTTCTATATGCTAGAGCTATTTCGGAAGCCTCGTCTGTAGCTTTTCGAGTCAATACAGAGTCAATACAGACTCAATACAGACTCGGGGCTCGGTGACGGGAAAAAATTGATTTTTCTTCATTTCTATATGCTAGAGCTATTTCGGAAGCCTCGTCTGTAGCTTTTCGAGTCAATACAGAGTCAATACAGACTCAATACAGACTCGGGGCTCGGTGACGGGAAAAAATTGATTTTTCTTCATTTCTATATGCTAGAGCTATTTTGGAAGCCTCGTCTGTAGCTTTTCGAGTCAATACAGAGTCAATACAGACTCAATACAGACTCGGGGCTCGGTGACGGGAAAAAATTGATTTTTCTTCATTTCTATATGCTAGAGCTATTTCGGAAGCCCTCGTCTGTAGCTTTTCGAGTCAATACAGAGTCAATACAGACTCAATACAGACTCGGGGCTCGGTGACGGGAAAAAATTGATTTTTCTTCATTTCTATATGCTAGAGCTATTTCGGAAGCCTCGTCTGTAGCTTTTGGAGTCAATACAGAGTCAATACAGACTCAATACAGACTCGAGGCTCGGTGACGGGAAAAAATTGATTTTTCTTCATTTCTATATGCTAGAGCTATTTCGGAAGCCTCGTCTGTAGCTTTTCGAGTCAATACAGAGTCAATACAGACTCAATACAGACTCGGGGCTCGGTGTTGGAAAAAAAATGATTTTTCGTCATTTCTATATGCTAGAGCTATTTCGGGAGCCCTCGTCTATAGCTTTCACAGTAAATACAGAGTCAATACAGACTCAATACAGACTCGGGGCTCGGTGACGGGAAAAAATTGATTTTTCTTCATTTCTACATGCTAGAGCTATTTCGGAAGCCTCGTCTGTAGTTTTTCGAGTCAATACAGAGTCAATACAGACTCGGGGCTCGGTGACGGGAAAAAATTGATTTTTCTTCATTTCTATATGCTAGAGCTATTTCGGAAGCCTCGTCTGTAGCTTTTCGAGTCAATACAGAGTCAATACAGACTCAATACAGACTCGGGGCTCGGTGTTGGAAAAAAAATAATTTTTCGTCATTTCTATATGCTAGAGCTATTTCGGAAGCCCTCGTCTATAGCTTTCAGAGTAAATACAGAGTCAATACAGAGTCAATACAGACTCAATACAGACTCGGGGCTCGGTGACGGGAAAAAATTGATTTTTCTTCATTTCTATATGCTAGAGCTATTTCGGAAGCCTCGTCTGTAGCTTTTCGAGTCAATACAGAGTCAATACAGACTCAATACAGACTCGGGGCTCGGTGACGGGAAAAAATTGATTTTTCTTCATTTCGATATGCTAGAGCTATTTTGGAAGCCTCGTCTGTAGTTTTTCGAGTCAATACAGAGTCAATACAGACTCGGGGCTCGGTGACGGGAAAAAATTGATTTTTCTTCATTTCTATATGCTAGAGCTATTTCGGAAGCCTCGTCTGTAGCTTTTCGAGTCAATACAGAGTCAATACAGACTCAATACAGACTCGGGGCTCGGTGACGGGAAAAAATTGATTTTTCTTCATTTCTATATGCTAGAGCTATTTCGGAAGCCTCGTCTGTAGCTTTTCGAGTCAATACAGAGTCAATACAGACTCAATACAGACTCGGGGCTCGGTAACGGGAAAAAATTGATTTTTCTTCATTTCTATATGCTAGAGCTATTACGGAAGCCTCGTCTGTAGCTTTTCGAGTCAATACAGAGTCAATACAGACTCGGGGCTCGGTGACGGGAAAAAATTGATTTTTCTTCATTTCTATATGCTAGAGCTATTTCGGAAGCCTCGTCTGTAGCTTTTCGAGTCAATACAGAGTCAATACAGACTCAATACAGACTCGGGGCTCGGTAACGGGAAAAAATTGATTTTTCTTCATTTCTATATGCTAGAGCTATTTCGGAAGCCTCGTCTGTAGCTTTTCGAGTCAATACAGAGTCAATACAGACTCAATACAGACTCGGGGCTCGGTAACGGGAAAAAATTGATTTTTCTTCATTTCTATATGCTAGAGCTATTTCGGAAGCCTCGTCTGTAGCTTTTCGAGTCAATACAGAGTCAATACAGACTCAATACAGACTCGGGGCTCGGTAACGGGAAAAAATTGATTTTTCTTCATTTCTATATGCTAGAGCTATTTCGGAAGCCTCGTCTGTAGCTTTTCGAGTCAATACAGAGTCAATACAGACTCAATACAGACTCGGGGCTCGGTGTTGGAAAAAAAATGTTTTTTTGTCATTTCTATATGTTAGAGCTATTTCGGAAGCCCTCGTCTATAGCTTTCACAGTAAATACAGAGTCAATACAGACTCAATACAGACTCGGGGCTCGGTGACGGGAAAAAATTGATTTTTCTTCATTTCTACATGCTAGAGCTATTTCGGAAGCCCTCGTCTGTAGCTTTTCGAGTCAATACAGAGTCAATACAGACTCAATACAGACTCGGGGCTCGGTGACGGGAAAAAATTGATTTTTCTTCATTTCTATATGCTAGAGCTATTTCGGAAGCCTCGTCTGTAGCTTTTCGAGTCAATACAGAGTCAATACAGACTCAATACAGACTCGGGGCTCGGTAACGGGAAAAAATTTATTTTTCTTCATTTCTATATGCTAGAGCTATTTCGGAAGCCTCGTCTGTAGCTTTTCGAGTCAATACAGAGTCAATACAGACTCAATACAGACTCGGGGCTCGGTGTTGGAAAAAAAATGATTTTTCGTCATTTCTATATGCTAGAGCTATTTCGGAAGCCCTCGTCTATAGCTTTCAGAGTAAATACAGAGTCAATACAGAGTCAATACAGACTCAATACAGACTCGGGGCTCGGTGACGGGAAAAAATTGATTTTTCTTCATTTCTATATGCTAGAGCTATTTCGGAAGCCTCGTCTGTAGCTTTTCGAGTCAATACAGAGTCAATACAGACTCAATACAGACTCGGGGCTCGGTGACGGGAAAAAATTGATTTTTCTTCATTTCTTTATGCTAGAGCTATTTCGGAAGCCTCGTCTGTAGCTTTTCGAGTCAATACAGAGTCAATACAGACTCAATACAGACTCGGGGCTCGGTGTTGGAAAAAAAATGATTTTTCGTCATTTCTATATGCTAGAGCTATTTCGGAAGCCCTCGTCTATAGCTTTCAGAGTAAATACAGAGTCAATACAGACTCAATACAGACTCGGGGCTCGGTGTTGGACAAAAAATGATTTTTCGTCATTTCTATATGCTAGAGCTATTTCGGAAGCCCTCGTCTATAGCTTTCAGAGTAAATTCAGAGTCAATACAGACTCAATACAGACTCGGGGCTCGGTGTTGGACAAAAAATGATTTTTCGTCATTTCTATATGCTAGAGCTATTTCGAAAGTCCTCGTCTGTAGCGGAGTGAATCAGAAGTGGATTTTTTTTTATTTACTCCTTCATAGTAAATTTAAAAAAAAAACTCCGCGTGCGAATTATTCCGGAATGAAATAAAATTCAGGTTCACTTTAGATTTACTTCTGTTTATTGCAAAAGAAATTTCTACGAATTTACTAAACAAGTTCATGAACATAAGATTGAACAAATATTCATTAATTCAATCATGAATTCATAAATATGAGTAATTCTTGATAAGTTTTTATGAACTTTACTACTGCTACGCACAAACTATACATGAAAAAAATTAATTGATCGTACCAATGACAGATTGTAATTTAAAGTTTTAAAAAAAAATATTGACATGCTTTTTAATTGAAATTTCTTATTCAATTTAGTCAAGGCTCAAATAATTAATGAAAATAAAAAAAAAATTATTTAATTAAAATTGTAGTTTTTTACAAAATTATAAATCGCTCAATTTTACCCCAGCTTTTTTTATAGACTGAAAAGTTTTTGCAATAATTTTTTTTACGAGAAAAATAAATAAATTTTAATTAACTCTCTAATGAAATTTGTATTTACTAAAAGTGTATAGAGAATAAAAACGCGAGTAGACAATTTTTTTTTCTTCTATTGAAATATGTCGCGTAGGAGTTTTTTTTACGTTTAAAATAATTATTAAAAATCCCACAAATCTTTTCAAACATTTCAACAAGCCCAGACATATTTTCATAATATCATGATATTTTTTATAATTTTCTCTCGTCTACTAAAAATATAACGACAAAAAAAAGATTTATACTTAATAATAATTAAATATCTGTGTTAAGACATTTCTTAAAAATACTCCCCTAAAATAAAATTAAAATTAATACGATCTTAATTATACACGATTAATGACAAAAAAATTTAATTGGGTTAAAAAAAAAAAATAATTCAATTTATTTTAAAATAAATTTGTTATGTCTGGCTTTGAATTAAAATTGTGTTAAAACTATTGAGTTTACAGATAAACTCATCTCATACTTTTTTGTAGACAATTTAATTTCCTATAAAATTGTATTTATACATATTTGACATAATATCAATAGTTTAGTCATAATTTTCATTTTAAAGTCACTAGAGTATCAATAGATTAATATTTTTAATTCAATTATAAACTCAGTAATTTAAATTGTAAATTACAACTTATCTATCAAAGATACGATAAAAATGTATAGAATAAAATTTGTAGAGAATTAAATTTTCTACAAAAAAGCGTTGATTAGTTTTTTTTGTAAACTCAATACTTAATGAGTTATTTCAATTTAAACTCTAATTTAAATTTTTACAATTTTTTTTTTTAAATAATGATACAAAATATATACATTGTAAAAGCAGTGGTGTTAAAAATGGACTCAATTTAACACCACGCGGTGTTAAGATAAAATAACAACGGTGTAGAAGGTGTAATTTGGCGGTGTTTATATATCAGAAAATACTTTAACACCGGTAAAAAATATTTACACCTTTGGTGGTGTTATTTTAACACCGAAAATTTTAACTCCTACACCACCTAGTTTTTTTACAGTCCAAAGACTTATAAAATTAAATTTACTACAAAAAAGTGGCGATTTTTTTGTAGACTCAATTTTAATTTGAATTTTAAAAATTTGTGTTTAAAAAAAAAATTCCTCTGTTATTAAAATCTAAGATTGCATCGTTAAAATCGATCATAAATATTTCCAAAATACTCATATTCGTCTGTATTTAGTATCGTCTATCAGATAAGTATAAAATGATAATAAGAACAATAAATATCTTGGCTTACCTATGATTATTATTTACTAGAGTAATAAATAATGAGTTTAAATTACGTAGGTCGTCTACGAGGTACTGGTGGTTAGTGGTAACTAAGGTGTAATTGAATCAAAATATAATGTCGGGGTATCGTGTTAAATGCGTGGAAAATAATAATTCAGACGATACTATCCTTATCATCCTAGGTACCACAATTATGATCCCAACAAGGCGGGAGCTGCGCAAACCTATCTGTATATATAAGGGTGTCATCTCTGTATCCCGGACACTCGTTACATCTCTCAGCTTCAAACGCGATCTCTTTTATAAAGTTCTCCATACAATAAAAAAAAATTCAATCAACCATTCGTAAAATTTTTTTTTTGTGAAATTTTTATTATTCGAAATTAATAAATTAATTATTTATATATTTATTACAAGTGTTACATTATCATCATGGTGAGTGAATTTATATTTACATTTTTATTACTAAGTATTTTTAAATTTACGCGGGTGTTTAAAATTTTTTTTTTTTATTCAATTACTTAAATTTTTTTGAATTTATTCACGAGTGAATTGTGA
This sequence comes from Microplitis manilae, assembly GCA_030273425.1. Classification (NCBI taxonomy): domain Eukaryota; kingdom Metazoa; phylum Arthropoda; class Insecta; order Hymenoptera; family Braconidae; genus Microplitis; species Microplitis manilae. The sequence continues at coordinate 16,543,025 of CP092730.1, read as the reverse complement.
AATGTGCGTACGATTTTAAAAATGATAAATTTTTTAACTTGAAATTTTTTACGAAATTCAGATTTTCAATACTGAGGTTTTAAAATAAATTTGAATTTGTGTTTTAAAAAATTAGGAGATTTAATTTATTTTAAAGGGGTAAAAAAAAAAATAAACGTGACCGGTTCAAATATTTAACAATTTTATTTTATGTATACTTTATTTCGTGAAACGAAATTTATTTGCGGATCGTAAACCTGCGACATTATTGCTCTAGTCTCCGTTAGCGTTAATTACGTACCGTAAGTATCATAGCATTTATTATACTCGGTTTACAGTAATAACAAAATCATAAGACACCTTATACATACCCTTGGAAAAAAAAGTAACCAAGAAAGATGATAATTTGTTGTGCAGAAAAAAATTTATCGGCTTTCATAAAAATAACTTGCGAGTATGCAATCGGATGTCACTGTTAATTATTCATTTTTTTTTATATAAAAATTTAAACCATAGATCAAATTTTTTTTTGAAAATTATTAAACATCGGGCGTATTTTTAATTTTTTATCAAAAATAAATTTGCTGATTAGTCAAATTTTTAAAAATTTACAGGGATCTATAGATCATTTTATTTTATATCCGACATTTAATTTTGTTAAAAAGAATTTTTTTTTTTTAAATAAAATTGTATGGAAAAAAAATGAGCTTATGACAGCAAATTAGAAACAGTCAAAAAATACGGAGATTACTCATAAGATAGTAAAAAATTACTCAACCCCTATGACCGAGGCAAAATCTTAGAATCGTTTGTTCAACTAAATCATGAGGGATTTATCATTTTTATAGCATCAGCTTTATTTAACTACAGTATTAATCCACTATTTATTAAAACTCCATTAATTATTTTAAATGCCGCTTTTTTTTTTTTTGTAGCATTTAAATTATTCAAAACAAATTCAAATTTTTATTAACAATTTTTTTTCAGTCATCGCTATACAAAAATATATATGGCATATGTATCGATACATTGGCATTGTGAGTCATACATGTCATATATTTTTTTTTCTATGCATTAACTTTTGAGTTCCAATTTACGGGATTTTAAATTTTCAAAATTTTCAAGTGAAAAATTTAAACTTCGTTCCAAAAAAATTCAACGCGGGAACTTTTAAATTTGAGGCAGAATCTCAAGTTTAAATTTTTTCGAATTTTTAGAAAATCCATAGTAAAATTTACAGTCTATTTAAAATTTGAAGATGAGAAAATTTTTTGAACATAATTATTTAAATTTTCCCACCTAAAATTTTAAATCAATATTTGTTGCTTCAAAATTTCAAAGTTTAAAAAAATTTAAGTTTAAAGCTCCAATACCTCAAATATATAATTTCTGTCGAAATTTTGAAATTTTTTATGACTGATTTTTTTCTATAAAAAAAAATTAATTACATCTTTATCAAAATTTTCCTAGACAAATTTAAATGACGATGACGTCATAAGTTTTCTATAACGGACAGCAAAATAATTAAATATACATTTTTTTTTCGTACATTGCCTATCCAAATATTTATCAGAAATTTCATTTGTAAACAAAAAAAAAGTAAATAAAAAATAAATTAAATTTTTAGATTGCATACGGATTAATATACGGCCTCGTGATAATTGGAAACAGCATGCTGTCATCGGCAACAATACTGTCCCCCGTGAAAGGGGGAGATCCCTCATCTCTGCATTTTTACAAAACAAACTTACGGCCACTAAATGAGCTGGATTACATACTGAAGCGTAGTGCGGGGGCGGTGACCAACGTTGACGAGAGTCCAGATTCAAAAGAACGACGGAGTCAAATGGGATCATCATTTATACGATTCGGGCGTAACCATATGACCGGTACCGGAGAAAATATCGAGTACTCATTGAACGGTCTCAGTGACGTCGACTCATCTCGGATTCCTCGCGGCCGTTCTGACGTCATCATACGTTTCGGTAGATCTGGTTCCGGTAAAATCGACTCAATGATTCTGCGTAACAACAAATTACTCAAAGTGATACCGATTGATATCGAACAGTTGGGTATCGTTTGCTCAGATATTTTGGCTGCTGATAATTCTTCTGCTGAACTTGCGCGCCTCTGCAATTCCTTTATGTCCAATGACGAAAAAAATGAATAATTATTTTTTATTTTTATTTTTTAACGACTTTTGTTCTTAAGTTGAATTTTATTTTACTGGAATAAGTAGAGTATTAAATGTATTATTCTGTTGTTACTTGAGGATTCATTACTCGATTAAAGCTGCTCAGCTGTTCGATATTCAAGGCTAATCGTTATATTGTTCGTTACGTAAAAGTACATCCACCCGACGGATTTGTCAACTTTTAAATTATATATTATTATATGTATATTAAATTACCGATTTATTGTTCAAAGTCACGTTTTAAATTTTTATATTTTTAAATTATAATTTTATATTTTATTTTACAGTTCAATGGTATTGATAATTTAATTAATTAAATGAAATTATAAATATTTTAAGCAGATAATTATTTTATAAAATATATTTATATTTTATAAATTATTTATATGATCCGTCTATTGATAATAAATATGTCTCGGACTCGAGGTAACTTGTATATGTATTTAAATTTAATACTTAAAGTTATAAATAAATAAATAAAATATAATGGCTGGAATAAATTGGTTTTGTTATTTTATTTTTATTTGGAATTATGATATTATTTTTTTTTTAATCTATGGGTTATTTGTATAATTAGTGTCCACCATAAAAAATTTTAAACTTTTTTTTTCCGCGGCAAAAAAAAATATAATAGTTTTTGTAGAACAATTTTTAATTTTTACTCAAAAGGAATTTAAAAAAAAATTTTTACTTCTGTCTGGGAAAAATTATCTAGACTCATATGGAAAATTTACGCACAAAAAAAGGCCAATTTTTGAAATTTTCAAATTTGAGTAGGGCTAGGATTTTTGTCTTAATTCAAAAATAACAATTAATAATTAATGGTGTCGAATTTTTGATATTACGGCGAAAATATTGGTCGTATAAAAAAATTTTTCATGTAAAAGTTGTTCAAAATTTAATTTTACAAAAAAAATGTCTCTTATAATTTTTACATCAGACTAATAAGAAAGCCGTAATTTAAAAATAAAGATTTTCATAATTATCAAAAATTTGAATCATTCATTATGAATCTTTATTTTGGAATTGCGGTGAAAATATTGGTCGTATAAAAAAATCATAAGAGACATTTGTTTTAGAAAATTAAATTTCCTACAATTTTTGTCTGAAAACTTTTTTTATAAGACCAATATTTTCGTTGGAATATCCGACATTTGAAGCATTCATTTCAAAATTGTCAAAAATTTTGTTCCTATGTATGAGATTTCAGAAGTAAAAGCGAATTAAATCTGGAGTGAATCGTTTATTTATTTAATTTCTTCAGAGAAAAATTTACTCCGAAGGAAAATTTATTTTGATATTCAAACTTTAAATCAGTGACAGCGAATTTTAAAAAAATTCGAATTCACTTCGAAATTACTCCGCTGGAAAAACAAACTCCTAATTTACTCCATATGCGGACTGATTTTTTTTGACTCCGTAATTTTGAATCAGAGTGACAGCGGATTTAAAAAAAATTGAATTAACTCCCTATTTTTTTGAGTGAATAAAAAAATAATTGAAATCGTAATTAAATAGATATAAAAATAATATATAATTTAAAAATATTAAGTTTTATAAAAATAATAAATTCCGATGTCATCTTATGTTACATTTACAAATTTATATTTCCGTCGTTGCAAAAAGAGAATATGCTTATGAGAATAAAACACCGAGTAAAATAAATGATTAAAGAGTAAAAAGCACACCTACATATACATATATTTGTTGGTAAGTCCATGTAATATTCAAACACTAATATGCTAGAAAAAAACATGAAAAAAAAATGAAAAAGAAAGAATAGAACTGAAATCTCGTCATAGCACAAAGGTAGTAATGAAGATAAATGAGAAAAGTACGAAGCTAGAATATCACTGATGTCCGTGCATTAATCCCGTGAGTTATTTTCTCATACATAAGCCCACATATGTGCCGTTAGAGTCCACGTATAAAGATTGTACATAAAGTCAATAATTATTGTCGCTAATATGATTGACAAAATTATATTAGAAAAGAGAAATTAATATATCAATACAAGAGATAAAAATAAATGAAAAAATAAAAAAAAGTAGAGCATGAAAACTTTTCGATACTCGTGGTTTATTTTGTTCTTAATCCAGTTCTTAACTCCCCCTCTTAGATTTCGCATTGTTAAGGATTCCACAAGGTATCTGGGTACGATGGTCAGTCGCGTTAAATTATTTACCGTAAAAGGTTCATATATAAATAAATAACAAATATATACACTGATATCCTTATTAATTTTTTGAAAATTTTTTAAATTTTTAAATTTTATTTTTAATTATCGAGGGATAAAAATTAAATTTCCTTGAGTTTGTGATCAATGAAAATTTATTTTTGAAATAAAAGAGGAGATAAAAAAAAGTTCTATGAAAATAAATAAAATAAAAAATGAATCAATCGGAGTCGAGGGAAAATTTGGTTGATAATGAGGCACGAGCACCTTCTATGCAATCATTGCAACCACCTACTGAGTATGTACTTGGTCAAGTTGAAAAACATTTTCTGTTAAGTGCTGAGCGAGGTGACTGTGCTACTGTTCGGAGGTATTTTTTTTTTTAATTAATTAATTTAATTAAATTAAATTTAATTGAAGTACTGTAAAATAACGATTATTTTTTTGAAAATAAAATTCGAATCCAGGCTGCTTGAAGAGCATAAAGATCACCCGGAAATACTGAACATAAATTGTGTCGACCCGTTGAATAGATCCGCGCTGATCGCGGCGATTGAAAATGAAAATGTTGAACTGATTCATATATTGTTGGAGTGGAAAATAAATGTAAAGGACGCACTTTTGCATGCCATTAAAGAGGAGTACGTCGAAGCTGTTGAAATTCTTCTCGATTATGAAGAAAAAATTCATGTTGCTGGTCAACCATACGTTCGTATTGTTTTTTTAAATTGTCAATTATTACTAAGTACTGATAATTATTTATTTTTTTTTTTATTGATTCTAGAGCTGGGAAGCCCTGGAAAGTGGCGACTATAATTTCACACCTGATATCACTCCATTGGTTCTAGCGGCTCATAAAAATAATTATGAAATACTTAAAATATTACTTGATCGTGGTGCAACTTTACCATGTCCTCATGATGCCAGGTTTATTATTATTATTATTTAAAAAAATTGCACATACAGTTTTTTAAATTTTCTACATGTGCATATTTTTAGTTTTTTTTTTTCGTATTTGATTTGTAGAAAAAAAAATCTGAAAATTTTGAATTGTCGGTTAACTTCAGGATCATAAAAATTTAAATTAGAGTTTTAATTGAAATAACTCATTAATTATTGAGTTTACAAAAAAAACTAATCAACACTTTTTTGTAGGAAATTTAATCTTCTATAAATTTGATCTCATACATTTTTATCGTATCTTTGATAAATAAGTCGTAATTTGAAATTTTAAATACTGGGTTTATAATCAAATTAAAAAAATATTTGATTAATAATCTAGTGACTTTAAAATTAAAATTATGACTAAACTGTTGAAATTATGACAAATATGTATAAATACATTTTTATAGGAAATTAAATTGTCTACAAAAAAGTATAAGATGAGTTTATCTGTAAACTCAATAGTTTTTACAGAATTTAATGTTAAATGAATGAAAGTGATTTATTAAAAATCCAAATTGAAGATGCGGTTGCGACGAGTGCGTTACGTCAAATGAACAAGATTCACTACGTCATTCACGCTCTCGGATAAATGCTTATCGTGCATTAACATCATCCTCACTTATTGCCCTATCGTCACGAGATCCTTTACTAACTGCATTCGAATTATCCTGGGAATTGCGACGGCTAAGTCGTATGGAGCAGGAGTTCAGATCTGACTACAATGTAATTATAGGAATAGAAAAAAAAATAACAGCTGAATTATATATTAAATTCGTCTGATTAAATCTGTAAAACTAAATCAATAAAATTTTAATCCAGGAACTTAAAGAACAATGTCAAGTCTTTGCGACATCGCTGCTGGATCACGCACGCACTTCACACGAACTTGAAATAATTCTTAATTATAATCCAACTGGTGACAATTGGGAGCCAGGCGAACGACAAACATTAGATAGACTAAAACTTGCTATCAAATATAAACAAAAACAGGTAACTTTTTTTTTATTACAATTTTTTAATTTGCGTTTAAAAGTTTTTGTAAAAAAATCAAAATTCTAGCCAAACTATTAGAGATATCACAAAAATGTATATGAACAATTTGATAGCTGATTAAATTCTCTACAAAAAAGGTCTTATAACATTTTTACATACAACTGATTATTTCCGCGTAATTACAACCTTAAATAAAAATATAAGTTTCATTATACCATTTTTGAATTTATCCCTTACTTATTATCTCTGTAACTCTGAAACTATCAGAGTTACGTCAATGAATATCAAGACATTTTTTATAGAAAATTAAATTTCCTACAATTTTTGTTGGAAACTTTTTCTTCTAAAGTCGATAGTTTTGCTGAAAATTAAGTTTTATAAATAAATAGATTTTTTCTTCTTCATATTTTTTCGTGTTAATGACTTTGGGTTAATCAAAGATTTTTAATTAATGAATTTGACAGTTTGTAGCACATCCAAATGTTCAACAATTATTAGCAGCCATTTGGTACGACGGATTACCAGGATTTCGGCGGTTAAGTATGGTCGGACAATTAATCGAAGTTGGAAAACTCGGCAGCATGTTTCCTATATATAGTACAATATATATGGTATCGCCTACGTCAAAAATGGGATTATTTATGAAGAAACCATTCGTTAAATTTATCTGTCACTCGTCATCTTACGCCTTCTTTCTTAGTAAGTTAGATAATGATTAACGATTATAATACAAAATGAGTTTAATTTAATTCGAATTTAAAATAAATAATTCACTCTCTATAAACTTAATACGCATTGCAATTATTAAATTATTACTTGCAGTGTTACTTGGAATGGCGTCTCAACGTGTTGAATATCTGGTAATTGAATTATTTGGAAATGCATGGATGAGAGAAATCTTAGCTGGCTGGAAGAAACATGAACGAGGTTCTATTCCGGGTTTTGTTGAATCCGGTGTAATTATTTATATTATAAGTAAGTTGGTTTTTTTTTTTTATTTTTATTAATTTTGCTACTTGAATCGTTTATTTGAGAAGCCCCATAAGTCATGTTTTTTCGAAATTGGGTTTTTTATTTTTTTGGATTCTCTGGATGTCCCCCCATAGAAATTAATAAAAATATCCATCAAAGCAGTGTTTAAAAAACAATTAACAGAGTGACAGAATTTCCTTTTTATTGAGAAACCGCATAAATCAATGACTTATGGGGTTTTTCAAATAAACATGCAGTTTTAGTTTTATAGAAATAATTTTTTCTTTTTTATTTAAAATTCGCGCTTTTTTTGGAAAAAAAATAATATGACTAATTAAAATACTTAAATTAATTATTATTTTTTGTAATTTCAGAGTTTCAGAGTTTGTATACATAATATATACTTCATTTTATCAGTCTAATAAATTATTTGAGTGGAAAAAATAAAAAAACAATGATTTTATAACTTTTTCTTCCGTTTGGTTGAGAAACCCCATGAGTCAATCAACTTTAAATAGTTTTTTTAAGTAGTTTCAATTAAAAAATTGAAATTTTCTTTTTTGAATATTTTTCAGAGACGCTAACATTATTCTCTTCAATTATTTATTTATTATTTCAATGGCAAGTTTTTCCAGAAAAATGTTTTTTGTGTTTCCTGAAAAATTTTGTTTTATCAGCTGTAATCCAAAAAATAGCCGCAAGAGATTAAAAATAATTTATAAAAAAAGTCGTTGTACTGAATCTGAATATTATTTATGTGTGCGTATGTCAATCTCATAAATTTTATCACCTCAATTTCACTATCAGGGTAAAAGAGAATTTATTGCTGTAAATAAAATATTCAATACTTTACTACACACTAGATTATTTTTTATCTCGCAGATACATAAGTTGTTAAAAATATTTTTACAGTCTATTTATCATAATTTCTATTGACGGCAAAAAGCTTTTTTTTCATACTAATAAATTTATTTAAAAAAATTTTACCATTGACCTCAAACTTTTACCCAAAACTCAGAAAATTTTTTCAAAAAATATTGCGTTATTTTTTTAATTTATAATTTTCTTTAAATTTCCACTAGAAAAATTTTATAAAACCAAAAAATTGAGGCTTCAAATTCAAAATTTTTTCCAAAAAAAAAAAAAAAACAATACTTTTTAATGACAAAAATATAATCAATGAAATACTAAAAATATACATGTATGTATACATAAATAAATAAACTTTTTTTTTCACAGGTCTGGTAACTGCCGAAATTCGTTCACTTTGGGCCGATGGTCTACTCGAATATGTATCCGATCTCTGGAACATCGTCGATTTTATTCAAAATACTTTTTACGTAGTCTGGATTATGATGAGGGCAACTGCATGGTTCGTCGTACAAGTGAGTATTGCTCTTGTTATCAAGTGAATAAATAAATAACCAGCCAAAAGCTGCCTACACATTTATTATTAATAAACTAAAATTTAATCAAAATTCTTCTACGCCAACTAGAGCAATAAGCATGTTCTTTATTTATTCTCGCTTGTATATACACCCTTGCATATATATATACATATATGGACTGTCTGAAATTAATATTCAATATCACTTTGATATATTTTCAGAGAGAATACTGGAGTGGAGAAGATCCCTGGTATCCAAGAGATCAGTGGGATGCTTTTGATCCGATGCTATTGTCCGAGGGAGCCTTTGCTGCGGGAATGATATTCAGTTTTTTAAAATTAGTTCACATATTTAGTGTCAATCCACATTTGGGACCACTTCAAATATCATTGGGACGTATGATTATTGATATCATTAAATTTTTTTTTATTTACACCCTTGTGTTGTTCGCATTCGGCTGTGGTATGAACCAGCTCCTGTGGTATTACGCAGATCTTGAAAAGGCAAAATGTTATCAACGTAATCCGGAGATACCGGATTTTGATAACGAAGAAAAGGCATGCTCAATTTGGCGAAGATTTGCGAATCTTTTTGAAACTTCCCAGTCACTATTTTGGGCAAGTTTTGGTATGATTGATTTGATGTCATTTGATTTAACGGGAATCAAAAGTTTCACGAGATTTTGGGCATTGCTGATGTTCGGATCATACTCTGTTATCAATGTTATTGTTTTATTGAACATGCTGATTGCCATGATGTCGAACTCTTATCAAATTATTTCGGTAAATGTTTTTTTTTTTTTTTATTATTCATTTGATCAATTTTTAATGATCCTGAAGTTAGCAGACGATTAGTAATGTTCGGGTTTTTTTTTTCAACAAATTAATTACAAAAAAAGAAACTAAAAATATGCACATGTACACTGAGAAAATTAAATGATTGTGTTTATTATCCTAAATTTTTAGCCCCAATCATTTAGGATGATAAGAACGATTTTAAATGCAAAGATAGTTAGAGTTATAATTTTTGTTAATAGGATTAACAATCATTGGATGATAACAGTTACCATCAGGATGATTACAGTTACTATCAGGGATGGTAATTATTATTATGAAAAAATTGATCGAAAATTCAATAAATTTAAAGTAGGGGAAGGGAGGGCAAAATGGGCCCCCTGAAATTTTGGATGCCTCGAAATATTTGGGGGCAAAATGGGCCGCCCAAAATTTTTAACGTGAAAAGTGTTTGAGGCGGAGGGGTGGGGCAAAATGGGCCACTCAAAAAAAATTGTAACGAAAAAATTAACTAGGCGGAAAATAAAAAAAAATAATTTTTTCGTTACAATTTTGTTTTTCGAGAGGTTCATTTTGCCCCACATATCACATATTGACCTGAAATATGATAGAAACATTATAGAGGTCAGAATTTGACGGAAAACGAAAAAAAAAAATTTATTTTAGAGTGATCCATTTTACCCCACATATCATATATTGGCCTAAAAATATGATAAAAACAATATAGAGGTCATAACTTGACGGAAAATGAAAATAAAACTTTTTTACTTAATTTTTGAAAGGGTCCTTCGTGCCCCAGGCTTTCCTATTAACATTTAGTATTTTTTTACCCTTATAAAATGATGGTTTCATTATATTCGAATTAATTGTTATTCTAATTATCTTTGATGGTAACTATTATAATTTCTGATGGTACCAGTTACCATCAGAAATTATAAATATAACTATTTAGGATAATAATCCTAATTGACTCGATTTAACATCCATGATCGTAATACTTATCATCCAGATGGTAACCATTACAATCTAGATGATTTACACAATCATCTAGATGATATTCATTACTATCAGATTGATAGTAAAAATTTTACCATCACTTGATGATAACTCCAATCATTTAATTTTCTCAGTGTAGAAAATTTAAAAAACTACAGGTGCAAATTTTTTAAATATTTTTTTTTTGTAATTTATTGTTTAAAAAAAAATAAAAAATGAATAATTGTCTGCTAACCAGGATCATTAATTTTTAATTTTGATCGAAGTTGTCTTTTTTTTTTATATTTTAGGAACGCGCGGATACTGAATGGAAATTTGCGAGAAGTCATTTATGGATGAGTTATTTTGAAGATGGAGATACTGTACCACCGCCTTTTAATATGGTTCCCACTGCTAAATCATTTAACAAAGTTATTTCTTGTGGTAAAACTGGACGTCCGACTAAATCAATTATTGTAAGAATTTTATTATCTACGGATTGAAATTTTAAATTTTTATTACGGTCGAACTCCATTATCTCGGAACTTCTCCTCAATCGTAACCCCCACGAGCTACGCTGTCTCCCACCCGATGTTATACATGTGTATGTGTCTATATATTTACATGTCATCATTCATGTGATGTAAGAGCGCATGCGTGTAGTTTACTTTTTAAAGGAGAAGGGGCATCCGTTAACTCGCATTTTCAAGAAATTTCCGTTCTTTGATTGACTTTTTGCCCGAATTAATGGAGTTCGAGTGTATTATTATTGATTTTAATCAATTTAAAAAAGTGAGCTTTGAGTTGATTATTTTTGGAATTTAATCAGTAGAAAAAAATTTTTTAAACTAAAAAAATGATCAACTTCGTCGAAAATTTTGAAAATCAAATTTTGAAGTTCACTCTTGATTATTTTTGCACTGGATTTTTTCTCATAAAAAACATTATCAAGGAAAACAATAATAATAATTGATAGTATAAAAGTTTTGATAAATTATTAGAAGATAATAAATAAATAGTTTACTTTTATAGAAAAAAAATCGTGAAAAAGCCCAAGAACGACATGATATAGTAATACGTATATTAGTACGTCGTTATGTGACCGCTGAGCAAAGAAAACGTGATGATTTTGGTATAACAGAAGACGATGTAATAGAAATACGTCAAGATATTTCGACGTTGAGATATGAATTAATAGACATCTTGCGTCAGAATGGAATGAAAATAAATGTTGATCAAGGGGATGCCTCGAGTATGTTTAATTACACTAGTAATTAATAAGCAAACAAGATAGACAATAATGTTGTTTATTTTTTGCAGTCTCCGGAAAGAAGGGTCGTGTGATGGAGCGTCGATTACAGAAAGACTTCCAAATAGGTATCGTTGAAGGAATAGTTAATTCGGTGATCCAGAGTGAGAAGGAACCGAAGGATGTATTCAGTCAATTGGCTCGTGCTATTGGTAAACGAGCAAGTGAGAGCAAGAAAGATTGGAACGCTGTTGTAAGGAAGAATACTATTGCACGTGATCCAATTGGCAGTAGAACAGACGCTCAGATTCGTCAAACCCGACGGAGTCTTCGTATTCATCAAAGAAATCATCCGGAATCAGATTTGGCGTCTTTGGATCCGAATCGTTTGGTTGACTACAATCCTAATTTGGTGGACGTCTCACCTGCAACACGTGTCGCTTATGCTAAATTTATAATGGGAAAAATGAACAAGAGTGAATTGAAAAAAGCTGTTTCATTTGAAGAAGGTATTGAATTTTTTTCTTTGTATCAAGTGTAAAATAAATTTATAGGGATTTTTGAATTGTATAAGAGGGTAAAGTGAAAGCGGGTTAAATGAAAATCCACCGCCAGCCTGATGCAGATCTCTGTTCACGAAAAAACAAAAATTTGATGCTGCAATAGAACAAAATCTTGTTTTGGCGACAGAATTTTCGAATTACAGAACAGGACACATCCAGAATTTGAATTTTATCCAAATTTTGAAATTTTTCTAGACTAATAAAAAAAGTTGGTACATGAAACTTGTTCCTTATCCTTTCTGATAGTCAAGTTGGCCGTAAAAGTTGGTACTTTCAAAGTTGATAGACACTTTCTGAGAAAGTTGGTGATAAAAGTTGACAATCCATAATTTGACAGAAAGTTGCCTTCAATTTTCTCCTAACCTGCTTTTGAATTGCGGGTCTTCCCTGGCGTCAACTTTCTCAGAAAGTTAACGGTATCTTATAGCCAAAAGTTTCAAAAGCTAGACTTGTCGTCTACTTGGTCGTAAACTAATGAATACCAACTTTTTGACGAGCAACTCGTACTATCAGAGCTATTGTTTTCACAGAAAAAATCCTGTTGCTACAGCAGAAAAAGTCCCATTGCTATAACAGGATTTTTTCTCGTTGCTCCCAGAAAACTGCGTCCTGTTACAGCGCTTATTTTTTTTTTCGCGTATGGATTGAATGTGGAATGAATGTGGATCAAGTGCGGATTGAATGTGGAACTGATTACTTTTTATACATTCAATTACTTCGGAGTAAACTTGACTCAAAAGGAAAATTTTTATTTATATTATTGATATTTCGTAAGGAATTTATCATTAATTTATTTTTACATGGACAATTAGTAATTGATATTAATATTGAATATTTTTTTTGTTATTAATTTAACAGGCGACGAAACTGCGAGTAAAGATGGCAAAGAAGATGATAAAAAAGTACAAAGAACAGCTTCGAAGGTAACAATAAATACTTCCGGTGGAAGTCAATCAAAACCGAGACCGCAGTTATCAACTGCTGGGTCATTGAGTGACTCGCTGAGAAAGACGATGCTGAAAGCCACGGCGTCGATAACGAGTCAAGATAAAGGAGAGACTGGTGATGCGAGAATTATTCCATCTCCGATACCAGAAGAACCCGTTGAAGATGAGGAGAAGAAGAAGAAAGAAGAAGAGAAACGAAAGAAGGAAGAAGAGGAGAAAAAGAAAGAAGAGGAAAAGAAGAAGGAAGATGAGAAGAAGATTGAAGGAGAGAAAAAAGCTGAGGGAGAGAAGAAAGTCGAGGGAGAGAAGAAAGAAGAAAAAAAGAAAGAAGAAGAAAAGAAAAAAGAAGAAAAGAAAAAAGATGATAAACCTGGACAAACTTCAGATAATAAAACTACTGCAGATAAACCTAAAATTGAAAGACCTCCAGAAGCAGAAACAAAAGCACGAGGAAAATCGAAAGCTACGGGTAAAGTCATGGGCGGATGGATTTAATTTACGTGTATAATATATTTTATTTTATTCAATAAATATATTTCTGACACAATTATTTATTATTTTTATTTTATTTATTGTCTATTAGTACAATTACAGAACAATGGAATAAAAACTTTACGTCTTTTTGTTGATAAATTTTTTTTATCAGAATTGACATCATTATTTACTTTGCTCTCCTTAAAAAAAAAGGGAAAATTAAAGATGAGTAAAAAGAAAAAATTTACTATAAAATACCTCAGAAATCTCCCCGATTTTATAGAGTTTCATCGTACGCCGGGCGTCACTCGAGTGCCCAGAATTATTAAAATCACTGGTTGCATTTTTCCCAGCGAATTCTTTCATCAATTCCGCGCCTCCCGGATGCTATTGCAGTCGCAGTATTAAATTAAATAATCAACAATAAAAATTAATATCTAAAATACCTTATTCAAATAATCCGTCACATCATAAACTGAATTTTTTATAATAATCCATGTACTTTCTTTATTGTTATGCTTTGACACTTCTTGGAGGCTATAAAAATTATCAGACATTATTGTAAATTAATCGATTATTTTTTTGTAATCATGACAATTAACACTTACCTGCTTATTTATAAATTTATGTGCTTATCTGTCAATAAAAATTTTACTGAGATGAAGAACAGTCTGATATTTATTGTTTATTGTTTAAATAATCAGAAATAAAAATTATCGATTTATCAATTTATTTTATCTGAGAGTTTTAATTGTTTATAAAAAAAAATTTATCTTTAAATATTATCTAGCGTTTAATAAACTCGTTCTATAATTAATATATACAAACATAATTAATAAATGTATACATATTAGGGTGCTCCATTTAAAACGAACATTTTTTTTTTTAGCGGACACAAGAAAATTTTGTTATTTATGTTGAAAGAAAAATTCCCTGAAAATTTCAGCTCTTAATTTTAATTTTAAGTACTTCCTATCGAGCATTAAAGTTTTCCCATTTAAAAAGCATGTAAATCGAATAACTTTTCTTTAAAATTACTATAACTTAGCCCGATTTTAAGCTATCGTTTTGAAACCAGTTTTTATTTGTAGAGTATTTGTTGCTTTTCAAAAGTGTATACGACGGTTTTGGTCTAACTCGATCCACGTCGATTCTATCAGCTCCGAAAGACAAATTTTCACGTTTTTCATTTATTTTTGTTAATTGTGAAGAAATGGTTGATCTGACAACAAATATGCATAGGACCAATCTTTTAGGAAATCTTAAGCTCTACAAAATTGCTCATGACACTTATAATGCTAAAGTCCACTGTTCATGAGATACATGAATTTTAACATTTTACAATAAAAAGATTAGTACCATAGTAAGCTAACAATTTTTTTTATTGTAAAATGTTAAAATGCATGTATCTCATGAACAGTGGACTTTAGCAATATAAGTGTCATGAGCAATTTTGTAGAGCGTAAGATTTCCTAAAAGATTGGTCCTATGCATATTTGTTGTCAGATCAACCATTTCTTCACTATTAACAAAAATAAATGAAAAAAGTGAAAATTTGTCTTTCGGAACTGATAAAATCGACGTGGATCGAGTTAGACCAAAACCGTCGTATACACTTTTGAAAAGCAACAAATACTCTACAAATAAAAACTGGTTTCGAAATTATAGCTTAAAATCGGGCTAAGTTATAGTAATTTTAAAGAAAAGTTATTCGATTTACATGCTTTTTAAATGGGAAAATTTTGATGCTCGATAGGAAGTACTTAAAATTTAAATTAAGAGCTGAAATTTTCAGGGAATTTTTTTTTTTAATATAAATAACAAAATTTTCTTGTGTCCGCTAAAAAAAAAAAATGTTCGTTTTAAATGGAGCACCCTAATACATATATTTACTTGTGTAAAAATATAAGTCGGAAAAATAATAAAATAAAAATACAAAATTATTTATTGTACTTTTAGATAAGATGACAATCGTGTAAAACGTGTGGTGTTTAGATTAAAAAAATGATAATAAACAAAATAATTAATTAATTATTTATTAATAATAATGTTTATTGAATACAAAATATATTTATCGTCAAAAATAAACTTAAAAAGTAAATTTGTACAATAATTAGTCGTTTAAATTTTTAACGTCATTATAAAAAGCATAATAATAATTAAAATTAAAATTATTGGTAATATAAATTATCAATTAAATTGGAGTAAATAAATGATTAATTATTTACTTGTTAATGATAATTGAGTATAGTAATTAATTACGAATTAAATAGAAGTAGATATAGATCTAGAAATTATGGAATTAATTTTTTTTATCGGTCAATTGAGTTTAAAAAAAATTTAGTTAATGCAGAAGTACAATTTTAGTTATTTCCGGTTAGAATTTAAAAATATCGAATTTTTTTTTCGAAATAGAAATAAATATTTAAAAATTAATTTAATAAATTTGATAAAATTAATTAAAATATTAATTTTTTAATAATCGCTCGTACTTCGACTTAACTAAATTTTTTTTATCAGTCTGTAATTATCTAAGTTTTTAATTAATTAAAATTAATATTAATATTGTATTCCTGTAACGAAATAAATCCATTCATTGAAATAATCAACTCGTGTGTACAAACCGGGTCTCGAACTCGGACACTCGACATCGTAACCAGAACTTACGATGCCAATTTGTAAATACTGATGGTACCGGTTGCTGTCTATCACAAGTGGGCTCCCACTGTCTCCTTTGCAAGCATCAACACCAGTATTGGCTGCCGTACAGACAACACTTTCTGGTAGGTCCCAATCTAGAAAACACTTGTCATGTGAAATAATTGGCAGGAAACCAAACTGAAGTGAATCGCGTCTTGTTTGTGATATTCCATCTCCACCCCAACCCAAAACCAGTGCCTGTCTTCCTGCGTATGACTTATGTACTTCATTGCGTCCTGCTAGTCTTATTGGCTTTATTGTCGCTATTAAAAAAATATTAATTATTAATAACCGATGACGTGGAGAGAATTATTGCAACCCATAATTTCTGGGAGTAGTTACCATAACTATGGAAATAATTTCTATAATTATGATAAAAGCTCTGATATCGTATGGTAATGATTACTATGCTCATGGTAATAGTACCCATAGACACAGGAATAATTCCTATGGCCACATGAAAACAGTTCCTAGGTGCGTATGGGAATAATCCCTATACAATATGGTAAACGTTTTCATTATATGGGAAATATTCCTACTATATTATAGTAATTATTACCATACTGCTGTGATAAATTACCATAATATTGTGGTAACCATTACCAGAATACTGTAGTAAGTTTTACCATAAGTTATGGGAACTATTACCGTAATAGTATGATAATAATTTCTCTAATATGAGGAACTTCTAAATGTTATGGTAATCGTTACCATACATTATAGTAATGATTCCTACACTGTAAAAAACACCAGGGTAAGTCCAGGTAGTGTAGGTGTTAAAATTTTCGGTGGTAAAGTATTTAACTTTGTAAATATTTTTACTTACTCAATCACTACAATTAATTAGTACTTTTATTAATTAAATTATTGGCGATTGAAATTGTTGGCGTAAAATTGTGTAATTTTTAAATAAATTACGTATAACATAAATAATTATTTAAATAAGTACATATCAAAATTATGATCCTGAAGTTAGCAAACGATTAGTAATTTTCGGATTTTTTTTTTCAATAAATAAATTACAAAAAAACTAAAAATATGCACATGTAGAAAATTTAAAAAACTACAGGTGCAATTTTTTCAATTTTTTTTTTTATATAATTTCGTTTATAAAAAAAAGTCCAAAAATTATTAGACCTCGGCTAACTTTATGAGTGTGAATGTAGCAGACAGAAAAATTTAAAATTATTAATAAATAGACTAAATAATTAGAAAAATTAAATTTAAAAAAAAATGCGCGTTTAGAAAATTTGAAAATTAATAAGTGCATTTTTTAAAAATATTTTTTTTTTAATTATTTACTCTATTTATTTATAATTTTAAATTTGTCTGATGTCTGCTACTTTCACACTCATCTAACTTTAGCATCATAGCAAAATTTAAATTTCCTCCAGATAATATTCATTAAATTTTTTTATATGTAACAAATTTTTTTTTATAATTTCTATACGTGGAATTTTTTTAACACCGATTTAACATATTTTACACCGGTGTTATTTAATTTTAACACCACGTGTTTTAAATTGAGTCCATTTTCAACACCGCTCTTTTTACAGTGTATTAATTACGAGAATCATTACCATAATTTACGGTAATGATTACTATGACTAATTTTTACCATAATTTCGTAAGAATTATTCCAATATCGTATAAGAATGAAACCCATCTAATAAGAATCGTTACCATAATTTATATTGGCGCCATTCCTATAATAGATATTCAAAAAAACCT
Organism: Microplitis manilae; assembly: GCA_030273425.1. NCBI lineage: Eukaryota > Metazoa > Arthropoda > Insecta > Hymenoptera > Braconidae > Microplitis > Microplitis manilae. The sequence goes on along the minus strand of CP092730.1, from coordinate 16,524,945 downwards.
GCTACGCCATGTCGACCGTTCCCATAATAAATTGTACTCATTACCGCGAAATTAATTCCGTGTATCATCAAAAATAATAAATTAATCAATCAAATAAACTTACGTCCAAACGGAATATCTTCCGGCATATAAAGTAGCGCAATGTCATTGACATTTATCTGGTAATCTGGATGAATAACAGAATCAGTAACCAGCATTGCAACTCCAGGTCCGTCATAAGTTCGGTATCCAGAGTTTCGTCTGTCAACGTCTCCGAATATCACCAAAAATTCATTTATATCTTTTACACAGTGACCAGCGGTGAGTACCCATCGTACTGACAGTATTGACCCTCCGCAGACTCTGTAGGTCCAGACTTTATCCAGATAAAGTGAATGGACAGCAGCCATCCATGGAAACTGTCCATTTTTCGCTTGATTATTTCTCGCTTCTATTTTATCCGCAAGCTCATATGGCGATAGTTCAAAATTTTCAGCTAAAAGTCATTCATTTTTATTTAATATTCCATACTTTTTTTTATTGTCATAATTAATAATTACCTTTGTCCATAAGATTCAAGTCATTTCGCGTAAGAAACGTTATCGATTCAACGGCACTGTTTTTAATGTTTAGTAAAATAAACAAAATCAAAATTATTTTTATAATCACAGTCATATTTATATATATTTTTGCCAAACTCTGGCAACACGAACTTGGGAACGAGCGAGTACTTGGGCTTGGGAGCTCAAATGTGCAACTGAATTTTATTTTAAATTTACATTCCAGATAATTTTATATTTTATCCCTTCCTCAACATTTGGGTCCTGCGCATACCTGGGGGTAATTTATAATTTTATACACAAGACTTAAGTACTGGGGACTCATACAATTGAGTTTGAGGTATAAATAATTTGCTGTAAGACCGAGGGTATTTAAAGACCTGGGTCTCATTCAAAAATTGATGAGGTATAAATTATTTTCTACGAACTGGGTATTAAAATTATCAACAAGGTGACGAAATGAAACTTAACATCCCGCAATATTTTTTTTTACTGTCCCAATTATAAATCTTTTCATGCTATTTTAGTATCGTAAATATACTTTACTTGAATAATAGTTTATTTTTAAATTTAAATTTTCATGGCCTTTTACTAGTGTCATACTACAATACTGCATTATATAAGTACATAAATTTTGTGTTAATCCCGGTGGTAACAATTAGCAGATGGTTTGGTGAGTTGATAGGGAGGACCGAATAACGAGAATAAGAGCTTAGTATTGTTTGGATAAATCCTTGTACCGAAGTCACGTAGACACTGGCTGTCAAATCCATTGGAAAATCTTATCCAGGGTTCTTGCGTTAAACAATACCATGACACTGACCATAGAATACCTAAGTCACGTGTTATATAATTAATATATCAATATATCGCGTTACTAGTTCCGAGCGGGATTATAATTTTTGAATTTCCCGCTAAGAATATTTAAAATTTTCAAAAAAGAGAAGTTATTGGTTTTGGTCCGATTTTCGAAAATTGAGTTTTCATCAGAAAGTTTTGTGATGGATGTCCACGTGTGCCATGTGTGTAGATGTAAACTTTTTTTGTCTGACGATATCTTTGGAACGAATCAACCGATTTGAATTTTTTGGCGGCAATCGAAAGAGCTCATCAAGACTTAGATTGTATTTGGATTTTGAAGTCGATCATTGGGTAATTTACGGTTTATATGAAGAATCAAAATGAAATATGATTCTTTTTTGACGTTTTTTTTTTGTATAACTCATAAATGACATGTCCAATTTGCTGCAAAATGTAATCAGTTCTAAGTCTTAATGAGCTCTTTCGATTACTGCCAATTCGGTTGACTTCTTCTGAAGATATCGTCGGACAAAAATTTTTTTTTACAGTGAAATGTATGTTTTTACGGTCTAACAGTTTTTTGAGCTCGAAAACAGCGGGAAATTTAGGGGTTGCTCTGCAGGGTCAATTGTTTTTCAAACTTTGTTTTTTACCAATCGTTTTGGAGAAGAATTTTAAAACTAAAAGCTGCAAAAAAATTTTTGAAATTTAATCTAATACACTGTAAAAAATATGTGGAGCAGATGACTGTTCATTCATTTAATCTCCTGGAGTAAAATTTACTCCGAAAAGGAACTTATTTTAATATTAAAACACTGAACTGGAATGAATTTGGATTTAAATAAAATCCGTACTCACTTTCGATTTTTTACAGTATATACTTTTAGTGGAAAAATTTAATGACTTCATTAAAAATCTTTTTCTTTATCTCCTTTGGAAAAATAAAATAATTATGAAATCAAAAAAAAAAAAATCATTAAAGGTTTTTTTAAAAATAAATAAATAAAATGATTAACCGTATTATATATTTATATATTTAATCGCTTATTTTTCTCTCTTACGAATCATACATTTCATTTTATAAACATTTATTTCAATGTATTGCGACGTGATATCATGATAAGGATAACAATGCATAGGTACTTGTACAAAGTAAACGCAACAGTATCACAATAATTTTTTTTTAATTTTCACCTCATTTTTTTTTATTTTTTTTCGTTTTTTATATTTTACCGCCAATTTATTTTTAATGACAAAAAATAATTAAAAATTACAAAGAAAATGAGTTAATTACTTTTTTAAATCCGAGACATTAATTAATTAATTCACTCTATTTACATTTGTTATAAATATTATAGCCAGTGAATTTTTTAATGCTTGTAATGATCGTCATGAGAAATGAGTCGGGATTTATTAAAATTTTTTTTCTAAATTAAAAATGATTAACAATTAATGACTCGTGTACCTGAGCTAATGACGTCATGTTTACGTAAATTGGCTCGAAAATTTTGTCTCTTTAAATTTATTTATTTTTATTATTTATTATTTTTTTTTTTTTTTAGAGTAGAAAAAATGAATAAACGAGGAACAAGACATCGCACTTTTTAAATGTCAGTAACAATATTAAAATTTACAAAAAATTATATAAGAGAGCGGCATTAATATTACTCATTAATTAATTAATTAATTTAATTTATTTTAGTATTTATATTTATCATTAATTTTTTACTATTAATTTATGATTATTGATTAATGAATGTATATATATATAGATATTAATTAATTAATTAATTAATTAATGAGTAATAATTGCCGAAACGATTGATCGATCGACGACCTAATTTTATTTTTAATGATTTAATTTTTTAACATTCATACAGAATCTCTTGCTAAATTTTTTTTTCTTTATTTTTATTACTCATATTTTTTATTTAACATATATATGTCTATATATTTGTCTATATAAGAAACCCCGGGGCAAAATGACACACTATTTTTTACAAAAAATTTAAAAATGCTGTGACGATTTGTAAAAAAAGAGGCGAGTTGGTCAGGCTAGATTGCGCGGCAATTTTCAAATTTTCAAAAATTTTTTTTATTTCTGCTGGTTTCTTACCTGAATTATTTTAGTGGCGACTCAAAAAATTGACCCGAGGTAAAATGGGCCACTTAGTAAATAAAAAAAAATTCGCTGGAAATTTTGAATCTGCCGCCAATAAAAATTTTTTTTAAAATGGTGTCTCATTTTACCCTGTCTCTTATATATAAATATATATTAATCCGATATAATAATGAAAAAAAGAAATTTGTATATATATCTATATATATTTAAATAACTCAACAATAATATTAGCAAGAGATATATCGGCCGTTAATATTATTTTATTCAAGTAATAAATACATGTAAACTGACATATATATTCATATTTATATTTAAATAAATTTGTCATACCATTTGTTAAATATTTAAATACTCGTCCACGGTAATAATAAATCAATATCTCTCATAAATAAATAAATTTACTTAATCCAACTTTTAAATAAATTTATTTTACCTTTTCTATCAATAAAATTTTCTTTATTATTATTATTATTATAATTATTTTTATTAATCGTCTTAAAACTATCAGCTACTTTACTTACCGTCGACGAAAAAAATAAATCATCTAAATAATTTACTTTTTTTACAACGGTATTTATTAGATTGTACAACACGTTTTATTATAACTATTCGATTTTTTTAATTGATTAGTGTTTAAATTAATTTTATTTTTTCAATTAATTAATTTGATAAATAAATGAATTAATAATTTATTTTTACTGCTGATGGGTGACAAGTGGACAGATGATGAGTAGGAAGTTATGACAATTTAAATAATTAATATTTATATATTATATATATAGGGCGTGCCATTTTAGGGCGGTTTTTTTAAACGCACTGATAGTTTCTATATTTGCATGGAGGTAAAATAAAATGCCTGTCAAAAATAAAGCTCTTAATATTAATATCTGGAGGTCGCTCATCGCGATTTTCTATTTCCCATTTAAATAACGGGAAAAATAAAATTTCAGTGGAATTTTGTACCTCGGCAATGGCTAATTGTACAGACGTTCAGGACATAATTTTGTAGGAAATTGAATGCTCTATGAAAAAAGTCTCTTATTATTTTTTGAAAAATTCATTTGTTCAAAAGTTATTGGAGCTTGAAGTCAAATTTTTAGTAAATTTCGAGATCTTTTTACTTTTTCGTCGAAACTATCAGATTTATCACAAAATGTTATGAGACCTTTTTTGTAGACAATTTTATTCTCTACAAATTGTCTCTGATAAAGTTTTTTCAAATTCTGCATCATTTCCTAGTTTTTTTACACTTTAATATCAAGCTTTTAAAAAATAGTGTTCTCATCAATTTTAAAAGTTTGACATTAAAATGGATATAACTAGGAAACGATGTGGAATTTGAAAAAATTTTATCAGAGATAATTTGTAGAGAATAAAATTATCTACAAAAAAGATCTCATGACATTTAGTGATAAATCTGATAGTTTCGCCGGAAAAGTAAAAAAATCTCGAAATTTATTAAAAATTTTAATTCAAGCTCAAATAACTTTTGAACAAATGAGTTTTTTAAAAAATGATAAGAGACTTTTGTTAGAAGCGTTTAATTCCCTACGAAATCATGTCCTGACCGTCTATACAATGAGCCATTGCTGAGATATAAAATTCCACTAAAAATTGTTTTTTTCCCGTTATTTAAATGGGAAATAAAAAATCGCGATGAGCGACCTAAATATTAATATTAAGAGCTCATCTTTTAACAGGCATCTTATTTTACCTCTCTGTAAATATAGAAACTGCCAGTGCGTTTAAAAAAAACCGCCCTAAAATAGCACACCTTGATATATATTATCGCAATGCCTACATTTATATTTAACATGACTAATTATATTTTTTTTTATTCATTTATTTATTAATAATAACGAACATATACATATGCAAATACATATACATATACATATACATATACATATACATATACATATATATATATATATTTTTTTTTTTGTTTAATTGTGAAAAATCATTGGCAACACTCGCGTATTCGTATATATATTTATACGAATATTAAATTTATTTAAAGTTTATTTATTATTTTGATATATACATATATTAATATATATATAATGTATATATTTATAATTGACGGTATTAAATCATTATATCGCAGTCACTTATGTTTTTAAAACGTGACATTAATGAGACTATTATTGAAATAATAACAATAATAATAAATATGAATAAAGCGTTAAAGATACTCAACGATGTCACACTTAATTGATATATTAGGACAGCTTGCGATATTAGAGCCATAAGCACCGGTTGAATTTTTGTGTCTTTCAGATAATAATTTTTGAAATATCGGTAGTATATCGACGTCCAGTAGTTCCCCATCGGACACGGCACTGCACATATTTGTTAGATCTGCTGTTGATCCACCGGCAATCGGAGGATTTGAAGTTTTATCGTCTCTCCCTACTGTTAATTCACTACCTCCTATTGCACTAGCACTACTTATAACCCCGGTACTTCCTATACCACCGAGTCCGTTACCATGACCACAGTGAAGGCCACCACGTCCACTACTGGGACTTAGACCCCCGCCTCCACGGGGATTTGCACTTGCGAACTTACCGGCTTGTACTGTTGTCGCAACATTTGGGCTGCTCTGGACGTACTCGAGACGCGCTTGCTGCCGAAGACGTGATTCGGTGTGACGGCACTCCCGGTGTTTTCGCGACTGTGTGCGATGTCGACACTCGGTTACTGCTCCTGTTGTTAGATGGTGTCCGCTTGGGGCTGTCAAGGTGCTACTGGTACCCGCGGTACTTGTTCGCGATCTTGAGCATTTTTCCCGTGACTTTTCTGATACTGACCTTTGGATTACTGCCGATGAATCCTCGGTTTTTTCTGTAATTTATAAATTTCAAGATTGGTAATTTTGAAATTTTTTATGCAGGCGAAAATTAAAATTTCATAGATTTATTTTTAAATTTAAAAGCAGTAGAAAAAAAATTGGGAGTAAAAAATTTTGCTCTGTTTTAAAAATCGCGTAAACTTATTTCTGGTAATTTTTTACTTTTAACCAACAAAAAAAATTGTTTTTTTAAATTTGCGGTTTTCACTATCGTAGGGAAAATCTGCGGACCTAGTGTTGTAGGGAATTGAATGCTTTACAAAAACAGTCTCTTATCATTTTTTGATAAATTTATGTGTTCAAAAGTTATTTAAGCTTGAACTCAAATTCGTAGTGAACTGAGATTTTTTTACTTTTCCGGCGAAACTATCAGGCTTATCACAAAATGTTATGAGACCTTTTTTGTAGACAATTTAATTCTCTACAAATTATCTCTGATAAAATTTTTTCAAATTTTGCATAATTTTCTAGTTATTTTTATTTTAATGTCAAACTTTTGAAATCGATGACAACACTATTTTTTAAAAGCTTGACATTAAAATGTAAAAAAACTAGGAAATGATGCGGAGTTTGAAAAAACTTTATCAGAGATAATTTTTAGAGAATAAAATTATCTATAAAAAAGACCTGATGACATTTTGTGATAAGTGTGATAGTTTTGACGAAAAAGTAAAAAGATTTTGAAATTTACTAAAAATTTGACTTCAAACTCCAATAACTTTTGAACAGATGAATTTATCAAAAATTGATAATAGATTTTTTTGTAGAGCATTCAATTCTCTACAAAACTGGTCTACGAATCTTTCATCTGACACGTCGTTAACTATTTATAAAAATATTAATATCAAGAGCGCTAATTTGTACATGCGTATTTTTATCTGTTTCCGAGAAGAAAAAATTGATTTTTTTAAAACACCCTCATATATATATATATATTGAGTTTATATATACATATAAAGTTAAAAGATATAGCGTGACTAACCGGTATCAGAGTAACTGGCATTAAGCATAGCTGGTACACTCGGTGAGCTTGCATTTTTACAGTACTGTAAATTATCACGATCTCGATGATGTTTAGAAAGTACTCGTGCAGTAGTGCCGGAAATATCCGCTGAGCCATTTGAAATGTGATGAGTGTGAAGTAGACGGGCGGCACCCCCGCCGTGTTTTTCACACCGATAACCAGTGCCGCCACCCAACGCGGCTCGGCGATGCCCGCATTCGCCAATCACGTACGTGCGATCAAAACTGCTCAATGACTCGTCATTGAGCGCATCAACTTTTGATATATTTTCAGTAGATATATAACTTATTGTGTTCGCTGGTACGCTAGTGCGCCGTTTTTCAAAAAGCTCATGGTGCGAGAGCGCTAGACCGTTATTCTTAACCGACGACCGACGTTTCGTCAGAGTTTGGTGATGATGGGCTGCAAGTAAATCGATCATTTATTCGTACTGCCGATTAAAAAAAAGAGTCTGAGATACAGAATAAAAGAGGATATTTTTGTCATTTTTTTTTCAGAGTACTTTCTTTACTAAAATTCTCAAAATTTGTGACATTGTTAAGCATCACTCTAAGAATATTTTGCTAAATTTTTGTGAAAAAATATTGAAAAATAAGCCAGTGGCAGCGGGGAGAGACAGTCACCTCAAAAAAAATCTTCATGCGAGGCAGATAACTCATGACTGCCTCTTCTGAAATCAAAAAACCAAAAAGATTTCTTGAGTACACAAGTTTATCTTAGATTTGAACAAAGGAATTTTTTTTTCTTCAACAGCTACTTAGTTTTTAATTAAACAAAATGAACAATTTTTGGTAAAAATCAAAATCTTTTGATTGCACCTTTAGCAAAAATTCAAAAATGAATATTTTGTTTATTCCTTCGTTCAAATCCATCAAAATTATGTACTAAAAAAATCTTTTTGGTTTTTTGATTTCAGATGAGGCAATGAGTTATCCTGCCTCGCATGGAGATTTTTTTTTAAGGTGACGCGTCTCTCCCCGCTGCCACTGGCTTATTTTTCAACATTTTTCTACAAAAATTTAGCAGAATATTTTTGGAATGATGCTTCATAGTGTCACAAGTTTTGAGAATTTTAATAAAGAAAGTACTCTGAAAAAAAAAATCACAATTATATCCTCTTCTTTTGTAGTCATCCCTTTCCCCCTTGATTTTTGAATTTATAAAATTATACTCACGTGTATGTCGATGTTTTGGTACAAACTGTACCGGCGGTGGTAATATTGCTTGCTCAAGATAATTATCTTCACGTAATTCACCAAAAGATACGTTTTTAGTTGGCGGTGGTGGTGTTGGAAGCTTCGCTCGTTTTTCTACACTAGTGTCTTTGGTTTTTTTACCCGTCACGATCTCGTCACGTGACAGTTCAGTCTCCTGAGGAACCAGTGAGTCCTCAGTGAACTCGGCGACTTTTTTAATTGCTGCTGATACTGCTGATGTTGATGTTGATGTTGATGTTGACGTAGACGTTGTTACTGTTAAAGCTGGGGTTGTTTTATCGCCAACATTTGTAGTTATAATCCTGGACTCAGGACTACGCTTAATTAATAACGGCTCAGTCTCTTGGTTTTCGGTATTATTTATATTATTATTATTATTATGATTATTATTCTTATTATTATTATTACTGATATTATTATTATTGTTTGATGATTTTTTGTAATGATTTGTCGTTGGCGAACTCGTTGCTTGAGGTAATAAAGACGTTCGCTCATTTTCTATTGTTGTTTTCCCGAAAGACGCGTGTTTTCTGGATTTTTAAATAAAAAAAAAAGGATCAAACATATCTTATTTTAATTTTTTTAGTATGGTGTTTTACAAAAAATTACACTGTACAAAAAAATTATTTTTGTCTGAAAAGTTTTTAATTTGTTTTTTACCGGCACTATATTTTATAATTTTTTAAATCCTCGAAAGACAAAAATGAATTTTTTTAAATTTACAAATAAGAATTTGATGACTCGGTTATTTTCAAAGAAAAAATAATTTTTGTACTGTGTTATTTTTTTAAGTTCTGAGTAAAATTAGTTATCTAATTTTTTTTTTACTTTTGCACTAAAAATATTCACTGTAAAAAATCGGGAGTGAATTCGGAGTTACAGGTTTTAATTTAAATTCGGATTTACTTCATCTCTCGGGGTTTCATAGTCTTAGAAAAAATCAATCCGAATACAGAGTAAATACGGAGATTGTTTTTTCATGGAGTGATTACAAATTTTATTTGAATCCGCATTTACTACAATTGAATTTCAATTTTAAAATAAATTCCCCTTCGGAGTAAAATTCACTCCAAAGAGACTAAACGGATGAACAGTCGAGCGCTCTGCATTTACTCCAGATTCAATCCGCGTTCATACTTCGAATTTTTTACAGTGTAAAGGGGAGACTGAGAAGAAATGAGACACCATTAGATAATAATCTTTGAGAAGAGGTGAATTGAATATGACCCCTGCACAAGAAAAATGATAACAAAAATTAAGGAGAGCCCCGGATTCTTGGCAACAGAGCGGTTGGCCTCAAAAATAGGCTAAAATGGCCCAAAATGCTGACTTCGACCACAACTGTAGAAAAAACTATCAAAGTATCAAGTTATAGGGCGACAACTGCTAAGGTGCGCTCAGGGCGACCTCCTGCACAAGAAAAATTATTACAGAAATGAAAGGAAACCCTGGAATCTTCGCAGGAGAGCTAACTGCCTCCAAACTGGGCTCAAATGCCGATTCCGCCAAAAATTACTTGCTTTGGAAATTTTTTTTCCGTGAATTCATAACGCAAAAAATTTCTTGTGTCAAAAAATCGTTTTTTTTTTGATAATTATAATGAGAAATTTTGTATCGTTTTGTGTCTTATTTCGTCCCGACCTTTCCTACCTACATGTATATATATTTATTTATAAATATGTACCTAGTAGTTGATTGATCGCTCGAAGCAATGACATTAACATATTCACTCTCCGGCTGTGACACAGTTGTTGAATTTAAACTGCATAATGACATTGAAACGTCAGTTGTTTCAGTGACCATCGATACCCCTGAAATGTGAGACGTCAATATTTAATCTATTAACTAAATATAATCAACGACTAGTATATAAGTAATTAAATTTAGGGCCGCTGACAGTAAATATACACAGCTAATTCTAAACTGTTTACTTAATAAATAAATACGTAAACATTTCCGTATCAAAATATTATTCATTTACTTATTTATCAGTAAATAAAATTACTATCGACTAAACAAGAACATCGATTTTATTGACCAGCAGTTTAATTAAATATTTTTATTGAAAACTCTGAAATAGCTCGCGGGTTAATAAAAGTAAACTAGTTAAATTAAAATCTAAAAGCATTCTCTAGCATTAAAAATTTGAAAAATACAATAGGTTTTAAACACAAACTGACCTTTGTGATTTTTTGTACCATGTTGCTGGACAGTGAGTTCTAGTACACAGATTGATACACAATCAATAGCAAACAGTGAGGGAGTAATTAATTTTGAAAAAATTAATTAAGGAAGTGATGAAGAAAAAAAAAAATGGACACCATAAATAAATTTAGTAATTGTAAGAAAATAAAACGGATGATTTCATTACATTTATTGTACTTGGAGTATAAAAGAACAAACATAAGGAATAAAAAATATAAAAAATAAATTACCTTCTCTTTTTATGAGAGTTTCATTCCTCGGTACTGACAATCTATCTATTGCTTCTTTGGTATCTTGTAAAAGACTCTCGTCCCCCAGTCTCTTCAGGTACATCTACGAGTAAAAAAAGTAAATTAATTATAAAGATACAAGAGGATAAAAAAGAATTTTTTTTTATCATCATTATATTTAATTTTTTTTTATGGCAGCAAATAATGATGATAAAATAAAAGATAAAAAATTTGATAGCGAACCTGAAGTTCGGATTCTTTTTCCAAGAGCTGCTTGCGGAATTTTTGATTAGCTGTTGTAACATCCTTCAAACGTTCCTCGAGCTCGCTGACCGACGAGTCTCGTCTTGTTTTTGATGAGGGACGAAGAGTTGCTCGGATTCTTTTATCAATTGCTCCTTGAGGGTTTCTTCTTAACTCAATCAGCTGTAAATAATTATTTTTAAATGTCTTACTAAAGTTAAGAATTTTTTTTTTTTAAGTAAAACTAGACGTGGTTTGAAATTTAAGTTTTGTAAAAATATGGGTTTGATTCAAAGATTATTATTTTTCGGAGCGATCAATTATAAAAGTTACAAGTTTTATATATTATTCGATAGCTCATAACTCAGAGAAAAATTATTTCCCAAAGTTTTATAACCTTTCTTACATGACAGGGATAGATCGGATATCATTCGATAGCAAGATTGATTGAAAACATTTTTTTTTACTTGTAAAGTTTCTTTTTAAAGTGAAAAATTTTTTTTTACTGGTCACTTTCTTTAGAAGTAATCGGGAAAAAAAATTTCCGGGTATTAATTTACGGAGAAGTAGGATATATTTTTTATACTTGAGATATACAGTAAAATAATTAATATATTTTTGTTTTTGAGGTAATTTCCTCTGGTTTGAGTACCCACATCAATATATTTGGAATTCAAAAAATTTAAGTCATCAAAATAATTAATAAAAGCAAAATTTTTAGAATTTCGAAAAATGAATAATTGTAGTGAAATGAGTTCGGAAATTCGTGAAATTTATTTAAAATCACTTAATATACTCTATGTCCATTTTCAACGATAAATTGATTGACCAAAAACTTTTCAAAATATATCGTTGTGGGTACTCGTTTCACGCGGAATTTCGTCAACTTTCATGAAATCACATCCATTTTTACTGAAAAAATTTTTTTGCCCAAAAAAAAGTGTCTGTTTATATTATGAGTATTTTTTAAAACATGAACATTGTGTAGTAAAAATGAAAATCAACTAACCTTTGGTACGAAAACAAGGCAGAGCGTTGCTGTACTACAAAATATAATGAATATCGACAGCATTATAAACATTGTATCCTGTTTATCGGCAAGAACAAAACTGATAGCTGCACCGGTGACGCACATTATTACAACATTGTAAACACTCATTCCAACGTACTTGCTGTCATTTAACGCTGGTATGCTTACGTGCCTGGTTTCCCATGCGAGGAAAGCACCGAATATCTAAAATAATTTATTATTTATTATAATTAAAAAAAATTTAATTAAAAATATTAAATAAAATGTAAAAATAATTTTTACCATCAATAGGCCTTTGTACGCATAAATACAACCGAGATAAATAGTCATTCTATTACTCTGGCAGTATTCATTCTCTGGTATCATTACAATGTCGTCACTTGACGGGTGAGGCTGTACATAAATTGTGGACATTGATATTAAATAAAATTTTTTTATTTCATTGTATGTCCGGGTCAAAAATAAAACTTGATTCAGACTTTTCACAGGACAAACTCAACGTTTTTGACGGCGATATGAAATACATTGAGTTTTCGTCTTGGTTTAGACTTAAGGATAATGCCTCCCACTTTTTTTAAATTTTAAATGATTTTTGAAGTGTGATGAACGTATGAAAATTTTATCAATTGAGTAAAAAAAAAAAATCAAAACTTTAATTGAAAAAAAGAAACGGAGTCATAGTTCCATCGAGGTATAGATTTAAAAAAAAATTGTTTACAATTGACATCGATTGGAAGTTTAACTAAATTTGAACAATTGTCAGTAAAATTTTCATGTCAATTTTATAATTTGAATTTTAAAATTTTGTAGACTAAAATTTATTGAACAAATTTCGTTTAACTCCTGATTAATAACAACTGTAAGTTTTTTTTTTTTTAAGTTTATATCTGGGCGAAAATGTCCTTTTTTTAATTAAGGTTTTAATTTTTTTTTTAATTAATTAGTTAATTAAATTTTAATACACTATGACAGTTGAAAATCATTTCATATTTTGAAAAATGAGGAGAACTGTCTGAGAATGGCCTTAGTTTGCGAACTTAGTCACGATTTAAGATGAAAAAGTCTGTTAAGTCGAAATTGACTTGGCTTAGACTTATTCGACTTAAATTATAAAGCAGAAAAGTCAAGATCTTATGGAAAAATCGTCAGTGAATCGATAATTTGAAAAGAAAATAAGGTAAAGCAAGTCTGAAGTTTTATTTTTGACCTCGGGATTATCAATTATATCTTACATAAGGCTCCATTTGTTTAGTTTCTCGATAAAATGGATCGGCAACTTGCCATGTTGTCATTATTGCTAGATCAATGACTAGAAGTACTCCAACTACCATGAATAACTGATAATCCTTGATGACCTTTGGATAAATTATTTAATTAATAAAAAATTAACAATGCATTGTGTGAATTAAATGTAAAAATTCAAGCATCAGTAATTTCATCGTGCTGCTTTGTCTTTTATGTTTTGATAATAAGAAACTTTATTTTTTTTTTTAAATTCATTTTACGAATAAATATTTGAATTAAATTAAAATGTCATAAAAGAACAAAGGTCGTGGAATTAATTAATAAATAAAATAAGCTGCTTTGGTGATGACGAAAATTTAAATAAAAAAAAATTTTATAAACTGAGTTATTAACGATGGTAATATTTTATAGATGGGAAAAGTACGAGCCGATCAATAGACGCATCAATTGGATTATTTATTATTTGTGTAGTGAATATTACAAGTTGGTAATTAATGCCGGGTAGATTTTACCAATTGTTATATTATTTAATTTATAACCGTCTTAGTTATTATTTTTTTAGTAATGGATTACTGAAATTTATTTAAATTTTATGGAATTATTGTTATATATTTGACGGTTTATTTTAATACGATTTACCGATTGTTAGTTTGTAAAAGTATTAAGATATACTCGAGTTATGGATTTAATATTATACAGTGAGCAAAGTTACTGACATTTAGTAATTTATTTTAATCGGATAGAATAATATTAACTATTATACAGCATCCAATTACTGCACGTTTACTAATTTTTCTGTAATAGATAGATAAAAATAAACGATTGACAGAGATAGAGTACAAAAATATATATTACAAGTCAATTCAGGCGTAGCCAGAGGAGACTAAGGACCGTGAGCCAGCGGATAGAACTCGCGCTCAGGGATCAGGGTTCGAAACTCGGCTAAGGCAGAAAAAAAAAAATAAAAAAATAAATCCACGTGATTCTCTACTCGGACTTTTAAGACTCTTCAGGAATTTACAATAGCAATATACTCAACAATAATAATACCAACTAAAATAAATAAAAATTAAATTCTATTTAACTCCATCGTAATATAATAAAATTGACTATAAAGTAGAAGTAACATTTGTGGCCACTGCTCCATTTTTGGACATTTAATACTTTATTTTAATTAATCGAAAAGTATAAAAAAAACTTAGATTGTGATATCGTGATAAAAGTATCTTTGAACACATTGTAAAAATGAATTATGTCATTGCGTATTTTACAAATTATTTTATTTGAATTTTTCAAGTGTCCATAACTGGCCCAAAGTGCCCAAAAACGTTACCTCTACCCTAATTGTATAATAGAATTTGGTGAGTACACCGAGAAATTATTCTTGTTTGAAATAATATGGCGCCGTAATAAAGCCGGATGTTGGCCACCTGACGGAAATTGAAATATACACATGCTAAAATTACTGTGGTCACAGCAAAATCGACAATGATTACAGTAATTTGGGATGTAATCCTTGTCAATTTTACTGAGGCCATAATAATTTTCGCGTGTGTTTATTTCAATTTTCGTTAGGGGCGAACATGGCCTGGCTTTAGTATATCGCCATAGAATTTCAAAGAGGAATAATTTCTGTGTGAAAATTCCCTCCGAATAAGAAGCACTTACTTTTTTATTGAGCTTAACGTCTGTGAATATAGAATGAACACGCCACGTTTTAGAAAACATGGCGCCGAATGCGAGTGAAAATCCGGCCATCAAGAGCCAAGCTCTCGCTGTGCATATGTAGGGGAAGGCCTGTACACTTGATAATGTTGAATCAAGCCCAAGGAAAATAACGCTGCTGTACGTCAGCATACACCCCACGATAATGAGGTTGTTCAGGTGTGGAGATGACATCTTTATGTATCTGCAAAATGCATTTGAATATAGAATTTTACAAATACTCATTACCTTTTTATTCATTTCCATCCTTCAGCAACACTTTTATCATTTTTTTTTCCCGAGCATATCACTCGTATTTTATTTTCCATTCCACTGGACATCAACTGCCACAGAGATGGTTTAATTAAAGGACCAGAGTAATTTCGCATACGTTCCGCTGTCAAACTGAAAAATCTCTGGTTATTCTTTTTTTGAAACTCGTAGATGAATTCTAAATGATACTTGAGTTTTATCAAGAGATAAATCAAATTTCTTCATGATAAATTCCCTTTTAACTCTGATTTACGACATATATTTTTTTGAATACTAATTAAATAAATAAATTACATTATAAAGAAAAGAAGGGTGGGGCCAATTGGGCGCTTTAAAAAAAAATGTCTTATGTAAATTTTTTTTTTAATTTCTAAATAATTCAGTATAAAAAAATTTTAAATGTCAGGTAAAATGAGCCTCCTTAAAAAGATTTAAACTTTTAAAATCCTGATCTGAAAATTTGTAATCTGATTCCAAATAAAATTTTTTTTTCAGCAATTTTGGGTGACCTAAATCTGCAATGTCCATATTACCCCCATATAATTATTTAAAAAATTCTGCGGGTCCATTTCGTCCCTGATAATTTTTATTTATAAAAATTTCTATTATAAACTCATTTTACCTCTGCACGGAAAAAAAATAGTAGTGGCTACTCTCTGGGATAGTACTGAGTACTTTCTGTAAAAAAAAAAATTTTAGACAGTACTGTATGCTATCTAGACTATATCCACACTCTCTGGATAGTACTGAGTATTATCCCGGACAGCGGTGGGTATGGTCTAGATAGGAGTAGATACAGTATAGATAGCATACAATACTATCTAAAATTTTTTTTTACAGAAAGTACCCTGGGGAAAAAGGTTTAGATCTGACCACATATAATTATATCTGATCAGATCTGACAAAATAGATCTGGCCAGATCTTTAAATTGTCTCTATCTGGCGAGATCTGGCCAGATCTGATCAGATATAATTATATGTGGTCAAATCTGAACCTTTTTCCCCGGTGATCCCTACTAAAAAAAAATATTAAATTGCGAAAAAAAAAAAGATAATTTTAATTCAATCCGAAATGTAATCTGCTATATTAGGAACATTAACTTAGAGGAATTACAAATGATTATAATTAATTAAGAAATCCCGGTCATTGCTGGGCTCGAACCTGCGTCCTTCCGATTCAAAGTCTTTAATACTATCCACTGCGATGGCCCACGTATGTGATCGCGTGAGTGTAAATAACTACATATAAACAATTTTCAATAATAATACAATGTATACATGATTATATCTGAGCAGATATAATAAGATCTGATTATCTTAAGTGTTGTATTTAGTTTAGATGAAGTTATATCTAATCAGATCTTACGAGATACACGCAGATCTGATCAGATATTAATAATTTTCGATAAAGATAAGACGTATACATGATTATATCTGAGCAAATGTAATGAGATCTGATTATTTAAAATGTATTTAATTCAAATGTAGTTATATCTGATCAGATCTTACGAGATATACGCAGATCTGACCAGACATAATCAATTATCCATAAAAGTAAGACGTATACATGGTTATATCTGAGCAGATATAGTAAGATCTGATCATATGAAATGTTCGATTTAGTTCAGATATAGTTATATCTGATCAGATCTTACGAGATATACGCAGATCTGATCAGATATTAATAATTTTCGATAAAAATGAGACGTATACATGATTATATCTGAGCAAATATAATGAGATCTGATTATTTAAAATGTATTTAATTCAAATGTAGTTATATCTGATCAGATCTTACGAGATATACGCAGATCTGACCAGACATAATCAATTATCCATAAAAATAAGACGTATACATGATTATATCTGACCAGATATAACAAGATCTGATAATACTAAATGTTGAATTTACTTCAGATATAGTTCTATCTGATCAGATCTTACGAGATATACGCAGATCTGATCAGATATTAATAATTTTCGATAAAAATAAGACGTATACATGATTATATCTGAGCAAATATAATGAGATCTGATTATTTAAAATGTATTTAATTCAAATGTAGTTATATCTGATCAGATCTTACGAGATATACGCAGATCTGACCAGACATAATCAATTATCCATAAAAATAAGACGTATACATGGTTATATCTGAGCAGATATAATAAGATCTGATCATATGAAATGTTCGATTTAGTTCAGATATAGTTATATCTCGTCAGATCTCAGGAGATATACGCAGATCTGACCAGATATAATCATGCCTAATATTAAATCTAGCCCAGATCTAATTATATCTAATTAGATCTGATCGGATATAACCAGTGGTCAGATATAATGAGATCTGATCATGTCTAAATATTAGATCTGATCAGATATAAATGGATCTGCCAAGATATAACTTTATCTGGTCAGATATAATTATATCTTGGCAGATCGAAATCATTTTCCCCGGGAATATACTAATTTTAAGTCGAAAATAAACTACAAACTATTAAAATTATGGTCATCATTTTTTTTCGTGTGGTAAATTTGTACGAAAAACCTAAAGCTGCCCATTTTGCCCCGTTTGCCTCCGCATTGTGGAACAAAGCTATAATCAATCAACGGTACTTATAGCAATGGTATTATGCAGATATAAATATCTAAATCATGAATCGAATCACATTACAATAGATTTGTCAATTGTGTTGTGTTGAGTGTACACTTGCACAGATACTCGTGTTATACTAGACCTTTGAGCGGCTGAATATGTCTATTATTTAGTTATATTGATCGACAGAGTAATTTTAGATGTAAATACTTGATGCAAAGATATGCTCTATCAAACGTAAAGCCGACATGACATGACAATTTCATTTAATCTCATTATTATCATTTTTTTTTTTTAATAATATTTTTATTGCAGTTAATATTTAATTTTAATTAACATAGTGAAAGACGAGTTTACTGTAAGTTAATTAAAATGTTTTGCGCTGTAATATTAAATTATGATTTTTTATACAAACATAAAGTATTTATTTTAATGTAATAGAGTTCTATTAATTTAAATTTAATTAAGTCTGCATTAATTACATAAAAAATTAATTTTTAATTTTTATGTCAAAAAAAAATAATTGGGGGTAAAATGAGCCCGAAAATATTAAAAATAAAATCACCTGGCCGTGAATTTAAATAAATATGAATATAATTAAAGTTTGCTTAAGCTCTGACAGAGTGGGAAGTGATAATAAAGCAAATAAGTTACGATCAATACATATAATGAATGCATATATAAATGGTCTGATTGAATGTGTAGTTGAAGGACCAATGGTAAAGTAAGTGGCATAGCATCGACAAATACACAGAACGACTATCAATCAACGCTATCACTCACGACTACTGTCATCGTTATCGTTATCATCAACAAATCCTAGGACATGTGCAGTCGAACACTCATACCCGGATACCCTCATATCTTTAGACTCACACCCGCAACCTCGTCCACTCCCGCCTACATACAGAGAATGTTAGATGGCAATGTGTCCCAAGTACCTTTGATTTCTGTATCTGATGTTGATGGCGAGAAACAC
This sequence comes from Microplitis manilae, assembly GCA_030273425.1. NCBI lineage: Eukaryota > Metazoa > Arthropoda > Insecta > Hymenoptera > Braconidae > Microplitis > Microplitis manilae. The sequence continues at coordinate 16,505,882 of CP092730.1, read as the reverse complement.
CACAGCCAGCAAGATACCAACACTAGCTGCGGAAGCAATCGTCACGTAAATACTGATGTTGACAGTAGAGTGCTCGATGACGTGAACGGTTCGGTCCTTTGGGGGTGATTTTCCGTGCCAGACCATCCGCTGACCTCGGTGGAGATCCAGGGTATCAGTGACACCATCGTACTCGCCTACTTTAACCTCGCTACCACCTGAAATTGACGTCTTTCCTCTTGAGAATCTTTTCATCTCAATTGATTACATATTTTTTTCTTACTGATTTTATCGCCAGGACGGGGATTTACTTTTTTTATTCTGTCGTACTTTTTTTTTACTTCATTCTTATTATATATATTTATTTGCTTTTATTTAGATGATGCTTACTTTGAAATTGCTTCAGGAGAATGTAGGCCTTTCTTTCGTTGTCGTAAAAACGAACGGGACCCTGAAATTATTTTAAATAAATAGAGTTTAAAATTTTTTTTTTTTTATTGATTTATAGTTTTATTATGCAGACATTATTGATTTGTCTAAGTGACGGATTGACCATCGAATATATGTATAATTTAAATATTTATAAAGGCAATTGTAGATGTACTTGAGATTTATTTATGTTTAAGTATTATTTATATATGTATGTATAGATATAAAATAGCGTGATTGTTTTTATTTAAAAAGCAAAGGGTGCATTTGCTATAGAATAAATTTTATGCTGGTTTACTGGCTAGCAACAATGGGAATGAAAATCAATTGTGGGTTTTTTTCAAGATGTCTAAGAATTGTTATATATATATATATATGGTATACATTATGTGACTTTTTATACTGTAGATTTATATTTATAAGTATTACATTTAAGCCCTTTTTTATGGACATTATCGCGGTATTATTTGAAAATAGGAGAGTGGCTACAACTGAATGCCTGAGTATGTAATAAAATTTGTGGTTTTTAAACACTAAATATTATTTTATTTTATTTATTGCAACCAAATATACTATTTTTGCAACAGTTTTAGTTAAAAAAAAATTAAATTTTTTTTTTGAGTAGAATGTGAATTTTTTTTATTTACAAAAATTTTTACTTTCCCCGTTTTACCCAAGATTTTTTAATAGATTTCATAGAAATGTATCTTTTGCATTTGTTTCATGGTGGAATTTTCAAAGAATTTTGCCATAATCTATCATAATTAATCGAGTAGTTTCCAAAAATACCATTGGTTCAAAAGTTTATATATATATGTAATATAACGCGCCATATTGCGACGATGCGGGCACAATTTTTAACGGATCTCGATGAAACTTGGCACACTTATTCTATGAACGATTATCACGGTTAAGCTCGAAGATGAGCAAAATCGGTCAACTCGTTTAGAAATGGCGGATATTTGAAATTCAAAAAATAACGAAAAATCATACTTTTTCGGCTTTTTTCGTAAATAACTTTTTAACGGGTATATCTATCCTTATTATGTAAAAAGAACTTGATAGCCGATAGAAAAAGCTATATTTTCCTTTTTTTATTTTTTGTTTTACGATAATTGTTCCACTTTTAATAAGGATTCAAAGTCACATAATTGACTCATGTGGTTATGGTGATAATGCCATTGTTTATATATTTGAAAATTTTTGATGGGTGATTATTAAATTGTATATACATAGAAATCTACTTCCATTTCGGATGCCGAATGTCTTTTTGTTACAATAAAAATTTTAAGAAAAAAAAAAAATGACTAAGAGTAGTTTAGTGACCGTTGGTTTAAAATTGAGAATAAAATTTTTGAAAATATATTTCATAGATTTCTACTTCGCAATTATCGAGAGAATAAAAAAAAATTGACGATTAATTGTATTGGCATTTAATTGCGTACGTAATTGCAAGCATATCAAATCGCTAGCAAATTAATGCAGAATATCGAAATTTGATTATTTTTTGTGAATAGCAAAATTTAACTATAATTAAATTAGTCTCAATTATCATAGTCTTCTCTCTGAATTTTGATATTGTTCTGTATGATCAATCAAAATCCACAAAAATTCAAATAATTTATATACTCGTAAAAAAATTTTACATCTGAATAAAAGTCGTAAAAAAAAAATTTATGGGCTGGATAAAAATTTTTTAATTTAAAAAGTTTTAAAAAAATATTTTTCTCACCACTGTAGTAACTTATGATTTAATTAATGAAAAAAATTAGCCTGGGGTGAGATTTATGTTGGGGATTGTCTTGTGGTTGTGTTTTAAATGAACAAATTGTTCAAGGAACAAGGGTGAAATGTTAAAATCTCCCTCGTTTTGAATGAGAAAATACGCGGGAAAAGGTTGAATTATAGTACATACTTGTATGTATATATATATGAGCGAATATGTACATGGGAGAGTGGTTGATAATAAGAATATAAGAGCCATAGGATAGTGGATAGTGGATAGGTTGGGATGAAGGAGAAAGTTTAAGTATAGAAGCTCAAATGGCGATGGTTACTCGAGCTTTAATAGAATTCGTGAGTGAATATATATGAGAGTGAGTTCACTGGGTAGTAGAATACATATATATATATATATATATATATATATATATATAGTTATAGACTTTTACTATTAGAGTGTAGAGTCTTGGCTGAAGTAAATACGACTACTTTACTCACAGTGACTCCTTCGAAACTGGTGTTCCTCAGGGCCTCTAGAAAGAGCTTTTCCCAGAGTGGATCACGGTACTTGAAGTCAGCGACCGTTTGATTTCTTCTAAAGTGCCGGATTCTACGTGCTACATGTTGGATCGCCAGTGCTACCGCCCATATACCATCGTAAGTGTAACCGTGGAATCGAGAGTATTCGTTACCTCGACGGGAATCGTATTCCACTTGATACTCATCGGGTGTCTGAAAGTCAAATTTTTTTTTTCCATTAAGTAATTTTTGAATTGTTTAAACCTATGGAGATCGGATAATAAAATCTGATATGGAAAAAAATTCGATGGATTTAATTCTACTTAAATTTGTGAAAATTTAAAATTTTTAGAAATTTTATTTTTTTGAATTTTGAAAATTAAAAAAATCTTTTAAAAATTTAATCTTAAGATCGCAGTAGAAAACAAAATTTCGATCAGTAGATTTAAATATTTTACCGGGAAATTTAAATTTAAAATTCAAAATTTTTTAAAATTTTATTTTTTTTAATTTTGAATTTTAGAAAAATCTTTTAAAAATTCAATCTTAAGATCGCGGTAGAAAACAAAATTTCGATCAGTAGATTTAAATTTTTTACCGGGAAATTTAAATTTAAAATTCAAAATTTAAAATATCATACAATATTTAATATTTTTTGGAAAAATAAAAAAAAAGAAATTAATAGATGTCAATTTTACTATACAATATTTTTATCCTTGTTAATTTTGTAATTAACTTTGTTTCGAATAAATAAAATAATTAATTTTTAATTAGTTTTATTTAATTTAATATTCTGTTTGTCAATAATTATTAACTAGCGTGTAATTAATTTAATTACGTAATTTATATTGAAAATTAATTGAATTGCATTGCAGAAGTTAATTAAAAAGTTTGACTGCTCATTAATGTCAATGCATTTAAATTTATTTTATCAATTTAAGTATCGGTAAAAATATAAATTAAAGTTATTCCTTAAATCATCAAAAGCAATAAATTTTTTTCCCTCGGAAAATTAATTTAAATTTACTCAGAACTTGGAAGTTATTAATAAAAATACATGCGCCTTTTATTATTTTTAATTAAAAATATCTTTTCCACTTTTTTAATCAGTGATAGATTTAAAAAACTCATGGACTAGTTTTTAATTGATTTTTTTTTAAAGATCCAATGAATGGAAAAAAATATATCGCACAAAGGATTAATTATTTTTGATTCGCCGTTGAGAATTTTTTCGCAGTTCAAATAGTGAAAGACTCTATTGCCTGAAGTGAAAATGTATATGGACTGATATAAAAAAAAATAAATAAAATATATGAAAAACTAAATGACTGGTCTTTTATGAGGATTTTTTTTTTTTTTTTATTACAAATAAATAATATTTTCTCTCATTTATAAAAGAGATAGCGAATTTATCAGTGAGTAAATATTGGCAATTATAAAAAATATCAATGGGATTGTAACTTTAAAAATGTGTAAAGGGGATGTAATATTCAAGTTTTGTTTTATCAAAAAGGATTATGCATACGAAAGCTAAATGTGCCAGTCGGTACCTGCCATATGTTTCGCTTTGGCAATGTGCCGAGTTATATAAAGTCATATTCATATATACATATATATATATATATATGATATACATAGATGAGAAGTAATACATATGCATATAAACGTATATATATATGTGTGTATCGACATCACGCTATTGGAATTCCGATAGTCGTTGGGATATCTTTTGTTTACTCTGATCGAAAATGCTTTCTTGGCATTGATTCTCATGGTTAAATGCTTCATACAGCATTAAATTTACTTTGTAGTATTGAATACGTAGTCTATTCATTATGTACAAAGTAACTTAGATTACTTGACTAATAAAGTTATGGGAATTTTTTTTTTTTTAATAAAAAGTAAAGGGAAAAAATTAGATGATCTAATTATTTCTATGTGAGTTCCCGGGGATTTATTCAGATCCGCTTAGATTGATTACAGAGAAAACGAGTTTCGAATAGTGGTTATATTTTATAGATGGGAAAAGTACGAGCCGATCAATAGATGCATCGATTGGATTATTTATTATATGTGTAGTGAATATTACAAGTTGGTAATTAATGCCGGGTACAGTTTACCAATTGTTATATTATTTAATTTATAACTGTCTTAGTTATTATTTTTTTAGTAATGGAATACTGAAATTTATTTAAATTTTATGGAATTATGGTTATATATTTGACGGTTTATTTTAATACGATTTACCGATTGTTAGTTTGTAAAAGTATTAAGATATACTCGAGTTATGGATTTAATATTATACAGTGAGCAAAGTTACTGACATTTAGTAATTTATTTTAATCGGATAGAATAATATTAACTATTATACAGCATTCAATTACTGCACGTTTACTAATTTTTCTGTAATAGATAGATAAAAATAAACGATTGACAGAGATAGAGTACAAAAATATATATTACAAGTTAATTCGGGCGTAGCCAGAGGAGACTAAGGACCGTGAGCCAGCGGATAGAACTCGCGCTTAGGGATCAGGGTTCGAAACTCGGCTAAGGCCAAAAAAAAAAAAAATAAAAAAATAAATCCACATGATTCTCTGCTCGGACTTTTAAGACTCTTCAGGAATTTACAATAGCAATATACTCAACAATAACAATAGCAACTAAAATAAATAAAAATTAAATTCTATTTAACTCCATCGTAATATAATAAAATTGACTATAAAGTAGAAGTAACATTTGTGGCCACTGCTCCATTTTTGGACATTTAATACTTTATTTTAATTAATCGAAAAGTATAAAAAAAACTTAGATTGTGATATCGTGATAAAAGTATCTTTGAACACATTGTAAAAATGAATTATGTCATTGCGTATTTTACAAATTATTTTATTTGAATTTTTCAAGTGTCCAAAATTGGACCAAAGTGCCCAAAAACGTTACCTCTACCCTAATTGTATAATAGAATTTGGTGAGTACACCGAGAAATTATTCTTGTTTGAAATAATATGGCGCTATAACAAAGCCGGATGTTGGCCACCTGACGAAAATTGAAATAATTTTTTTTCAATAAAATTCACTTAATATTCTTTTCCAGACTGCGAATTTAAAATATTATTCTCAAGATAAATTTTACCAATTCTTAAGAATACTCACGATTCCTGAAACAGTGATTTGTCGATCTGTCGACAATGGTAATAAATCAGTCAGTATTGCGCCATGCAGTGCTTCAGCAAGTTCCGATGGTGCGCAACCACCGTCAGGTTTCAACCACCATTCTTCACCAAATGTACCCATTATAATCCACTGGAATTTGCTACCAAACATCTGAAACCTACACAAAACATTGCAAATTATTATTATTATTATAGCAATTGTTATACTATTTTGACTTCAACAAGTCGACTTTTATTCTCTTCTCAATAGAAATAATAATAATAATAATAATAATACTAAGAGGCTTAAAAAACAAGGAACCAAATATTAATGCTATTAAATAAATAATACCATTTACAAACATACTTGTGAGCTTCACAAAATATCCTTCTGGCCCAAACTTCATTAAAGTTTCCTAGTATTATTCTAACATCTGCATGTTTAAGCTTTTCCAAGGCTGTACTGACTTCCGTGGCAAAGCTTTGGGTTTCCACTACTTCGAGTTTGTTATCATCGAGATCAGCAACTAGTCTGTTGTGTGCCTGTTTAAATTACAATAGATTAATTAAGCATTTATTTTAAATACAACTGTTTTAGTTTGTTTATCGTGTTTACACTATTAGCGACTGTCTCTTTCAATCTCCAGATGTTTATATTATATATATATATATATATATATCCTTATCCATATACATGTATGTAGGTAGTTATATAAAGGGTTGCTTTTAACAAATGCGTTTGTCGACTAGTAGCTTCAAAGATCGTTTCACCCGAGTCGAAATCTTAAGACTGTTTTAATCGTATTTTTTTCTACACATTTCAGACCCATATTTGACGATTAAAACGGATCTCTACTGCATTAGTATCTATACGAGAGAACGCCTGGTTTTATCGTAACTAGTGGAGTTTTGTCCACTTTTGACTGCTTTATGATCAAACCAGGCTTGAGTAAAAATAATAATAATAATAATAATAATCATCTTTAAAAGTACCTAGCAAGCGTGGGTTCGAAACCCACGTAGATTTTTCAATTTCTTTTTTTCTTTAATTTTATAACAACTCGAGGAAAAATTATTTTATAATTGAAGATTTAATAAATTCCAAATAAATTTTATAGAGTTCCCTAAAATTTTAGGGATAGTAATTATTTTTGAAATTAATTTTAAATCGCAAAAAAAAAAAAGTTTTATCTAGAAATATCCTGGATCTATTGGGTGAGGATCTTTACTGAGATTGACCGAGTGTGTGTGATGTTAATGAAAAAATCCTTGATATTTGGTGGTCCCGAACCCGGATCCATCCGATTCTAAGTCCTTGCTGCTATCCACTGCGCTTACCTATGTGCGTGATCGCATTTAAGTAAATGGTATATTTATTAAAATATGAAAAAATAACTTTTGAAAAAACCTTAAATTCATGATATCATGGTTGACTCCGTAATTCATATTCGGAGTAAAATATATTATTTAATAAACTACTTTTAGGGAGATTTATAAATAGAATAAATTGAAAATATTTTTAGTTCAATTATTGTTATCATAATTGATATAATTTTTTAATAGTTTACCGAACTTTATAAAATTTCATAGTGATGTATAAAAACTTAGATTTTTATAACGATTTTTTTTGCTGGCCGTTCAAAATTTTAAAAAATTTCGTACCATTTAGGGGACTATTATGAAAATCAATTTAATTTTACGCTTAAATGAAATTGAAATCACTACAAAAAAAATAGTATGAAGTTTAATAATAATAATAATAATAATAATAATAATAATACTAATAATAATAATAATAATAATAATAAGAAAAAAGTCGAATTGGAATAAAAAATAGCATGAATTTTAATAAAAAACAAAAAAATTGTAAAATTCATATAAGAAATATTTTAGAATGTGATCATTCTAACATGACAAGAAAAATGATATCATTAAAGTTTTAAATCTTTAATGAGATTTTAAAATGTTTTATGAGATGTGTAGAAATTTGTAAAGAAATCTAAACTTCTATTAAATTTTATGTAATTTTAGTTCATTTTCTTACAGATTATTAATGAGATATTTTTAAACGAATAAAAAATTAAAAAAAAAAAGAATCAATCTAAGTGGGATTCGTACCCACGCTCGCTAGGTACTTCTGAAGATAGTTGTTATTATTATTATTATTTCAGGCCTGGTTTGATCGTACTTATTCTCATGTTTCATCTTGCACGGTCAAAACAGGCGTCTTTTCAGGCGGTAAATGAAACATCAAAGTGATTGGAAACTGTTACGATTAAATCGGTTCTTGAATTTCGACTCGGGCGCATTTGAATATCAATTCAAGTTGTGTGAGCACACAATGCCCAGTGTATTGATATTCTGTAGGTATTTAATTATAACTCAACTTCGAAGCTTAATTGAACCAGCATAATTGATTTAAGATGCCAAATATTCAAATTTAACTTCTCGCTAACGCTATTACTGTCGATTCTTAATATTAATAATTAATTTTATTTTACGAGACTTGGATCTTTTCAATTATTACACTGGTAAAAATCGGGAGTCAATACGGATTTTATTTCAATCCTAATTCACTCCGTCACGGAGTTCCGGAGTTAGAAAAAAAATGACTCCGCATACGGAGTGAATAGGGATTTTTTTATGGGTGGAGTGATTTCGGAGTGACGCGAAATTTATTTAAATCCGCATTCACTCCAGTCGGGAGTTTTAATATTTAAATAAATTTGTATTTAATAGAAACAGCTGCTAATTAGAAACATAATTATTTCAGTAAATAATTCATCCAGATATTAATAATTAAACTTAAAATATTATGTTTTTAATTTATAAAATGTTTTAGTAACTCACTAAATTATAATTTCATATATATGATACATAGTGAAAATATTAAATTATTGAATAGCTATAGTGACATAGTTTTTATGGGAATATTTTATACTTCGGTACCATATGAAATGTTATCTCGTGGTATGGTTGATGTAAGTCATACAACAGTTTGTGACTCAGTGGAATTATATTTGTTAAAGTTTTATTGTCAGCTGCTTATAATTTTTAAAAATAATTTCGCGTGAATATATGGAAAGGAGCTCGTAATTATTTCCGTACTCAATATAAATGTCAAAATATCAAAAACTTAAGCTCACTATATTAGTAATTTTTTTTATAATTAACATTTTCCGAAACTCTCCTTCGGGTGAAATTCACTCCGAGGGAGTTAAATAAATAAAAAATCATCCACTCCGCAAATTTTTTATAGTGTAAGTGACAATTGGAAATTACAAGAAATTATTTTTGAAATCAGTACAATTGACGTTCAATTTTTTTTTTAAACAGAAATAGTAAGAAAAAAAACTGATATATTTACATTAAAAATTAGTAACACTTGATTTACGTTGACAGAGAAAACAGTTTCCAATTGGTTACAAAAGAATGCTTTGATATTGCCGTTCGCTTTAATAAAACCCGCCTTTTAAAATGTGCCCTAGGGTAGTAAAAAAGTTGTTCACAGTAGGGCAATTTCGTGCAGATAGCTCTTGTAAAAAGATTCATTACACCGAGACTTTATTTGTTCTATCCGCACATAGCGCAATATTATATAAATCGATAGCCATTTTCGAAAGTATGCAATTACTAAAATAAGATACTACTTTAATTTAAAATACCTAGTCTAAGGAGAAAAATCGACATAAAAAATGTACAAATTTTCAGTATGCCGACAAAACTCTAAACAGGAAGTTGAGTCGCAAAAATTATTATGCTGCACTACACAGAAAAAAAATAATTTCTCTATACAATAAATTTTATGCACTTGAAAATTATTGATAAATTGTAATGAAAATTGTTTGCCTAAAATAGAAATAACGTCGAGAAATAATTTTTCGTAGCTTACAATAATAATTATACTGCAGCATAATAATTTTTTTGTGACTTAACTTCCTGTTTAAACTTTAAAGTTTTGTCGACAGCACACTAAAAGTTCGTAGGTTTTTTTTTCTCCATTTTTTACCGTCTACTTATTTAAAAATCTTCTTCAACTATGTACATATATACATATATTTTACATATGTATATATATATATGCGGGAGAGTATATGTATGTCAGCCACACTCCTAAATTAGGTGCACAGCTGAATCGAAATTGTGACCGTCGGTTTCGGGCGGTATGTTACCTGGACCAACGCAGTGGTCATGTTCAGGTTAGAACCGAATTCTGGGAATTAATACCTTTCACCCATGTACCCACAGTTCTCGTCTCTAACTACTGGTACTATCTGATAGTCAACTAGTCGGTAGTCGGGTAACGTTACACCTCTTAGAGCTAATGACTATTTCCCGAGGCCAATCAAGAATTTCAATAAATCAATTTTATGCATATGCATACACATACATATATACATATATATGTCTACATATGCATGCATGTTTTTTTTCCACAAACTATGGTATTATTTCGGCTAACAACTTTATAATTAATTTAATTTTTTTATGCCATGTGATCTTTTTTAAACAGAGGTAATTTTTTTTCTTTTTGAACATGACGTTTTTAAATTATTTTAACAATGGACATAAAATTCAATTAGTCTCAATAACTTTTTATTTAATTCGGAATTTTTAAAAACATATGGCTTTAATTAATTATGAAAATTTTCTAATAGTTGTGAAAAAAATCGACTGATTCTTTTTCAATTTTAAAAAATGTATGTATGTATGTATTTGGAAAAAGTAGAGGTATTTTATTTGAAGTCACTCCCACGAACAATGTGAAATGGCAAATGTTAGAGCAGACGTCCGGCTGAAACTGCTAGTTACTGTTTGCTGTACACAATGTCGTATTATTTGTAGCTACTACACGGTGGCAAGTCTGGCTAACGAGTCTGATTCACTACAAGACTTGTTCATCTTTCATCTACAACTATTATTCACTTGGATATATAAGACAGCTTCTTGCTCAGACGGATTTCCGTCGGTTTAAAAGTTCCACAAGAAAATAATATGAGACAAAAATCTAAGTCATATGAACTCATATATTTTTTTTATTTGTGTATACGGAAAGAAAATTCTTGCAAAATTTACGATGCTAATAATGTAATCGTCGACTAGACTTTTATTAGCGCCAATTTTAAAATATTTTATTTCAAAATTTACTATGTGGGTTATATTTTTTACTATTTAACATTGTAATTTTAAGATAGACTTTTAGGATTAAAAATTATTTCAAAAATTACAATTTAACATCATAAAAAAAAAGAAATAAAAATTACAATTCAAAAACTATATTCATTCCTACACAGTTAAAAATTTTGTGTATTTGTGTTAAAAAATTATCTGGTTAAATTTTTTGTGTTGATTTTTAACACACAAATTTGTTAATTCAACACAAACCGTTTGTGTTACTTTACTTTAACATATTTTTTATGTTAAATGATTAGAAAATATAAAATGTAAGACGCTTCTTGTGTTATTCGAAAATTGACACAAAATTTGTGTTGTTTGACTAAACGTTCCCGCGCAATTCTTAATTACTATAACCAAGCAAAGCAATGTCTGCAGGGAAATTTGGATTATAATTTATTTACAATTAAATATATACATTTTACAATTAAATTTAGATAACTTTGATATCTTTTTGAACCGGTTCAATTGTTCGCTAAATTGACATAAGTTCTACTAAGGGTAGATCAGTATACTTGAGTTGGTTAGGTTATGTGCTTATGTTTATTAGTTGATTTCAACACGAAAAATGTGTTAAATTTACACAAATGTTCCGTTAAATGTACACAAATTTTCTGTCAAAAGAGCAGATTTTATGTGTTCAATTTTATTTAACATAAAATTTGTGTTAAAGATCAACACAAACGCAATGTGATGAATTAACACAAAAATTTGTGTAGACCGTTTGCAACACACGTTTTGTGTTGAATTTAACACAAAATTTCTGACTGTGTATATTTATCTTTCTATGTATTTTTGAATAAAATAAATATTACAGTGCTGCCTCTGTTATAATACAATGTAAGCTATAAAAATTACGATATTGTATCGTAATTTTTAAATATTAACTGCATCCTACGAATGTTTATTCAAATCGTTTATATCGAACCTAAAAATTATCTAGATTGAAGGCTCTTTGATGGCCGAGTGGTCCAAGGAGTCGGACACCGTATTCGAAAGGACTTGGGTTCGAACCCAACGTCCGAACGATTATTGTTTTATTCTTTTATTTTAAATTTCTCCTCAAATTTTACGATATTCACACCGTAATTTATATTAAAAAGCTTAAGACTTGGTATTATTTGTTTGAAGTATTATTCTTAAATGAAATTTCCAATGCTACATCGTAAAAATTATAATTTTTGAAAGTCTAGCCCACCATTACAATAATCAGTAGGACTAATTTCGATATTATTATCGTAAATTTAATTAGAATTTTTTTCCGTGTAATTACTTTCATTTCAATATTCAATTTTTTATCTGTCGTTCAATTCTTGATCATACCTTTGAGTCTTTCATATTTATTCTATCTATTTATTTATATTTTTTTCTTTTGGCTACAGAGAAAGATGTCGATTGCGTCTTAAAATGTCTGGTCGTAAGTTCTTTGGAAGTCATATCGCATGACAGACTTTTGACATTTCTATCTTTAAATTTTAAAATATCCAATTTAATATTTTCATACTTTTACAATTTCCTTTTTTAAATGGTATTTTTTTTAAGCTCGTAAATTGTGCGATATGTGTGTGATTGTCATATTGAATAATACATCCGGTAAAGTCTATATTTGTGATAATAGTTAGTTTGATATTGGAAACAAGATTAAATTTATCGCTGAAATAATATTTATTTAATTCTTTTATTTTAAAATATATGAACATTTTTTTTCTTCATAATTTATTGTTATTTTTTTCAATAGGTGAGGGCTGGGCGAAATGGAGACCCTGGGAAAAGTGCACTTTTTTATCCTGTCGACACTAAATCTTTTACTTTTCACTTATACTCGAAAATAATAAGAAAAATTTTCAATTCTTATTGAAAAATTTATTTTTTTCATTTCGGACGAAATGCGATAGCTTTGAAAAATGTGAAAATAATTTTTGTTTTCATATATGTGACTAAATTTAATAAATATGACCTCCTCACTTCTAAATTGTGTATGCGGTATCTTATTTGTTTTTTTTTTAATAAAATTCAAGAAGCATAAAATTCAGTCACATAAATTTTCATGCTCTTCTTATTGGGAAATTTAAAAAATTTGCAATTCAATTTATTTGCTAAGATAATGTGATAAGAAACATTGATCAAGATAATAAAAATGTAAATACAGAAAAGAAAATGCGTGAATTGAAAAAAAAAAAAATAAAGGAAGAAAATTCGCAAATGTGTAATAGCGAAGTATATATTTATTTTTTCCGCAATACCATAACCTTAAATTTCAACAAACTCATTCTGAAAAATCATTACATTCAATTTTATTATAAAATTACCATAAAAATATCATCAAATCAAAATCACGAATTGAGATACGGAAAGAATGAAGGATTTTAATTTATTTAAAAAGTGTGATGTACACGGAGTAAAAAGTATAGTAAAAATTAAAATACTATAGTAAAATTTACTAACAGATATGAAAAAGTACATTCTGTATTGTAATTATTACTACACTTTTAGTAAAATTTGCTAGTTAGTAATAATTACATAATAAGATATTAAAAATTACTATGCGTAATGTACTTTTTGCTAAGACGATTATATTTTTTACTATTTGTATAGTAAATTTTACTACAAGTACTAAGGTAAGTGACCCCTCTATCGGCCAGTTAAGCGTATTTTTTTTTTCTAATTAAGAATTAAAATATAAAAAGACAATTCATGTATAAAACAGTGATAGAACCTTGAAGCGTATACATTTAACTTCAAATTAAAAAAGAATATATGTAAAAATATTTATCAGAAATTTAATAATAAATGAAAATAACTTCAATTCCTGATGTCCCCTCTATTGGCCTAGCTGTCCCCTCTATCGGCCTCCTAGCTGTCCCCTCTATCGGCCACCTTTTAGATAAAATTTTAGCTGATTGGATGTATATAATTTATTTTCATCTATTATAAATATTTATATTTATTTTGAAATATAACTTAATCAATTTGTTTATTTATTTTGACATTAAAAAATTAAATTGACTATTTTGCATATAAATGTTAATAACCTCAAAAAAAATAAAACTAAGGTGGCCGATAATGCATACAGAGGTAATTTTCTTGTATCTATATTCGGCCACCCTATTTTTAGTATAAATTAGGTAAAAATCATTAAATTTTTAACTCTTAAAACTACTATGAAACGAGCTAATAAGATTACAAAAAAAAATCGGACTTTTATTGTTATTTTTAATTAGTAATCGGTTAATGAAAAAACAAGAATTCTTAACCTCCCTGATAAGAAACCACCAGAAATCGCGTCTGACGCACTACTATTTTTTTTTAATTAAAAAATGAATTTTTACAATAATCAAAGTATGTTTAATATAAACTAGATTAATTTTACTTTTTTTTAAAAAACTATTTACGCATTAATACGTACTTATTGTGGAAATATATCGATTTTTCAACCAAGTGGCCGATAAAGGGGGCCTGGCCGATAGAGGGGTCACTTACCTTATTAATTAATACAAATTCAAGAAAGTTAATTTTCTAATACAATATAGGATTTGTTTCTATACAAAATATTAAAAACTACTATACGCAATGTATTTTTTGCTAACACGATTATATTTTTTTACTATCTGTATAGTAAATTCTACTATGTATAGATAAAATTAAAAGTTGGTGGGGATAGCATATACAAATATATATAACAAGTTTTGAAACTTTTGTCCAAAGGAGACATCGGGCCGTCAGACATAGGGAAGGACTCGCGCGCGGGAGATCAGGGTTCGAATCCCGGTTGAAACAAGTGATTTTTAAAAAAACAAAAATCGACTCCAACACCAATCCAGATGACATAAATAACAATAACAATTAAAATGATAGCAATAACAATAAGCAGTTAAAAGCTAATAGAAATTTAATTTTATTTTTCTCCATTCTAATATAGTAAAATTTGCTAAACGGGATAGTAAAATTTACTAAACAGGGATAGTAAAATATACTTAATATAACTAAAAATTAATATGCAATATAGGAGATTTTTCATAGCCAGTATATGAGAAATTATTAAACGACTTGTAAAATATGCTCATCTGTTTATGAATTTTTCATATAAATCATAAGCGTTTCAAGATTACTATCCAAATTTCGTAATTTTTCTTAAATTTTTTTTCTCCGTGTAGAAAATCCATACTGCAAAATATATTTTATCCACGGCACATTAATGACCATTTATTTCCACCCTACTAATTCATACATTTTTTAATTTTGTAAATAATTTTTTTGAAAATTGTAATGGCAAATTCAAACAAACGTATCATTTTTGATTTTGGATTTATGATTCCTATCCCGGGATTTTACTCATATTAACACTAACTTAATCATATTGATTTTAATTTATAGGAAAAAGTTTTTTAAAAACCTATTTAATCATACATTTATATGACTAGTGAGTTCATATATCTACAATTTAATTCCAAGTGTGGGAAGATTTAAAAGCTTAAGCCACCTGTCGGATGCGGCCAAAATTAAATTAACTAAACATAACCAAAGTAAAAGTAAATATTCATTTTCTCTAAGTGTATAACTAAAGTAAGTAATAACTGTAATAATAAACAGAAAATAAAATTTTAATAATATTTAATCAAGTAAATATTGTAATAGCAAGTTTTAGTACCGTAGTCATATGAAACATAATATTTACCCAGCGTTCAAGATACTATTGAGTTTAATTAAAGTCTGTGACCTAGAAACACTAGGTTGTATTAATTTATGAAGGGTGTAGTGTAGTATACCAGATACGACAATGTATACACACATACACATATACATATATATCTTATAACCAAAGAGTTATAGAGCAAACGTGGCAAGTGAAAAAACATAAGTAGTACTTAATATATGCACTAGCACGTACTTACATCAAAGTACTGAAAATAATAATAATTATCAGTACGCTATAATTTTATTTTGACTTTAAAATCAATTTATTCATATGAAAACTTTTCATGTAAATATTTATGAATATTTGATAAAATTTTATATATATTTATATTAATATTACGATTTGAATTAAATTTAAAAAAATTACCATTCGCAATTTTAATTATTTTTCATTACTATTTTAAAAGTTTTATGAAATAAATTACCATTATTTTAATTACAACAACAAAAATAACATTCTCGAAATGCTAAAGTTAATATTCATAAATTTAAACCACAGTTTATGTTGTATATATGTATAGATATGTATAAAAATATTTTTGCTGCAGGCAAAAGTGAAGAAATAAAAAGACGAGGGTAAATAAAAAAAATATATAACGAAATATAGCAGATGTGAGTGTTGCGTATTCTTTTTTTTTGCCGAGAAAATTTTTTTATATTTCATATATATCTGAATATATGTAAAACATCCATCTTGAAAAATTTTAAAGAATTTTCGTGAATATTTTATTTCAGAATACTTTCAAGTGTAAACCCAATAATGTAAGAGCAAAAATTTTCCACTCACGCTTGCATACAAAAAAAATATATATAGAATAAAAAAAATTATTCACTGTTATGTTATTATATATGGTGTGTGGGTATTATGCACATATGAGGATGTTGCAGGTAGATTACTCATGGAATTCTCTACGCTTTGCAGTATAGTATAAGCATCAACAAGAGCTTCGGCTTTGGCTTAAACCATATTATATCCTTATACATATATCTTATATATATGACTACTTTGAATATTCCTATTGTATTGTGACTCTTTACACAGCTTATAATGTATTTATCACTAAAAGATTATACAGAATAATAACTCAAGACTTCACGAACAAAAAGAGAAGATTGTAGAATATAAAGGCGGGTAAAACGGCACTCTAAGGAAATAATTGAGTTCTGTGCATTTGAACACGGTGAAAAAAATTTTTAACGAAAATTTGGAGCTGTCCATTTTGCTCATCAAGTTCCGGTTTACCCTCCAACCCTGTAAGGGAATGGGAAAAAATGGACCCCTGGGGAAAAAATTAGTTTATATTTATATTATATATAAATCCTTTTTTCTTACGGAGTCCATTTTGCCCCAGTCTACTCTAATGTATTAGCTGTTAATTATTTAACCGTTTATAGTTTTATAATGTTAGATATTACTCATATAAAATCTCAAATGACTAGTCAAATTATTTGACTACACGGAGAGAAAATTATGAGAAATATTCCTATGCATTATGGAAATAGTTCCCATAATAGTATGGGTACAATTTCCATACCATTATGGGAACTATTCCAATTGCATTATGAGAACCATTCCTATAATATTATGGGAACCGTTCCCATACCATTATGGGAACTATTCTTGTAATGTTATAGGAATGGTTCCTATAATTTATGGGAATGGATCCTATAATTTACAGGAATAGTTCCTATATATTATGAGAATGATTCCCATAATATTATAGGAAGTCTTCCTGTAAATTATAGGAACCATTGCTATAATTATAGGGACCATTCCTACAATGATATGGGTAGCATTTCCATAATTATAGGAACTATTCCTATAATTATAGGAAACATTTCTATAATTATAGGAACTGCTCCCGTAATTTATGGTCGTAATTCCTATACTGGCATAGAAAAGAATTTCACAAAATTATGGGAACCATCCCCATAATTTTCTTTCCGAGTAGTGAAAAAAATTTTGATTTTAGGACTAAAATTTATTTTTGAATCTTTCAACCCTAAATTTTGGTAAAAAAAAATTATTTGAATGATGACCGCAAAATATATTCTAGTCATAGTAATTTATCATTTATTATAATCATTGAAAAGAATGATTTTTACACTAAAAATTGTCATACTGTGATTATAAAATAGAATGAATTATTTTAGCTGATATATTATGCATTAACTTGTTAAGTTAAAATTATAATATATTAAGTAATCGAGTTGGATAATTTAAATCTTTCTCGGTATCCCTGAGACTCCGTTTAAACATAAAACTAAATAATAAAATTTAATATATTTATATATTAATATATTCTTGTAATTTATATTTAAAATTAGCATCAGTATCTCAAGTTTATGAATTCTTAAGAAGTAAATGAGAAACAGAGATTGGTGTGAGGAGAAATGTTTTAGTTTAATAATAAGAAAGTCTTTTGTGGAGATTCAAGTGTACCTAGGCCGATACCAAGAGAGTTGAGAATGAATTGAATGTACAAAGAAATTTAAAATAAAGAGATGTATTATGGAAGAAATAAAGAAATGAAGAAAAAGAACTTACAAGTGCATATCGAGGTTCATTTTGGTAAATTGTTCCAACTCTTGTCCAGTTAAAGTGGTTCAATAATGCCACTCTGGGCGCATTGAAAGCATTTTCAGACGGCACTATTCTGAAGAAATTCGGAAAGTTATCACTGGTAAACATTGGATGAGTGTCGGCATAACTTAACTACAACAAACAATAAATATTTTATAAATTTTTTAAATTATTATGAGTTTGTGAATAGTTCGAACTTACGAATTATTGATATCGAATCAAATCAAAAGATTCGAATTTTAAAATTTTTCGAGTACAGTTTAGCCATGTTATGAATTCGCTTATAGGTGTGTAAGGGAATTTAATTCTAAGAATTCCTATACTTTCACTCTCTTAAAATGAATCAGTGAAAAGTGCTGCAAATCAAACAGTGGTATACTTATAACTGTTTATACAGTGAATATTCACTGATTTGCAGCACTTTTCACTGATTCATTTTAAGAGAGCACTTTTGCTCAGCAGTCGACTGTCATGTTCACATTTACTTTATTTTATAACCATATGTGAGTGTATACATGACTATTTTCATAGTAATGGAGGGGGAAAATCTTAAATAGAAAAATAAGTCGACGGACTTATAACGCAACTCGACTGTAATTTGAAAATTTTTTTTGAACAACTTAAATTGTGATATTTTTTTTTAATAATTCATATTTTTTTAGAGGTGAGATAACTCAGACATAAATCTACGAGAAAGTTCAAATTATTTGATTTGGTATGAGCAATTCGTAAGTTCAAACTATTCGCACACCCGTAGTAAATACTTTCAAACTGCCTCCCCCTTCCCGCTTAAAAAAAAGTTATCGTATTTTTAATTTGTTCAAAATAATGGTATCAGATTTTTAAATTCCGGGACAAATTTCCCGCGAGAAAAAAGAATTTTAATATTCAAAATTGAAAAATTTGAATTCTTTTTAGTATCCCGCCTATTGTTAAATACTGAGATCTTGTAGATCTAAAAGCCAAGTGCTACTTAGGTCATCATTAAAAAAAAATTGAATATTTGAATGCTGTTTCGAATTTCCGGACTCGAATCAAATAATTTTAAAAGATACAAAAGCGAACTATCCAAAAATTCAAATCACACTTCTAAAAATTATACAAATGCTTAAAGTTAACATAAAAAGCGTCGGATGATTTGCTCGTCGATCAAAGAAATTCGTTTATCATACACTGATTCAACATTTAAAGTCGTTGTAGCTTGTATACATTACGATCATGCTTTTGGTTATTTTTTTATTAAACTCAAACTTGTTCTTTCCCTTTAGATCCTTTTTACAAAGAATACTTTTTTTTTTAATGCGCTTCTCATGTGCAAGATAGTGGAATTTTTACTGCAGAGCTCATAAAAAATTCTACGCTAACCATCTATGTAAACTTGGATACATATTTTTATATGAATATATATTTATATATTTATATATGAGGTCGGGCGAAATGGGGACGTTGAAAAAAAAAATTTTCACTCATATTTTAAGAAAAAAAAAGAGAAGTTATCGCTTGGTAGCAAAAAAAATAGTATTTTTTAATAAAATTGAACGGTCTGTAAATTTAAATTAATTAATTAAAATGTATCATTTGCTTTTAAATATTCGTATATGAATAAATTTGATTGATAGCTAAATATATATAAAATAATTTTATCCACGATGTTGATATTTATAATGAGAGCAAATAAATTTAAATAAAAATGTAAAAGAATGGTTAATCGGGTGTAAGTATAAAATAATGAAATAATTTATAATTACATAAATGGATTGTATGAAAATAATAATTTATTCAGGTTAAAGTAAACTGAATTGACGGTTTTGGATGGGCGACATACTACATCATACTATTCATATTCTATCTATATGTAAATGTGGTGTCAGTTTGCAGTAAATGGGGAAGGGGAAAGTGGTTACAGGGGCCGAGAGTGAAGGGATCAGAGAGATGTGTTATTATAATATGTATGACGTGTGGATGTATGTGAGTAAGAACAACCAACTGTCCACAATGCATCGTATCAAAATTTAACTATATATATATAGAAGCAAGAGCATAAAGAGAAGGAATAGATATTACTTTGGATCGTGTACTGCTGATCCACATATTTAATAGTTTACTTAAACAACTACGTAATGTTTGTTTACCGGATTTGAAGGTTTATCATCATTATCATCATCATCATCATCATTATCATCATTATTATAACAATTATTATGAAAGCTTACTTGGGTTAGACGCCAGTGTTTAGAGGCTTTGGCAATCGGATCCGTGACTTGAGTACATGCAGCTCCAAATAACATTACTTTGTGTGGTCCACTGTGCATCATATCAAAAAAGGCTTTCACTCCAACCGCAGCATTACACTGTAATAGAATACAACAGATTTTTAATTATTTGATATTTGATATTTGATATAATGTAAATTTGATATCGTAAATTAATTAGTACTGTGTATAATAACGAACAACGAAGACCACAATATATATAGGTATATATGTATGGGTATAATATATATAGGTATAATATTTAATTAATCATTATTATTTCTGTTAGATTTCGCATTGCGCATGGTCATATTATTGTATATATTTTTGGTGTAGATGACCTTATTCATTAAATTTTGGTGTCATTCTTATTATATTGGGAAATCACTCAGGACCTTTACAAATATAATGTATATATTTATATACATATATATTTATTTATTTTTACATTATATACACATATATTATTATTATTATATTGTGAAATCAAATTTAATTAATTATGTCATTCACTTAGAATTTAATTTTTTTTTTAGAATAAGTTTTTTTAAGTAGAAAAAATGATCTGTGGTCAGACATGGAGGCTGATTTTTTTTTAAGAAAAAAGTGTACATTCAGAAAATTAAATAATGTTACTACACTCTCTTAAAATGAATCAGTGAAAAGTGCTGCAAATCAGTGAATATTCACTGTATAAACAGTTATAAGTATACCACTTATTCAAACAGTGGTATACTTATAACTGTTTATACAGTGAATATTCACTGATTTGCAGCACTTTTCACTGATTCATTTTAAGAGAGCACGGAAAGAAAATTATAGGGAGTATTCCTATGCATTATAGGAATGGTTCCTATAATGGTATAGGAATTGTACCCATACTATTATAGGAATAGTTCCTATATATTATAGGAACCACCCCTATACCTTTATGGGAACCATTCCTATAATATTATAGGAACTATTCCTATAATAGTATAGGAACCATTCCTATACTATTATAGGAACTATTTCTGTAATAGTATAGGAATCACTTTTATACTATTATGGGAACTATTCCTATAATAGTATAGGAACTATTCCTATAATATTATAGGAACCATTCCCATAAATTATAGGAATCATTCCTATAATTATAAGAACTTTTCCCATAATGGTATAGGTATCATTCCCATAATTATAGGAACTATTCCTCTAATTATGGGTAATATTCCAATATCTATAGAACGTGTTCCCATAATTTATGGTCGTCATTCCTATACTGCTATAGGATGAAATTTCACAAAATTATAGGAACCATATCCATAACTTTCTTTCCGTGTACTCAATTTTCTAAGTGTATGAGATTAAAAAAAAAATTTGAATTATTTTATAATATTTTAGAAAAGGGGCAAAATGGTGAATTTAAAAATTATTTTTAAAAAATTTTGCATTTAAATTTTTAACAAAAATATTAATATTAATTTTAAAAAAAAATTATTAATCAGTTTGAAAAAAATTTCTTATTAAACCCTAATCTATTTGTAAATCAAGCTTACAGAATATTGATCGAAACTCAATATCCCGTCACTGGCACGATGGGTTCCTTTCAAATAGAAAGTGAAGATTCAGCGGCATTTACCCTAGTCTATAACTTCCTTCGAAGATTGATGCATCGTCACTAATAATTTACACGCTTTCAACATTTTTCGAAGAAATTTTTGACTTCAGGAAATTTATTGCGGGCACTAAAATCAGTGTTTAATTAAATTCTCTATGTAGTAAAGTCGTATTTTACGTTCAACTGCCAACTGCCCAATCAGAAAATGGTAATACAGGATAACGTAACTGGATTTAAACTTCTGGGTTCGCTTTTGCGAATAAATGTTTAAATGACATTACAGTGATATGTGTAGTACACTTTATAATAATTCCTTCCATCTACCAAATTAGTATCAATGATGACAGTTAATTAATTATAATAATAATAATTAATTGCTGAAATTACAAATGTATAATAATAAATTTGAATTTCAATCGAAATCAAATTTTATTTTCGAGAAAATTTTTCTAATTTACGTCATATAAAAAATATATAATGATAATTTATAAAATATGAACTGACTAAAAAGAAATAAATTTAGTTATTTATATTTAGTAGTGCCCTATTTAATTCGAATGTATATGATGTTGAAATAAATTAAAAAGTATCGTTTAAATAACGTCCAATATTGTATCACTTTAAATAATAATATAACATTTAGAGTGTATGTATTAATATATCCCGTCACTTAACTTCAAATATAATTGCCGTAGTTTAAATGTGTGTTTATTCTATCGGTATATTTATATAAAATTTTCGGATTTGTCTGGGGGAAATATTGATCATTAATTAGTGTAGTGACTCGTTGGTTGGAATCAATCGGTCTACATCACTGAACCGATAACGATGATCAGTCAAATATATATGTATATATATGATTAAAATAAATCAAACGTTAAATAAATGAGTAGCAAAATTCATTGTTTCGAAACCTCAGTAATTTATTTAATGACTCGATCGTGGAAATTTTTTATTGGACAGAAATATATTTATAGTGGAGAGAGGGGCAAACAGGGTACTTAAAGAAATACCAAGTTTTTGATGACTCGAATACTCTGAATCTTTTTTTTTTTTTTTTTAATGATATTCAAAGTAAATAGAAAAAATTTTCGGTTACCATAAACTATGGGAGCAGTTCCCATAATTATAGGAATAGTTCCTATAATTACGGGAACGATAACCATAACATTATAGGAATGGTTTCTCTAATTATAGGAATGGTTCCTATAATATTATGGGAACTGCCCATCATATATAGGAACTACTCCTATAAATTATAGGATCCAGTTCTATGAATTATGGGAACCATTCCTATAACATTATAGGCATGGTTCCCATAATAGTATGGGAATGATTCCCATAATATTATAGTAATGGTTCCCATTATGCAATCGGAAATTTTCAGTTACCATAAATTTTCAGTTACCATAAACTATGGGAGCAGTCCTTATAATTATAGGAATGTTACTCATAATTATAGGAATAGTTCCTATAATTATAAGAACGATAACCATAACATTATAGGAATGGTTCCTCTAATTATAGAAATGGTTCCTATTATTTATAAGAAGGCCCTATAATATTATGGGAATTTCCCATAAATTATAGGAACCATTCCTATAACATTATAGGAATGGTTCTCATGATAGTATGGGAACCATTCCCATAATATTTATAGTAATGGTTCCCATTATGCAATTGGAAATTTTCAGTTACCATAAATTTTCAGTTACCATAAACTATGGGAGCAGTTCCTATAATTATAGGAATGTTACTCATAATTATAGGAATAGTTCCTATAATTACGGGAACGATAACCATAACATTATAGGAATGGTTCTCATAATAGTATGGGAACCATTCCCATAATTTTTAAAGTAATGGTTCCCATTATTCAATTAGAAATTTTCAGTTACCATAAATTTTCAGTCACCATAAACTATGGGAGCAGTTCCTATAATTATGAGAACGATAACCATAACATTATAGGAATGGTTCCTCTAATTATAGAAATGGTTCCTATTACTTATAAGAAGACTCTATAATATTATGGGAATTTCCCATAATATGTAGGAACTACTCTTATAAATTATATGATCCAGTTCCATAAATTAAAGGAACCATTTCTATAATATTATAGGAATGGTTCTCATAATAGTATGGGAACCATTCCCATAATATTATAGTAATGGTTCCTATTATGCAACTGGAAATTTTCCTGTATCATTATGGGAATCGTTCCTATATACCATCATGGAAATCATTACTATAATATTATGAGAATGGTTCCCATACTATCATGAAAATATTAATTTAAAGAAAAATGTGGAAATCACTTCTACAATACACAGAAATATTATTAAACATAAAAAAAAAAATTTTAACATTGGAAAAAAATTCGTATTTGGAAAAAACAAAAGTTTTTAACAAAAATTTTCTGTCAGCGCAGAACATTCGATAAAATCTCAAATTTTGAAAAAATGCCTACACTATTTTGCAAAAAAACATTTTTATGATATTATAAGGATGGTTCCCATAATAATATAGGAACGGTTCCCATAATGATGTAGGAATTGTATCCATACTATTATAGGTATGGTTCCCATAATATATAAGAACCATTCCCATAATAGTATGGGTACAATTCCTATATATTATTATGGGAATTATTCTTATAATGCATAGGAAAACTTCTCATAATTTTCTTTCCGTGTACTGTAAAAAATTTGCGGAGTGAACGTGGAGTAAATGTGGAACGGATGACTATATATTTATTTAATCCCCTTGAGGTGTACACTTCGAAGAGAAGTATTTTAATCTTAAAACTCCGAATCAGAGTAAATTCGGATTGAAATAAAATTCAGATCACTCCGAAGTCACTCCAATGAAAAAATATACTCCCATTCACTCCATATGCAGTGATTTTTTTTTAAATCCGTAACTCCGACTGAGAGCGAATGCGGATTTGAATAAAATCCATAATCACCCGCCAAAAAGATAAACTCCGTACGCAAAGTGATTTTTTTAAAAACTTCGGGATTTCGAGTGACGAAGTAAATCCGGATTGATATATAATTTCTAATCACTCTGAATTCTCTTCCAATTTTTTAAAGTATATATATATTAATATATATATTGCAATGAAACTAAAATGCCGGTAGAATATAACTTTGTAAACAGGAAAAGAAGAAACAAATGATTGAGGCGGAATATCATAGAACTAGAGAATACGAATGATGATGTATTCCTACTACTTACTCTCAATTCAGTATGTACGTGAGTTTTTTATTTTTACCTTGTATTTTTTTTTTTTTTTTTCTGTACCACTATACCCAAGTTTCCTTTCTCATGATCCACTCTCTACTTCTTGTCTCTTGTCATTTTCAACGAAATGTGAAAGCCCGATTATTATTTTTTCTTTCTTATGTACTCTTATTGCAAGTATAATGTACTCACATCCATTCTTTTTAAGACAACCCTATTATTTTTATGTGGGTAATGCTCATAAAATAGATAAAAATTGTGATTCCTTTTTTATTTATTTTTATACACGAAAAAAAGGTGCAAAAAAATGCGACTTCTTGTTCTTTTTTGTTCACATGAAATTTTGTGGACCATATGCCCCATACGCATATTGTCTTCTTGTACAGATCAGCCAAAAAATTCAAAATGGGGCAAAATGGGCTGCTCAGAAAAATTTGTTAACAAATTTCGGATGGTGCATCTTGACATTCCCATTCAATTAAAATTTCTAAGTACGAATTATTGATTACGGATTGCAATTTTTTGTAAAAGCTAACGATTTTTTTGAAGAAAATTTTATTTCTTCTAATCCCTAGACTGAGTATTAACTCCTAGTACTTTTTTTCCATAAAAAAAAATTCCAGTAAATTAATAATTAAAATAAATTTACTTTTGTCACAATAATTATTTTAAAAAATAATTGCAGCGTTTGAGTTTTTTCTGGGTTAAAATAACATGCTAGCTAGTATATGGAGTGGATAATTCGCGAATAAAGAGGTAAAAAGAGTGTACGTGGTTTTTACTCTTTTTTATTTTTTACTTGTATTTTTTTCTTTCATGTATTATTATTATAATTTTTTTTATTTGAATAGTGTGACAGGTGTTGGTTACACAAGTAAAAAAAAACAATTCTTGAAAAAAGCTTTTCTGAAACTACAGCTCGTTGCATAACCGTGTACTGTTGCTAAGAGAATTGGCGTCTATAATTCAATGCGTACTTTAATGTATGTTAAATGGAATTGAATAGAATTAAAAAAAAATTAAAAAGCCTAATTTCTCAATTTTTATAAAAATATTTAAAATAAAAAAAAAACATGGCGCGCCCCGACTAGAAATTATAGTGAGGAATGCCGAAGAATTAGTGAGGGGCAAGTTTGGATTGCCTAACTTAGGCAAGCCTAATATGCGCCTAATTACATCCATGTTAGGCAAAGCGAAGATCGGTTTGCCAAATATGGATGGAATTCGGGACATCTATGGCAAGCCGAATTACGGCAAACCTTCGGTTACCGTTACTTCCTGCAAGTAAGGTGTTCCTAAGGTTTCTCGAAGTTTAACCTGCCAAGCTTGAGGGGAACTAGGGACATCTATGGCAAGCCGAACTTCGGTAAACCTTTGGCTACCGTCATTTCCTGCAAGTTAGGTGTTCCTAAGGTTTTTAGAAGTTGGCTTGCCAAGCTTAGGTGGAACTAGGGACATCCATGGCAAGCCAAACTTCGGTAAACCTTCGGCTACCGTTATTTCCTGCAAGTTAGGTGTTCCATAGATTTCTAGAAGTTGGCTTGCCAAGCTTAAGGGGTACTAGGGACATCCATGGCAAGCCGAACTTCGGTAAACCTTTGGCTACCGTCATTTCCTGCAAGTTAGGTGTTCCTAAGGTTTTTAGAAGTTGGCTTGCCAAGCTTAGGTGGAACTAGGGACATCCATGGCAAGCCAAACTTCGGTAAACCTTCGGCTACCGTTATTTCCTGCAAGTTAGGTGTTCCATAGATTTCTAGAAGTTGGCTTGCCAAGCTTAAGGGGTACTAGGGACATCTATGGCAAGGCAAACTTCGGTAAACCTTTGGCTACCGTCATTTCCTGCAAGTTAGGTGTTCCTAAGGTTTTTAGAAGTTGGCTTGCCAAGCTTAAGGGGAACTAGGGACATCCATGGCAAGCCGAACTTCGGTAAACCTTTGGCTACCGTCATTTCCTGCAAGTTAGGTGTTCCTAAGGTTTTTAGAAGTTGGCTTGCCAAGCTTAGGTGGAACTAGGGACATCCATGGCAAGCCAAACTTCGGTAAACCTTCGGCTACCGTTATTTCCTGCAAGTTAGGTGTTCCATAGATTTCTAGAAGTTGGCTTGCCAAGCTTAAGGGGTACTAGGGACATCTATGGCAAGGCAAACTTCGGTAAACCTTCGGCTACCGTTATTTCCTGCAAGTTAGGCGTTCCTAAGATTTCACGAAGTGTAACCTGCCAAGCTTAAGGGGAACTAGGGACATCTATGGCAAGCCGAACTTCGGTACTTGAATGTAAATCTTTAGCGTGTACTCATAACCTTCTTTTAATCTACTCATAATAGTACTGCTGGACAATTTCGATTTAATTGACAACTTTATTCGATTAATTTTTCATATTTAATTAATAATAAATTTTTTTTATATACTTTTTTGATGGGGGTAGAGCCTATATACTTTTTTAACAATTTTATACATAACACTATAATCAAAATTACACATATTACAATTATTGATATACCAGATTTTATAGTGGACAAAAAAAATAAGAAATGTTTTCGTTATTACTAATAATAGATATTCAATTATATTTTGCTGTTTTAAAAGTGATGTATTCTTTCAATCTCATGTAGCACAAATAAACTTAGTAGTCACTATCGGTAGCGTAGCCTAGTCGTTAATGCGTCGGTCTTTCGTTCGTTAGGTCCCGGGTTCGAATCCCACTAAAGCGTGCGCGGTTAGTTGATATTTATAGCGTTTTTTCCCGAAATAAAAAAATTCTACTAGATTAGGACTCAAATTAATCACATAACTGACGATTTCCGCAAAGCCAAAATAATTATTCAAAAAAAAAAAAAAAAAAAAAAAATCAGAAATCGAGTAATTTTTTTTTTTAATTTAGTTTAAATTTTTATACTCGGTCGCTTGAGAGTCACTTAGGACCTTTGCAGCAAGTGTGGCTTCCAAACTGCCGCCGAATTTGGAAGCCAAGTAAGGCTGAGTCTCGCAACTGCGTTACATCCCAAACATCGCCCTTGTTTGGATACCTTACTTGCCACAAGTTTGGCTTCCAAACTGCCACCGAATTCGGATGCTAAGCTTAGGGCACTTTAGGCTTAGGATCCTTGCAGCAAGTGTGGCTTCCAAACTGCCACCGAATTTGGAAGCCAAGTAAGGCTGAGTCTCGCAACTGCGTTACATCCCAAACATGGCCCTCGTTTGGATGCCTCACTTGCCACAAGTTTGACATTCGGCTTGCCTCATTTGGAGCAAACTACCGCCTCACTACAATTTCTAGTCGGGGCTGCATTTAATTGTTTATTTCGAAAATCAAAATAAGGTAATTCATTTATTATTTTTTTTTTCATGTATAGAACATATGTAGAATATATTTTTTTTATTTTTCCACTTATAGATGCACTGCAGCATATCTGGGTTCCTTAGTGACGCTCCATTAACTCACCAGCAATTAAGAGTACGTCACGCCTCACTGAGTAATTTTTCCAGCCACCAATCAAATTATAAAGCTTTCACGTCCCGCGATATCTAATATATAACCTACTCTATACATATGCGTATATAGATATACATACGTATTAGGCAGATATAAGAGGTAAATTAGCGGGAGTATTATGTGGACTCAGCAAAAGTTGGACAAGACAATTCTCTGGTGATAAATTAAATACAAATTTATTTCAGATGCAAATGTACTATTGTTAATTTATTTTAATATTATTCATTTACTTTACTAGGTCTATTTTTTTTATTTTTATTTTTATTTTAATTAACGGTCAAGATTATTATTATATCTGATGAAATTAAAAGTAATTATAATTAGTAAATATTCTTTTTTAAATGCGTAGACAGTAGGAAGTAAAGCTCCGCTTATACGTTAGGTAGTTATGGATTTTAATTACTATTGTTATGAACAACAATACGCTAAATTATTATTATTAATATTTTTTTTTTTTTCAGAAAATTCAGGGTATGGAAAATTTCAAAAAATTAACTGGAAATTTTTAATAATGAGACAATAGATTTTTAAAAAAGTATTTGGGAAAAAGGAGCAAAATGGGCCGATCTACACGCGGCTTGGAATGTCATACTTTCCTCCCTCGCTGTGTAATTCACTACACGGAGAGAAATGTCAAGTGAATATGACTATGCAACACAGTAATATTTACATTACTCTATAGTTTGTGTATAAGAGCGGCAGGACACAAAGTATACAGTAAAATCTCCGTAATGTTAACACTCCTGTCCCGGACCATTCCGTAATGTTAACAATTTTTGTTGTCCCCACCATACCAATACTCGTGTTTTATGTGCGCAGGTCTGCGCCGTAAAAATGCGTAATGTACGGAAAAAAAATACATTTTTAGGTTAGGATTTAATCGTACAGGTTTAGGTGAGAGGATTCGCATTTCCCGCCACGAAGCTTTTTTTTTTTATTGGTCGCGCGAAAAAACGTAGTAGGAGACAGGATTGTTAATATTAGGGAGAGAATCTTGTTAAATTTACAGAGAGTGTAACACTACGGAGAGTCACATAAGAGAGATTCTACTGTAAGATGAAATGAAATAATAGCCAAATTTTGATGAATTTCTAAGAAGGTCCATTTTGCCCCAAATTTTAATTTTTGAAGCATATGGATTACGAATACATGGCAGAAGACTAGAAAAAGTATAAGGGGTAAAAAAAATCAAATATTAAAACTTTTTTTTGGGGGCCCAGTTTCCCCCAAAATTAAAGATTTTTAATTTTCTACAGACGCGGCTGAAGACATGGCTTTTGCCCCTCTTCCCTTATTTATTAACAAAAAAAATGCGAGTTGAAAATGAGCGAAATAAAAATTTGAAAAATATATATATATATATATATATATATATATTTTTTTTTTCAATTTGAAATCGGATTTGGAGTAAAAATTCAATTAAATTTATGAATTTTCAGGTTTAAATTTTTAGTATAAAAATTACCGTCTGGGCATCGTCAATAAAAAATGTATATAAAAAAAAAATAATAATAATTTTCCTTCGGGTCTCAATAAAAATTTTAATTCGGCCAAAAAAATATTTAATTTCAACATTAAATTTAATGACCGGCTGAATATTTAACTTTTGTTAAAAGTCAGAGGACAGTGATTTTATAAGTGTTCTATTATGGACACTAACAAAAAACCATGAGATTGTAGTTTTTTCTAGTGAAGAGAGTTGCATCAAAAGAACTATTGGAAAAGCATCAGCCGTGAATTATGTTACGTATTAGCCATCAGATCAATAAGTCACTTCTATTTCAATGTTTCGATTCAAAGCTATTTTTAAAATTCCTCATATAATTTTTTTTTTTTTTGGAAAAAAAAAATTTTTCCGCGTTAATTATCGTTAAGTTTATTTTTGAATTTTTATTAATTAACTTGCCCTTATTAAATTACTATTTTTTAAAATTTTGATTGGAATAGTTTTTCAATTGATCAATAGAAAAATTATAGGTCTCAAATAGAGCATTTATAATTCGTGAAAAAGGTTTTTTAGTCGTTTTCATTTGAATTCACATTTTCAGTGCAATCACTGTAACTAAAGTTTAATCGACTTTATCAGAATTATATTCATTCCAGTGGTCATTGGAGTTTTTTTGCTAAGCGAAATAAATAATTACAGTAATGTAAATAAAAATTCAGTAAAGAGTAAACTGAAGGAACGAAATTACACTGAACCGCGCATTTAATCGGATGAAAAAAAATTTCCTTGCTATAAAAATTAAATTATTTTATTAAAATAAAACCGCGTAGTTAAAAAATAGTAATCGAAAAAAACTGTAAAATAAAGAGAGTCGGTTCTTTTGGCCGTAAGCTTTTATCTTAAGCTCGTGTTTTTTTGTTTGCATTTAAGGATACGTACTAACTTATTACTTATTTATCCAAACAGTTCCCGGATGTCTTAAGTAAGAAACAAAACAGCCAACGGCAACATTTTCTTTTGAAACTTTGTAGTCTTTTACAATAAAGAGGAAAATTTAACATTATAAATATTTAATGGATATTTATAAATATATACTTTGAATTGCAAGCTTCAGAAAAGTCGAGAACTTAAAATTATTCAAGAAAATTTATAAACTGCCTCAACATTTCAGAAAAATTTCAGTCTCAGTAACACTTGAAAAATTTAACTACACGGAGAAAAAAGTATAGTGGAAATTACAATACTATAGTAAAATTTACTAACAGATATGAAAAAATACATTCTATATTGTAATTATTATTAAAGGTTTGGTAAAATTTACTAGTTAGTGATAATTACATAATAAGATATTAAAAATTACTATGCGTAATGTACTTTTTGCTAAAACGATTACATTTTTTACTATTCGTATAGTAAATTTTAGTACAAGTACTATTAATAAATACAAATTTAAGAAAGTAAATTTTCTAATACAATATAGGATTTGTTACTATACAAAATGTTAAAAATTACTATACGCAATGTATTTTTTGCTAACACGATTATATTTTTTTACTATCTGTATAGTAAATCCTACTATGTATAGATAAAATTAAAAGTTGGTGGGGATAGCATATACAAATATGTATTACAAGTTTTGAAACTTTTGTCCAAAGGAGACATCGGGCCGTCAGACATAGGGAAGAACTCGCGCGCGGGAGATCAGGGTTCGAATCTCGGTTGAAACAAGTGATATTTTTAAAAAAATAAAAATCGACACCAACACCAATACAGATGACATAAATAACAATAACAATCGAAATGATAGCAATAATAATAAAAAGTTAAAAGCTAATAAAAATTTAATTTTATTTTTTTCCATTATAATATAGTAAAATTTACTAAACGGGATAGTAAAATTTACTAAACAGGGATAGTAAAATATACTAAATATAACTAAAAATGAATATGCAATATAGGAGATTTTCCATAGCCAGTATATGAGAAATTACTAAACGACTTGTAAAATATGCTTATCTGTTTATGAATTTTTCATATAAATCATAAGCGTTTCAAAATTACTATTCAAATTTGGTAATTATTCTCATATTCTTTAGTAAAATTTACTATATTTTTTTCTCCGTGTATCTTCCGTAAGTTGAAAAAAAAATTCCGCCATTTAATAGTTTAGATTTCCATCTAGATTTCAAGTTCCTGTGAAAGAAAAAATTTAGATCTTGATTTAATTAGATTTTATAAGACCTGACTCTTTCCGGAGAGTCACATACTGTGAGATAATACTAATAATCGTAACCGAGATGCTAATTTATTCTGAGTACATAATTGTGTTATAATATATAATTGTTAAGGGTATTTGCATATATAATTATATTCACAAGCTTATTAAATATAAATTATAAGAGGAAAATCTAAAGGAAAGTAAATAGTGCAATCCCAGTTACAGACTGCACAGTGATGTTGTCAGTAATGAAAGCTCCTATAGAGACTAATATAGTAGCGTACTCATGGTTGATTCTAGTGAGTTAACACATTTACATATATGTACATCTATCAAAACACGCATACACACACACGTGTGTGTATACAAATGTTCGCACACATTAATACACAGAGACATATATATATGTCTGTATGTTTATTAATGTGTGCGAACATTTGTATGCATAATCGTATATTTATATATATTTCACGTTATTAATTCCAAAAGGACATTTTTATACGCTATTTTGGCTTTAAGAAGCTTCCTAAAGTCAAAAGGCCATATGATGTTCATTTCATTGCTCATCCTTTGGTAGACTAATTTTAGAACTAGAGCTCTATAAAAATTAACAAAAAAAAATTTTTGAAAGCTTAAAGGATGCATGACTTAAATTATATGCTCTTTTGGCTTCCAAGTTATTTTTAAATTTTAGTTTTTAAAATAAGTCTCTAAAACGATTTGTGCACTGAAAAAAATATTTATTTAAGCCGAAGATATCATATATTTGGATATGGTCAAATAAATATTTAATTGTGAAAAAGATATAATGAGCAATTTCATTGCGTGAAATAAGTGATTGATATTTGGATTATCGAGACTTTGCGTTTTTGATATTTTTGGTTTTTTACCCTCACCATCGAAATTTAATACCCAAGGCATGCGCCTTAATAGTGGGAGTGAAAACCCGAAAATATACGAAACGCAAAATCTCGATAATCCAAATTTACTGTGGCAAAGAAATGTTTCAATTGCTGCAAATAAATGTTAATTGGGCCATGTGCTTCAAATATATGTGAAGTATAGCCAAATTTTCCGTTATTCGTCACAAATTTAACATCTTAGCCACAAACATATCATTTACTTACTACAAATGAATGATATGTTTCAGCAAAATTATAAAATTATTTGAATCAACTGTCATATTTATTTGTACCAAATATATTTATATGTCATTAAGAAATATTTTTGAAAAAGCCACAAATAAATTGATTTATTCGGGACAAATATTTTTTTTTAGGGTAATAAAAGAAAAATTACACGTCCTTTTGGCACTAGGAAGCTTCTTGAACCCAAAAGGGCATAAGAAAATACATCCTTTTGGAGTTAGTAACACAATATATACAAATCAAAACAAGCATTCCTTAATTGAATTAGTCTTGAGTGAAGCATTTCCGTAGAAGCTTCTCTGTATATACGAAAGTGTACAATAATCAACAGAACAAGAGATATATAATTTTGGTTAATATTATTCAGTTGAATGAACCCTGGAGTAGACTTATGAATTTTATTTAATTAATCCATCAAATGTAAAATCTGAATTTAATTATTTAAGCACTCGAATTTCCGTTACATTATAATTTATATTTATCATCATTATCATTATTCATTCATACTTGTTAGAATTTATATATATATATATATATATAGATGTATACTTTATTGATTACTCGGTTTCTGCGGTTACTCCGGTTCATTATTTTCATAATATTATATTACTTTGACGTTTACTACAACCATCTATTCAATGATGATAATCAATAAATATTTAATTATCGTAAATAGTTTAGCTTTAATTATAAATTTTTTGTTAACATTATTTTTACTAAACAGAGTAATTAATGAACTAATAAATAGTTAATGATAAATAACTAAAGTCGATAATTACTTGATTTGATTGTCAATTAAAATGAATGGAAGAATAAATGAATTGGCAGCATTCGAAGGCCTCAAAAGAACGATAAGTCAAAGAGTTTATTTATTTTGGCTAATAATTTGAAAGTATTACTTTTTTTAACCCTAAACAATGGGTGTAATAACTGCAGTCAGGTGGATCCATTTTCTTTCACTCTGTACATAAATTTGTAAAAGAATAGTGAGAAGAATAAAAGAAGAAAGAGAGAATAAATAAATAAAAGAATGAGAAAAGAAGGCGGAGAAATATAGAGTACAGTTGAGAGACAAACGATCCATCTTCTATTCGTTGTATACACACCAGATGGCCGACTTTCCGGAGTTTGAGTAAAACCCCTCGAGGATGACGACCGAGATCCCTCGAAATGGGGTGCAAGTATATACAGAGTCGAATTGTAAAGAGCTTTATCTTAAAAATAACAACTATTTTGTCATTATTATTTATTCATTAATAATATTATTATCACTCTATTTGTTTCTTGTTCGATAATTCGTGTGATAAAACTTCTGCTACGGATACTTGATTAATTTATATACGAAAGTAATTATAGATGATTAATAGATTTGCGTGTGACTTGGAAATGAGTTTCGAATGCTGGTAATATTTTATAAATGGGGAAAGTACGAGCCGATCAATAGATGCATCGCTTGGATTATTTATTATTTGTGTAGTGAATATTACAAGTTGGTAATTAATGCCGGGTAGACTTTACCAATTGTTATATTATTTAATTTATTACTGTCTTAGTTATTATTTTTTTAGTAATGGAATACTGAAATTTATTTAAATTTTATGGAATTATTGCTATATATTTGACGGTTTATTTTAATACGATTTACCGATTGTTAGTTTGTAAAAGTATTAAGATATACTCGAGTTATGGATTTAATATTATACAGTGAGCAAAGTTACTGACATTTAGTAATTTATTTTAATCGGATAGAATAATATTAACTATTATACAGCATTCAATTACTGTACGTTTACTAATTTTTCTGTAATAGATAGATAAAAATAAACGATTGACAGAGATAGAGTACAAAAATATATATTACAAGTTAATTCGGGCGTAGCCAGAGGAGACTAAGGACCGTGAGCCAGCGGATAGAACTCGCGCTTAGGGATCAGGGTTCGAAACTCGGCTAAGGCAAAAAAAAAAAAAATAAAAAAATAAATCCACATGATTCTCTACTCGGACTTTAAGACTCTTCAGGAATTTACAATAGCAATATAGTCAACAATAATAATAACAACTAAAATAAATAAACATTACATTCCATTTAACTTCATCGTAATATAATAAAATTGACTATAAAGTAGAAGTAACATTTGTGGCCTCTGCTCCATTTTTGGACATTTAATACTTTATTTTAATTAATCGAAAAGTATAAAAAAAACTTAGATTGCGATATCGTGATAAAAGTATCTTTGAACACATCGTAAAAATTAATTACGTCATTGCGTATTTTACAAATTATTTTATTTGAATTTTTCAAGTGCCCAAAACTGGCCCAAAGTGTCCAAAAACGTTACCTCTACCCTAATTGTATAATAGAATTTGGTGAGTACACCGAGAAATTATTCTTGTTTGAAATAATATGGCGCCGTAATAAAGCCGGATGTTGGCCACCTGACGGAACTCAAATTTGTTAAATAATTCTGAGAAATTTTCTTTTCCATAGTCAACTAAAAAAAATTACTAAGCCAAAAAATTTAATTCTGAATAACTTTTTATCAAAATAATTAATTTGGGATCATATAAGAATCCACTGAAAAAAATTTACAGACTGAACGCGGATTAAATCTAGAGTGGATGAATTATTATTTATTTAATCCTCTCGGAGTGAAATTTACTCCGAAGTGTAGTTTATTCAAATATTCAAACTCCGAATCGGAGTGCGCGGATTTAAATAAAATTCATAATCACTCCGAATTAACTTCCGATTTTTTACAGTGCATACAAAGAAGTAGGGATCTACACAATAACTCATATAAGAAATGCGGGTGATTTGATTCCTATATAAATTTTTTAAAAAAGTTATCACTTATCACTAATTTTAGGCTTCATAAATTGAATTAAAATTAACTAAATATTGTTCTTGTACTATTTAGTAATTAAACTACAAAATTATAATGAAACTAAAATTATCCGTAAATTATTTATAATTGTTAATGCATCGGAAAGTTATACACTATTAATGATATAGATATAGATGGAGAGAATCAAAGTGCTACTGAATAATCAAATTTAACAACAGCGATAGAATAACTTTTCGAGAAGATATAATCTCATGAGTGGTTCGGTGTAAAGGTAACAACGGCTAGATTTCTCTTAGATGAGTTAAAGTATATTGAGTGAGTAAAAGAGTGGGCGGGGATTGAAGGAAGAAGGTGGAGAACAGAGACAAGGGTAGGGGGTTGGGGAAGAGAGGGTTTTCTGAGGGTTGTGAGAATAGCTGGTGGAACGAGGAACGTGAAAACTTTATTTGTTGATAACTTTGGTTTAAAACTTTCGGAATAACTATGAACAACTTTCTCTTATCTTGCTCATTAGCAATCTCGTGTTAATTGTGGATGAGTACGTAAATTCACGTACTTATATTCTTATGAATATTATATCTCTAGAAATAATGAAAAGTTTTTTTTAATCACCGTTATATTTACTATGGAAAAATATTTTATTTTAAAATAAAGTTTCAAATTTATGAAAAAAAAAAAAATGGCAGTAAATCATTTAGTAAGACGAGCAAGTGATATTTTTTTGTTTATAGCTTAGTTTAAAATCGCACACGTAGTCCAGAATGAAATGAAAAGGAAATTGAAAAGTGGCCAAGTCAGCGTTCAATTCAGTGGTTTTAAGAAATCGACAGCGGTCTAGGTTGTCGGAAAAAAGCTGCCCCTGTATGTCGTTTACGGAATTCTTGTCGAATAAAGTAAATGTCACATTTTGTGATTCAATTAAAAATTACTTTTATTTTCTAGATCTATTTATTTGACAATTTTTTAAAATTACTTTCCTGTCATATTTTTTTATTAGAGTAAAAAGCCAGGGTAAAATTCAAGTAACAGTTTTCACTTCATATTTAGTTATTTATGAAATATAAATATTTTTCTCTCGAGATAGAGTTTATGACTTTTATAGAAAAATTTCATGCTTGACTTTATAAAATATTAAGATTGATGGTTTAAAAAAAATTACAGATAATAGGTCAGGGAAAAAAAATTTTTTCTGGGCTTAGGCAGCGAGTCCCGATTTTCTGAAGATTTTCTAGAAACTGTGTTCACTTTGGCCTTCAAAATTTTAAGACGTTTGGAGAATAATTAAATAATTCGTCAAGGAAAAAATTTAATTTTACATGAAAATAATTGTAAAATATTCAAAATATGAATTTTGATATTATAAATTAAAAAAAAAAAAGTTCAATTTACATTTATTAAATAACAATAAATGTAAAATAAATTGACTGTCCAATTTATTTATTTGCTCTCCGACATTTGTATATCAAAGAAAAATACGGTTGAGTGAATGATAAATTAAAAAAAAAAAAATACATAAAAACAATCGACCTTCTGCATAGCATTGCACATCGATAGAGCCAATTTTAATGGAAAACCGAGTCCTTAAGCCGTATCTTTTATATTATATTTTATTTCAAATTCTCCTCGTTGTTTTAGTTTTGTATCTCGCATCGAGCGGCTCTTCACAGTAGTATAACAACATCTACGTACCAACATCACTAAATATCTGTACTACCAATCAAGTTGTAGATGATTCCAACTGAAATGAGTCAAAGTTTACTTTCTAGTCGAGTTCTTCGATTGCTTTTATTTTACCACTTGATAAGATACTTTTTTTTTATATCATTAGATATTTTTTTATATCATCACGTGTTATTTTTAAAAAATATTCAGATATGATCATCTAGGTTCACATATGAGATATATGAAGCGATAGTAACATATGGAGCTTCTTATAAGATATCATTTATGATCATTAGGGACAAGAGTTTTTAGTTTAGACTTAATTTCGAAATGAATGGTTCAAATGTTTGTTATTACGGCGAAAATATTGGTCTAGGAGAAAAATTTTTGAAACTAAAGTTGTATGAAATTTAATTTTATAAGAAAAATGTCTCTTATCATTTTTTATACGACCAATATTTTCACAGCAATTCCGAAATTAAAATTCATAATGAATGATTCAAATTTTTGTTAGTTATCAAAATGTTAATTTTGAAATTACGGGAAAATATTAGTCGTATAAAAAAATCATAGGAGACATTTTTTTTAGAAAATTAAATTTCCTACAACTTTTGTTTGGAAATTTTTTCTATATAGCCAATATTTTCACCGTAATTCCTAAATTAAGATTCATAATGAATGGTTCAAATTTTTGTTAATCATGAAAATCGTAATTTTCAAATTACAGCTTTTCTATTAGTCCTAAGGAAAAATTATAAGAGACATTATTTGAAAAAAATTCAAATTTGAACAACTTTTATTTGAAAAATTTTTTTATACGACCGTATCCAAAATTTGACGGCATCGATTATAAATTGTTATTTTTAAATCAAAGCAAAAATCCTGGCCCTAATGATCATATATGATCAGTTATAAGTTCACATATGATCATATAAAAATTTACATCTGATCACACGTGATCATAAATAACAAAATAGAATAGTCATTTTTGTACACATGATCATATGTGAAATTTTTTTTACGGGTCAATACAGTCTTTTTTTTTACCGAAATTTGCTTAAGTAAAGTCATAAGAATAAAATTTTAATAAGCGTAAAATATGGCGGAACGAAAATTATAACAAAGTAAGTTAACTAATCCGAAAAATGACGTCTTACAACGGATTAATTTTAAAATATAATCCCTTAAAAATGTTTTTTATACGCGGACAAAAACTACATTCGGCTACAGAATAACAAGATGAAAAAGGCTTAAAGTTTTAGAAAAGGATTTCGCCTTTAAAAACTTTTAAACCCTGAACATTATTCTTTATTTTTATTTCCCTTTCTGCCAGCTAATCTTATTATTATTATTATTATTATTATTATTATTATTATTATTATTATTATTTTTTTTTTTTTTTTTTCATCCATTAATCCATTGTATTTTTTCTCCACCGAAAAGTTGATAATAAAAGTTAAAAATATCAATAATGAGATGGAGAAAAGATAAAATGAGGTAGATAAAAAAAAGTATATTTTAAATATACCCCGGTTTTATTAGGAATGAAACGATTATCGGAAAATACAAGGATGCCAATATAATCCGGAAACGCAGAGTTTTGTACGATATGGAATATTCAAAGAGCTGTGCTGCTATCTCTATAAATGTATTCCCTCTTGTATCGATCGGATCTACTGCTCTCATGTGTGCTCTGGCTCAGTTCGCCCTTTCTAGCCTGTTCTGTTACCAGTAATAAGGCACACTATTCCCCTCATGCTTCCTGACATAGATAATACTATAACAGCCATTAGCTTTTTCGCTGATGCCGTTAATTTATCATTCATTGGGACATTAATAATAAATATACTTTAAAAGTACCATTTATACATTTTTAAATATAATACAAACTCATAATCCCGCTTTCAAATTTAAATTTTATTCTTGTGTTAAACTGGGTCAATTTTTTTTCCATAAAACACTCAATATTTTTCTTATAAAAAAAGGCTGCTCATTTTACCCCAGAATTAATTTTTTTAATGACTGGGTTTTATGGACATCAAATACTAATTTGGGAACTCAAAAAATATATTAAAAAAAAAAAACTATTGACATTTTTTTTCAGAAAGAGAAAAACTTCCCCCTCCTCTTCCTCTAATTGAGGCAGTTAAATTATTTTGTCTTGAGAGTAATTATTTCAATGACTTGGTAATTTCCGGATGCTGACATTGGCAAAAAAAATGGAGAATTATTATTTTGTTCGAAACCAGTACTTGTGAAGTACTGGACAGGCTTAAGTTCGAATCCCACGGAGAGCAAATGAGTTATTTTTCACAAGTTGATATAATGCATTAATCTGTGGTATTCGTTCCATATAGCCGCTAGACTGCCATCTGTCTGCAATCTTGTCCACTAAAAAAATTCTCCGTGATTGCAAAACAAGTATGGAACAAGAAATGGGAATAGATAGCTAATGAAATATATGAAGTAGAAAAGAGGAAAAGATGGCCAAGAAACATAGTCCGAAAAAGTTTGGAGTAGTTTGTTAGAAATATATAAAAAAATATTTGCTCAAGAAAATAGGGACTTAAAATTGCTTGCAATGTAACCTAAAGACTATGTAATGTAAATATGTAAAGAATAAAAACTGTACGCAGAGAAAAAATGTAATAAATATTTGGATAGTAATCTTGAAACGCTTATGATTTATAAGAAAAATTAATAAACAGATAAGCATATTTTACAAGTCGTTTAGTAAATTCTCATATACTGGCTATGGAAAATCTCCTATATTGCATATTCATTTTAGTTATATTTAGTAAATTTTACTATCCCTATTTGATAAATTTTACTATCCCGTTTAGTAAATTTTACTATATTAAAATGGAAAAAAATTAAATTAAATTTTTATTAGCTTTTAACTGTTTATTGTTATTGCTATCATTTTGATTGTTATTGTTATTTATGTCATTTGTATTGGTGTTGGAGTCGATTTTTGTTTTTTTAAAAATCACTTGTTTCAACTGGGATTCGAACCCTGATCTCCCGCGCGCGAGTCCTTTCCTATGTCTGACGGCCCGATGTCTCCTTTGGACAAAAGTTTCAGAACTTGTAATACATATTTGTATATGCTATCCCCACCAACTTTTAATTTTATCTATACATAGTAGGATTTACTATACAGATAGTAAAAAAATATAATCGTGTTAGCAAAAAATATATTGCGTATAGTAATTTTTAATATTTTGTATAGTAACAAATCCTAAATTGTATTAGAAAATTTACTTTCTTAAATTTGTATTTATTAATAGTACTTGTAGTAAAATTTACTATACAAATAGTATAAAATATAATGGTCTTAGCAAAAAATAGGGTGTAGTGCATCCCTACAGAGAATTTCTCTACATTATAAAATCTCACAAAATTTTTCTCTACACGAGTCAACTCTACAGATAAATTTTTACATCGCAACAACTCTACAAACGATTCTTTTCTCATCGATCCATCTCTACACGAGAACATCTCTCATGTTAAAAATTTCTCCAGCGATAATTTTTACATAGCGCTAAGTTCAAACAATAGAATTTTTGTTTTGACATTTTATAAATAAAGTAGGTTAATTATATAAAAGAACGAATGAATGAAAGTGAAATTAAATTATTTAAATGGTATGGTTGCTATAACTTATGGGAATAATTCCTATAATACACAGAGTTCATTCCTATATATTAGAAGAATGATTCCCATAGTATTAATGTTAAGGGTAGTATTCTCATAATTATAAGAACTGCTCCCATAAATTATGGACGTAATTACTATAGCGGTACACGAAAAAATTTCATAAAATGATAGGAACCTTATCTAAATTTTGTATGGGGATGAGTCATGACTTTTATAATATTTGAATAATTTAATTTCACTTTATTAATAATTTTACTTTATTAATAAAATATCAAAACAAAAATTCTATTGATTGAACTTAGCGCTATGTAAAAATTATCGCTGGAGAGATTTTTAAAATGAGAGATGTTCTCGTGTAGAGATGGATCGATGCGAAAAGAATCGTTTGTAGAGTTGTTGCGATGTAAAAATTTATCTGTAGAGTTGACTCGTGTAGAGAAAAATTTTGTGAGATTTTATAATGTAAAGAAATTCTCTGTAGGGATGCACCACACCCAAAAAATACATTACGCATGGTAATTTTGAATATCATTATGTAATTATTACTAACTAGTAAATTTTACTAAACGTTTCGTAATAATTACAATACACTGAGAGAAAAAAATACTGTTTTCAAGTGTCTGCGTGCTTGAATCGTACCGAGTAAATTATTTGTTTAATCTTAGTAATAATGTACTTTAACCAAGAATATGTTCTTAAAATAAGTACAAAAATTCTTAAATCAAGAAAATATTACTTGGTTGGAGTATATTTTTACTATAATTAAACAAATATTTACTCGATACGATTCAAGCACGCAGACACTTGAAAACAGTATTTTTTTCTCTTAGTGTACAGAATGTACTTTTTCATACCTGTTAGTAAATTTTACTATAGTATTGTAATTTTTACTATACTTTTTTCTCCGTGTAGAAAATGAAAGTTATACACTTAAGATTGCAACCATTAAAATTAAAATTTATTATTTTGTTCGAATGAAAAATAATTTCAAGTTCAATAAAAATTTTTTTTCTGAAATTATTCCTACGATAATTTTTTTCTGGTTTATTAAAAAGTATAGGGGAAGGGGGGGCAAAACGGGATAGGCCGGCAAAATGGGATACCCTCGAAATTTCGTCAAAATTTTTTTTTTTCAAAAAACTTTCGAAAATGGTCAAAAATGACATCTAGTATCATTTTACACTATCGAAAGCTAAAAAAAAAACATTTTTATATTTTTTGCGAAAAGTATAAATAAAAAAAATGTACAAATTTTATCGTACTACAAATTTATTTTCATGGAGTATCACAAATTAAGAAATTTATTTCTTTAATTAACTCAAGAACAATAACAACAATAATACTGATAAAAACTCTAAAGCTGTAACATTGGTAATCATCATAATTTTAACCGTTACATTGTAACTTTCATAATTTTGTAATATTTTATAACTTTAGTGCTATAATATCACATTATTAACAGTTATGTTAATTTTCTAATATTCAATATTTAATTATTTCTCTTATAAAAATAATTTCTTTGGAATGAAAACTAACTAACATTATTTTTAACATAAGTATTAAAATTTATAATAAATAACGATAACGATATATAACTGATTCATCGTTAATGAAAGATAAATCTCTAAAATTATTCACAATAATCACAGATAAATTGAGTATCGTCGTCCGAAACACCAGCACATGAATCATGAGCCCACCTATGACAAAGTTGGCATTGCGTCCAAGATTCAAACGATTCACTGTACTTTTGATCACAGTAAATACAAAAGGCGTCATCTTTGTGCTGATTTTTGCAGGGTCGACCTCTACCTTTACCGACTGTTTTTTTAACTGACTTTTTTTGTTGAACATCAATTTAGAAAGACATTATTACATCAATTTTATTCACTTGAAAAAAAAAAAAAAAAAAAAAAAATTTACTTTTTTTTGGGGTATCCCATTTTGCCCGCAAAAAATAAAAATTTTTTTCTGATGGCAGTCTAAAATTCGTTATATTTATTTCAAATAGAATCAAAATGAAGCCAATTTACGATATTTATGTCCCTAAAAACTAAATTTTTCGTTAAGTATCCCGTTTTGCCCCCCCCTTCCCCTACTAAACCAAAATGAGGGTTTTATACAAAAATAGTGGGTGTAAAAAAAAAATCTTACTAAATTTAATAACTTTTTTTATGACATCACGCGAAAGTGAGTGCGCTCTACTTTTGCTTTAAAATTTTTCGCCTTTGAACTCACGTTAAATTCTATTCCAAGTCCATAAAGTATTATCAATTTATATAT
Source organism: Microplitis manilae (assembly GCA_030273425.1). NCBI lineage: Eukaryota > Metazoa > Arthropoda > Insecta > Hymenoptera > Braconidae > Microplitis > Microplitis manilae. The sequence continues at coordinate 16,461,770 of CP092730.1, read as the reverse complement.
CAGAACCTTTTTAGGGAGAAGTCCATTCACTTAACGTGATTGATGTATTTTTCAACTGGTTTATTTTTATTTATTTCCAGAAAAATACTATTGAGCTGTTTGTTTTTAGTCATGAACGTCAGTACGCGAACTCAGTAAAACTCGTAATGGGCACTTAATTAGCCTAATTCGTTTTTAATAACATTCGTTGCGTCCTGCAGAAGGACTATTTGAAAAAGCATTAATGAAAAACTCATCATTGAAGAGATATTTATAAAAGTTGATTAATTTTCTAAGATTATAAAATTTAACAGTCGAGTAATTTCTTGTCAGTACACTCGGGTATCTTTAGATTTTTTTTTACCGCCCATTCATTACATTTTATCTTTTATACTGAGGTCGAGTCTAAAATAGTAAAACTAAAAATAAACGGACTAATTTTTTTTCAATTTTAAGCTGTCGACATTTTTTCGAAAATTTCAAAAATTCATTTTTAATTTAAATTTTTTTGTAAGTTTAAAAAAAGAATTAAATTTTTTTTCGAAGAAATATTTAATTTTTTGGTAGAAAAATAATTTTTTTTTTTAACTGTTTGCATAATGTCCAATTTAATCATAATAAATATTTATGTTATTAATAAAAACAAGACAATAAAAAGTATAATATTTTGATAGTAACGAATTTGTATTAATGAATGGTAAATAAAATAAAAAAAAAAAATAACCCGAGTACTGAGTAAATAAAATATTTTATTCAGGCACAAACGAATGATGAAGTCAAAAATAAACACGTCTGATCATAATTTAATTTATAACGAAAAAAAGTCGTCGACGATCGTAAAATTTTGTTTATTTTTATTCCAAGTAAAAAAAAAAATTAAAAGCTTGAGTATGAATATTTGAAACGTAAGAGCCATTGATAAAACAAGTATCGCTTTTAATCACTTAATTGAGAGTTATTTTATTATTTGCAGTAGACTCAAAGTAGTAAAAAAACTAAATAATAAAAATGTCAGCTGTCGCAAGTAACATTTCGAGTGACGTAGAAAAATTTTACCGTCAGTGTGGAAATTATTTATCTTTTTAAAAATATGTCGAGAGTTAAATAAAGAATGATTAAACTTAGTGTGACGTCATAGATCACTAAGGTCACGGTGTCTGGGTCTAATTCATCAGAAACAAAATTATTTTTTTCGAAACTGGAATTTTTAATTTTGAAAAATTTTTGTTTGCGAAATTTATACGCACGGAAAGAAAATTATGGGAATGGTTCCCATAATTTTGTGAAATTCTTTCCTATACTAGTATAGGAATCCGATCATAAATTATCGTAGCAGTTCCTATAATTATAGGAATGTTTCCCATAATTATAGGAATAGTTCCTATAATTATAGGAATGCTACCCATACCATTATAGGAATGGTTCCTATTATTTATAGAAAGACTTCCTATAATATTATGGGAATCATTCCCATAATAAATGGAAACTATTCCTATAAATTATAGGATTCTTTCCCATAAATTATAGAAACCATTCCTATAACATTATAGGAATGGTTCCTATAATAGTATGGGTACGATTCTCATAATATTATAGGAATGGTTCCCATAATGCTATTGGAATATTTCCTATATCATTATGGGAATCGTTCCTATATCATTATGGGAATCATTCCTATAATGTTATGGAAATAGTTCCCATACTATCATGAAAATATTAATTTAAAGAAAAGTGTGGAAATCACTTCACAATAGACAGAAATATTATTAAACATAAAAACAAAAATTCAAACATTGAAAAAAAAATTCGTATTTGGCAAAAAAACATGAAAATTTTTTGTTAGCGCAGAACATTCGAGAAAATTCAAATTTTGGAAAAAATAATTTAAATTTCGATAAAATCTAATATTTTGAAAAAATTTCTACACTATTTTGCAAAAAAAAATTTTTATGATATTATAAGGATGGTTCCCATAACATTATGGGAATAGTTCCCATAATATTATAGGAATACTTCCCATACTATTATGGGAATGGTTCTCATAATGATATAGGAATAGTTCCCATACCATTATGAGAATGGTTCCCATATTGGTATAGGAACTATTCCCATACCATTATGGGAATGGCTCCTATAATGATATGGGAATTGTACCCATACTATTATAGGTATGGTTCCCATAATATACAGGAACCATTCCTATAATAGTATGGCTACAGTTCCTATACCATTATGGGAACTATTCCCACAATGCATAGGAGCACTTCCCATAATTTTCTTTCCGTGTGGGTATCAAATTAAATTTTATGATATACAGATCAAAGTTCAAAAGCTCTGAGAATAAATGTCCGTGATTGCAAAATTTCAAAAAATCCCAAACTAAATTATTTTTAATTTCTGCAGATCGACTTACATTTGAAATTTTTTTTTAGCAGGATTCTGTATCTAGAATTAAGAATCTTCTTTTACTCTTAAAAAAATCTCAAGCCCTTCTTTATTTTTATCTTATAGAGACCCAGATAAAATGAAGAAAAAATCACAAATATTTTTTTTCCCCGAAACTTGGCACCGAATCTAAAAGCTCCGAAAATCACAACCTAGTTTCTCATTTAAAGAAAAATAATTTCAGCAAACATTTAAATTTTCCTCTAAAAATCATAACTATTTCAACTAATTTCGAAATTAGGTCATTGATAAAATAAAAAAATTCTATTAAACAAGACGTAAAAAAAATTTTGACCATGTTCAAATTATCGATAGCACATAAATTATCACAAGTAACGAAAGGTCAAAGTTAATTCATAAATAATGAAATCTATTAAAATTTTGAGTATCAACTCACACTGATTTTTTTCAAGATGACAATTGATAAAGAAATAATCTAAGCAGCAGCTATTTTTTATATTTGCTCAACAACTTATTTTAACACGTGCACCCTTACAGTTTTCTATGTATATATATACATACATATATTTATATTTATTTGTATTATAGATATATGTATACAAAAAAAAGACTAGAACTCATTCCAAGGTTTACACGCAATTTTATTTATGTTTCATAAACACGCAAATACTTTGAGTGTAACGGGTGTGTTGCGTGTTACAAACGCCTTTGGTAGATCATGAAAAGGTAAGGGAAAAAATAAAATTTGCTGAAAGGAATGTGTGCAAGTGATACAGTTTCGTATCCCCTTTTATTTTATTTTTTATATTAAATTCTTTAGTAAAATCCATTGGGAGATTATCTGGCATAGAGCCAAGATCTAAAGAAATTGATGTAAGCTCGATTCGTTTCGTTTATCGATAGATAAAAATTAAGAGTTGGCACAATTTATTTTATTTTTTTTTTACTAAGTGCAGTGATTTGGAAAAAAAAAATTTAAGTGCATGAGTGCACAGAAAAGAAGAATTTCTTGGCATAAAAAATTTTTACTGGCCTCAAAAAAATTTTACTTGTACTGGGAAAATAAATAAAAAAAAAAAAAAAATTGAATTAAATTTATAAAGATAATAATGATAATGGTTTGATTAAATATTGAAAGTAGTTAAAAATGAATGTCAGCAAATTTACTGTGTGTTGGATCACGAAACTAGATATCTCACGTTCTCTGTTAGATAATGTGACAGCATTTATGGCCGGGTACACGCATGTACTCATGAGATCTACCACGTCCCAGCTGTAACTCTCGTATAACGGACATTTATATCCACAGAAAGGTGAGTAAAGCATTCTATATTTTGTTAAACCCAAAAATATATATATAGAGAGAGAGCCTAGAGATAAATAGTGGAATAGTCAGTGCGAAATGAGATACTTATAAATGTATTACTTTTTTTTTGTTCGATAGATTTTTTTTCATTTTGAGTGAGAAAAAAGGTTTGTTTAAAATGGAAAAAGTTTTCGGTAGTATCTGTAATAAAACACCTGAAAGATCTCAGATTTCTGATAAATCTTTAATGTGTTTTGATACATTTAAAAAAAAAAAACGCAGAGAGCTTGAAAATATTATTATTGGTAAACTTTTGAGCTCGGGAGATCAAAAAACGATTGGAGCGAAAAAATATAAATTTTGCTGAAAAAGTAATTTTCGTCTATCTTTGAAAAAATCGACGAATTTGCACGGGCTTCAATCGAGAGAGCTTGTGACAGATTTGAGAGGCTCAAAACGTCAAGATCTGATGGAAACGAGATTTTTGAAAATCGGACTGAAGCTAATAGCTTTTCGTTTTTTTTTTAATTTTAAATTTTCATATGGAAGTTAAAAAATGTTCAGACTTACGGAGATTGAAGTCTTGTACTGTAGTTAAATCGTAAATAAAATCATTTTGCTGAGAATTAAAAATCAGATTTTGAAAATACTTTTGAATTTCGTTAACTTTTAAGATTTTGAGATTTGTATGAACTCGAGCAGATTTTAAATTTGAAATGATCGGATTTGTGATGTATGTCGATCAGAATTAAGTGAAAATAAAAAATGAAAATTTTGATTTTTGAAATGTTGTAAAAAAAATTTCACCAAATTTTCGATTTTAAAAATATTAAAATAGATCTTAATTCTAAAAAAGTAGATATTAGATGATCTAGATTATGATTTTTTTAAAAAATCATAAAATTTCTTAATGAGAAGTTAAAAATTCTCATTATAATGTTTCGTTGAAATTTATCGCATCTGAAATTACTTCATCTAAGAATAATACCTATATATATTCTACACCAGCATACTAGGTTAATTTTGTTGCAAATAACAATTAGATAGCATACTCAACCGAGACCTCTAGCAGTCGGAAATTAGAGATGCAAATGTGCACCATAGTGTACCAACATAAACTTTTAAATGAACTTGTCTATTCTGATCCAGTCTCGGATTTTTATTTATTTCGAATGTTAATGCGTTTTCAGATTTACTTATTGTTATTTCTTTGCAAAAAAAAATTCATATTTCCTGTTTTCTCTTAATAGGCAAACTTTTAAATAAACTGTACACAAAATGGGTTATTTATTTTCACCGGATAGTCAATTTTATTTTAGTTGATGGATGAAATCAGTGGAATGGAATTAATTTACGCTCTCTGCAATGCTGTTCAATTATACAGTGCACTGTTAAAATAACTGAAGGATGATAATATTGTATATAAGCGGATACTCTGTGTGATTCGCCGGATATTAAGTTCTCAGTTAACAGACTGTTATTATTATTGTTATTGTCGTCATTATTGTTATTATTATGAAGATGATGATTGGCTATCGTGTGCAATAAAATACAATTTCACAAAATAACAGACTATTTTTTAATCGTAATATTGTCGGGTGATTTAAAATCGATCACCGGAAATTAAAACTATTGTATTTATAACTTTTTATCATTTTTTAATATCCAAGATAAAAATTAAACTTTTATATTTTTTATTATTTTACTTAAGGTACTGAAATTTTGTTTTAAACTTTGCGATAATTGATTTATCATTCAATTTCATTTTTTTACTTGAATTTATTTTTTTTTCTTTATGATAAATCTAGAAAGATTAACTTTTACTTGAGTGAAACTTTATACCGTCGAGTTATATTATTTAAAGTTTTTTAAATCTTTTTCTACCAATTTAAAATTACGACCTCATTTTTTTATTCGATGCTAGAGTAATATTACGATTTTAAAAATGAATGTTAAATTGCAGTATCAATACTTTTTAATACTCAGTATACATATACATATATAAGTATATATTGTTGTAACAATCGATTGTAAGCTTATTATTAGATATCTAATATGAAACTGATTCAAATCGCGGGCTATGACTTTGAAGAAAATTGCTTCGCTTGTACTTACATGATCTACTTCTGTATTCTACATTCGTATTACTGTACTATGCATGCTGATGTATATATATATGGATAGATATATATTATAATAAAATATAGACGTCTGAATAGTTTTGATTCTTCTGTAAAAGTACAATTTTTCGACGGAAGCTTTATAAAAATTGTTCACTCTCGTGAATACTTATAAAATCGATATAATATTTTAACCATCAACTGTTACGAGCGACAAGTAAATTTCCGATAGGAAAATGCCACTTTTCATAATGCTTCAATTTATGATAATAATAATAATTCAATTTATTTTAAGTTAAATTCCATATAAAATTAAGAGAAAAATAAAATTTTGTTTTATATAACTTTAAATTTAAATTGTGTCGCAACTATTGAGTTTACGAAGAAAGTTTATATAAACTTTTATGTAGATAATTTAATTTACTACGAAATTGTATTCGTGTGTATTTGTCATATTTTCGATAGTTTAGCCGTAATTTCATTTTTGAACAAGTCTATTATGAATGTAATCAAATTATTGATGCGATTATCAACTAATTTCTTAAAATCAAAATTGTGAGTTGTCTATCAAAGATACGATAAAATTTTATAGAAAAAAATTTGTAGAGAATTGAATTTCCTATAAAAAATTATCTTATAAATTTTTCTGTAGATGTGATAATTTAGAAGATATTACAAGTTAAACTTTTCATTGATTTTAATTTTGAATTTTTGTAAAAAAAATAATAATAATAAATCAAATTTAATGTTTACTTTCATATAAAAATAAATTTTATTAAAAATATCAGAAGAATTGAAGAAATAAAAATAATATATGAACTTAGCGCTCCTTTGAAAATGGATATAATTCTTTTACTTGTTACCAGAAGCAGAAATTGATTGAATCAATTACATAACCACTATATGCAATCAATTTCTCTGCAGTACGTGTTTTCGTGTTCTTAACATCAATTAGAGTAGCATTTTGAGTACAGTAATTATTATCTGATTGTTAAATGTAATAATATCGTACTCAATAATTATTTTTAAAAATAATTAACAGATAAATTATTATATCAAAAATATGAGTAAAAAAAAAAAGAGTATATAAGTCACATTACGTTAACAATTCAACGGCTGTCGTCGAAATATCTGAAAATCCATTAATCCGATATAAATTATACCACCAGTTATTTCATTTCATCTTTTTTTTTTTATTCTTTGAACGTGTCGAGAAATGTCAAACGTAATTTCGTTTCTCCAGTTAATCGTACGTGAATTCGATATGTCATATTACAAAAAATCTTTGTAGAAAATCGGGTCACGTCTTCTATGTATATAGGATTCGGGGTAAAATGAGACAATGTGTTCAGGCAAGGAAAAAATTCTTTTTGTTTGAAAATGGACAGTTGCAGTTCGTGAAAAAAGATGGACAAGATGACCAGCTTGAAAAATGCGGTTAATTTTAAATTTTTATTTTTGAGTGAGAACTGAGCTGTATAAAGATTTGAGGTAAAATGGGCCATGATTTTAAAAAATATTTTTTTTTTTTTTTTCATGAAAATTTTTCATTTTCAAGCCGACGACTTGCTTATCCTTGAAAAACGGCTGAAATGACCATTTTTCAAAAAAACTTGTGAAGTATCGTTTGATATAGGGTAGAGTTACTGTTTTTAATCATTTTAGAGCCAGTTTTGGCCACTGGGACAGTTTAAAACAAAATAATTTGTAAAAAACGCAATGACAAAATTTATTTTTTGAATGTGTTCGAAGATACTGTTATCACACTATTACAATGGATTTTTTTTTAATACGTTTTCATTGATTAAAATAAAGTATTAAATGTCCAAAAATGCCACTTCTACCTTGATATTAATTTTTCTGATCATTTTTTATGGAAACCGAAAATTTTAAAGGAAAAAAAAATGATTAATTTCGAGTTTTCATGAAAAGTCGACATTCTGGGATTCTAGAAAACTATTTTTGACCATTTAGAGATGAAGTCCTCTCTAAGTTAGAAAACAGGTGAAATTTCTGGGGCTGTCCCATATAGTAACCGATTTTCAGATTTTACTTTTACATTTCTGCAATGTCGCATTGAATTTAAATTTTCTGCATTCAGAATTTCGACAAAAATCGATACCATGTCATCAGTAAGATCGCAAAAGAGAAAAATAGAGTTAATTCATGTTTTTCAAAAAATATAAAATATAAAAATTATTAGTCACATTAACATTCAAAAAGTTTTATTTTTTCCTGAAAGTTTTATTTATCCATTTGTTTTTCCAACCCAAGATGCAGAAATGTTCTATAATGGGTATGGTATTAAAATGTTTTTTAAAACTTGTATATTCTTAAGACGTAGAAACGCAAAAATAAAAAAGTATATATATATATATGTATAACTTTGTAAAATAAACCCGCGTATCGACGAAACTATTACTACAACTTGTATCTTTACGACTTGAGGGTAGGGGACCGAGACAGGGGATTTCAGAGAGATCGTTGAATTACTTGAGTAGTAGCGGAGGGCGTGTAAGAGGATGGCCAAAAAACATGACGGGAAACTGAACTGATTCGAAACCTCAAAATAGTGGATAAAAAAAATAAAAAAAATAGGGATGAAATAAAAGTAACGTAAAGTGTAGGAAAAAAAAGTTAAACAAAAGAATGATGTAGAGGAAAGAGAATGAAATAAAAACAACAAAATTGTATAAAAGTTACGTGAAAGTAAAGTCTTATCTGAGTTTCTTAACTAATACGAAGAAAAATTGCAACTCCCTTTTGTCAAAAGTAAAAAAAAATGAAACTTTTTAATTGTTTAAAATGATAAATGTCTCGTAGATTTAAACTTTTTAATTTGCTATAAATTAAATCACTAATTTAATTATTTTTTCAAAAGATTAAAACTTAAAACAATAAATCTGCGTTCATTAAAACCATTAAATTTTTTACGTATCAATCTTTCGTGTAAACAGAACGGAAACAAACATTTTCTCTCGGATGCTCATTCAAATTACACTTGATAAATAAAACTATTGAAGAAAATTCGAGGAAATAAATATAGAAAATAAAAAAAAAGTATTTTATAGCGAAGAGCTTTGATATAACGGACGAAAGGAAAATAAAACTTTTTGCTCACTGTTATTACAACCTTGAAGGATTACTCAATCCAACTATAGAGAAACTTGATCGCTTTTTGCTGGGATCAACTCTGCGAATGCTTGACCACCGAGCAATTGAATTCACTTTTTTTTGCTACTCAAACTCGTAAAGGATTTTTATATTAACCACAATATCAACTGATTAAATGTATAACTAAGTGTACACAGAATAAACTTTTGTTTATAAATACTTACACGGAAAGAAAATTATGGAGATGGTTCCCATAATTTTGTGAAATTCTTTCCTAAATCAGTATAGGAATTAAGACCATAAATTATGGGAGCGGTTCCTATAATTATAGGAATACTTCCCATAATATTATGGGAATGTTCCCATATTCGTATAGGAACTATTCCCATACCATTATGGGAATGGCTCCCATACTTTTATAGGGATGGTTTTCATACTATTATGGGAACTATTCCCATAATGCATAGGAATACTTGCCATAATTTTTTTTTCGTGTACAAGGGATGAAATTAACAGCGGCTCTAATAAATTATGGAAATTTTCACAATAAATAGGGACCATTTCCTGGATTATACAGAAGATTGACCTTAAGAATCCACATATTTTTTTTTTTTTGTAATTCTCCAGGAAAATTTCCAAACTTCCAAACTTTAAAAACCCGACGAAAATCGCGAAATTTAGTGAAGAAAAAATTTATTTTATGGAGGATTTACCAAAGTGCGTAAAATCGGAAATTTCCATATGAGATAGAAATAAAAATGTTAGTTGTATTTGTTTGGATCACCCTACTATAGGAAGCATTTGTATGTTATGTTGTATCTATTCCCACAAGAGCATAGATACTATTCTATTATTTTTTCTTCATGTTTGGTACAATAAATAAGTTTTTTAAAAATACAAGATAGGAAGTAGAAATAGGATTAATGGTAGCAAATCGGATATTGAGATAAAGTTAAGACGAATAAAAAAATAAAAATCGATATAAATTGGGGTTGAACAGCTGCTTGTTACGATCAGTGTAAAGTTCTTAGATAAGAGAGTTTTGTCAGTGGGGAAGAAAAAAAAAATTTTTTTCAACCCAACGAAAGTTACTTTGTCGTTAGTGTCATCGTTGTCAGTAAAAAAAATAAATTGAAAGATGAGGTAATATATATATATATATATAAAATGAGAAAAAGAGAAGAGATATTATATAATAAGTGCGCTGGCTTCCTCTATGCTTGCGGCACATTCACTTTTAACAATTTTTTATGTATATATATATATACTTAACTATAACTATGACGATTTCAATTTTGTCGCGAAAACCTCCAAAAAGTTTTCACTAACATTTACTATGAGAAAATTTATATTCATCCGTCTGACCGTTATTACTTTTCTGGATTAATATTTCAAACTCATACCCACTATAATTTGAGTTCAAAATGAGCTATAGAAATAATAATAATTCATTTAAAACTTGAGTGCACATAAAATTGATTTGCTAGTGTTTAAATTATTTTTAAGAGAGCGTTAAACTTTTATTAGTTTAGCTTCGAAAATTTTACGAGACTATTACAAAAGGAATTTATTATTTCCTCGTATGGAAATTCAAAAATATAAATACATATTTTTTAATTTAACATTTACTTTCTGAGTTTCATGAGGATGTTTTTTTATGGGGCGTAATTTTGAAAATTAATTTTAATGATGATTAAAATTTTTTTGCCATGTGTTGGCTATTATATTAATATTCTATTGTCGGGAAACAAGAGTATCTGAAGAGAGGATAATTAAAAGAGAATCATAAAATTTTTTACTGGTTTAATATTCTCTTTAAAAAAAATTGCAAGAGGTTTTAATTGATAGTCAAATTTTATAATTTTTTTTTTTGAGTTAATGATGAAAAAAAAGTTTTCAATGAATTAACTTTTTATGAAACGAAAACAAAATATAGATTGGAAAATAAATGAAAATTTAAAATAAGGAGAAAGCTTATCCAATTTTCTCCATTGCCATTTATTTGTAAGTGACTGACTGAACGTTTTTCTAAACTACTTTCAGTATTTGCTGTTTTTTCCAGCTGTTTAATTTTGAATAACATCCAATACAATTTACTTGCGAAATAATAAACTTTGTTACAAAAAAAAAAAAAAAAATGATTAGATTCAGTGTAATTTTTTTTCATTAATTCAATTTTTTTGGCTTTACTTACTAACCAGAACCAACGGAATTTAATTGTGTAGTTGTATTTAATAACGAAATATACAATGATAAAAAAAAAAAGACAAAAAAAGAGGTAATGACAGCCAAGCAGAGAAAGGAAAATGACAAGAGGGCGACATGAAAGATAAAAGCGTTTAAAAATAGAGACTTTGAGATGCTTGTCAGCTTTTCTACATCACGTTTACGTAGATATTGAATTTTACAAAAAAAACCCCAAGTGAACGCATCAACGAACTAATATATAGATAGATATATATGTATACATAAAAAGTACATTATTACCCGCAGTAGTTTGTATTAAATTTTTTAAAAATATAATTTCCGGTAGAACACAGTGACCCAGAAAAAGTTGAAAATATAATATATATATATATATATATATATATATATATATATATATATATATATATATGAGGGTGGCCTAAAAAAAACGAACTATTTTTTTTTTTTCGAGTCTCTTATGAAAATTTGTTGGTTTAAGATGTTATAAGAAGCCTTTCCTAAAATCAGCTCGATAAAAAATTTTCAAGAGGTCACTCACGAATTTTGAAAATATCAAAAATGATCGAAATTTGAATTTTTATTTCAAATTTTTTTCTTTCTCATGACAGCAAAAGTTTATATTTGTGAAATCATGACTACGCTGAAAATTTCAGCCCAAAATTAAAATATTTAAACCTCGCTCAAGAATTTTGAATGTTTCCGAGTGCTGTCTTTTGAACGTTTTCGAGCGACCCTTGAATATTGATAATAAAACTTCTCAATTTTTTCACCGTCCTGTGTATTTTTGGTTATGAAAAAGTTATATTTTGCTGAAATGACAATAATTGAGTTATAAAAAAATACAAAAACTAATTCAAAGTATTAGTCACATATTATCAGTTAATATTCAAAATTCTTGAGCGCCGTTTAAATATTTAAATTTTGGGCTTAAATTTTCAGCATACGCATGATTTTACAAATATACACTATTGTTAATATTTTTGATATTTTCAAAATTCGTGAGCGACCTTTTGAAAATTTTTTATCGTCGATTTTTGGAGAGGTTTCTCAAAACATCATAAGCCAACAAATTTTCATAAAAGACTCGAAAAAAAAAGTAGTCGGTTTTTTAGGCCACCCTAATATATATTAGAAGTATAAGAAGTGTATAATTTAAAATTTGAATCCAATTTTCGAATAGTTCAAAGTATCCATATTTTCGAATTGTTCATAAATTTTCTCATTATTTTATTAAAATTTGAATACTTAATTTGAATTTCGTATGTAAAATTTTTAAACTAGGGATAAATTTTAAAAATACTTGAAAAATTCAAATTAATCGATTTGACTGGAAAGTTCGTCATTTCAAATTATTCACACAACTTTAATACAGGGTAGAAGTACCAATTGTAGCCACTGCTCTATTTTTGGGCAATTAATACTTTATGTTAATTAATGAAGAAGTACAAAATAAAATTTCCATAGCAATAGTGTAATAAAAGCGTCTTTGCACAAACTTTGATAATTATATCACTGCGTCTTTTACAAATTATTTTATTAAAATTTTTCAAGTGTCCATGGAGCATGGAGCAGTTTTGCAAAACTGGCCTTAAAGTATTTCTGTTCTATACATTTTTACATAAATTTTCCTCGAGAAATTTTTTAACAGACCTCTATTTCTAAGTAACTTTATTTTTCTCTCGTTATACTCTCATTGACTGAACTCTCCCTTACGTAATATATAGAAACTAGAAGATGCACTTGACTGAATTATACGAGATGCATTATGCATGAGAATTCGAAATGGCATTCTAGCAAAAAGTTTTTGGCCTCCACAGAGCACTTGCATTGATATAAAAGATATGCCAATCGACTTGCTCACTCAAGAACAATGTCGGTGTCATTTTATGTCAGCGTTAATTTTATCACTTTTCAATAACCTTTTTTGTTATAAATTACTTGCCAACTTATTATTACTATTATTACTCAACTTGTCCATAGCTATCAGCGAAAAGAAAAAGTTTATAGTAAATTATAATTGATGTATCGCAGTTATCATTAATTAAAAAAGTTTATAGTACCCCCATCTAACGGTAATTTAAAAGTTTTAATTTAATTATTCATAATAGTATCGTGTTTAATCATTATAAGTTAGTCCCGTTACTGAATCATCCGACAAATCTCTCGGCTATCGTGAAAAAAAATCTATTTGTTATTATTGTTATTATTATTATCATAAATATAAACATTAAAGTCATTATTATAGTCGGCTGAATATATTTTCATATTATCGCGTGGTGTATAATAATTATTATTTTAATAAATCGTTGGGGAATGGCTTATACTCGAAATTATACTAAAGCTTAATTATAACTCCAAATAATAACTAATGAATAAAAGTTAATTAACAAATCTTTTACTTTATGACTTTTTTTTATTTATTCTGTTTATTAAATAACACGCCAAGTCACTTATTTATGAAATTATAAAAAAAATAAGGCATGAAAATGTAATTTTTTTGTTAATTTCATGTTTTTCTAATTATATCATTTCCGAAATAAATTTAAAAAATATTTTATTAAGATCTGATAAGAATTGTGGGGCGAAATTAGACAGTATTTTTTCAAATTTTCATTAGAATTCAAAAAAAAAAAGGCCATTCGGCATCCGAAATGGAAGTAGATTTCTATATATATACAATTTAATAACCACCCATCAAAAATTTTCAAAGATAAACAATGGCATTATCACCATAACCACATGAGTCAATTATGTGACTTTGAACCCTTATTAAAAGTGGAACAATTATCGTAAAACAAAAAATAAGAAAAGGAAAATATAGCTTTTTCTATCGGCTATCAAGTTCTTTTTACATAATAAGGATAGATACACCCGTTAAAAAGTTATTTACGAAAAAAGCCGAAAAAGTATGATTTTTCGTTATTTTGGAATTTCAAATATCCACCATTTCTAAACGAGTTGATCGATTTAGCTCATCTTCGAGGTTAACCGTGATAATCGTTCATAGAATAAGTGTGCCAAGTTTCATCAAGATCCGTTAAAAATTGTGGCCGCTATCGTCGCAACATGGCGCGTTATATTACATATATATTTAAACTTTTGAACCAATGGTATTTTGGAACCTACTCGATTAATTATGATAGATTATGGCAAAATTCTTTGAAAATTCCACCATAGGGATAAATGCAAAAGATAAATTTCTATGAAATCTACTAAAAATTTCTAAAAATTTTAAATTTGTCGCAATGTTCAGACTGAGCAATTTGCCCCATCTTTTTTTTTAAAAAATCAAAATTATTTTTATGAAAAATAAAATATTTTGACAGCTACTAAAATAGGTCTAATATTTGCCCCGGGTAAGTGAATAAATAAAAAAAAAAAAAAAATTCACTACAACGTGACTCGACTCTCACGTAAATTTAAATATCTATCTACCCCATTTTCTAGATGTTTTCATTTAATTTAAAGTCTTGACTCCTACTTGCTTTAAACTACCTTATACTTTCATCAGTACTTTGAAGTGTGTAACTAAAATAGCTGGCTGATAAATTTTATTTAAGTCAGACAATGAAAATAAAATTCACTGCATACATAAACGAGCTGACGAATAACGAAACATAAATTAAGAAAAGAAATGAAAAAAAACAGTAGATGTAAAATGGAGTAAGTAACGATGCCAAAAGTACCTCAGGCGAAAATGTAAATTTTTAATTTAAATAATAATTACTGGTATTCAAATTATTTATTTATATATAATTTTTTTAACTTTACCTTTAATTTTATTTTTATGACAATTGTTATTGTTAATAAAATATAAATCAAGCTGTTATTATTTTTTTTTTTTCAAATAACTACACTGTAAAAAATCGGGACTGAATTCGGAGTGATTAAAAATTTTATTTAAATCCGAATTCTATCAGTCAAGTAAAAATAATATTGTCTGCAATATACATTTGAATTGAGAAATTTATAATAAAAACCATAAGTAAAAGATGACAAACTTCAAACATCTCTCTGAATACATTTTCCAAAATGTCATTTCAGTGGAATGTGCATCATTTTAGTAGAAGTTGATTTCACTCCAAATCACGATTTCAATATTAAAATATACTCCTTTCCAAATTAAATTCTACTTTAAGGGAACTCGGGTCAAAAATAAAACTTGATTCAGGCTCGCTTCACCTTATTTTCTATTCAAGACATTGATTTGCCGACGATTTTTCGATAAGATTTTGACTTTTTCGACTTAAATTAAATTTTTTTCAACTTTTCGAACTTTTTTCATCTTACTTTGAACTTCATCGTCTTTAATTCAAGCACGACCGTCATTCACCTTATTTCGGACTTACTAATCCAAGTGAAAAACAGTTATTTATTCGCCGTACTTAAGATTTTCTCCAAGTCAAAAGAAAGCAGTATTTTACATTGTAAAATGTGTTTTCCACATTTTATCTTAGTTTTAATAAATTAAGTCGAATAAGTCGAAACCAAGTCAATTTCGATTTTCTCAAGTAGTCGATTATTTCTTGAGAGAAAGCTCAAAATTTTGACTTAGTAAACCAAATCTCAAGTTTTATTTTTAACCCGGGGATTAAAAAAAAAAATTCATCTGCTCCGTACTCTCTAAATCTGAAACAGTGAATACTAAAAAATAGTGTATATAAGGGTGGCCGTTAAAAATTCAATTTTCTCAGACGCCGCATAAAAAGCTTCTTTTTAGTGAAAAAGTACGTGGGGAATTTAATTTTTTCGTTTTAAGTAAAGAAAACATGTGCCTCAAGATGATCGAAATTCATTTTTCGATACAATCGCGGTTTTTTTTTAAATATCTCATGAAATATGCAGATTAGAGGAAAAAATCATAGGAACAATTTGGTAGGAAATTAAAATCTTGACAAAAAAGGCCATGTACATTTTTTTTGAAAAATGTGTATTTATGAAGATATTTTGAAAAAACTTTAAAAATGCCCAATTGATAAGATCTAGAAAAGTTTTTTTTAAATATCTTCAGAAATACACGTTTTATGAAAAAAATGAATATGATCTTTTTTGTCAAGAATTTAATTTCCTACAAAATTGTTCCCATGATTTTTTCCTCTAATCTGCATATTTCATGAGATATTTAAAAAAAACCGCGATTGTATCGAAAAATAAATTTCGATCGTCTTGAGGCCCATGTTTTCTTTACTTAAAACGAAAAAATTAAATTCCCCACGTATTTTTTCACTAAAAAGAAGCTTTTTATGGGCGCCTGAGAAAATTTAATTTTTAACAACCACCCTAGTGTATATATACTATTTCACAGCTATAAATAGGGGAGCCTGGGGCACGAAGGCCCCCTTAAGGCGGTTTTTTCTTTTTGTAGCTTTTAACCACCAAATTCGTTTACTTTCTGCCTATTTCGGAAGAATCAGTCGAAATTTTGCACAAAATAAAAAAAAAATTTTTTTTTTTTCTGGGGCACGAAGGCCCCCTCCCTCAAAAATTATAAAAACAAAGTTTTTTTTTATTTCCCGTCAAGTTATGACTTTTATAATGTTTTCATCATATTTTAGGCCAATATGTGATATGTGGGGTAAAATGGACCACTCAAAAAAAAAATTGTAACCGATAAAATTAACTTGACGGAAAATAAAAAAAAAATAATTTTTTCGTTACAATTTTTTTTCGAGTGTTCCATTTTGCCCCGCATGTCACATATTGATCTAAAATATAATAAAATCATTAGAAAGGTCATAACTTGACGGAAAATGAAAAAAAAAATAATTTTTTCGAGTGGTCCATTTTACCCCACATATCATATATTGGCCTAAAATATGATAAAATTATTATAGAGGTCATAACTTGACGGAAAATAAAAAAAAAAAATTTTACCTAATTTTTGAGGGGGGCCTTTGTGCCCCAGGGGGGCCTTCGTGCCCCAGGCTCCCCTATATCACTTAGTATACTTATAACTCTGAAACAGTGAATGGTCACTGTTTCAGATTTTGAGAGTATTCATTCCGAATTTACTCCAGATTTACTCTGGTTCACTCGGAAAATTTTTTATAATTTATTATTATTTATTTGTAGTTGATATATTATATAGAAAAAAATTTTCTTTATAAAGTTAACTGGATCTCTGGCTGAACATGCAATTTTTCATCTTTTCATGAGCCAACACACAAGAGTCACCGCACCAGGAAATATGATACAAGCTATAGTACTTTTACAGATAGCTTTTCTGCACAGCACTGTACCCGGCAGTACACTACTACTCCTACAGTTATATTGTGTGTCATATCAAAAGTACTATACTTTTAACGCAACACACCTTGTCTTTTTACCTTTTATTCTACCTACCGTTTGACATCTATATCCGGTCAGTTATCATTGAAATTTTTTATATTCCATTTTTTATACTTTTTTTCTATTCTTATATCTCTGAAATAGATACGATAAAAAAATTTAATAATAAAATGTACGTCTAGCAGAAAACTATAATAAATTTTTTACCAAGATAAAGTAAAGGCAAACTTTTATTGTCTCAATTCAGTTTTAATTTTTTTCGAGATAATTAAAAAACCCAATAGAATTTTATAAAACTTTTAACAACCAACTCAACAAAACTTGACGCTTTAGATAGTGAAAAATAAGTTGTTATTTATTTATCATTAAACTAATGTACTACTAGAGTATAAAAGAAATTTGCAAACAAATTTATAGTTTCGATTATCTAATTACTTAGTGAGATTTTTTAAAAATTAAAGTGTCAGTTCGTACGGAATTAAATTGCGGTATTTTTTAACTCAATTATCACAACAGTTAGAAAAGTTTGTGTGTGTTAGTATAGTGGTGGTCAGATGAGTTTAAAATATATATAGATATATATATAAATATATGTGTATAGAGCTGAAGTAAATTAAAGTTTTAATAGAACCTACTAATGGTTATGTAGCGAATGGGTAAAAGTGAAAAAAAAATTTAATAATAAACTTGACGGTATTACCCATGCAAGAAAAATTTAATAAGATAAATATTGTAGTTAAAAAATAAATATGACTTAAAATCATCAATATAATATTTTTTTATCTCAATAATTTATAATTAGTATTAAAAACAATTTTTTTTTCACACTTACGATATTGTCATTCAAAAAATTAACGTTTTTCTGTTAATAAATAAATTTTTTGGGATAAAATGGTTACATACTTTTTAAAAGTCATTTTTTTTATGAAGTGTATTTTAGTTCAATCCTAATTCACTCAGAGTTCCGGAGTTTATAAAGAAAAATCGCATTCACTCCGATTCGAAGTTTTAATATGAAAATAAACTTCATCTAGGAGTGAATTTCAGTCCGAACTAGATCTTCAATGTTAAATTAAGCTCCTCTTCAGATACGGTGTATAAAAATATACATGTACAGTCGACTAGCCGTTGTAAGCCTGGTCTAGGGGACGTAGGGGAAATTTTTCTTGTAATTTCAGTCTTCCCTACCGTGCGTTTAGTTTTGTTCTCGACTACTCGTTATAAGCCTGTTTTATTTTATATCATATTAAACGTCATATTTACGTTTAGTTACATACGTCACTATCCCAATTTTTCTAGTGCTTATAGCGCTAAAATAAATACTTATCTTTTTACACTAATAATAATTGTAATGCAAAAAATTATAATGACAACGGTATTAATTACTGTAATGATAATAATAATTTTATTGATCAACATAATGATCAATAAAACTTTTAAATTGTAACAGAAGCTTTAATTGTAATTAATGATTACAACTATGAACAATAAATAATATTTAACTTAATAATGATTAAATTATTCTCCGCGAAACATCGATAGTAAATTTTCATAATTTATTTAGATATTTTGTTCCTATTGTTAGTTTATAATTTAGAGAATTTTAACGGAGGCTTATAACGGGATGTCTGGTCCGAAACTCAAAAAAGTGGTTAAGTGGGGAAGCTGTTTGGGCTCAGTAACTCCCGATTGAGGGGAAGAGGTTTATGAAGGGCAGGCTTTTGAGGGGTAGACGACTGTATAAAGCTGCCGGCTGGCCAATTTCAAAATACACTAAGGGATAAATTTTTCAAAATCGATTTTTTAATATTTTTAGTTCCAGTGAAGTCTTTTCGACATGATTCAAGTATTTCAAAAATCGTATTTTTGTCAGTTACTGTGTTTTGCAATTGGGCAGCCGAGCAGTGAATTTTTTAATAATAATTAGAAAAATTATAAATTTCATCTTCATATCAATTATTATTTTTTTTTTTAAATGAATTGAAAACAAATTAAATAATTTCTTGGCCTATTCGGGCAGTTACCCAAAGACAAAATTTCTAATTAATTATAAAATAAAAAAATAATTATTCAAATTTTCCAAAAGATCGTTTTTGCTCAAAAAAAAAAAAATTTCATAGATAAATAATAGTGTCATGTATCGAATATCACTAGACACTAAATATAATATGAATAGACGGATAATAATAACCAAAGAAAAGTGATAATTGGTTTTCTTTCCGAGTCTACTCAGCTCATCAAGGGTTGATTAATTATCTATGTAAAGAATCTTATGATTCTCTTTACAACTTTATATTCTTGGACTATAGAAAGAAAACAAAGCATCTATAACGAACTCCTCGATTAAGTGTCGGGTCTATGTTCGCTCGTATCTTCTCTAGTGTTCGATTAAACGTTTAACTTTTCGTTATTCATCCCCTCATCATACTTTACTATTGCTATTTATCTTATCAATATACTAAACACCTTCATATTTTGCATATATTATATATTATATCTGATAATTAATTTTTATAAACAACATTCATTACTATGCAGTTTAATTATGCTAAATAATTGCTTCCACTTGGGTTATTTACATTTAAATAACTCATTAAATAAATTTTTAATTTAATTATTATTATAGCTTTAATATATACCATGCACCCAAGTGTTCATGTGTGAATTTCGTCGACATCGAAAACACTACCTGTATATTATTATTATTTTTTTTTACAAAAATTTTTAATAAAATGTGAATTTAAATTAAAATTGAAATAACTTGGAAAATATTGACTCTACAAAAAAATTTAAAGAATTGTTTTTTGTAGGAAATTTAATTCTCTATAAGTTTGTATTCATACATTTTTATCATATTTTTGATATATAACGTGTAATTTCGATTTTAAAGACTGAATTTATTATTAAATTAAAAATGTTATTCTATTAAAGACATCCTGGGTTTAAAATTAAAATTCGGGCTTAACTATTGAAAATATGACAAATATATAAGAATACAATTTTATAGAAAATTAAATTTTCTACAAAAAAGTATTGAACAGTTTTGTCTGTAAACTCAATAGTTTTGACACAATTTCAATTCAAAGTCTACATGAAAAATTTCTGATTTTTCAAAAATTTATAATAAAAAATTTTGAAATAACAATAATCTAGTCTTTACAATAAAAAATTGTTTGTATAAAATATAATAAAATCGATAGTAAAGTAGAGAAACCAAAAATAATAAAATTTATTTACCCGCGAATTTTAAAAATATTTGTAATTATAATTTTTCAACTCCGTCTCTCTGTTTTATAATTTAAAACAAACATTTATTCCATTGTATATTTTATAAAATTATCCGTAATAGTCTGCAGATATTATTCTAATGATAAAAAAATAAGATCTAAAAAATTCATATGTATGTAAGAATTACATGAACGAAACTATGAATTTAAAGTCAACAATGAGTTTTTTTAAAAAAAGTATTGGATATCGATAGACCGGGTACTGCTAGCAAAGATATATGGAGTTACAAATATCGTATGAGATATGTATGGAGTAGTGTAGAATTTGACGTAACTATATGTATATATATATGTAAAAACAAACAGTCCATAGATAGGAGATGAAGGAATGGAGCACAAGCCAGTTCTCTACTATACTAAAAATCCATTATTCATTGATATTCTAGTGAGTTTTGAGTTTAGAATTCGCCGGATCGTTTATTTGAAAATAGCATGACGTGAAAATAGAGAGTAATAGACTTTGTCGTCGGTGTGTTGTCGCATGAGTAGTCGAAATGGGTACGACGACGACAACGATGACGATGACGACCAAGTCGGGGCCTTTGCCAACCCGAGGTGAAACTTACAAGCCAATCCGATTTATCCGCTCGCAGTGCTAGCTCTTTTTACCCCACCTTTTTCATCAACCCCTTATATATAGAGAAATATATATACATGTATATATATTTCAACATATATATAGAGTGTTTCGAGTGGGTACGATCGATTCGCCCACTTTCAAGTCGCGAGCGTCGCGCGCCGAGCCTCCTCGTGTCATATTTAGGGTAACGTGATCCCAAAACCGCATGAAAAATTATAACATCTTCATTTAAATTAATTGTCAAAACTATTCTGCTGGATATTATACTAATCACAATGTCCTCAAGACACGAATATCTTTGTCTATTTATATAATCCTGTCTGACACTGATTTCATTATTTTATTATTACCAAGTATTTTTATTTTAAATACGTTTTACGAATGACCCAATTAACGAATGTTCTAATTAGTTGAGACCTACTGTTTTATTATACATTAAGTACTTTTGATAATAATTAGTACTTTTCTTTTTTAATAATTAGAGACGGGGACCAAATGAAACTCTTTTAACTTTTTGTAAACAAAAATGATCAAAGCCAAGATGGGGCAGAATTTTTTTTTAAATTTATCAGTGTCAATAATTCGCGCGTTATTTGAAAATAATTTTGGTGTAAGAGAATTACGTAGATATAAATTTACAAATTTAAAAATATTTGGATGTAGTAAATTTGGGGAAAAAGAATAAATAATAAAAAGTGTCATTAAAAAAAGTTGAGTGAAAAAAAATTTGTGTTCCCGGAGCTGGTAGATAGGAAAAGTTTAACGGCGTCATTTATTGGGCTGAAGAAAGTTAGCTTATCTATAGACGAGAAGAAAGTATTTTAGCTCTTAGCATTACAACTCAAGCGTGTGAGGATCCATGGTTTCGAAAACTCGGGCTTACTTGAGATTGTGAACTTATCAGCAATAAATAATTCGTTAGGGAGAATAAACTCTCTCCAGAGTATCGCTTGTATGCCAGTGTCGTACAGTAGCCCTTTATATCGTCTCTTCTTTCAATAATGCTTCAACTTTACCTATCTATCCTATAAATTTATGTTTTTTATCACTAATATTGTAATTTTACGACTTTATTTTTTAAAACTTTAAACAAACTATCAAACTTCTGATTTATTGTTTTATTTTAAATTGTCTCGTCTACGGCTTAGCTTATTTTCGGTTATCGAAATCCTGGAATCACGATATCATTTTTTTTTTTTTATTTAAAAAAAAAATTATCGCAGTTTAAAAAAAAATAAATTTGAAAAACGGTTGACCCTGCGGGACAACTCCAAAACTTCCCGCTAAGTAAACTTTTAAGCTCTGCGAGGTCAAAAAACGACTGGACCGAAAACACATAAATTTCGGTGAAAAAAAAAAAATTTTTGTCCGACGATACCCGCATGAAAATACCATATATGATAAATATATATGGAAAAATATATGATCAATATGAGACCATATAAGTGGCTAAAAACGATATATATTTTCTTATATATAATATAGTAAGTTTTAATAAAATTAATTATATATGTAAGTTTATAAATTAATACATGTGTTATATATATTTACAATCATATATGGAAACTTATAAGTTAGTACATATATGTATTACATATATTGATAATTATATATGTAAATTTGTAAGCTAGCACACATATATTCTAAACACAATGTTTGAATCTTATAACAGAGAGAGAAAGACAGAAAAGAATAGATTTTATTATTCTTACATATATGGAGAGACTTATATGGTTCTATATATCGAAAAATATATAAAAATTTATGAAGTTGAATACATGGTACATATATCGTGCCATATAATGATGAATTATATATGTATTCTTATTTGTTTCCATATATAAATAACATTTATGTTTGAATATATTGAAATTATAAGTTTTCAAATATATAAATAATATATTGAAGTTATACGGAAATATATGAAATCATATAAGAGAAAACATATATAAAAATATAATAAATTGGCCAAAATCTATATAAAGTTCTATATAAGATTTCATGTATTATCATATATATATTTACATCTGTAACATATATTTTAATAAAAAACTTTGAAAACAATGTTTCAAGTTTTATTTTTCGTATAACTTGTAAACTGCTCGACCGATCGACTCAAAAATCCATCAGTCTCAAATCTTGGTGAGGCTTTTTGATTGCTGCCAAAAATATTCAAATCGGTTTCAAATCACTAGGGCTTCAAAACGTCAAGATCTGATGAAAACTCAATTTTTTAAAATGGGACCGAAATCAATAACTTTCTTTTTTTGAAAATTTTCATAGCGTGAAGTTAAAAGTTATTTTTGAGATCTATTTGATAAAATTAATTCAATTTTTTTTTCATCAAAAAAATAATTAATATTAATTTTCAAAATTTAACCACATAATATTTTTATAAAAAAAAAAATTACGATAATGAGTTATATGTATTGAGAAAAAATAAATTTATCGAAATCGTTGAAAAAATAACAATCAAAGCACAGTCAATTACACAATAGATTCAATATCAATTTCTAGCTCTTAAGTGAAAGCCCTTGAAGGAAAATCAAAAGCTCAGTCGATCGAGAGCTATAGGATTAGCGTCGGAGAAATGTGGTGAAAAAAATAACAAAATAAAATAGAAATATAAATTCCTTTTTCATCTTCGATTTCATCGAGTATTGAATTGAACGAAATTATTTCTCTTGTACATCGTTTTCCTTTATTAAAATTCTTATTTTTCATGAAAATAAAAATTACTCAACGAGATTACTTTAAACTCCATAATTAAAATTAGTTTATTAAAAAAAAAAAATTTAATAAAGCTTTTGATAAAAATTCTTGTCTATTGTTGACTTAACTTTCTCGAAAACGCTCGAGTAATTGTCGTTATAATTAAATTATACGTGTAAAACGGTGACTTTGAAGTAATTCTATACACAAAGCATACCATCCTCCAGGTTCCCAAAGCAGAGTGGAGTCTAGAGACTACAGAGACTAGAGAGACCTGGAGAACAAGTCAGATCCTCTTTTGTTGCTGATAAAAGTTGTTGCAGCAGAATGCAGTAGTGTGGTGAACCAGCTGTCTAACCAAGACGGAAAGGAGTTGGACGGACTTTGTTTAAAGTGCAAATCTGCCGCAACTACCTTCCCGACTAGGTCAGTCAGAAATTTCAGTATCAACTAATTTACGTCTTCTACTTTACACCTAATTAATAAGTTTTAATCCTCAATTATTTGTTTTATTTTGTTCTTAACTTCAATTAACTGCTGTCTTATTTGGTGGTTTTTTCAGAAATCTGACTATTGCAATGGGTCTCCAGTGCAATGATAGAATTATCAAACAAATTTTCCCACCATGTCTTATTTTTTCTAGTAGTGTCCAAAAATACCATTCACTAAAATGTTTACTTGTGTATTCGCGATATAACGTGACGTCATTACGATACCACCCGCAATTCTTGACGGATCTTCATGAGATGCTATACATTTATTCATTGGACGATTATCTTGGTCGAGTTCAAAGATGAGCCCATTCGGTCGATTAGTTTAGAAGTTGTGGATTTTTGAAATTTTTTTTGATTTTCCAAAAACCGAATTTTTCGGCTTTATCCTCAAATAACTTTTGGATCAAAATTGATAACTCAATTCTGTAAAATATATCTTACAGTTCGTACGATTAGCTTTCATTTTCACTAAATTACTTGTTTTTTGACATGACTCAATTTCTTGAAATTTGTGTTATAGCTTATGAAATAAGTATTATTAAAAACACTATAATGTAGCGTATTTTTAATTCAGTAGTTCGTTCCCTTTCTAGATAAACCCCGAAACTGCAAAATTATAATTTTTTTAAAACATCTATTCTATTACACGTGCGTTAATGTAAAGCATGTTTTTCACTAAAGAATGTTTTTCACTCATAATTTTAATCCTTAACGGCCACATGGGGTGACTAGTCACCCCGACTTAGAGGTCTTATATCATTCAAATAAATTGGTCAAAAAACTTTCAAAAAAAGGAGTTACTACCATGTGGCCGTTGAGGGTTAATTATGAAAAAAAGTAGCTACGAGGCTTGCCTAGAAAGAGAACGAGTTCGTTTTTTATGAAATTTAAAAAATTTTTGAATCTAAATAAGAAATCTTCCTTTCTATTCCGGATAAGGCTGGATGGCTCTTTTTTAAAACGAGAAAAACTCTTTCAATTTCTTATTGAAAAATAGTTGATGTTGTTGTTGTTTTGTATTTTTATTTCGTCACTTGACATCTATTTTTATGGATAACTTGACAATACTTGTAGACAAGGTGTGTACACGCGACACTCTTAAACTTTTCTACTTTGAGTGTATATGCACGTGTAAACTCTTGATGTCACGTGTCGAGTAAGTTGACTACGAGTCAGTCGTTGCATAATATATTCAACCGCCTCTGGCGCAGTTCGTTCCTCCATTCCTTTTACGTCGTTCGTATGTCCTAGAGTATATTCGTCCAAGTCGTCGCCGTCGTCGTCGGTAGTCGGTAGCTGGGTTGCTACGAACGACTCGAAACTCTTCAAACTCCCGGGAGAAAAGTAACTCTTTTTATTCAACTTCCTTCCCATTCTCGATAATTCTCAAGGTGTATATACAACTTTACTTCTGATAAAACATACTTGAGGTTTCTCTATTTCCAATAACGTTTTTACGATTGATTTCCCGAGAGCTATTGCTTGACAAGACATTTTAGTTTTTAACAATTGAAAATTTTTTCGCTATTAAATTGTCGAGTTGCTAATAGACTGAGGTAAGAAACCCGCAATAGGACTCCCGTGAAAAAAATGTTTTCAATAGATTTTACAAAAGCGTTAACTTGAAAATTTGAAATTTCGAGTGAATTTTTTACAACAGAAAAAAATTATTTATTTCATAACCTTGTGTTCAACACAATTGATTTTTTAAATTTTCTACACGTAATGAAAAAAATTAAAATAACAAATTTCGAGTTTTTTTAACCATTTTTAGTAGATTTCATAGAAATCTATCTTTTGCATTTGTCCTCATGGTGGAATTTTCAAAGAATTTTGCCATAATCTATTATAATTAATTGAGTAGGTTCCAAAAATACCATTGGTTCAAAAGTTTAAATATATATGTAATATAATGCGCCATGTTGCGACGATAGCGGCCACAATTTTTAACGGATCTTGATGAAACTTGGCACACTTATTCTATGAACGATTATCACGGTTAAGCTCGAAGATGAGCTAAATCGATCAACTCGTTTAGAAATGGCGGATATTTGAAATTCCAAAAATAACGAAAAATTATACTTTTTCGGCTTTTTTCGTAAATAACTTTTCAACGGGTGTATCTATCCTTATTATGTAAAAAGAACTTGATAGCCGATAGAAAAAGCTATATTTTCCTTTTTTTATTTTTTGTTTTAAGATAATTGTTCCACTTTTAATGAGGGTTCAAAGTCACATAATTGACTCATGTGGTTATGGTGATAATGCCATTGTTTATCTTTGAAAATTTTTGATGGGTGGTTATTAAATTGTATATATATAGAAATCTACTTCCACTTCGGATGCCGAATGGCCTTTTTCCTTTGATCTGAACTAGAGTTCAAGTCAAAAAGTAATGAATTATTTAATATTTATATTTTTGAATTTTTTAAAGTTATAAAAAACGTAGTCGTAAATTTGGAGGTTGTCAGCATTTTTGAAAATTTTTTTTACACAAAAAATATCAAAAATAACATGAATATTTATAGATGCACATTTTTCTATAGAAAATATTGATCCATTTTTTTGCTGAAAAGTTTCTGTTGAAATATAAAATCTATCCCACTGCCGTATGATAATTTAATGTCAGAATTTTTAACTAATAATGATGATAATCATTTTTATGGGACAATCGGGTCATATTTTTCAGATAAGAGAGTAATCGAGTTTTCCTCCTCGCATTTTGACATTAAATTATTTAAAAAAAATTAAAACAGTCCGGAATAGTATATATGATAAATTATTATGTTTTTAAGAAAATGCCAGCACGGTTTATTTATTATTGAGGTTAATATTTGTACAGAAAGTAATTATTTAGGTTAAAAACTATAGGATAGATGGATAAATTATTGACAGAATAAGAAATAAGTTGACTTAATATATTATTTACGGTTCTATGAATTACTTTCAACTCGACGTTTATATTTCATCTTGTTTGCAAGTTTCTAGGATATTAAATAAATTTTTAACGCTAGGTCATTTCATATCAAAACAACTTTTTTGAATTAATAGCCCGGTAGAGTGACGTCAATCTTTGAGTATTTACTTTAAAGACCTCAGTACAAAAACATTTTTTTTATTTTCTGTATCCGAACGCCATAAAAAAAATATATTTGTTAACAAATTATATAAACTTTTTTTTCTTTAAAAATATATTTTAACTTTTTGTAATAAATTTAATATACTTGCAGCTTTAGAAGACTGTCAATAACAGAACTTGCTGAGTATATCTGAGGCAAACATAAAAAAAAGTAAAATAAAAAATATAAAGAAGTATAACTTGATTTAAAATATTTAAACTTATTCAAACTTGTCATTTTTCCAGTAGAAAAATGATACGCAATAAAAAGTTTTCTATTCTTATACATTTTAACTCGTGAAAAAAAAAAAGTTTTAAATTTATTTCACTACATACATAACAAAATATGCATAAATATATACATATATTTATATAGTTAAGACTTTTTCTGTACATATATATTAGCACATTCAACGAGCGAGGAAATTTTTTTACATTCACTTGGTAATACCACCTGTGACATTTGAAAATTTATAAAGAATTTTTTCCATAATTTCTATAAAAAAAGAAAAAAAAAAAGTGTAATCAACTGAATAAATTTACCTAACAATAGATCTGTAATTTAGGAACAAGATCAGGTACACTGAAAAATTTGCGGAGTGAATGATTTTTTATTTATTTAATTCCCTCGGAGTGAATTTCACCCGAAGGGGAGTTTCGGAAAATATTATATAAAAAAAAATTACTAACATAGTGAGCTTAGGTCTTTGATATTTTGACATTTATATTGAGTACGGAAATAATTACGAGCTCCTTTCCATATATTCACGCGAAATTATTTTTAAAAATTATAAGCAGCTGATAATAAAGCTTTAACAAATATAATTCCCCTGAGTCACAAACTGTCGTATGACTTACATCAACCATACCACGAGATAACATTTCATATTGTACCGAAATATAAAATATTCCCATAAAAACTATGGCACTATAGCTATTCAATAATTTAATATTTTCACTATGTATTATATATAGGAAATTATAATTTAGTGAGTTACTAAAACATTTTATAAATTAAAAACATAATATTTTAAGTTTAATTATTAATATCTGGACGAATTATTTATTGGAATAATTATGTTTCTAATTAGCAGCTGTTTCTATTAAATATAAATTTATTTAAGTATTAAAACTCCGCACCGGAGTGAATGCGGATTTAAATAAAATCCGCGTTACTCCGAAATCACTCTGCCCATAAAAAAATCCCTATTTACTCCGTATGCGAAGTCATTTTTTTTTAAACTCCGGAACTCCGTGACGGAGTGAATCTGGATTGAAATAAAATCCGTATTCACTCCCGATTTTTTACATGGTAGTGACAAAAATAAAAATATTGAAAATAAATAAAAAAAAATAAATTATGTAATTTAAAATTTATAGATTTTTAGTAATAAAATTCCCGTCGGCTTTATGTCTTTGCTCTTACGTTTTATTCCTCTCTTTTCTAGTAAAGACATTGGCTGGAACAAAAGAACCAGGTTAAGTGGGTATCAACTATAACTTGGCTCATCTTGGCTCCTACATTTCCTATTCTACTGTTCCTACTTGTCTATGTATAAGCTCTAAACTATGTTTCAAGAATTTTCCGAGTTATTGTCAACACCTTGTTCTAAAGTAACTCGTTTCAGCTGTAGCATATATTCTATCCCTGCAACGCATCACATAAATTCAAGTTTATATGAATAACGCATTCAATTCCATCATAAATACAAATACGAAATACAAAATACCGTTCTCTCAGTGAATTTCTTTTTGTTTTTTTTTTTTTTTCATGATAAATATTTTTCACAAAATGCCATTTGGAAAATTAAATTTTATTTAAATATAACGTCAGTAAAAATAAAAAAAACATGGATTTGAGGGATTTATAATTTTTTTTAAAAGGCATCACTTAAATCCAATTTTTTTTTTAATTAGAGTTTTAATAAAAGCCATTAAATTATTCATCTTTTTATTATTTAATTAACATAATTTAAAAATCCCGCTCATTTAAATTTTGTCAGGTATACTTTAATTAAACATTAAATTCATCTAGTCTAGACATAAAAAATATTTGCTAAAATGAAATTATTTTGAACCGTTACAGTTAAATAATTTTGAAAATTAATAGATACTTGAATCGAAAATTTTATTATTTTTTTTATCTTTAAATTTTGCTGGCACTTTGACCCTAATGTTAAAAAAAAAAAATTAATTGTCATGTAAAATAATTTTTAATTTTAAAAATAAGGGGGGGTGAGTAAAATCGTGACACTAATAAATAATAAAAAAAATTTCTATGATTTATTATTTAGTTTTTTAAATAATATTATTAATGGATTTAATTCCTGTACAAAATAAAAAAATATATGAATAAAAAAAAACGTTGCCGTAGAATCGAACCGTAGACTTTACATTTAATATGCGCATCTCGTTTCTATTGAATTACCAGTAATCGTATTCTTTTAACTTGAGCGAATCAAATTTAAATCTCTATGCTATCTCATTAATTCTTGAAATAACATAAATTCAATCAAATATAAAAGAATATACCATAAATAATAAATTTATCCATTAAATAATTACAATAGACGTATGTTGAAGTTAAAATCCCCGAGTTTGAAATAATATGAGCAATAAATACCTAAAATTTGTAAACTATCGTGCGGCATTTATGTTTATTAGAAAATTTACGGTTATCGATACCAATAATCATAAATATGTGTGTGTTATTTACGGTTACTGAATTCGATGAATAATTTAATGGAAAATTGAAATTTCAATTGAATTTCACTTTTGTTTTTTAAAGAATTCTTTAGCCTCAAAATATAAACAAGAATTTTGTTTAAAAAAAAATTCACTATTTTAAATTTATAAAATTTTTGGACAATGACTGCGTTTTCATAAAATTTTTGAATTTTTGAAATTGCAACGAATACAAAAGTGGTTGGTATTTTCCAAAAATTTATCTGTTTTGAAATTTGATTTTTGTAACCTTTAGAAAAAAAGTACAAAATTTGAATTTTTTGAAATAACAACGCATACAAAAGTGGTTGGCATATTCCAAAATTTTATCTGTTTTGAAATTTGATTTTTGTGACGTTCAGAAAAAAAGTACAAAATTTAAATTTTTTTAAATAATGACTATAAAAGTCGTTGACATTTTTCAAAATTTCGTCTCTTTTGAAATTCGATTTTTGTAACGTTCAGAAAGAAGTAAAAAATTTGAATTTTTGAATTTAATCTCCGCGAAAAAAAAGTTCTACTGTTAGGCCATTCAAAAATGGGGTCTAATAAATTTCTCATAATGTCAAAATGCATTGAAAAAAAAAGTTTATTGAAGCATTGATTCTTTTCTTATATTTTTAGTGCATGAAAAATTCGTCATTGTCTCATATTTTTAAATTCAAAACAACAAAAGCTTTTTTTTTTCTTCAATGATTTGTTTTCATTAATAATGAATTGTATTAGTAAACAGAGATAAATGTTAATAGATATGTTTACAGTATATTTATATTAATTAAACGAACGTTTAAATAATAATGACATTTTGTGAAACAATATTTTAACGGGGTTTAATTGATATTAAAGTAATTTAGCTAATCGGCTTATAGGTGAATGGTAAAAGTAAAAAAAATATAAATTTAAAATTACACACGTTAAATAATTCATGTGCTTGACGCGTTAATAATATACCATTTATATGGAAATTAGCTGATACATTAACATTTACAATTGCGATTATCTCTTTTGCATATTCATCAACCGAAATGTCATATTTGTTAATATTGATCTCGGAAAATTAATGAAAAACAAGTGAGAACAAAAATTTTTTTATTAATACCAAAGTATACGCGAACAAATATTTCACATTTTTTTTATGATATGTGCAGAGTTATTCCAAGTAAATATTTTTTTTTCCTACACTAGTAATGGGGAGCACACTCTGTTTCTTCATACTTTATTGATATTTATACAACTGTGGATTTGCCGAAAACGAAAAAAAAAGTATTTCTGCGTTGCATCCTACCTACACAGGATATGAATTCACGCTCAGTACACACGGTAAATTTTTTACGTGTACACTAGGATTTATTCGTTTGCATTGAAAAATATAAAAATACGGATGTGCAATAAAAGAAAAATAGTATCAATTATGTATCGCCGATGCTTTTAATGAACAAATAATGAATATTGATGTAAAAAATTCAAGTATTGTAATTACTTTTGTTAATTTGTTAGTATTTGATAAAACACTTGTACAGTATAAAAAATTTTCCAATTACTGCTACGAAATTTTTCAAAAAAATTCAGTCTTTTCAAAATAGACGATTGCATTTTTTTCGGGAAAATTTTTTCCAGTGTAAAAATAATTTGAAAAAAAAAAAAAAAAAAAAAATCAGAAATGATCCAATTGCACTTCAATTTTTGTTTTTTGCCAATCAATGTTTGAAAAATTTTTTAAAAATTCAAATTTCGCGCTTAAAAAAAATAAAAAATTGCTAATTTGAAATTCGAAATTTTCAAGTTTATTATAAAAAAATATTTTTTTTACAAAAGTTAAATTCAGAATCAGCTCACATTAAAAGTTTTTTTCTGTATCGGAAATAAATATTCGTCAGTTTGTGATGACATTTGAATATAAGTATAATTTTAGTGACGAAATGAAAAAAGACCCTTGAGCGCCGATGGAGTAATATAAATGACAGGTATCTGTTAGGTTTATCAGAACAAGGGGAAATTGAGGTCCTGTTGAAAGTAGTGACATGAATATTAATGCACTAAAAGCCAAGTAATAAAATAAAAAACAAATATAAAACAGAGCAAAAGAAACTAAGGCGAACAAATCAATTGAATTACGGTCTAAAGTAAAATAAAAAAATAAAAAAAAAGTTAAATTAAGGGAAAAGGAAAAAGTAAATAAACGTAAAAACCATTCGTTAAATTATACTGCACAGATAGCGAACGTAAAACAAAAAAAAATAGCATTGTTAACAAAGAGTAAATTTTAGTGCGCGAGCTCATTGTTGAAATATTTTATGTGCACTGATGTGCACGTTAATTATTTTTTAATTTATATTAAACAATGGAACTTGTTTTATCAACACTGAATTAATTAACAATTTTCGCTTTTTTTTTTTTATTCACAAAGTATTCGTTTAAAGTATTTCCATACCCTACTGGCAATTAATTCTGAAAATATTTTTATATAAAAGTATGTAAAGCTGAATATTATAAATACTTTCATGTTAATCCGAGGTATCAAAATAATTATCAATCAAAAATATTCAAATTCATGAATACATTAGTATTAAATAAAAAAAAAAAAAAAATAACTAATTTACTCCAATTAACTCCACGCACTTTAACAATCAAATAAATGGATTTTTTATGTCATGACATATTTTCACGGTAATAAAAATGAAATAAATTAAAGTGGATATATTTAATTGAAATTCCTTTGGGTATTTGTGGTATTGATTTTCAAAAAAAGTATATATATAAATATTTAAAATAAGAGTATTGATTCTGATAATATAACTTTTAAAGGTAACCTTCAATGGCAGAAATGCATTGAAATTTATTGAAAAGTACTGAAAATTCAGATTTCATATTCATGTCGATTATTCAACAGCTACAATTCCTTTTTTTTTTTTTAGGTGATTTTGGAGTTTTACATTGTGAAAAATCGGGAGTAAAAACGGATTTTATTTCAATTATTAACGTCATTGTCATAACATTTACTGGTAAAAAATGTTGAAAAACCATTTTGTAAAAATTGTAGAGTCGAAAATTTGTTAATAAGAGAAACTAAACTTTCATATGGAATCATTTTTCACTATTCAAATAATGCACTGTAAAAAATCGGCAATGAATACGGATTTTATTTCAATCGTAATTCAATCCGTCACGGAGTTCCGGAGTTTAAAAAAAAATGACTTCACATACGGAGTAAATAGGGATTTGTTTATAGGCGGAGTGATTTCGGAGTAACGCGGATTTTATTTAAATCTGCATTCACTCCGGTCCGGAGTTTTAATACTTAAATAAATTTATATTTAATAGAAACAGCTGCTAATTAGAAACATAATTATTCCAATAAATAATTCATTCAGATATTAATAATTAAACTTAAAATATTATATTTTTAATTTATAAAATGTTTTAGTAACTCACTAAATTATAATTTCCTATATATAATACATAGTGAAAATATTAAATTATTGAATAGCTATAGTGACATAGTTTTTATGGGAATATTTGATATTTCGGTACAATATGAAATGTTATCTCGTGGTATGGTTGATGTAAGTCATACGACAGTTTGTGACTCAGTGGAATTATATTTGTTAAAGCTTTATTATCAGCTGCTTATAATTTTTAAAAATAATTTCGCGTGAATATATGGAAAGAAGCTCGTAATTATTTCCGTACTCAATATAAATGTCAAAATATCAAAGACCTAAGCTCACTATATTAGTAATTTTTTTTATAATTAATATTTTGCGAAACTCCCATTCGGGTGAAATTCACTCCGAGGGAATTAAATAAATAAAAATCATCCACTCTGGATTCACTCCGTAAATTTTTTACAGTGTACAAAGAAAATGGAAGTAATTTTAGATCTTATTTTTGTTTTTCTAGTAAATTTCAAATCGTGAGTTTATGATATCGATTTCAAAACAAAAAATATATGAAGAATAGTCTCTTGATTTTCATACTCATTAATTAAAAAGTTAACCTTAATAAATTTTTTTTTTTTCATCGAGACATTTTTAGTCTATAATTAGAAAAACATGTTGATAATTAAGAAAATGTCAGATAATTTGATATCGAGAAAGAAGTTTAAGAGCACTTAAATAAGTTGTAGGTAAAGGATACATGCTGAAGTTGGTAATTAGTTCAATCAGTGGATTGAGTCGTAAGAATGAAAAATAAAAAAAAATGTTATTAGGGAAAATAAGTAGAAAAGTTAAGTAATTGTATAAAAAGGAGAAACGTGTAAGCACGATCTGTCAATGCGAGGAAGTTAGTGGATGTCACTAGCTTCCTAGCTAGTTTTCTTTAGATTAATGATCCTAACTATCCAGCCAGAACTCAAGTACTGTAACTGATGTAATCAAGCTTTAATTACTCGTTTGCCTGATAAATCTTAGCCATTAAATTTTCATTATAATTACTACTATAGTAATTATTATTGTTCTAGAACAGAGTATTTTGTTTAATTAAAATTCATTAATTAATTTAATTTAATTATAATATCGTTAAATGGCAATAAATATATTTAGTATATGTCATATATTTGTTATTTTACTTTATGATATTTAAATATAAAAATTCTAAAATTAACATTTTCAAATTTTCCCGCCTTTTGCAAAATTAAAAATTTTTAATTTTCACTTCATTCAATTAAAATTTTTTTTGGTAAACTCACTCTGTAATTAATCTGAGTTGAATTAAATGTTTTGCTCTGCGGCTTTGAAGATCAAAGAAATACTTTTGAAGCTCTGATTAAATTTTTTATTTAGAATTTAATGCGATTGAATTTTTAAAAAATTTTTTTCCATGGAGTAAAAAAAATGATACTGAAGTTAGCCATGACAATAAAGTTAGCAGCCATTTAAACTTTTTGATTTTTTTTAACAAAAAAATAATTATTAAAAAAATATTTTGAAAAATAGCAGGTATAATATATGAAATTTTCGACACGTGCATTTTTTTAGAAAATTTTTTTTTTTCATTATTGATCTATTAAAAAAAATCCTTTTTTATTTCAAATGTCTGTTAGCTTTACTATCATAAGTTAGCCAAGGCCGATAATTTTTGGAATTCATTCAAAACGATAAATTATTAAAAAAAAATATTTTACAAAATTGCACTTGTAGTTTTTCGAATTTCCTACATGTGTATTTTTTTAGTTTTTTTTTTCTGCAATTGATTCGTTTAAAAAAAAATCCAAAAATTGTTAACTATCTATTAACTTCAGGATCATGAAAAAAATGAAAAATAATTTTTTGGATACTAGAAAAAAAAAAAAAAAGTCTGAGTGGAATAAAAAAAAAAAAAGATAAAAAGATTGAGTGGTGTAAAGAAGTAGATTAAAGGCGTTACTTTACGACATGTTGGTACAAAAAAAGTGAATCTATTTGCTGAGGAAGGATTGCGTGAGTACAGTATATCGGTATAAAAAAGTGCAACCGTTAAACAAGCATGTCGTCGAGTAAGTATTATACCCATGGCAATTCTACATGCTTCTTTACTCCCTTTACTCAATAGCTCAGTTTAGTTGGTATATATATGTACATATTATATATCGACCCACACATAGCCTAGAGTAGTGGGCAAGTGTACATATGTGACTATAAATAACCCATCAAATGTCACTCCTCATGTCAAGCTTTGAGCGCAAGCTGATATGCCGCCAATGAGATCGACACCCTCAGTTATATTCCCTGCGCAAAGAGAGAAAGGTTGACTAGACTAGTTGTCCGAACGTAGCTTTACTTGGACTACGTATCACCACTTCTATCTAATAAAGATATATAGATACCCATATATATTTATTACCAGCAATTCCTGTCATTCTACCATCCCATTTCCTAACCAATCCTACAACATTTTCTCAAACAATTTTATCTGTCAATTTATCATATATTAAATTGGATAAAATCCCACATGGGACATGTTCATATAAAACTTTTTTAATTTTATTTTAGTTATCTGATTTAACTTAAATGTTATACATTTATATAGAAACTATTCACAGACATCATGGAAAATTTTATAAAAAACTATGGAAACTATTTCTACAATGTACACTGTAAAAAGAGCGGTGTTGAAAATGGACTCATTTGAACTCCGCTCGGTGTAAAAATGAAATTACACCGGTGTAGGAGGAGTAATTCACCGGTATTAAAAATACCGGTGTTAAAGTGGGGTAACCGGTGTAAAAACGGAGTAGAACTGGTGTAAAAGCGGGGTAACCGGTGTAAAAGCGGAATAATATCCGTGTAAAAGCAGGGTAACCAATGTAAAAGCGAGGTAAACTGTGTCTGCTTGGAGAATAAACTTTAAAGATTATAAAACACAAAAAACGTCAGTTCTTTATGAAAATTAATAAAAAATATCATTTATTAACAAGTATAGTGATTGAGTAAGTAAAAATATTCATAAAATAAAATATTTTAACACCCGTAAAGAATATCTACACCGGCGGCGGCGTTATTTTAACACCGGTCTAGAATATTTACACCGGTGGTGGCGTTATTTTAACACCGGAGAATTTGTTTTAACACCGGTTTAGAATATTTACACCAGCGGCTGCGTTATTTTTACACCGTTTTCGGTATTGAAATTTAACACCGCTGATTTTAACACCTACACCGCTTGGACTTACTACGTTGATTTTTTACAGGGTAGACGATATCTGTAATTTTGTAAAAGCTTTTTCAATAAAATATGAGAAACGTTTCCACCACATATTAGGTAGGGGAAATTCCGTTCTAATAATGCATTGAAATGTTCCTGAATTGTAAGCATGGAAAATGTATGAGAATCATACCCATGTGTGTATAGTAACCATTCATATATATTTAGAAAAATTCTCCAACAATTATGAATTTTGGTTTGATGATGCATTGAAATGTTCCTGAATTATTATAGAAACGGCAAAATATATGAGAATCATTTTCATGTGTGTATAGGAAGCATTCATATATATTAGGGTATGTCAAAAAAATCGACTGATGTTTTTTTTCAGAATGACCGAGGAATTCTGTCAGAGGATGTCAAAATGAAGTTTCTGTGAAAATATGAGCTCTTAATATTGATATTTAGAGGTCGCGAATCATAATTTTCTATCTTCCATTTAAATAACATGGGAAAAAAAAATTTTAAGCTAGGAATTTTATACCTCGGCAATGGCTAATTTTACAGATGAGCTCAGGATATATTTTTCTAGGTAATTAAACGCTCTACAAAAAAAGTCTCTTATCATTTTTTGATAAATTCGTCTGTTGAAAAGTTATTGGAGCTTGAAGTCAAATTTATAGTAAATATCGAGATTTTTTTGCTTTCTTGGCGAAACTATCAGACTTATCACAAAATGCCACAAGATCTTTTTTGTAAAGAATATTATCCCCTACAAATTACTTATTATAAACTTTTTTCAAATTCCGCATAACTTTCTAGTTATTTCCGTTTCAATATCAAGCTCTCAAAAAAAAAAAGTGTTCTGATCGATTATAAGAGCTTAACATTAAAATGTAAATAACTAAGAGTTTATGCGAAATTTAAGAAAACTTTATTCTAGATGATTTGTCGGAAATAAAATTTTCTACAAAAAAGATCTTATGACATTTTGTGATAAGTCTGATAGTTTCGCCGGAAAATTAAAAAGAACTCAAAATTTACTATAAATTTAACTTCAAGCTCCAATAACTTTTCAACAGACGAATTTATCGAAAAGTGATAAGAGACTTTTTTCGTAGAGCGTTTAATTCTCTACAAAGTATATTCTGAGCTCATCTGTACAATGAGCCACTGCCGAGGTATAAAATTTTAAGCTTAGAATTTTTTTTCCTATGTTATTCAAATAGAAAATAGAAAATTATGATTCGCGACCTCTAAATATCAATATTAAGAGCTCATATTTTCACAGAAACTTTATTTTGACATCCTCTGACAGAATTCCTCGGCCATTCGAAAAAAAAACATCAGTCGATTTTTTTGACACACCCTAATATATATATTATGGAAAATTCTCCTAAAATTGGAAAAAATGTTCTCACAAGTATGGAAACTATTTCCATTAGTATTAGGCCCATAATGTATGAGAACTAATCTTAATATTAGTTCTCATAACATATATAAAATTTCCATAATATATACAGAGAATATTCTCATATGTCTTTAGGAATTATTACTATATTAGTATGAAAATCATTTTCATTAGTACATAGAAATTTTTCCTATAATTCACATATATATATATATATATATATATATATATATATATATATATATATATATACAATCGGGGACATTAATTCGAGTAGGTTTCTAAGATTCGAGATTTATTGCCAACCTTAAATTTGGCGGTTTCTAAACTCTAAAATTTGAAAACCTTAAATTTTACCGTTTTTAAAATAAGCTAAACGTAAAAAATGATATCATAAGAATGAGAGAAACGTAAATAATGTCTAAAGTGAATTAAATTTATAGCTAAATATAATATAAAAAATGACAGCTAAATGTAAATAAAAAACTCTAAAAGTAAATTAATTTTTAAAATCAGCAGTTTAAAAAAAAAGCATTAATAAAATGTCACTCATCATAAAATTAGGGATTAAAAAAAAAGAATTATTAAAAATATTCCAAATTCAAAAGTAAATAAATGAAAAGTTTGAGCATCTAAAATAACGTCATATTAATATTTAGGTTATTTAAAATTCGGATCTTTAAAATTTGTATATCAATAAATATTGCCACTTTAAAACTTTACCGCTTGAATTCAGCCGATAGTAAATTTAATAATAATTAAATTTAGCCGTTCCTAAACTTATAAATTTGTAAAATCAGCCGATTCTAAATCTGGCGATTTATCAAATTAGTCTATTCGAAGCCTAGCTATTATCATATTAATGTAATTAAATTTAATGAATAATTACAATATTTTTTAAAATTTTCTATTTAAATAGTATGAACGTAATTATAAATTAGTAAAGATATATAAAAGCCAGTTCTATTCGAGTTAAAAAAAAATTAACTTGCTTTAAGAAATATAATTTTAAAACGATATAATATTTTTGAATAAATTCATCTTTTGGAGTTGAGCTAAAAAATTTCATCATGCTACTCGAGCAAAGTAAATTTTACTTAACTCAAATAATAATTTCAAGTTCAATCATTTTTATGCCCAATGAAAAATAATGAAGTTATAATTATTTTTATGGTTTAAGGATTCCATTTCTTACATATTCTTATATTAAAATTATGAGATATATATTACATTGAGGTGCTTTTAACATTTGTAGAGTAATTTTGTAAACTCTTTTTTAGCTCAACTCCAAAAGATGAATTTATTCGAAAATATTAAATTGGTTTAAAATTATATTTCGTAAAGCAAGTTAATTCTTTTTTAACTTGAATAGAACTGGTTTTCATATATCTTTACTAATTTATAATTACGTTCATACTATTTAAATAGAAAATTTTAAAAAATATTGTAATTATTCATTAAATTTAATTACATTAATATGATAATAGCTAGGCTTCGAATAGACTAATTTGATAAATCGCCAGATTTAGAATCGGCTGATTTTACAAATTTATAAGTTTAGGAACGGCTAAATTTAATTATTATTAAATTTACTATCGGCTGAATTCAAGCGGTAAAGTTTTAAAGTGGCAATATTTATTGATATACAAATTTTAAAGATCCGAATTTTAAATAACCTAAATATTAATATGACGTTATTTTAGATGCTCAAACTTTTCATTTATTTACTTTTGAATTTGGAATATTTTTAATAATTCTTTTTTTTTAATCCCCTAATTTTATGATGAGTGACATTTTATTAATGCTTTTTTTTTAAACTGCTGATTTTAAAAATTAATTTACTTTTAGAGTTTTTTATTTACATTTAGCTGTCATTTTTTATATTATATTTAGCTATAAATTTAATTCACTTTAGACATTATTTACGTTTCTCTCATTCTTATGATATCATTTTTTACGTTTAGCTTATTTTAAAAACGGTAAAATTTAAGGTTTTCAAATTTTAGAGTTTAGAAACCGCCAAATTTAAGGTTGGCAATAAATCTCGAATCTTAGAAACCTACTCGAATTAATGTCCCCGATTGTATATATATATATATATATCCGTATAGATACTTTTGTTTTATTTTTTTTTTTTGTGCGCAGAAACCTTTTATTTTATAAAACTATATAAAATGAATCTCGTGTGCGAACTCTTCCTTTCACATGTTCATGCCTCAGTTCAAGTTCCAAATGCCATTGCAAACATCACTCGAGCCAAAATAACGCGCATTCAAGCATACATTTACACTAGATTTACATTCCCTCATCATAAAAAGATAAATAAAAAAACTATTTTTTCTAGATAAATTAATAAAATTGAACGAATGGTGTTTATGACACGAAAAATAAAACAAAATAAAATTTTATGATGAATAAAAATGACAAGATAAAAAATGTTAATAAATTACAATAAAATGTTTAAACTTATTCGCCTGGGAACTTTATTCATAAATCTTTTTTAAAAATAGGGTAGCTAGTAACTAATTTTCATGTGTCTACGACAACACACGAGGAATATTTTTTTAAATGAAAAATGTTATTTTTTAAATTATTTAAGTGATATAGGTGGAGTATGTGCGATAGTGAATTGGGTCAACGGATACTTATAAATATATAGATATTAAATTATTACACGTGGGCAAAAGGTTAATTTTTTAACGAATTAGTGGTTTTTAAAAATATAAGTCTATTATTGTATGTAATATTAGTGGCGCTATACTAAGAAGGTTTATTTAAAGCGGAAACGATAGTTTATATTTATTGGTTCGATCGACGACGTGTTACATATGCAATCGATAACCAATGATGGTCGAGTGTGCGGTACAAGCATTCTCTGATGATTAAATAATGGAAAGAGCGTCAATATACAAGCTTTCGCGGTCCTATCTTTACATATATCTATATATATCTACGTACACACATGGTGCATTAATTTAACTGATTGCTTGTTCATCAACAGTATTAATTATTTACTTCACAGGATATTTTTATTAATAATCAAATATTTATTATTCATTATCACAATTTAATTTGATATTTTCAAAATTTTATTTATTTATTTATTTAAAGTCCCTGAGAGCGAGTGATAAATTCAAACTGCGACTTGCTATTTACTGGTGTTAAAAAATACCAAGTCATTTTTCAAAAATTTCACGTCACGTTTTAGGTGACAGTTAAAATTGAAAGAAAAAAATTTGTTGATATTTGTAACCATTGAGAAGAATTAACAAGAAAGTTTGCGTGAGGAGAAGACTATTGTCAGCTTTCGGAGCAGGAAACGAAAAAAAATTTTGTACATTAACTAAAGTAATTAGCGCACTTTTTTATTACATGACTAATTTATTTACTGAGACGCATTTTTTTTAGTTGATCCGTGGAAAATTTCTTTATTAATTACTGGGATTAATTAGCGCCCGAATAATTTAAGTGTCTGCACGGAGAAAAAAAATTTTGTTCTGAGAAGTATACTGTATAGTTACAGTAACAATACGCAATAGTTATCTACTAGATTGTTACTACAACGATCTACTGTATCGTTCTGAGCCCTATCTGACACACGTTTGTAAATCTTTATCATTAATAAATAAATGATTAATAAATAATTTTGATTAAATAAAATAATTTATAAAACTGATTTATCATTTGCAGTCTAAATAAATTTAAAATATAAATATAAATATATCTTTTCATTTTTGAGGTTATATATATAAATATTTAAATATAATATAAATTTAATTAATTAAATTAATATAAATTGATTTTTACATAATCTTCACAATTGAAATATAGAGCAGTTTTATTAGATTGATCATTAGGTAAATAATCAGTAAAGTTATAGATAGTTAACAAATTTAAAAAAAATGAACTCGAATTGTTATATTTGAAAATAGGCGCCAAAATGGATGTTTAATTAGGTTAGACGATGGCGTGTGAGATGACGATTACAGAAAGTCGTATAGGGCTCACAGCTATCTAATAGATAGTTACAGGAACGATACGATATTTTTCCCATAAGTATACGTATCATTGTGGTAACAATCTACGAGTTGCTATACTTTAGATCGTTCGAGGAACAATATTTTTTTCCATGTGCTAAAATTACTAGAAATTTTTTTTGCGACCATCTTACGGCACTAAATAATTTTTCATATTTTCAATAAAACTTTATCATTCTGACCTTGATAAATTATTGGCATTTCCAAAAAAAAACTAATGCAAAATTCAAATAAATTTTGAATTAATGTTATAAAATAAATTTGATAAATCCCTTGTAATCTAGTAGGAGAAATGTTTTAAATATTTTACCTATCACACAATTTTCCGATTTTCCAATAAATTTTATCTCAAAAGGAAGCATCAGTATCCCCAGATTTTTTGACCCCTTAAACTCCGCGCCCTTCAATAATTTTTATTCTTTTTTTTGTGTCAAAAAAAATTCAACACCGGGTTATTGGAGCAGGGTGATGACTAAGGGCCACTATTAAATTACTTAATAAATTTTGAACACCGATAAAAATAATTATTTCCGGATATCAGCGGTCATCAATCAAAAATTTATTACTTTTAATTTAGTAGAGAAAATAAAATTTTTTACGAGCAAAACATAAAATTTAGGGTAAAAAAAATGAGTTAATGAAATAATGATAAATAACTCTTACCTCGGTATCATTCCACCACATGTGTAATCGATAATTCCTGAGAACTGCTGGATTGTCATTGATATGGTCGACAGCAAGCTTAACAGAGGGCATTACCCCACGTCCAATGTGACTTTCAGGCACGTGCCTGCCATAGGGAAAAAACCCAGCGATATAAACATCCCGTCGTTTAACGCCGCCAAGATTTATTGGTTTTTGTCCCCCGCAGAGTAAAATCGCATCTAAACAAAGAACAATACCGATACCAAGTGCCGCCCCTTTCAGTCGTAGCAGCAGTAAACAACAAAAGTGGGGCTGGTTTTGTCTTTGGCGATGACCAGGGTAATCGATACCTCGACCAATCATTTTTTACAGATCTTTAGATTTTTTTATCCACCACCATAGACCCTCTACCCTCACCACTTCCTTCCGCACCTTCACTTGCACCCTCACTCTTCCGGTTTTATAACAGTGGTAACACCAGCATTAACCGCCGCCGCCACTGCCACCACCAGCACCATCACCATCAGCTCTTAAGTCCGATTAATCTCACCGCAACGGCATCCCTTTACCCTTCTTCCGTCCCAGCCCTCGGCCTTGTCCCTCAAAGCTTTTCATTTCCCTCGAAAAAATCTAAAAGACCCAACGAAATCCCCTATCGCAAAACACACGCGGTCAACCCTCGTCTCATTATCACTATGTAACACTCACGGCTACTATCACTACTATATATTTTCACTCACTATTGAATCATCTCATTTTATTTGTTACTCTATCAAATATTATTTTTATTTTTCGGACTCTTTACTGTTTATTTATTTAATTGCCGTATTTATGAGACAAATAAATTTAAATTAAAATAATGCTTTACTTTTATGCATATTGATGTCATGATGTTGACGGCAATCATCCGCAGTCACCATCGATCCAATCATCT
This sequence comes from Microplitis manilae, assembly GCA_030273425.1. Classification (NCBI taxonomy): domain Eukaryota; kingdom Metazoa; phylum Arthropoda; class Insecta; order Hymenoptera; family Braconidae; genus Microplitis; species Microplitis manilae. The sequence goes on along the minus strand of CP092730.1, from coordinate 16,417,783 downwards.
GCCACCGAGATCGACCTGAAAGTCAAAAAAATAAAAATCATGACAATAGTTTTAGATTTTTGAAAACCAGATTATCAACAAAAAAAAAAAATAACAAGTAATAGATGTGATAGTAAAAATAACAATGGATATTTATACTTGTAAAAGAATAAAAAATATGACGACTTATGCTAGCTGGATTGTTACGGTCACTGTGGCGCGATTGGGATAAAAATAAAAAATGAATAAACAAAACAAAACGCAAAAGGTATTCTCGCACTATTCAGTACAAAAAATAAAAAAAAAAAAATAGAAAGGAAAACAAAAAATAAAAAGCCGATATAGGATCGGGTGTCAAGCGTAACTTGATTTGAATAGCGGTCCGTTTTAAAGCTGAACCGTTCAACTAACAGTCTGCAGACTCAATTTTTGGTTTTAAAATATATATTTTATAAATTTTATGCCAATTCTATGTTGTTAATATTCGAGAGAATAATATACTAGTGATATTATTTATATATATATATGTGTTGCATTTGAATAACGTGCGCATCGATGAGTGGAATTTCAGTCGATTGATCAATAAATGTATTTTTATGTATATATATATATATATATATATATTTCATTTATTGACTTCATACTGATGTATAATTCTATCATATTTATACTGACTATTAAACCAAAAATTGATTAATTGTAAAAAAAAAAAAAAGAAAAAAAATGTAGGGATGGGAGGAGCAAAAGAGGGTACTTAAGGAAATACCAAGTTTTCGAGGACTCAAATACACTAAATCTTTTTTTTTTAATGATATTCAAAGTAAATAGAAAAAATTTTCAGTTACCGTTAAAAAAAAAATTTTTCATTTTTGCGGGCAAAATGGGGTACCCCCTAAAAAAGTAAAAAAAAAATTCTGGATTTTAAATGAATTTGATTTAGTGAAACTTTTTTGCAAGTAATTTACATAAAGAAAAATTATATTTTACATGATTATTGGGTACAAAAGAAAAACGAATTTTTAATATTTTTTATCATAAAACAAAAGTCATCAATATTTTTCAACTGACAATTGATTTTTGAAAAAGTTTAACAAAAAAAATTCAAAATAATGCTCAGTTATATTTGCAAAAGTGATTTTGGAATGATTAAAAGTCATTTAAAATATAAAATTTTTTTTTACAAAATTTTGGGGTACTTCCTTCTGCTCTTCCTTTCCCCTATGTTATTAAAAAATCACTAAAATAAAATATGACACAATAAAAAAAAGCTGTTTTTGACGTGATAATGATTGCAAAAAAAATTTCAATATTAATTATAAGTTAAGATTAAAATTTACTAGTCAATATACTTCATCAAACTTCTTCTCAGCTGTTTCAGTAGATGTAATGACTTATTAAAATTTATTGATAAACGATTAATTAAAATTTAACCTGGTTTTCACAACGATTGCGAGGTTTAAAAAAATTTGAAAAAAAAATTAATTGATAATTTTTTTTTTTCATGCTTGAGATTCATTTTACTATTTAGTATAAATTAATCCGAGTTTAATTAAATAATAGAGCAAAAAATACGTCTAGGTAATAATGACTACGTGAGAAAACGCAGAGCTCAGCTCTTATCTTTAAGCTAAAACTTAAAGCTTTTTAATGCGGACTGATTTTATCTCAGAATCTGTAGAAGTTAGAGTTTGAAAATAAATAAAGTTTTAGTTTCAAGTCTTACTTATGACAAATTTTTATTTAAATTACAATACGTGAGTAAATTTATAATTTTTAGTTAACATTTCAGCGAACCGAAAATTCAAAAATAAAAAGAAAAATTTCTTATTAGATTCGGGCATGGACTCAAACTCTTATGTAAACTTTTTTTGATCTCATCCACAAAAATATATTTTTTAGTCTCAATTTCAAATTTTTTTAACTCCTTTTTATGTTGATCTAAACTTTAGAAACTCACATAAGAGTCAGAAAATACTAAATCATTTATTTTTTTTATTCTTTAATTTTTAAAAGTTCCAACAAAGTTAAACTCAATGCAATAAATTCTCTCAAATATAAAAGTCAACTGTGATGAACGATTTCAAAAAAATTCCGTGACAAAAAATAAAATTTTTAACCACACAGTTAGAAATTTTTTGTATTTGTGTTAAAAAATTATTTGGTTAAATTTTTTGTGTTGATTTTTAACACAGAAATCTGTTAATTCAACACAAACCGCTTGTGTTACTTTACTTTAACAGATTTTTTATGTTAAATGATTAGAAAATATAGAATGTAAGACATTTCTTGTGTTATTCGAAAATTGACATAAAATTTGTGTTGTTTGACTAAACGTTCCCGCGCAATTCTTAATTACTATAACCAAGCAAAGCATTGTCTGCAGGGAAATTTGGATAATAATTTATTTACAATTAAATATATACATTTTACAATTAAATTTAGATAACTTTGATATCTTTTTGAACCGGTTCAATTGTTCGCTAAATTGGCATAAGTTCTACTAAGGTTAGATCAGTATACTTGAGTTGGTTAGGTTATGTGCTTATGTTAAATAGTTGATTTTTACACGAAAAATGTGTTAAATTTACACAAATGTTCCGTTAAATGTACACAAATTTTCTGTCAAAAGAACAGATTTTATGTGTTCAATTTTATTTAACATAAAATTTGTGTTAAAGATCAACACAAACGCAATGTGTTGAATTAACACAAAAATTTGTGTAGACCGTTTGCAACACACAATTTGTGTTGAACTTAACACAGAATTTCTAACTGTGCAGCTTATAAAAAAAAATAATATAAGTTTTTAAAAATATCCAATCAAAGTAAATTAAATAAAAAAAAAATAAAAAAAATTCCGAGCCTTTAATCGTAAATTAATAATGAACCAACCATAAAATGTAACAAAGTATCGCGTAAAACTCTACGAGCCCGATAATAGACAGCTTTACATTATCCATAAAAGTTTATTAGTCTCAAAAAAAAGTACCTCCATTTTTACTACGAGCATAATTTTCCCCCATATGCCATAAAAAAATTTTTCTACATAAAATATTAATTCACACTTGACACTGCGATGCCTCATCTCATTTTTACCGTTATCTATAGCGAGAGATTTAAATTTTAATTTAAAAAACAAAGTACTTTTATTAAAATAAAAATAAAAAAAATTAACAACACATATTTTATATTTATGATATTTGTCTTAAGTCTTTACTCAACTCTAAAATAAACTTATGAAGAATTAAATGATAATAATAATAAGAGCCAGCTGGCTATTCTCATGCCATTATTATTTTTTTTCCCACCCTCAACTTAAGTGTAACTGTAGAAGTAGCAAAACTAGAAGCTTGATTCGTCATTTAGCTAATAAAATGCAATAGGAGGATGGTTGCGGGATTTCCAAGGCTAAAAAGTGAGCCTTGGCACAGTAACATAATTGTAGAAAAGGATGCAGGTTAATAAAACATAAGAAAGAGAAAGAAAAGACAGGAGTAAGTGAGTAGTCTTGCGTGTAACGGCATGAAATCCAAGTAAGTAAAGTTACATAGGACTAAACTACCCTACTGAATACGATATATATATATTATAGTATACATATATATAACAATGGTCTAACAAAGTCGACGACGTGAACGTTAACACGCTAGACCGCTTACTACAACTGTTCAATGTTAAGACTAACCCTCAGCTCTACCTGTGTACTATCTGCGATATAATTTCTGGCTATGGTATATAAACATTTATAAATATATATGTATATACATATGTGGGTGCCTACATGTGTGTGTATTTTATGTGGCATAGAAGGTATGCAGCAACAAACGGGTCGATATACTCCCAAGAGAATCTCTACGATCTCTTCAGGGCTCTGAAAAGCGTCGCGGCGTGACTACAAACTGCCTCGGAACACGAACAGTGAATACGCGAAACCGCAAGTATTTCAAGGTTACCCGCGTGTGTCTGATTATAGACACCCGAGGGCATTTATACGACCACTGTCAACTTTTAATTAAGATACTCTTATTTGGCTATCATTTTATTACTTTGCTATTATACATGCATATATGTATACACTTATGAATATATGGATAGAGGTATGACTAAGTTATTTAAATTTGTGATTAAATGAGTTTAATTATTTATGCGAACGCAATTAGTATCTACTGTCACTATTTAATTATCTAATGTAATATTACTTGTTTATTATTAGTAGACTAGAAAAAAATTGCGGAGTAAACGCGGAGTGGATGACTTTTTATTTATTTAATTCCCTTGGAGTGAATTTCACCCGAAGGGGAGTTTCGGAGAATATTAATTATAAAAAAAATTACTAATATATGAGCTTAGGTCTTTGATGTTTTGACATTTATATTGAATACGGAAATAATTACGAGCTCCCTTTCCATATGAATTGTTTATTTGAGAAACCCCATAAGTCATGTTTTTTCGAAATTGGGTTTTTTGCATTTTTGGGATCTTTGGATCTCCCCCCATAGAAATTAATAAAAATATCCATCAAATCAGTGTTTAAAAAAAAATTAACGGGGTGACAGAAATTTTATTTTATTGAGAAACCCCATAAGTCAATGACTTGAGGTCGTTGGGTTAGATGGTTCGGTATCGTCGGCGATCTATACAATAGCAGGATAGTTATTTTTTTTTTTTTAATGGAAATTATGATCGGAAATTATTTTCACTGAACATTCTGAGGAATTCTAAACCCGTCAGAATATTTTACGAAATTCAATAAATGTCTCGGACTATTCAGAAAATTCTAGAATGTAAATCTGACAGTAGACTACGAAATTTTTTAATTTTCAGAAAAAGTATTTGAATTTTGTTAGACATTGGAATAATTTTAGAACCCACTAAAAAATAAAATAAACATTGAACAGTTTTAATTTAAATAATTTTAATTTTATGGATGAGAAAGTAAATATTATATTTAAAATTTACTTTCCTCGAATATCTTAACTCGAGATCTACAAATAAATTTCTATGTCTATATATACAATCTAACAATTTAATTTTAAAAATAACATTTTAAATTGAAATTTATGCAATCTCATAAAATAATTGCACAGAATAAAAAAACGTTATTTTTTTTATAAATTAAAAAAATCATTTCTCAAACGTCTGAAAATGTTATCATTCCAAGCTTCCGGGACATAAATCAACCCCTAGAGAAATTAACTCCATGTAAATTAAATAAACTTTTAATGTAATTAACAAAAATTTCTACTTGACTACTTTTCATTGATAATAATTTTAAAAAAAATTTAAATAAGCCGCCAATTAATATTCAAAAATTATGTCACCGAATTGAAAGAAAATCTAATATCCAAGCATCAGAAAATGTTGAGTCTGTTGTAGCATAAGTGCAACCGTACATTGTTCGATGATTGAAAGCATTGTTCCCATTTGTCACAGGTTTCTATTGCACACCAGCAGTAACACCAAAAAATTTGCTTACATTGATCGCACATTTAAAGCTTTGAATAAATTTTTTATCTAGTCTCCTTTCGATTCCTATTTTTCTATACATCAAACAACATTTATAAAAAAAAAAAATAAAAAAATTATCAAACCAAGCCACGTTAAAACGATAATTTAAACTCGAATCACAGAAACGTAATTGGAATTTTAAAAATTATATTTAACAATGAAATCTTTCAGCCAACGGATTATAAAAACTTGTGCATTATTCACTGGCAGCTTACATATGACTGAAAAAATTTTAATTACCCGACTGACATATGACTTTGACAGTTGACAGAAAGCCAAAGTATCAAGAAACCCACTGTCATAAAATAATTAATTTATAAATTATAATTAAAATAAAAAAATTCTATAATTATGTTTCATAGAGCCTCGTCTCAAAGGAGTTGTAAATCTCAGCTCATGTATAACCAGAATTAAATTAATTAATGTGTTTGCAAACATATGAATCAACATGCAGATTTACACAGAAAAAAATGCCCTGAGAAATTTTTTGCATAATGAATTGAAAAGTAGAATTTTCTTAAGCCAAGAGAAAATTTATCGGGCGCGAAAATTTGAATTTTAATTTCATAATTCAAAGTTTTTGTCCCGCCAGTAAATTTTTTTTGTGTACCAAAGAACCACAACTTGCTTTTCTAATTTAAAAATTTTTTTAAATGCTTGATGATTACAGAGCAATTACACGTGAATGAATACGATTTTGAATTTGAACTTTTGTCAGGGTGCAATAACGAAAGGATAATTTAAAATAAAAATAAAAGGTATAAAGTTTTCTTTATACAGACAATGACTTTTGAGTCGGTGAAATTCAGTGAAAAGGTATAAAGAAGATGGGTAAAATTTATAAGACATAAAAGACGTAAATTATAGGATGACGGAATGAAATGCCTATAGCTCGAGGGCGACAAGAAAACGGAAACGTTTTTCATTCCACCAACCAACCAACCAACCAACCAACGACCAACAGAGATGAAGAATTCATTTCACTTCCATCTTTTATTTTTATCTCTATCTTTCTCTCTTTTCTCATGCACACACTGTCCTATACACCAAAAAAATAATGTGTATTTATGCCCTCGGCTCTATATATCTACACACATATGGGTAAAGGGTATGTATAAAAAAAATATAAAAAAACCCAGAGTAATTACGCAGAGGCCAGTAACCTGTCAACGGAGATTCTGCACAACCATTTTTTTTTTTTTCCTTCTTCCCACACTTGACTGTTGATGACATGCTGCACCAAGGACATATCAGTGTAATGAACCTTGATTTAAGCATAACAATGGATGAATAAATTTGAATAGTGACTTTGATGCCGCAATACGTTTTTTTCTTTTAATAAACACTAATATTTTTTTATCGTTGATATTTATTATCAAAGGTGAGTTTATGAAGAATTATAAATTTAAATTAAAGGGTAGGTGCAGAGAGAATTTTATTTGATATTTTTTCGGTGGATATTTTAAATGTTTATTTAAAAATTTATTTAAATGTAAATGGTTTTTTTTTATGCAAATTATTATTTTTATATAATTGAAAGGTATATAAAGTGCTTTGTGGTCATTGAAAGCGACGTAGGGGGTGAGAGAAACGATTTCTGTGTGTAGATTGACAGAGAAATAAAATGGAAGATGGGGAGGGGGAAAGGTGAGTATGTATTAAAATTAAACGGAAACGACGACTGTACGAGCAGTAGTGATGATAATCGTGTGCTTTAGGTGGGACTCTGAACATTATGGTAATTGCTAATTGAGTCTGCCAACGATTTCCAGACAGTCGAGGACGCAAGAGAACGCGAGGCGAGTAGTAGGTCAAAATCGATAACAAGAGCAGTGTCTCAGCTGGTTCAGTTGTACACGGACGGTTTAGTGCCCACCCACTGAATCATTATTTCTCATTTTTCTTTTCTTATGGTTTTATATTTATTTTCGTTTTTTTTTTTTTTTACAAGGAATCAAGACGAGTGAGTTGTCAGAGAGGAAGTGAAGTTTGAAATGAATTTAAAGATCTACATTTATATCCTGAAATTTTTTTCACGCCTTCAAAATTACATTCTTATTTACTTTTTAGTTGACAATAATTTAGTATTAATGTTCATCGCGAATAAAAATATATGAAGACTGTATTTATGTTTGATGTTGAAGGTTTGAATTGTTTTTTAAAAATGTTTGTTATTGCGAGCCGCTTAAACGTTTGCCGATGGCCGGCGTAAACTTTAGTATTGATTTGTGCAAGAGTGCTCTTTTTTCCATTACGCGTTACACTTGTACATGTCGCTGACTATATTTTATATAAATATACATAAAAATAAATACGAATGATATGTTGTAAATTTTTTAGTTGGATTTGTCGATAAGCGCTTGACAATTATTGTGTTTGTTCAATAAATTCATTATTTATTAACCTGACGAAAATTATCTGTACACCGGTAATTAAAAAGCAGCGAGAAATTTTTTAAACTCTGGCTTTGTAATAAACATACTGACAATAAACATTTAAAATAAATAAATCAACAACAATAATAATGAATAATTGCTCCAAATATAAAATACCTTTAGTGTAGTAAATAATAATGATAATAAAAATAATAATAACATAGGGCAGAAATCTTACGGCGAATTTAAAGGCTGCGATTGAGTTTTTCAAGCTCGAGTAATTCACGAAATAGCCGTACCAATAGTTATAATGATCAACATCGCGAATCTTGTTGATGCAATTACCCTTCCACCCACAAAAAATTTAAAACTCATCCGATAATTTTAATTTTCAACCCCGGGTTTTAAAAAAATATCAGTAATTAAATCTTTTTAATTTTTTTCAAATTTAAAAAATATATAAAAAAACACATCAAAATATTAAAAATTCTCAATATATACAATAAAGATCCTTCTCGAATCATATATATCATTGTACTATTTGAAATTTTTGATTTATATTTATATATATATTTTTTTTCATTCATTTCTTATAGGTCAGCTCGACTACTTTTTCAACAACATTCTATACATATATATGTCAGGTATACCTTTTACCTAAGGAAATTTTCTGGCCAACAGCCAAACATATATATATATATATATATATATATATATATATATATATATATATATATATATATATATATATTTATATATAAACACAAAACGTTTCTATTCGTTTGTATTGCGTTTATCTGTCGTTCTTATGTGCTTCCTTCCTTCCTTTCCCAAGGTAAGCTTGTCTACGAGAAAATTGCGAGCAAACTCCTGCACAAACATACACACAAATTCGCACACAACACACACTTACACAAACATACATATGAGTTGCACAAATCTACAAATAAGAAAAATAAATAACATGACCTTCCAGACGAAGCTCGGAAAAATTAACTATCTCTTACCAATAACTTTTTAATAAAAAAAATCTATAAACCATCATATATATATGTATATAGATATAGATATATAAGAGGAACAATAGAATAAAGTGTATGATGAAAAAATTCAGCGGCTACTTGACTCGATTACCTTGGGATTTAAATTTACGAGGATAAATTTGAACAAAACGGATAAATCAAGTGCTGGTGATTAAGGCGAGCCACTTGATGAAGGAAAATAGTTTAAGTATTTAAAAAAAAAAAAAAAATACGTAAATACCTTGTCTGTACTTTATCGATTATAAATGAGCTTTAATATTATATAAAGAGAAAATATTGTATTATACAATATCTTTAGCTTCCAGAATTTTTTCAGCCTCATTATCGATGCTTTAGTGCTTTCCAGTAAAAATATAAAAAAAAAAAAGAGATAAAAACTTAAAAATATTAAATTTATTAAACTAAATAAAAGTCAATCACGACAAGTTTAAATATATAACGCGAATCAATATAATAAAAAAATGCGAAAATATAAAAATAAATGTTAAAAAACTAGTAATTAAAATTTTATGAATAAATATGAAATTCGTGTATTTACAGTAGTCAAATAAATATGACTAATGAATGTCGATGTAAATAATAAATAAAATAAAATTTTACGAGGAATAAAAAATAGTAGGATTTTTTTTTTATTAAAATTCCCTAGAGTAACAACAATTGTTGGCGTTTAATTTATAAGTGTTAAACTCACGACATGAGCAATTATCGGGCGTTAAAATTCAATTGGAAACGATGAATACAAACGTTTGTATCGGAGTGAAGGGCTACGAGGAGTGGAAAGGGAAAAGGTATACAGGGTATATGAGGGTCACTACTGCAAAGTTGTTTCGTTGCCATATCCGGTAGCAATACTAGGATAGAATAGGAGCAGAATAGTCCAGAGAATCAGTTGTAGCACTCGTAATAGTAATAGGAGAGGAAGCAAATGAATCGAAGCTTCGAGACTAACGAGCCGAATAGGAATCCCAAATCGAGTCATTAGTCATCATTTACACGGTCGGTCATAACGATGACATTTGTTCTATCTATATGTATATTTTATATATATATGTACATGAATATGTGTAGTTAGACATTTAAACATTACTCTTTGGTTAGAAATATTACATTGTAACGTTCATCAACCGACAACATATATATACATTTATCTATTAATTCAAGTCACATGTTCACGATACACGCAATACAAACCACTTTGATTAATTACCTCTGCAATTACATAAGTAGTAATTGATGGAAATAGAAAAAGTGGGACGAAATATGACACTTTTTTTTTCTGAGATACACAGTTAGAAATTTTTTGAATTTGTGTTAAAAAATTATTTGGTTAAATTTTTTGTGTTGATTTTTAACACAAAAATCTGTTAATTCAACACAAACCATTTGTGTTACTTTACTTTAACAGATTTTTTATGTTAAATGATAAAAAATTATAGAATGTAAGACCTTTCATTTGTTATTCGAAAATTGACACAAAATTTGTGTTGTTTGACTAAACGTTCCCGCGCAATTCTTAATTACTATAACCAAGCAAAGCATTGTCTGCAGGGAAATTTGGATTATAATTTATTTACAATTAAATATATACATTTTACAATTAAATTTAGATAACTTTGATATCTTTTTGAACCGGTTCAATTGTTCGCTAAATTGACATAAGTTCTACTAAGGGTAGATCAGTATACTTGAGTTGGTTAGGTTATGTGCTTATGTTTATTAGTTGATTTTATCACGAAAAATGTGTTAAATTTACACAAATGTTCCGTTAAATGTACACAAATTTTCTGACAAAAGAACAGATTTTATGTGTTCAATTTTATTTAACATAAAATTTGTGTTAAAGATCAACACAAACGCAATGTGTTGAATTAACACAAAAATTTGTGTAGACCGTTTGCAACACACAATTTGTGTTGAACTTAACACAAAACTTCTAACTGTGTAAATAAAAAGTAATTAATAATTTATTTACTAAAAAAAAATAAAATTTGAAATTGTTAGATGTTGGAGCATAAAAAATATTTAATAGTGTATACAAAAAAAATTTTGTTAAAAAATAGCAGCAATTTTTCATGGAGTTTCCTTGCTGAATACGTGGGTGATAGAAAATTTATATGACGTCACGATTTAGAGAAAAAAAGAGAATCAAGTTTTAAAATAACGTGAATTTTTTTAATATTTTTGAACGACATACTTTATGAATCCGGGATTATTAATTTTTTTTTATAAAATTTTGGGATTTATTTTTTAACAAGGTAAGAAGAGTTTGAACTATTGAACTGTCGCGGATTAATAATAAATGTAGTTTGATAACGGATTAGCGTTTTAAAAAGGCATGGCATTTGGAATCGATTATTCTAATTTTGCGAGGCAATGAAGCTCTAAATTATGTTAATAATAAATGGGGGCTAGAAAACCTAATGATGATAATTTTTAAAATATTTTTGGTGAAAAATAAAAAATAAAGAACGTACTTCGACTTCAGTAAATGTGATTTGTTAGCAAGTAAAAGGTTTGAGCTTTAATTTCGATGTGCAACGATGTAGAACGTGTGTCATGTTCACTTAAAATCGGTGATTGAAGAGCACCTAAAATGTCTATTTTAGTAAATTCACAACTAGATAACTGAAAATTTTTACTTTATGGAAAATTTTGACGTACGACATTGTTTTTAGTGAATTAAAAATATCGACAATTTTTAAATCTATTTTTAGTTCACATAAATAGAGTTTTGTTAAAAAATCGTTTATTCAATAAAGTAAAAAATTAACAATTATACAAAAGCATCCTTCAGATTTTGGTTCACATGTCACCAGTTCATGACAAATTTTTTTTTCATCTTCAAAATTTTCGTCAAAATTTTTTACACGAATTTTTTTTTTTTCATAAATTTAACAAGATAATTAAATTTAAATAAAAACTCACTGATTCCAAAAGAGGATTTTTTTTTATGAAAAAAAAATTCATAAAAACTTCAAAGCTAGTTTTGCCGTAGGCTAAAATTTAAATTCAAAAAATTTTCGTACACCGAACATGAAACGTATTTCTGTATAGTGACGGAAATTTTTAATTATTAATAGCAAATTCCAAAAAAATTTTTTCAAAAAAATTAGAAAATTAATTAGTGAAAAAAAAATATTTAAATTAATTTTTTGCAACTAAAAACTTTGATAAGTGATAAGTAACAAAATTTCAAATTTTGGGTGGTATAATTTGACGTTTAATAATAATTTGAATAGATGATAAAATCAATGATAAACTACGAGTTCACATGTGTACATGGAAATTATTGTTAAACATATTAGGTAAATGAGGTTAGTTGGTTAATTTTGAGAACGACAAACCCCAAACACCAACAGTGTGTGTTGTGTATACACAAAGCGTGTGCGAAATACTTTGGCAGTTTTGAGTTTACTCAAAGGCTCTCTTAATGAGATTGACTGCTGGTAGTGATGTTGCAACTGCTTTTACTCCAGGGTTAGATGTACAATTTTAGTGGTATTGCTGCCTGAATGTTACGAGCTTTTCGACTACACAACCAACCGCCAAATAAGAGAAAATAAATAAAAACTAAAAATACCTACTGAGTAATAAAAGAGAAAAAAAGTTTACAGAGAAAGACAAACAAAAGATAACGGATCGCACTGAGGGTTCTCGAGCCGGTAGTTGCTCGAGGAAAAACAAAAAAAAAATTTTTTTTTAAACAAAATTTTCACGAGTGCACGTAAATCATGAAATTCAACGGCTCGAGTACTTTTAACGTGTGAAAAGGCTTTTATTGTATACAATACTCCTTTACAAACAATGCTGTCATTTACGGGCATGATTGCAAATATAGTTTTTATTTTATCATCGATAGTTTCTGACACACTGACATTATCATTACTTTTAATTATTCATTTATAGGCGTCGGGGTCGGAGAAGAGGGGGCAAAACGGTACACCAAAAATTTTAATTTGAAAAAAAATTTTTTTTAACGTTTTTTAAAAATTCCAAAATGACTTTTGTAAATATAATGAAGCGTCATTTTGAATTTTTTTTTTGTTATACTTTTTTAAAAATCGACTGAGTTAATAAATGTTAGTGACTTGTCGAGTGTCTAATTTCAAAATACAGTAAAAAAAATTTTTCAAAATCAATTTTTTAGTATTTTTAGTTCTGGTGAAGCCTTTTGGACATGATTCAAATATTTCGAAAATTCTATTTCTGTCAGCTACAATTTTGAAATTGGGCAGCAGTTGTTTTTTGATATGAACTATTAAAAATTTTTTTTCTTAATTTGTATCCAATAATTACACTGTAAAAAATTAGCGAGCTCGCGGACTGAGTCACTCCGAAGAAAAGTTTAATTTAATATTGAAACTTCTTGTCGGAGTAAAATTCCTTCTTAAAAACAGTTCATTTTAATACAAAAACCTCCGAGTGAATTCAGATTGAATTAAAATCCAAATTCACTCCCAATTTTTCACAGCGTATGTAAAATATAATTTTTCTTAATGTAAATTACTTACAAAAATATTTAATTTAATCACGATACTAAATTTGGCCGACGTCTAATCTTTGGATTTTTTTAAGAACGATAAAATACAAAAAAAAAATATTTTAAATAATTGCACTTATAGATTTTTTAATTTTCTACATGTGCATATTTTTAGATTTTTTTTTTTTTTTGTAATTAATTAGTAGAAAAAAAAATTCAAAAATTACCAACTTCAGGATCATATTTAATCAAACTTATTTAATATCCACAATTTTTTTTTCAACTTTCTTAGGGGGTGCATTTTGCCCGCAAAAATGAAAATTTTTCTTTTAACAGCAACTGAATCCTTAAGTATTCCTTCTTGCCCCCCCCCCCTAAATCAATATTTTTTTTTTCATTAATTATTAACTCCACTAAAATTTATTAAACTTTAAGTGATCAGATTATAAAAGGATTCAAAAAAAAAAATTTATTCATTTTAAATAAATGAAATTATAAAAAAAAAAAAGTTGATGAAAATTTAAAAAATTCAATGCAAAAATTAACCAACGAAATTTAAATATTAAAATCTCTATTAAAAACGGAATTAACTGAGATGATTTATAGTTAAAATAAAATAGTACTTTTAATTGACGAGCTAAAAATATGAAAAAAAAACAAACAGTTAAATATGTTTTTAAAAGAAATAATTTCTTGTTTTTATTTTTAATTGTAAGCTAAAGGTCGAGAGCAGGTTTAAGTATAAACGGTCGATATTGTCGATGAAAATTGTCGCGTGCTTATGCCCTTGTCTCAATGCATGTGTTAACACGCTTACATACATTCTTTTATTATTATCATTATTATTGTATTTTTTTTTAATAATATTAATATTATTATTATTGTTATTATTATTATTATTATTATTTTCTATTCTCCATTCAAACCTCTACGTAGTTTGTATTATTCAGAATATCGCACAAAGCCGTTTGATATTTTTTTTTCTTTAAATAATTGAAAGCATAATGAAATAAAAATATTAAAACTTTGAATTTTTTTTTAAATTCAATAAATAATTCCATTAAAAAAAAAAATGAACTATATAAAATTTAAATTTGAAGTAGCTTTGAATTAAAATATAAAAATAAAAGCTAGGTTGATAAATTATTAAAAGCAAGAGAAGGCCATTGTAAAATGTCGTGAAGTAAAATAGGACGTAAAATTTGAAATAAAAAAAATTTAAGACAAAGGAAAAAAAATGTAGGTAAAAAAAATAAATAAAAAAAGTTTTAAGTACAAAGAATAAGACAAATGAGAAAAAAATAAGTACTCACTCGGTCAGTAGCGTCTTGTATAGCGCGGTCGATGCGAATAAGGGGTTGTAGAGGTCGCACAGACTGCCGCGTTCAAGTAGTCCAACAACGCGTTTCGTCCTCCTCGTGTCATATTTTTTCCTCATAATCCAGTATGATCCAACTTAAGCCTCCTCTCCCTCTTGTAACATCAACATCATACACTATCCTTATTATAAATCATTTAAAATAAAAATACCAAACAAAAATATAAATTTTAAATTTAAATTCACGTCTACTTCCCCTCGTTTTTCATTTCGAGGGTGTGCCACTTAATTTTTAAATTAATTATTCAAACCATCATTAATTATTCCAATTCAAAATTAATTATTTCATAATTACCCATAAATTATTAATTACCAAAAATTTACCCATGACTAATTTATTAATTTAAAAAATTAAAAATTACAAATAAAATAATTAAACGGCAGTATAAACTCGCGCGATAAGACGTGTGACGACAGTGGTGGGTATTAACGCCGGGAAACTTGTCGCGGCAAGAGTTAGAATAAGCGTGACGACTTGGACAAGTAAGTAGTACAGCCACGGAGGAGACCCGACACGACGAGTCCGGCGAACGCGACGCGAATGAGGGTTTGGTCCTGCGCAGCAGCGCCAAACGGTTACCGGCCGAAGCTTTGAGGATAGTTAAGCTCAAACTCCAAGCTCAACCAGCTACCCTACAGCCCTACTCAATCCTCTACCTCCACAATATATCTATACATTTACATATACCACCATCTCTTTCTTACTTTTCAACATTATCTCTCTTACTCCCTTTGCTACTTTACTCCCTCTGTCTTTATTTTACGCATAAACCCTGTCTCCCTCAAACTCGACATGCTTTCTATCTTGTTCATATACTCTATCTCGCTTACTCCTCTACTATGTATTACACTTTACACAACTTACCCTCATATATATATATATATATATATATACATAGAAATGTACTGTTTCACTTACACTGAAAGATTACATATAAATATCATTCTCTAACTCATTGCATACTATGTCTCTTCCACTTATATACATATATATTTATGTATATGTATATAAACTATACACTAGTTCATCTTCACTAACAAATGTGAGTTTTACATCCGTCTCTTTCCGTCACCAACGCAATGCTCGTGGCCGGGCTGTGCTGAAGCTCAACACAGACAATACAGCTAAACATTTATGAGAGGGTAAAAGGGAGTTTAACATGTAGTATGTACTACATATGTACATATATATATACATATATGTGCGTGCGTGTCTAATGCTAGACTAGACTCCAGAACACACGCACACTAGTACAGTGGAATAGAGAAGAAAACTCACCGCTATCATGTGTGCAGTGCGTGCGATACGAGCCCGGTTACACTATCGGCTCATCACACGCTCTATACAGTGATAAAAAAAATAAAGCTTCCGAAACCGTTGACAATAGGTGTGGTACAAAGACGCCGAATCATTTATAAATAGTTATTTTTTTTTTTTCTCTAGTGTTATTATTATTTAGTAAAAAAAGTGAAAAAATGAAATAATGAAAAAGCCTGCGGTTTATATGTCTTGAGACTAAAGTTTGTATAGATGTCATGCTCGTTTTTTTATGTTCCAAATGCTGGGTGAGTTGCATACCGTGCTCGACATTTATCACACTAGGTCACAACCGCTGGTGCGAAAATTTGAACACTTGTTTTTGTTTTATATACTGGGTGAATGTATGAGTGTATGGTGTGAAAAAAGGTGTGAGTATAGAATGTAAAGTATGTTGTTTATAAAGAATCAAGTTAACATCACAGATGCAAAGTGGACCATTTGGCAATGACAATTGCCGGTTTAGGTTTTGAGATGAAACTCCCAGCGCTGGGTCGCTGGGTCATCGGATCGGAGGCTGATGGTGTACTGCTGCTGCTACTGCTACTACTACTACTGGTTCTCTGGTTCTGGGTTATACCAGGATACTGCTCTTGGTATCCCGGGTCAACCAATACCAAAGTAGTCACGCCCGTTACGTGTCAGACGTCCAATATCGGTGAATCGGACCGAGAGCTTATGCACTTCTGCCGCGGTATTTACTTCTGTATAAGCTGTTATATATTTATATGTATGTATATATATGTCATCTGTGTCACTTTATTGTGCGCTTCCTTTTTCTCGCTCTTTATTTTCCTCTCAATGTCCAACATTGAAAGAAAAAATTATCACTTCAAAGGAAACGCTCAATGTCATAAACTTTTAGTATATATATGATATTAGATTCAGCTTTTATTTATTTATCGCTCTTTCAATAAATCTTTTAAACTTTTTTTTTTCTTGTTTTTGTATAATTTTAGTTGATTATTTAAAATTTTTAAATAAAAATTACATTAATTATGCGACAGACTTTAATTATTTAATTCGCTTCGAATTGAAGAAATTTTTGAAATTTTTCAATGACAATACAATCGAAGTACACGGAGAAAAAAGTATAGTAAAAATTACAATACTATAGTAAAATTTACTAACAGATATGAAAAAATACATTCTGTATTGTAATTATTACTAAACGTTTAGTAAAATTTACTAGTTAGTAATAATTACATAATAAGATATTAAAAATTACTATGCGTAATGTACTTTTTGCTAAGACGATTACATTTTTTACTATTTGTATAGTAAGTTTTACTACAAGTACTATTAATAAATACAAATTTAAGAAAGTTAATTTTCTAATACAATATAGGATTTGTAACTATACAAAATATCAAAAATTACTATACACGGAAAGAAAATTATAGGGAGTATTCCTTTGCATTATAGGAATGGTCCCTATAATAGTATAGGAATTGTACCCATACTATTATAGGAACCAACCCTATACCATAATGGGAACCATTCCTATAATATTATGAAAATGGGAATAGCTCCTATAATTATAGAAATGGTTCCTATAATTATAGGAACTATTCCTATAATAGTATAGGAACCATTCCTATATTATTATAGGAACCATTCCTATAATATTATAGTAACTATTCCTATAATATTATAGGAACTATTTCTATAATAGTATAGGAACCATTCCTATAATATTATAGTAACTATTCCTATAATATTATAGTAACTATTCCTATAATATTATAGGAACTATTTCTATAATAGTATAGGAACCATTCCTATAATATTATGAAAATGGGAATAGTTCCTATAATTATAGGAATGGTTCCTATAATTATAGGAATGGTTCCTATAATTATAGGAATGGTTCCTATAATTATAGGAATGGTCCCTATAATATTATAGGAACTATTCCTATAACAGTATAGGAACTATTCCTGTACTATTATCGGAACTATTCTTATAATAGTATAGGAACCATTCCTATAAATTATAGGAACCATTCCTATAATATTGTAGGAACCATTCCTGTAATATTGTAGGAACCATTCCCATAAATTATAGGAACCATTCCTATAATTATAGGAACTATTCCCATAATGGTATAAGTATCATTTCCATAATTATAGGAACTATTCCTATAATTATGAGTAATATTCCCATATCTATAGAACGTGTTCCCATAATTTATGGTCGTCATTCCTATACTGGTATAGGATGAAATTTCACAAAATTATAGGAACCATTCCCATAATTTTCTTTCCGTGTACGCAATGTATTTTTTGCTAACACGATTATATTTTTTTACTATCTGTATAGTAAATTCTACTATGTATAGATAAAATTAAAAGTTGGTGGGGATAGCATATACAAATATGTATAACAAGTTCTAAAGCTTTTGTCCAAAGGAGACATCGGGCCGTCAGACATAGGGAAGGACTCGCGCGCGGGAGATCAGGGTTCGAATCTCGGTTGAAACACAAGTGATATTTTAAAAAAAAAAAAATCGACACCAACACCAATACAGATGACATAAATAACAATAACAATCGAAATGATAGCAATAATAATAAAAAGTTAAAAGCCAATAAAAATTTAATTTTATTTTTTTCCATTTTAATATAGTAAAATTTACTAAACGAGATAGTAAAATTTACTAAACAGGGATAGTAAAATTTACTAAATATAACTAAAAATGAATATGCAATATAGGAGATTTTCCATAGCCAGTATATGAGAAATTATTGAACGACTTGTAAAATAAGCTTATCTGTTTATGAATTTTTCATATAAATCATAAGCGTTTAAAGATTACTATTCAAATTTAGTAATTATTCTCATATTTTTTAATAATATTTACTATATTTTTTTCTCCGTGTACGTAATCGCTGTCATTAATTATTTAAGAAAATATGTGTATATATTTATGTGATGGTAAATTTAATTCCATTAAATGAATGAATTTATTTATAAAATAAAAGTTGAATTAAATAAATGAAAATTTAAAAATTATTGTTGGCAACTGCAATCTAACTATTTGTAGAATGTACAAAAATAATTGTTATTCTTGGCGCAAGGTCGTGGTAAATTTCACCTAGTCAATATAACAGCTTTCTCAGCAGCCTCTTGCTCTTAAACTCTTTAAATTAATTATTTTTTTTTTAGACGGTTTTTAATTTTATTTAACTTCCATTACCCACTTTAATCACCATTAGTTATCGTTAACCCATTAAATAATTATAAACACATAAATAACTTTTAATAATTAGTGCGTCCGTAATGGAACACTTTATTATGAACCTGTCTCTATATAATTTTTAATAAAAGTTTAAATTTTTCATAACTTCAAAAGGATGTTTATTTCTATCAACAAAAAGTTGCATCACTACAACAAGAAAATTAATTTAAAAAACTTTACTTGACGCGTTTTAGTTCGCAAGGAAAGAAAAAAATTTCACGGGGCTTTTTGGGGTTTTTTTTACTACAGGACATCATAAGGAACAAAAAACGTTAATGTTGTGTTAAATTATTTCCAACAGCAAAGAAGTTACAGGTCACTTTTTATAAAAAAAAACATAGATAGCCACAACCTCATTTTTCCTCATATGGGTCATAAGTCAAAAACAAAAAACTTTTTTTTGGACTTTTTTGAGTTTCTGCGACTAGAGGACATTGTAAGGAACAAAAAATGAACATATTGTGGGGAACTATTCCCAATAGAAAAAAAGTTACGGGCCACTTTCATCAAAATATATAGACAGTGTCATCTGCCCGCATGTGTCCGATGCCAATTACTAAAAAAATTTAATTCATTCTAGAGTTTTTGAAATTTTTTCTACTAAAGGACTGTATAATGAACAAAAAATGTTAATATTATGTGGAGTTTTTCCCGACGGCAAGAAAATTACAGGCTACTTTTATTAAAAATCCATAGCCCACATCCTCCCCGATCGGAAACTGTGGTCTAAATGAAAAATAAAATTTTTCTAGAGACTTTTTGAGGCTTATTCGACTAGAGGACATCGAAAGGAACAAAAACTGTTCATGTTGTGTTGAGTTATTTCCAACAACAAACAAGTTACATGTCACTTTTCATAAAAAAAATTAGACAGTGTCATCCTCATTCATCCTCATATAGATCATAAGTCAAAAAAAAAAATTTTTTTCGGGTTTGTTCATGGTTTCTCCCACTACAAGACACCACAAAGAAAGAAAAACATTTATATTGTGTGAAATTCCCAACAGTATCAAATCTAGGGTCTCTCTTTATAAAAACATAATTCCTCACCTCGAAATATATGACAATGTCGCGCAGGTTGTAATGCCTTTTTTCCCATAAGTGCGCAATATCCTTTAGTAAATAATGAAAAAACATAATAATACTAATAATAATTAACAATTAACAGTAGCATTACATCATCTCCCATTAAACTTTTTTCCAAAAAATAAATTCTTGTTTATTTAGCAATTTAAATTAATGAAGGAATTTATTCTGAATGTAACATAAATTTATATCGTTAAACCCGTATAAATGTACTAGTGGACAATAAATATTTAGCACCTAGAACATACGATAGTACGATAATTACTATGTAACTATTAGCAATGGGTCAATCCAAATGCACATCGATACAATCAAAATAGCGTTGGTAATACACTAGCGTGATAACAATCTATCCATTAGTTATATAAGTGAATTTAATACCCTTTTACATCCACTAAATCGTTAAATAATTATTCTATGAATCTCAATAATAATTCACATCCAACTATTACCGCAATAATGTGCTTACTCATATCATAAAATTAATATAGCTGAGGTGCAACTATTTATTTCCGTTCAAATATTGCATTATTTAATTTCGTAGATAAAGTTAATTAACGGCATAAGTATGAGACATAAGTATACTTATGAAAGTTTATTAATTACTTAAGATTTATTAAAGAGAATAGTTTATTAATTAATAGACTATAGAGCGACATGTCTCGGTAGGGATTATTAATTTATTATTGATATTCTCATCAATTCGCTGACGATAATTAGTAATTTACATGCATGAACTGCTGTACCAATGGGTTATAATTTTAATTTACTTTGTTGTTGATAGATAACTTATTTTTTGTTAATTAATTAATTATAATTATGTTTGTTTGCAATTCAATATTGATTGAGATTAATATCGGGTTTGATAAATAACGTAATAATTACAAACATCAAAGTCGGTTTTTGTTTTAAAATTAATTTCTCTATTGTCAAAGAAAGGAATTAATTATTTTTTTTAGTTAATTGAATTTAAATTTAATTATTTTTTAAATATGAATGAAATTAGATTTTTTTTTTAATTGAAAGCAGTGAAATGAAGATAAGGCATTTTGGGTCAGTTAAAATTTTAAAAATACTTTTGAAAGCTAACAGGGGCAAGATTGTCTGAAACTTCATGATCCTGAAGTTAGCCGACAAATTAAAATTTTCGAATTTTTTTCAACAAATCAATTACGAGAAAAAAAATCTAAAAAAATGCACGTGTAGAAATTAAAAAAATCTATAAGTGTAATTTTTTTAAATATTTTTTTTTATAATTTATCGGTATGAAGAAAATTCAAAAACTATTAGACGCCGGCTAACTATGATACTGAAGTTAGCAGAGTTAAAAATTTTCGAATTTTTGTTTCAACGACTTAATTTAGAAAAATAATAAAAATAAAAATATGCACATGTAGAGAATTCAATAAACTATAAGTGCAATTTTTTGAAATATTTTTTTTTTAATAATTTATTGGTTAAAAAAAATCAAAAAATTATTAGACGTCGGTTAACTTCAAAATGATGGAAGGTAATAAATAAATTTACTATTTACGACAGAGTTAAATTGGACTTAAGGTTTTTTTTAAACTGGATAGGGCAAAACAAACATGGGGCATTGTGGGTCTCAAAAAAAAAATCATTTGAAATCTATCTGGAGCTTGATTGCCTCATACTCTTTTCCTAAATTCCAGAGGATTAAAAAATAAATTCTATTGTTAAAATAAAATCGAAAATTTTTTTCAACCCCCAATTAAAATTTTTCAGTTGATGTAATATATATGTGGTAATTTTATATGCAATATATTCATAGCCCCAGTAGTAGTAGTGCATTCAGTCGAGAAATAACCGGGCTCACCTCACCTTTAATCTGCCGACATACATATAATATATGTATATATAATATATCTAATATATACATAGCTTTTGTATTGTTTCGCCTCCATGCCATACCCCATGTTCATATATGTCGGTCGAAAATTCCATAATTATTATACATCCTCTTGTATATACATACATAAAGCTTTCTCTTAATCAAATATCCAAAACTCAATCATATTACGACAGAATTAATAATTGTCTCAGGTATCGTATTAATTTAAACGGAAATTAATGAGAGCTTACATAATTAAATTCTCCCGCCACAGTACGAAATTCAAATGACAGTTAATTTTACAATTACCTCATTTTCTCCATCCTTATTTTGTCTCTCTCGATATATAAAATCTTTCAAATTTTATTTTTCTATCGATCTATTTTTTCAAAATTATCAATTTTATTCTCATTAAATTTAGAATTAAAAACTTTGAATTTTTTTCAACTTTAACTTTAAAACACTGAATTTAAAACACTGAATCTAAAAAAACTGATTTTAAAACACTGAATCTAAAAAAACTGATTTTAAAACACTGACTCTAAAATACTGAGTTTTAAACACTGACTCTAAAATACTAAATTTAAAACACTGACTTTAAAACATTGGATTTAAAACACTGACTCGAGATCACTAGATTTAAAATACTGACTTTAAAACACTGACTCGAGAACACTGAATTTAAAATACTGACTTCCAAACACTGACTCTAACACTGACAAAAAGTTATAAATTAAAAATTTAAAAGCACAACAATAAATTCATTTCACAACTATCAATTTATTTTTATTTTCCCATTCGACAAACTTTAAATTCTCTGTCCATATTTTATGCTAATTTTATATTAATATTTAGTATATTAATCGTCTAATGTCTTCTACTTATTCCGATTCACTGTAGCTTCCGAGTTAACACTGTCCAACTAATTTTCAAGCACAAAACAGGGCTGCCAAAATGGCAGCGGCAATTTGAATTGCGCGCCGCGCGGAAAAATTCCGAACTACTAAAAAAAAATGCCTCTACAAAGAACTCAACTTATATTTAATATTTTAAAAACTTTTTAATCATATTGACTGTAAAATAAATATCAAAATCCAAAAAAGTAGTTTTTAAATTTCGAAAAATAATTAAAATTTATTTAACAGAAACTTTAATAATTATTTTAGACCAAATTTTACAGCAGCCCGACCCGACCTGCTGACCCTGTCTCACAAATAACTGTCGTATCAGGTACCAGCTGTCACTTTTACCAACTACCAAACTTTATATTAATTTTAATCATAAGTTAATTGTAATTACGTAAATTTAATTTTCCCGCATAAATAAAATTAAATGGCGATTTTTGTTTTTATTTCCCGCTGTTCATCTACACTGATATACTTTAAATCTAACCTATACATCGATAGAAATTTTTATGATTCCTATTACAAAATTCGTGTATATATTTATTTAATTAAATAAATTAATTAAGTGAACATATGATTTAATAAAATAAATATGACAAGAGTAAAACGTGATAAAATATTTGTCGAAGTGAATGACCCGAATATAAAAGTTAAAAAATTCAAGAAGAAAAAAGATTTAGAGAAATTGAGAAAAAATGTTTTAGCTGCTAAACAAAAAATGGTAAATTTTTTAATTATTTTTTTTAGTTAATTAATTTTATAAATTAACTTACAACAGGTAATTAATAATAAATTTTATGATCCTTTTTAAACTTCGAAATAATAAATTGAAATGTTTATAAAATAAAAATAAAAAAATGCACGTTTAGAAAATTCAAAAATCCATGTATGCATTTTTTCAAAATTTTTTTATTTTAATTATTTAATTTTTTTATATGTAATTAAAAAATTGTATGTTTGCTACATTTACACTCAAGTTTGCAAACAATTAAAAAGTTTCAAATTTTTTTTTCTACTGATTAATAACAAAAAAAAATAAAAATAAAAATATGCACATGTAGAAAATTAAAAAAACTATAGGTGCAATTTTTTCAAATATTTTTTTTTTTAATAATTTGTCGTTTTTAAAAAAATCAAAAAATAATTAGACGTCAGCGAACTGATGATCCTGAAGTTAACAGACCATTTGCAAATTTCGGATTCTTTTTTAACGAGTCAATTATGAAAAATAAATAAAAATAAAAAAATGCACATGTAGAAAATTAAAAAAACTATAAGTGCAATTTTTCAAAATATTTTTTTTTTTATAATTTATTGTTTAAAAAGAAATCCAAAAATTATTAGTCATCGGCTAACTTCAGTATCATAGCGAACTGTATAATTTAATTTTTTACGTAATCGTTAATCTGTATACTGCATTAATTTGTTTGATAACGAAATGATACTTTGATATATATATTAAATTCAAAAGTAATGTAAATAAGTAAATAAATGTGACAAAGATGTTGACACATTGAAATTAAAAAAAAAATGTCGATTAAGTAAATGAAATCCTTTGATCACGATGTCAACTGAACAAAAGTAAACTCCAACTTGTTTCAATAAAAACAAACTTTGAGAAACATCAACAATAATATCAACTAACTAATCTCGTTTACTCTATCCCTTGTAATCCTTTATTTTCCCACTTGTTCATTTGTTTATTTATTCATTTTTATTAACATTTTATTTAAATTATTTCAGAAACGGAGTAAAAAAAATATACAAGAAAAAGTAACTAAAAATTCATTGGAAAAAACGCTAAATAATTTCGCCCAGATACGACAAAAAAATGTATGAAGAAATTTATTAACTTTTTTATTTAAATAAATTATAAATTATTTATTTTATTACAGGAAGACGAAACTCAGGGTATCAGTAGAAGTAAAAAAGTTAAAAATAAAACCATATGCTCACGACTTTTACCCGAGCCAGTACGTAAATTTAATTCTCAATTTAAAATTTATCAAAAAAAAAAGACTAATGATTTTAAATAATTTAAAAAATGAAGTAATTAATGAATTTATTAATCATAAAGTTAATATTACGTCTAATAAAAATGAAAGTTTATATTTTAAGCTTCTCATTTGTTTCAAATAAATTATAAATGTCTATATATATTTTTAAATATTAATATTTATAATAATAAAAGTAATTATTTATTTAAGTCCATCGGAATATTCAAAAACGGCGCTAAGGGTAAAGAAGTACGAAGAACTACAAATTTTCCTTTTCATCAGCAGAATGAAGCCCGTTTACGTAGCGACGTTTTCAAATTGTTAAATGGTGAAGATATGACGTTTCCTAAGTAAGCTGAGAAACTTTTTAAATAATAATAATAATAATAATAACTCCAAGTCAGTTAATTAGAAAACTTGAGTCCTAGTAAACACGATATACAATTTAAGTTAAATAAAATCAAACTTTATTCTTTATTATGAATTTAATAATCTATTAACTTAACAAGGTTTTGAATTATTAAAACTCTTAAATTACTTCTGAGTAATTAAACAAATTTTTTTATAATTAAATTTAAAAAAATACTCAAAGACTGAAATAAAAATTACGAACTCGTTTTTTAAATTTTTTATAACAAATATCGGGTCCAAGTTTTCTTGCATGTCCCTCTTACCTCTGGGTACAGTTTCAAAAAAATTTAACGTCCACTAAACTAATCCCCCCCCCTCTCTTATTTATTATTAATGATTACAAGTTAATAATAAAAATTAACCAGTAGGGAAGCTGTTGAAAATGAGGTCTCTGAAGATGATTGCAGTGGAGATAAGTCGGATCCTCTTACAGTAAAAAATAATAATGATAACAGTATCAAAGGCAGTGGCAATTACGCGAGTATCAACGATAGAAGTAGGTAAGTAGTATCATTGAGAGTAAACTTATCGTGACAATTTTATTTCTGACGTAATAACCCTAGTTAATATTAAATCTTCTTTTATTTATCTGCTTATTTTATTTTATAGAAATATCAATGCCAGAAAAAATAACCAGCAACAGAAAAATTTTAGCAAAATGGAAAATCTTCAAAGACCTGAAAAAACTAAAAGAAGATTATTTGAAGATCGCAGCGGCAATGAAGTTGATGACAATCTTGACAACATTCCAATTGATCCCCTTCAGTAAATCATTTTTTTCACACTTACTTTTACTTTATTTATTTATCTTACACTTAAAAAAATTGCGAGTGAATTCGAAGTGATCTGGATTTTATTTAAACCTGCATTCACTCCAAACCAGAATTCAAAAATTAAATTAAACTCCCCTTCGTAGTGAGTTAAGTAAATACAGTCCACTCCGCATTTACTCCGCTAATTTTTTACAGTCTACTTATTTACAAATAATCAATAATAACTATTACAGTTTTTCACCTCGGGCCAGAGAACAAGAATCTGTAGACAGTAAATCTAGTAAAAATGACAACTCTGATACTGATGAGTCAGACCAATCATGGGATCCACTTGCTAGAGAATTGTACGAAGACCTGTGTGATAAAATTGATGAAAGTTTTGATGTTGATTACTCTAAATTAAATATACCAGGTAAGTAAATTCTATAATTAATTTTTTCCATCCGACATTTAATTAACTTTTAATTTTAAACAAAAGCTTCAGTATCGATCATTGCCCCAATTTATTTTCAACTCTAACGCAAATTATAATAAACAATTTTCTGTTTATTAATAAAAAAATAATTACAACATTAACGTTATCTTTAGACCCCGTTACGGAGATAAAGTCGAGACTAGCAAACATTTATATGAGGACACACAGTAAACGAGGCACAGCTTCAAATAACAATGACACTTATCCATTTCCAAGGGCTGGTACATCTCGTACTAGTGAGAGGAGTACCGAAGTGCAAGCATGTACCGTAACAAGTGATAATAATGATTCCACTCCATTAAATCCATTTAGTAAATCAACGCCTCATGATTACGAGACCGTGGAATTAAGAATTAAAAATGCACTAGCAGCTCTTCCTGACAAGCTAGTCTTCCCTATACCTGATCCGTTCTTCTGTGTAGACACAACAGAATCCGAAGAAGCTGAGCCATCAGCACCATTGGCTACGGGAATAAACAAAACCACTGAGACTGATAATAAAAATATAGACAGAGATGCAGACACTGTGATAATTACAGACACGGATACGGATTCAAATGTAAAGGGAGTTAAAAAAAAATTGTCTGATGATAAATTAATAAATAGAACAGTAAATACACCAGTGGACAGTACAGTTTCATCTCCACCAGTCGGTTGGGATGCTCACGTTGAGAATGAAAGGAATTTAATTCGTCGTAATTTAAAGCACATGCCGGCGATACTGAGGAGAGCTCAACCACGTGAATTTTTATTTGATCTTGAGCATCTGAGTAAAGTTAAACCTTCAACAGCTCAAGTTCCACAAACACATTCTCATCTCGATCCACATCCTTATGCTCTGCCTAAAATAACACAAACTCAAGCTCATCCTTTACAAACTGAAGCTTGTCGTAAAATCAATAAAACCAACAATCATGAATCCTTTCCGCATGAATTCTTTCAACCTCTATTACCAAAAGATAAATCTCATTATTACCCACCGGTCGATCAACAATTACTCTATTATCCAACTCCAAGCGCGATATTTAAACTCGATAAAAAAAATAAATACCAAAATAAAGTTATCAATCCGTGTTACAAAAATCCGTGTCTTGATAATAATTATTATTTTGATGAAAAAAATATAAAAAAATCAAGAGAAATAAAAGGAAATTTAGCTCCGGTATTACAAACAATAACTGCTGATAAAATGGAATCACATTATCCTCTAGCATTTTCACAAAATGGATTTTTAAAATCACGTACTGACATTCACAAAGACGATTACATTAGATTTAATGGAGAGAAGCGCGAACTCAATAAAGAGACTACTGCTATTGCTACTAAAACTAAATCCACTAAAGCTACTTGTACTTCAACTGCTGCTGCTGCAGAAAATGGAAATTTAAATTGTAAAAATAATTTTTCTTACAATTATTTACTTCCTCATTTAAATCCACCGGTTAAAAATGATACCAATGCTGGGAAATTAAAATTTTTTACACAAAATTACAATCAACCTGACGTCAATCCGTATTTACCACAACAGCAACAGTATTTACATAAACCAGTTGCGTATGAACCGATACCTCTGCGACAGGAAATAAATAACAGAGCATTGAAAATTAATAATGAATTTTTAATTAAAAATGAAGATACGAAAAATTTAACTTGGAAATCTACTGGAGCAGTATCTGCGGATACCGAATGGACGGAGAGACACAAAAATTGGCTGATAAATAATAACATTTATGAAAATATACGACCAGTCAATGACGCGACAGTCAATAGATCAAATAATTTAAAATTAAACATCGATTGCAATAATTACACTCAGGATAAAATGCTCTTGAACGAAACAGTCCTAGAAAATTTGAAAATTTTATCATTCGAAGATCAATACGATCCAGAATTATTTTCAAACGATCACGAGTACTTTAGACCGCAGTTGCATCCAAATCAGGGCTGTTGTCATCAAAGTGAGCAGGAAAAAAAGTTTGAAAAGTTATCACAGCCCTCTAAGTACTTGGCGATGATTAATGAACATCAAACTTGTCCGCAAATTCCGCAACGAGTTCCCATTTACTTAAATGAACCTCTTCCAATAAATAATCAGCCGGGTACTAATACTAATCCTGAAGGTATTTATCACAGAAATACTGACAAGAGATTCCCAGCAAAGTATCGAGTGCCTCAGGAAGTTAGACATCCGGATAAACAAGTTCAATTTGGTGTACCTATTGCGGTGTTTGCTGCTAAAGATAAAAGTAATGAATTTTTATCATCCCGTAAATATCCCGAAGCGAGGAACGGCGGCCATGTTGATGGAAGAAATAAAACCAGAGGTAAAATTAATGAGCACTGTAATTATTTGGGTTATAACTATGGTAGATTTGTTAATGATCCTACTAAATCGGTGATAAATAATAATCAAGTGCATTTAAGTGATGGTAATGTGCAATTAGATAATAATAATAGTAATAGGGTACGCAAAATAGTTCTTCCTGATGGTCAAATTGGATTATTTGTTCCTGAACATTACGTTGATAATCATAGTAATAGAAGTAATGTTAATAATAGTAATAAAAATGACAATGTGTATAGAAAATAGGTACGTTAATTATCGATTATATATAACAAATAGCTGGCTATTTTAATATATTTTGTGGAATATATATTTTCTTTATGGAAAAATGATTGTTTAGTTGTTTTATGAGCAATAATTGTTGGAAAAATTTTTATAAGCAAATAATTTTGTAATAAATATTTTAAATGAAAAGAAGTTGTGATTAATTTATGTGTTCGATCGTGGAATAAATTTTTCGAGTTTACTTTAGTAATTAGTGCTCTAAATATTTGTGTTTGAATATCTATTTTAGTCGTGTAGATTTAGGGTAAGTTCATCCCTGTCTATATAAATCGATAGCTGGGAAACTGTTGATCGAAACTTAATCAAACATTAATGAAAATTGTTTCTGAAAGTCCCCCCTTTAATTTGAGCCCAATTGCGACGCTTAATCTCCATTTTCCTAGAAGTTATGAATTTTTAAAGTCTCTACTTCTAGATTCAAAAATTCGATTCCCAAAAATTTATTTCTATCTATATGGATCTTTATAGATCGATATCTCGGAAACTATTGATCGAAACTAGATCAAACATTAACGAAAATTGTTTCTGAAAGTCCCCCCTTTAATTTGAGCCCAATAGCGACCCTTAATTTCAATTTTCCTAGAAGTTATGAATTTTTAAAGTCTGCATCCAGATTCAAAAATTCAATTCCCAAAAAATCTACCTCTATCCATATGGATCGATATCTCGAAAACTATTGATCGAAACCCAATTAAACATAAATGAAAATTATTTCTGAAAGTCTCTCCTTAAATTCAAGCTCGATCCCGTTTCCTAATCTCAATTTTCCTAGAAGTTACAAATTTTCATCATACTTCCAAATTCAAAAATTGAGTTTCTTAGAGTGTTCGTATCAATAAAGTAATCCACAGAAGATTTCCAAGCATCCAAGTTTATGTACGAAACAAAACTGCAGTAAGTTAAATAAAAATTAACCATTTTGATCTTTATCTTTTTATTCTCCTTTTAAAATTAAATTTTAATCCAAAAATCTAATAATTATTGTTTGAAAAATTTAAATTGACAACTTTTAGTGATAAAAATTAAAACTCCAGGAAAGTTGTAATAAATTTCAGTGAATGATGTGAGGCATGTAAAAAAAAGCCATATGTCAATGGATAAAAAAAAGCGTATTTTAAAAAATATGAATAAGTGAAAGATATAAATTAGAATCCAAGGCCTGACACTGGTTGAAGATTGATAAGTTTTACCGGAAACAGATAGTAAACAATCGCACAAAACACCCGGGAGGGAAGTAACGTCTACGCCTTCGTTCTCTTGATCAATTCAAAAGGACAAACGTTTACACATCAGTCATCTCGTTGCTCTGCTTTCACTTCCAGTCAACCATTACCATACTCATTGCTAATTACTTACTAATTACGAGGCCATCAGTTTAAAAAGTGTTAAAAAAATATGAAGAATTTTTGTATGTTACTGTTTATTGTCGGTGGATGTTTGGCTGGCGCGTGGGATAATAATAACAACTGTAAGTTAAAAATGAACTAATTTACGATGGAATAATGAAATAATTTATTTATCAAATGCAGCTCGATGCCCGCCTGTTCTATTTCCAAACGGTAAAGTACGATCACGTGGTCGTGGAAGGATTATCAGATTTAATTGCTTCGAAGGATTCACCCTAGTCGGCAATAAATACTCGACGTGTGTTCGCGGCACTTGGGACACACCAACGCCAGTTTGCGTTAGTAAGTTTAAGTTGTTTAAGTTATTTAATGTCAGTTAATTTATATATTTGAATAAACTTACGGTAGGTTAATAAATATACGTCATTTTGACGATTAATTATTTAATAATTTATGTTTAGCTGAAAATATAACAACCGAAAATGTCAGATATAAATAAAAAACTAGATACTGAAAGTTTGCCGACGTCTAATAATTTTTTGAATTTTTTCAAAAACGATAAATTAGAAAAATATAAATATTTCAAAAATTGCACCTGTAGTTTTTTAAATTTTCTACATGTGCATATTTTTAGTTTTTTTTTTTTTTAATTCAAAAATTTATAAACGTCTGCTAACTTCAGTTTCATATAAAACTGACATGACAGTAAATAAAGAACTAATTTTATTTACTTATTTATTTAAAATAAAATAATTTAACAGATTCGCAGTGTCCTTCATTGGCAACTCCAGACCATGCATTAGTTGCTTCGAAATATAACGGGGCGATACTGATGTATTTCTGCGAACCGGGACATGTATTAATTGGTACCGCAGAAATTTACTGCAATGGAAAACAGTGGAATGGAACCGCGCCTTACTGTCGAGGTACGTAAGTTTATTTACTTTATTTGTTTGTTTAATTGTTAATTAATTATTTTTTTTTATAACTGTGAGCTTTCAATTAAAAAAAGAATTTCAGATACGACCGCCGCGGCGCCAATAAAATGCGATTTTGAAAAACCGGATCTTTGCTGGTGGGAACAAGATCCGCGGCATGATTTTGACTGGCGACGGCATAATTTTGAAACACCGAGTTCTCATATTGGTACTGGACCAACATATGATCATACACTTGGCGCCGGAAATGATGGTAATTATCTTACTATTTTTATTTTATTATCTTATGATTATTTTTAGTTAATGATAAAAAAACACAATTATAATTTATATATACGTTTATTTCTCTTATCATTTCAATGACTCTTTCAATAATTTTTCAGTAATTTTCCTTACAAAAGTTTTTTATCCGAAAGCAAGAAGACAGTTAACAATTTTTAGATTTTTTTTTTTTTTTTACAACAAATCAATTACAAAAAAAAAAAAAAAAACTAAAAATATGCACATGTAGAAAATTTAAAAAACTACAGGTGCAATTTTTCCAAATATTTTTTTTTTAATAATTTATCATTTTAAAAATAATTCAAAAATTTTCAAACGTCAGCAAACTTCAATTACTAAAATTTTTTTTTAAATTATTGACCAACCAACGAGGACAATATAAAATGGCGCTAAAATTTATTTATTTAAAATTTTAAAAAATAAATAAATGTTATACTGAAGTTAGTCGACGTCGAAAAATTTTTGGATTTTTTTTAAAAACTAAATTAAAAAATTTTCACAGCGAGATAAAAATATTTTAAAAAATTGCACCTGTAGCTTTTTAAATTTTCTACACATGCAATTTCTTTTTTTTTTTTTTCTATAATCGATTCATCAAAATAAAAAATCAAAAAATTACTAACTGTCTGCTAACTTTAGCATCAAATATAAATTATAAATATTAATATCATAAATATATCTAATATACTATTCCAGGTTACTATCTTTATATTGAGGCTTCCGGTCGACTTGTAAATGATACTGCGCGGATTATTTCCCCTTTATATAATGCGTCATACACAGACTCCGGATGTTTTTCATTCTGGTAAGTAAATTATTTATTTATTTATTTATAATTAAATGAATGTTTAATTTTAATTTAAATTACGGTAATAGGTATCACATGTACGGTGGAACGATAGGTGCACTACGTGTGTACTTTAAAGAAGAGAGTATAGAGACACCTAAATTAATGTTCGAAAAGCTGGGTAATCAGGGTAATCGCTGGCTACACGGTTTGTTTGATCTTCCAAAGACAAACTCAAGTTTCCAGGCAAGTTTCATATAACTAGTCTAATAAATTTCATTTTACAGACTAAATTTACTGTATACATAAGATGTAATTTATAATATATGTATGTAGTAGTAGGAGAAAATTATTAAGTCATGTTTTATTGCTCGCAGATAATAATTGAAGGTGTACGTGGCACGAGCTATGTCAGCGATTTGGCAATTGACGATGTTGCTATTCTACAAGCTGAAGAGTGCACTCAAGCTAAAAAAATTGATTCCGATACTACTGCACGTAGTGTGACTACAAACGATGGCAAGTATTTAATAATAAAACGAGGACGTGATAAAACTTTAAATTCCATTTGGTTTTAGTAAAAAGTACTAATTCAAATAAGTTATTTTAATTATTTGTATCGAGTACTGTCAGATTTATCTTCTATTCAGTTTTCAATTTAATTGATTTGTAATCTTGGCTGGAAAAAATAACCCTTTGTTTTTTTTTATCAGAGTACTAATGGATATTAAAAATTTAATCTCGACGGGCTTTTAAAATCGCTGTGTTAGAAAAATTTATAAAAAAATATGCGTTGTAAATAAAATTACCAGACTTTACCGGGAAATATTTTTTTGAACCCCGGAGGAGATAATAAATTTATGACCCTGAAGTTAACAGACAATTAAAAATAAAAAAATTTTTTTTTTAACTATTTAATTTAAAAAAAAAAAAAAACTAAAAATATGCACATGTGAAAAATTTTAAAAACTATAGGTGCAATTTTTTAAAATATTTTTTTTTTTATAATTTATTATTTTTAAAAAAAAATTCAAAAAGTAGACGTCGGCTAATTTTATTTTTATAAAAAATTTTGCCATTTAAAAAAAATCCTGGCAACTGGAAATTAAAAAAAATTGTGATTATATTTTTGCTTAAATTAATTTTGAATAATTATGATCAATTTTTTTAAAGTAAATTATAAATTTTTTAAATTAAACGAATAAATTTTTATGGTACTGACGTCTAATAATTTTTGAATTTTTTTAAAAACAATAAATTGAAAAACACAATATTTCAAAAAATTGCACCTGCAGTTTTTTAAATTTTTTACACATGCATATTTTTATTTATTTATTTCTTAGAAATTAAATTGTTAAAAAAAAAATTTTTAATTTTAAATTATCTGCCAACTTCAGCATCATAAATTTACAGTTTAAAAAATTCAGCTGCTGGATTTTTTTATTATTTAGTATTTAAAAGCCGAATGTTAAAAAATTCATACAAAAAAAAGTCCGCCTGACCTGCTCCGGATACTAAAAAAACCGGGACAAGTTTGGGGAAACCCGGACGGATGACTATGCCTCATCCTGAGACATCACACTCCATAACTCTTATAAACTCTCCTTAACAACAATTTGTCTTACAGCTTATATTAAAAACGTGTCAATATAATTACAGATCAAATTGAAATAATAAATGCACTGCAAAGTTGTCGAGGTAGATGCGGTAATGTACCTGGAATAAATACTTGGACAACAATCATACCATTGTTTTCACCCGATGCCTGTCAGTGTTCTCTCGACTGCGCAGAGAATTCCACTTGTTGCCCAGACTTCGCCGAGTACTGCATTCTCGGTAATTATCCGCTAAATAATTTAATCAAAATTATGTCAAATAAATAACAACAATTAAAATAATAATATTTTCACAGCCATAACGGATTATCCAGCATCGCCGACAATGTCGCCAACAATTGGACTATTGCCGACAAAATTAAACCCATCAGTGATAACAATAGACCCGAAAGATGAAATAGACCCCGAAGTATCAACCTTACCTCGTAAATTATCGCCATCCATCACAACTAAATTAGAGACAATTGAATTAACGGGAACGAGTCCACTTCCACGTCTTAAAACTACCAGAAGCAGGACCAAAACAACAGACAACAAAGCTATTCATCCAGAGACACCGTTTCCTACGATAAAATTACATGAACAAACAACAGAATTTAATACCGTAATTATTACTAAGTACAAAAAGACTACAGACTCGGTTATTAATAATAAAGTTTCGTCAGAATCGGAAGTTTTTGGTGATCGAGCTGAACAATTACACGCGGTAGCGAGTCTAGGTATGTCGGAGATAATTAGTATTGTTGTGGTGTTGATAGCAGCAGTAACTATTGCTACTGGAATAATAATTGTCGTGTTACGACGACGTAAAACTTACAAAAGAGGCTCCGGTAGCAGCGGCTCGGTACTATCTGATGACAGCGACGTACGTTTTTTGACATCCGACGAAGTACTTGACTTTAATTTAGCGCGGCCAAGTGAGTACGATGAACTTTAATTATTTTATTTTGTTATTTATTAATTAACTAACTAATTAATTGTCATACTCTTTAGCTCAATGCGTATCATAATTATCATCATTATTATGTACTGTTACAACTTAATTAGGTCTATTTTATATGTAAATAATTATAATTATAATTATATGGAGATTGAGGATATCATTAAATTACAAATTTTTTTTTAAACTTAATATTTTAATAACCAATATACAATATTGCTTAGCGTACAAATTTAGTTTTTTTATGAGGTATGACACTATGATTTCATAATAATATATATATGATAATCATATATTATTACTGCTCAGTCTTGCAAAAGCTATTTTATTAAAAGATGTGTATTTCTTCATCCGCTGATGATTAGAAGAAATAAATAATAAATATTTTTTTATTATTTATTATTATTATTATTATTACTAAATATATATATTATATATTTTTAATATTGCGGTTGTAAGGCACTAATATTTAAATTATTCAAAAATTTTTGATTCAAAACGGAATATTTTATGATCTTGAAGTCAACAGACAATTAGCAATTTTTTGATTTTTTTTTTAACAAATAAATTACAAAAAACAAAAAAAGTAAAAAATTGCACGTGTAGAAAATTGAAAAAACTAAAGGTGCAATTTTTTCAAATATTTTTTCTGTATAATTTATCGGTAAAAAAAAAATCCAGAAATTATTAGACGTCAGCTAACTTTAGTATCATAAAAATATGTCAGATAATTTTTGGATACTTTAAAAAATGATATATTATAAAACAAAAATATTTTTAAAAAATGCACTTATAGTTTTTTAAATTTTCTACATGTGCATATTTTTACTTTTTTTTTATTTTTATATTAAATTGTTGAAAAAAAAATTCAAAAATTTTTAATAGTCTGCTAACTTCAGGATCATATTTTGTTTTTTCATCTAAAATTTGATAGGTCAACTCGACAAATAAATGGACGACTTCCAGTTCAACATTTAACTAACCTACATTTTTTTGTATGGGTTATTTCTTTCAAAAACCATAAAAATTACTTGAATATATATCCATTTATTGGTGGACTTTCCCTAGTTTGTATTATGTTATTAGTTCAAATTCACATCTAATTTTATAAGAAGACAATTTTTTTTTTGTAGGTTAAGAATTTTGATTAGTTCTCAGGCGGTGCCCTCTACTTTTTAAAAACTTTCAATTGCAATTCTATCAATTGATTTTTAAAAAATTGAAAAAAGAACAACGTAATAGAAATTTCGTCGAGATATAGATTTAAAAAAAATTACTTACAGTTGATATTAATTGGGAGTGAAACGAAATTTGAAAAATAAATTTCAGTAAAATTTTATGAGTGTGAAAGTTAGCAGACATCAGACAAATTCAAAATTATAAATAAATAGAGTAAATAATTAGAAAAATAATATTTAAAAAAAATGCACTTATAAATTTAAAAATTTCTTAAATGTGCATTTTTTTTAAAATTCAAATTTTTAATTATTTACTCTATTTATTAATAATTTTAAATTTGTCTGATGTCTGCTACATTCACACTCGTAAAATTTTCATCAAATCAATTTTATAATTCAAATTTTCAAATTCTTTCGGCTAAAATTTATATGAGTGTGAAAGTAGCAGACGTCAGACAAATTTAAAATTATAAATAAATAGAGTAAGTAATTAAAAAAGAATATTTTTAAAAAAATGCACTTATTAATTTTAAAATTTTCTAAACGCGCATTTTTTTGAAATTTAATTTTTCTAATTATTTAGTCTAGTTATTAATAATTTTAAATTTGTCTGATGTCTGCTACATTCACATTCATAAATTTATTCAAAAAATTTTGTTTAACTCCTACTTGATAACAGCTGTAAGTAATTTTTTTTAAATTCTAAATCTCACCGAAATTTTCCTTTTTTCAATCAAGGTTTTAATTTTTTTTAATTAATTAATTAATTAATCAAATTTTACTACGGTTATCGCAGTTGAAAGTCATTGCATATTTTTAAAAAGTGGAGGGCAATGTCTGAGAATACCCTTAAGTTCGCAAAAGAATAATTTTTTTACTCCCACTACTTAGCTTTGATGAAGTTCATGATTCTTCACTAACGCGCATGCGCAGAAATCACAATTATAGAAAAATGGTGGAAAAAAAAAGATCAATTTCTTTTACGGACACAAATATAGTCGATTACGATTTACCTATAAGTAATGGTATTAATAAGTAATTATATATATATATATATATTTGATTCATTTTGGGCACGTAGATCTACAGACTAATGCTACTGATTTAGTGATACGAGCGAATTATAAATTGCGGTTCGTGATTCTGTCGTAAGGTAGTATTTCAGATGCATATCTGATTATTGAGATAAATTTTCTGTAAGAGATTTCCTAATTTATATATATAAAAACCATAATTTATATTAATAATGAATAATGATTATAACTCATAAATATCAACATATAATCATATGTGAATATATTTCCCCGGGAATCCCAATTTATATTTCGTTCGTACTGTGTATGAAAAAAAAAAAATCGCGGTAAGTAAAACAAAAAATTTTCAATTTTGATCTTCATACTTTTATATTAAATTTAAAATTAAATATAAATAAATATACTTAAGCTTTGGTATTAGCTTATGTCAAAAAACTAGGCAGTATAAAAATACTAATTCATGTTTACAAATTCTAAAACATTTAAATTATTTCTATATGTAAAATTTAAAAATTATGGCTTAATTATTACACTGGAAAAAATTAATTATTGTAAAAATGATATTTTCTGGAGTAGTAAATCCATAGAAAATATTACATGATTAGTTTAATATCTAAGTTGAAAAATGATTGTTCTTATCTTAACCCTCTAGAAAGGAATCGAGATTTATTTACGCATCAGCATTTTTCGCGCTGAATTCTGATTTCTTTGATTAAGAAAATAATTTTCAATGAAATCTTTAAATATTTGCAATTAAAATAGATTGAAAATTTTCCAGCGGCATAATTTTTTGTGAAAAGATAATTCAATATATCTAAAAGTTATTTTTTATTTCCGTGTAATAATATAATAATCAATTTGGGTGGACAAGTGGTAATTTATGTAATGAAAGTTTCATATATTTGTACACTGTAAAAAAAACTGGGGTAAGTCCAGGTGGTGTAGGTGTTAAAATTTTCTGTGTTAAATTAACACCGCCTTTGATGGAAAAATTTTTTACCGGTATTAAAAGTATTTAACCGTGAATTTTTTATTCAGTAGAGTTAAACAGTATTTTTATTAATTAATTCATTCATTTCTGATTAAAATAATGACCGTAAAATTGTGTAATTTTTAAATAAATTACATATAAAATAAATAATTATTTAGATAAGTTCATATCAAAATTTAAATTCCCTCCAGATAATATTCATTAAATTTTTATATTTTTTTTGTATGTAAGGTAAGTGACCCCTCTATCGGCCAGTTGAGCGTTTTTTTTTTTCGAATTAAGAATTAAAATATATAAAACCAATTCATGTATAAAGCAGTGATAGAACCTTGAAGCTTATACATTTAACTTCAAATTAAAAAAAAATATATGCAAAAATATTTATTAGAAATTAAATAATAAATGAAAATAACTTCAATTCCTGATGTCCCCTCTATCGGCCTGCCTAGACCCCCATTATCGGCCACTTTTTAGATAAAATTTTAGCTGATCGGATATATATAATTTATTTACATCTATTCTAAATATTTATATTTATTTTGAAATATAAATTAATCAATTTGTTTATTTATTTTGACATTAAAAAATTAAATTGACTATTTTGCATATAAATGCTGATAAACCTCAAAAAAAATAAAACTAAGGTGGCCGATAATGCATACAGAGGTAATTTTCTTGTATCTATATTCGGTCACCCTAATTTTAATATAAATTAGGTAAAAATCATTAAATTTTTAACTCCTAAAATTACTATAAAACGAGCTAATAAGATTACAAAAAAAAATCGAACTTTTATTGTTATTTTTAATTGGTAATCGGTTATTGAAAAAACAAGAATACTTAACCTACCCGATAAGAAATCACCAGAAATCGCATCTGACGCACTACTATTTTTTTTTTAGTTATAAAATGAATTTTTACAATAATCAAAGTGTGTTTAATCTAAACTCATTAATTTTACTTTTTTTTAAAAAACTATTTACGCATTAATATGTACTTATTGTGGAAATATATCGATTTTTCGACTGTGACCGAGAAAGGCGGCATGGCTGATAGAGGGGTCACCTACCTTAATACATTTTTTTTTCTAATTTCTATAAGTGAAAATTTTTTTACACCGATTTAACACCGGTATTATTTGATTTTTAACACCTCTTTTTACAGTGTAAATAATTAATAATAAGGAGTCGGTTTATTAACAGTTCCCCAGAATAAAATTAAACGAGAAGGATCATGTCTTATGAAAAACAAAAATGGACGATTTGCATTTAATATTTTTTGACCCCCAGATTTAGCAATTATAACTCCTGTTGCCGCGGCAGCGACAGTCCCAGTTTCAGTAATATCTATTTCAACTTTATGGAGTACATCAGATGCATACAAACCAGGATTAACAAAGTTTGCGCTGTTACGTAGTGCATCCAAACCATAAGACGGAAATCCTTTGGCCTCGATAAACCGCAGAAATCCGGCATCAATCGGGCGACTTTGTCTTTTACTGCGACGCTGAGTAGTTTCATTTTTATCTTGGGTAACTTTAACTGGATTTTTATCGTGATTGAAGAACGAGGGCGTTGATGAGGTCGTTGAGGTTGAAGGCGACGGAGACCTTGAAAACGAGGAAGTAGTCGTCTGCTGATTGATTTCCGCTGGTTTATTATCCCCCAATTTTCCCGAGCTAGACACATCGACATGTCGCTTTTGAATGGTTCTGTGAATTTTTTCCAGATAAACTCCATTATCCCATTGCTGAATATCATAGCCACCTTGTAAATCTTTGTACCTGAAGTAATTATTCTTCCCAGAAAAGTCTTTTCCGCTGACGGTACTGCCACTGGTCCCGTCTCCGTTGCTGGTGGTCGGGGTCATAGGATCAGTATCATCATCATCAGTATTGATCCTTGAGAAAATAATGGGATCACTTGTGGATGGATTTGATTCATTATTTAAACCAGTTGATAGTAATCCCAGATTAGCTGCACCCGGAGTAAACAGTGAAGTGAGCCCGAGAGATTGTAATGCGCGATTTAAACTCAATGTACTCGATAGTTTCATCCGTGGAATCGCTATTATACAAGTCGAATTTATCATTTTATTTATTAATGAATTTATTACGTCTGGAGTGATGCGAGATTCTAGGTCATTTAAAGCATTTGAGCCCGATCCTGTTGGTAGTAACACGTACATTGTTGCCTCGGACTTTAATGAATACCCAGTAATTGCCTGTAAATCAAGATGAGGATAAAAATAATTGCGATTGGTAATTTTAGGATCATCATTATCTTGATTCACATGATTATTAAAGCTTACAATGTGATTTAATAGTCGACGCGATGGAAAAAGAGAGAAAAAAATAACTTACGGAATCGCTGTCTCTGTAAGGTAAGCCGAGGATTTTAACTCCGAGCTGTTTGTCTTCGTAAAATGGAAATTCACCGCCATTATACATCATATCGACATTAATTGTCTGTCCTGATGCGAGATAAAATGGTTTTCTGAAGGATAGATTTGAAAAAAAAGTTATGAGAGGATAAAAAAAATTTAATGAGAAGACAAAGAAGATTTTTTCATTTCTTTTTTAAATTATTATAATGAAGTACCTTTTGGTAGCACCTTTGAAAAAATGTTGATTCCATTCGCCGTTGAAGTACAGTGCGGAAGCTAAAATAACTTTACTGGCACGACTAGGTGGCTCGGGTAAAATGCTATTAATTTTTCCTCGTGTCTTTGAGTTAACCCAATTATTTATGATACTTTGTGCTAAGGAGGGTTCGTGAAGAAAATCGACATTGATAACGTCATTTTTGTAAACGTCACGAGCGATTGCTGCGAATTCAGGGCGTATAGAGTACCCGGATTGTACGAAAATACTACCGGCTGAAAAAATTTCCGACGTTTGTGGACTGCCGGTGCCGCTGGCCAATTTTATTGAATTTAATAAGATACCAAACATGTGATGCACAATTTCCGAGTGTCCTGATATGTCGACGCCGGCTTCGAACCCAAGTATGCTGGCTATTTCATCAAAAGTCCTGCCGCCGGAACCCAGCAGCACAACTGCCAGTGTTCCTGCCAGATTTAACGGAGAGAATACGACATTGTCACGGTCTAATCCCACCGTCGTCGCACGTTGATTCACGTCAATAGCGTGATCCATGTGTAACGCAAATCTCGTTACCCCTTGCGACAAAATATTGTTCACCTAGACACACAATTATTATTTCATTTACCAATAATACAAATCTATGTTATTAAGGGACAAGGAAAATTTATCAAACTTCATATCTGTTCGACAAAATGACCAGCGATTTTATTTCGCCATTGGATAAATCTTGAGTCTGATTTGTGCCTTTTCCCGGCATCAGATATTTTTATAAAATAACTTTGCTGATTAGTTCTCTCCAAATTTAAATTTCGCGCCAAGATATTAAAATATTTTTTTTATAATATTTCAAAATTTCTCATATCAAAACTTTAAATACTTTGAAATTAAATACCATTTTTTTTATCATCAACTGCAGTCACATGGGAGCTGCAGATTGTTAGTAATTACTAATTATAATTATCTCAAGATATTTTTATCATTTCTCATATCGCTCTGCCGTGAAATGTATAATTAAATTACACAACTTTTATCAACACAAAAAAATAAATAATTAAATAACAATGAGCTTACATGGTCACTCCAGTATTTTTCTTCACCGGTCATCGTATTGTGGACAAACGGTCTTGCATCAGCAGTGACTTTATTGATATTACCTACATCAAAATTAATTGGCGGTCGTATATTTTGTATCGGCGGTAAACTCGCAACACTAAACGACGGGAAAGGTCGACGATGTTGACCTCCATTTCCATAATAAGCCACTGGAATCGTAGGTTCAAAATCTTCGGGGAATATTATTTGTAAATCAACGCCCACCGTCAATACAAATAGTATCACCGCTATATTTATTTTTGACATCTATAAAAATCAACAATACCAAAATTAAGTAATCCACTTAAACTTTAATTTATTTATTTATTTATTTATTTATATTTTTCAGGACTGATTATAATTTAAATTAACATAACTATCAGGGACAAGGAGAACTAGATTCACGTAATGGTTACAAAAAAACACTCGAAAGTCAAGGACTCCCATCTTCCTTTCCTCTTATATATATATATAAATATATACATGCATATACATATATATAAACCACACGTCAATGATAACAATGCAATTATTAATTATAAAAAATTTTTTTAAGATTACATGATCACGTTTAAATAATGAGTCAATTATTATTTATTTTTACGACGTGATAATTATTTAGCTCGTACTTAGTAACTTACAATTATAATTAAATATTTAATTTTTAAAATTATTTCATGTAAAATTTAAATCAGGAGACAAGGTTGACGTAGCATAAAAAATTGAATTTATTCTCCCGCGTAAAGTGAATTGAATTTCACTTTTTAAAAAAAAAAAAGTTATACAAACCTCCGGGCTTATCCACACTATTATAACACCGTTAATTAAATTAGTATTTTATTTAAGTTTATGATATATACTTTCGAGAGATTTACTTTAATTATATTAGTATATTTTATAAGTAATGAGTTTATGCAATTTAGCGAAAATGAAGTAATGAAGTAGAAAAAAAATAAATTGCAACGCGCAATTTATTAAATGATGAAACAGAAGTTTGAATCAATACCGGTGTCACGTTATGCCGTTATTTTATTATATATGTGTATATATATAAGTAATAATGTCACGGGAGGTAGTAAACCGCGGGTATTGCCGAGTAAGAGCAACTGACTCACGTTATGGTCTCGCACTCGTATTTACCGCGTTTCTGTCCCCACCGCTTTGATAAACAAGTCGCGTTTAAATATAAACATATATAATATATATGTACAGATGTATGTTTATGTGTATCCTGATTTCCTTGCTATTAATCGCGATAATTAATAATTAATTATGCAATTGCAGTCACGTGGAATCGAGTAGTTGATTTGATAAGTGATAATATTTGATAAGTATGGCTTTTATATTTTTCATTTATTTTACCCGATTTGATCATGAATCAAGACGAGTAAGATGAAAGAGAAAAATTGAGGTAGAAATGAATTTAAAGATCTACATTTATATCCTGAATTGTTTTCACGCCTTCAAAATTACATTTTTATTTACTTTTTAGTTGACGATAATTTAGTATTAACTTTCATCGCGAATAAAAATATATGAAGACTGTATTTATGTTTGATGTTGAAAGTTTGAATTGTTTTTTAAAAATGTTTGTTATTGCGAGCCGCTTAAACGTTTGCCGATGGCCGGCGTAAACTTTAGTATTGATTTGTGCAAGAGTGCTCTTTTTTCCATTACTCGTTACACTTGTACATGTCGCTGACTATATTTTATATAAATATACATAAAAATAAATACGAGTGATATGTTGTAAATTTTTTAGTTGGATTTGTCGATAAGCGCTTGACAATTATTGTGTTTGTTCAATAAATTCATTATTTATTAACCTGACGAAAATTATCTGTACACCGGTAATTAAAAAGCAGCGAGAAATTTTTTAAACTCTGGCTTTGTAATAAACATACTGACAATAAACATTTAAAATAAATAAATCAACAACAATAATAATGAATAATTGCTCCAAATATAAAATACCTTTAGTGTAGTAAATAATAATGATAATAAAAATAATAATAACATCGGGCAGAAATCTTACGGCGAATTTAAAGGCTGCGATGGAGTTTTTCAAGCTCGAGTAATTCACGAAATAGCCGTACCAAAAGTTATAATAATCAACATCGCGAATCTTGTTGATGCAATTACCCTTCCACCCACAAAAAATTTAAAACTCATCCGATAATTTTAATTTTCAACCCCGGGTTTTAAAAAAATATCAGTAATTAAATCTGTTAATTTTTTTCAAAATTGGGAAACACAAAAGAACAAATTCTTGAAGGTAAAATGAGTCATTCAAAATAAATTCCCATTTCGCGCGCAAAATTCAAAAACTTCAAAAGATAAAAAAAGAAATTCTTAAAAGATATCAATAATTTACTCGACCCATAGAATATAAATTATTTAACATCCCATCCATCTCTTAGTAACTAATAAAAGTATAAAT
The DNA here is from genome assembly GCA_030273425.1 of Microplitis manilae. Taxonomy (NCBI): domain Eukaryota; kingdom Metazoa; phylum Arthropoda; class Insecta; order Hymenoptera; family Braconidae; genus Microplitis; species Microplitis manilae. The sequence goes on along the minus strand of CP092730.1, from coordinate 16,373,084 downwards.
TTAAATATTCATTTCAAAATTCAAATCATCAATTCACACCAGTAACGCGGGTTGAATACAAATTTGAATTTGAATCGTAAATTTAAATTTGTTACAATTTAAACGCGTGAGGAAAAAAATACGACGTAATTATTTTAAACGGCCAGTATTTACTACAGTTAAATATATATATATATATATATATGTAGATAAAAGTGGGAAGTTCCCAAAGCAGCGGATTTCCCGGGATTTATATTCATTCAATGACCATCTGTTTGTATACAATGCATACACTTGTAATACTTACTCCTGTATGACATCACTCATCACCAGTCGCTTGTTACTCCTTTTTAGTGTAGAATATAATTACGTTTTCGTCATTCCCGCCATACCATCAAGAGCTACAATATTTAAAAAAAATCTTCAGAAACTCAAATTATTTAAGCCGTCAAACGATCGTCTAATTACTTACTCCAATAAAAAAAAAGCAATAAAACTAATAACTACTAATAAAATTTTATTGCCAATCAATAATTAAAAATATAATTATATTTAATTATTAAATATTATTTTTATATATTTATATAATGATAAATTTTTTTTATTTTTAAAAAATCAATAACCGGGTTTTTTAAAATCTATTCTCGGACATCTTACAATAAAACAATGACAATTATAACTACGTCATGATAAATCAATACAGTGAGAGAATAAAGTAGGATATGGGTGACGTATACTCATTGAAAAAAATAAAGTAAAAATACGGCGTACGATGTGCGATGAATGGCAGTACAAGGTAATAATAAATATATATTGTAGATAAAAGGTAAATACTTGTATCTAAATATTTTTCCAAGTGCATAAATCAGAAGATGTAAGTACATAAAATGTCTATGACTCGATGGATATTTTATTTCAATTTAACGTTACGAGGATAAAAACCCGATGAGCTGGTCTTGGGTAAACAATTGTGTTTTATTGGTTCAATAGATGTATCATCGACTGATTGATTATCAATAAAAATCATTTAATTGATAACAATCAGTTTCAGTGTAAATTTGATTTACGTATTGCAATACGTTGTATGTGTATGTAAAAGTACACAGATAAATAAAATTACGTGTATCAATATTTGATACTGATGTAAGTTAAATACATAAGTGAACAAATTATTGAAATTTATTGTATACTATTAATTTACGATAAAATACTACTGACTTTTCCTCCTCGTATATTTCAGTTAACCCAATTACTGATGATACTTTGTGCTGAGGAGGGTTCGTGAAGAAAATCGACATTGATAACGTCATTTTTGTGAACGTCACGAGCGATTGCTGCGAATTCAGGGCGTATAGAGTACCCGGATTGTACGAAAATACTACCGGCTGAAAAAATTTCCGACGTTTGTGGACTGCCGGTGCCGCTGGCTAATTTTATTGAATTTAATAAGATACCAAACATGTGATGCACGATTTCCGAGTGTCCTGATATGTCGACGCCGGCTTCGAACCCAAGTATGCTGGCTATTTCATCAAAAGTCCTGCCGCCGGAACCCAGCAGCACAACTGCCAGTGTTCCTGCCAGATTTAACGGAGAGAATACGACATTGTCACGGTCTAATCCCACCGTCGTCGCACGTTGATTCACGTCAATAGCGTGATCCATGTGTAACGCAAATCTCGTTACCCCTTGCGACAGGACATTGTTCACCTAGACACACAATTATTATTTCATTTACCAATAATACAAATCTATATTATTAAGGGACAAGGAAAATTTATCAAACTTCATATCTGTTCGACAAAATGACCAGCGATTTTATTTCGCCATTGGAAAAATCTTGAGTCTGATTTGTGCCTTTTCCCGGCATCGGATATTTTTATAAAATAACTTTGCTGATTAGTTCTCACCAAATTTAAATTTCGCGCCAAGATATTTAAATATTTTTTTTATAATATTTCAAAATTACTCATATCAAAACTTTTAATACTTTGAAATTAAATACCGTTTTTTTTTTATTATCAATTACAGACCCCTTATCACAAATACCACAAATATACACGACATCGCTTTACTCGTTAAATATTTATACCATTACCACTCTAAAAATACTATGTTGCAGTAAAATATCTGACGCGGAAGTAATTAATATTTGCTTATAAATTTAATTTAATACATGCATCTGGGTCGTGTCATTGTTAATTAATACGATGATAACTGACGTCTCCAATATCAGCATCATAAAACACGTGTGAAAACATATATATATTCAATTAAAGTATACTTTGCCCTCAACAAATCACAACTAAAAAAAAACTAAACAAAATTATTAATCAAAAATCCCATATGCACTTTATTAATGATTGTAATTATTTTGAATACCTTTCTGAATAAAACAATGTCATAAATAACAAATTTATATGCCTGACAAAATCTTTATTACGTAGAAGTCTATTCTTCAGAACAATCTTGTGATTTTTTTACCGGTTAATAATTGATGATTAATTTTCGTTTGATCGTAAAGTATAAAAGCATGAAAATGGAAGTAAATAAAAATATGTATATATATATATGAATGGGTTTATTTTTTGCTAGTCATCACGGATGCCATTGTATTACTTTGAGCAGGATATTTTTATGTTTCTTCAATACTCTATCTCTTCCCGTATTGATGTGCTCAATAAATATTAAATGAGCTAGCAATTCTTCTCGTCCTTCTGGTACTTCCGCGATATTTGTCAATGCCTTTAATAATAACAATAATCAATAAATTTTTATCATCTCTGTACGTTTACTATTTTATATTTATTACTGTTAATATAAGTCTTAAACAAGGTTGAGCAAAACTAATTACTCAAAATTATATGTAGTACATAAAAAAAAAAATTAATTCTTGGCGCAATAAATATTTTTCACTTTGAGTTCAAGACAAAAAATTTCTTAAGACTGGAGAAAATTTATTTGCCCGAAGAAAAATTTTTTTTTAATTTATAATCAAGACAATTATTTTAAGATGTAAACATTTTTTGCGCCATAAAATATATTTTTAAATAGCCAGTATTTTTATTAAACTGAAATAAATCCTGTGTTTGAAGTGATTACGGATTTTATTTAAATTCGAATTCACTCTCTCGCCCGAAGTGACGGAATTTAAAAAAAATACAGAGCATACGAAGTAAATAAGAAATTCATTTTTTTAGCGGTAATTTTAAATTGATTTGAATTTTATTTAAACCTGCATTTAAAGTAAATGTCCCCTCTATCAGCCAGGCCGCCTTTATCGGTCACAGTCGAAAAATCGATATATTTCCACAATAAGTACGTATTAATGCGTAAATAGTTTAAAAAAAAAAGTAAAATTAATCTAGTTTAGATTAAACATAATTTGATTATTGTAAAAATTCATTTTATAACTAAAAAAAAATAGTAGTGCGTCAGATGCGATTTCTGGTGATTTCTTATCGGGTAGGTTGTATTCTTGTTTTTTCAATAACCGATTACTAATTAAAAATAACAATAAAAGTCCGATTTTTTTAATAATCTTATTAGTCGTTTCATAGTAATTTTAGGAGTTAAAAATTAAATGATTTTTACCTAATTTATATTAAAAATAGGGTGGCCGAATATAGATACAAGAAAATTACCTCTGTATGCATTATCGGTCACCTTAGTTTTGTTTTTTTTGAGGTTTATCAGCATTTATATGCAAAATAGTCAATTTAATTTTTTAATGTCAAAATAAATAAACAATTTGATTAAGTTATATTTCAAAATAAATATAAATATTTAGAATAGATGTAAATAAATTATATACATCCGATCAGCTAAAATTTTATCTAAAAGGTGGCTGATAAAGGGGGTCTAGACAGGCCGATAGAGGGGACATCAAGAATTGAAGTTATTTTCATTTATTATTTAATTCCTAATAAATATTTTTGCATATATTCTTTTTTAATTTGAAGTTAAATGTATACGCTTCAAGGTTCTATCACTGCTTTATACATGAATTGGTTTTTTATATTTTAATTCTTAATTCGTAAAAAAAATACGACTAACTGGCCGATAGAAGGGCCACTTACCTTACTTAGGATTCAATCCGCATTTTTAAAAAATTGTTTAGTCTACAGATTTTTTTCTAATAAACTCCACCGTGATATTAAATATTTGAATAAAATATTGTTTGTAGTAATAAAAAAAAAAATAATAATTACTTATTATACCTTAATAGACATTAATCGACACTCGCGACTAAGTCCATTGTTAGCGAGCTCCAATAGTCTGTCAATAAATCTCAAACCATTTATTTTACCATAATTAGTAATTGTTGCAAATGCAATTAAGCTTGCAGCCTTTTCATGAATTTCCTTCTGTAAAAAATAATAAATATTAAATTTAATTTTGTGAAATAGTTATAAGTTATAAATATTTTCGTTACGTAACAGCGTCATCGTTCAAAAGAGGCGTGAGAATGGATAAAAAATTTTTAACTTCAAAAGCCTTCCAAGTACCCAAACTATCTTGACAAAGTAATACTAAACACGATAAAACTTTTCCCAAAAGTTCTTTATCCCTTTTATGATAATTGAGAAGACCAAGCAGAGTTTCGATCATATCAATTTCTATGGCATGACATACGTTGACATGAGCCAGAAGCAATACTTCAAGGCTACTTAGATATATTATCTGACACAAGTGGTGAGCATCTGTTACACATTTGTAAATAAAAAAAGAAAAAAACTATAAATATTTATATTTATATTTTTATTTACCAGAATTTCTCTTTGTTCTCTTGAAAGAGATTGAGCAATGATGTCAAGAAAACGATGATTTTCTACTAATACTTTGGCACCTAAAAATAGTTATTGATCCGCTATATTTATAAGATATAAGGGTTTTTTTGCTGTAAAAAAAATAGGAGTAAGGTGAATTTTTTTTTCATTCGGAGTTATTCCGTCACTAAAAATTCTGGAGTTGAAAAAAAAATCACTTTACATACGGGGTAAATAGGGAGTTTCTTTTTCAGCTGTGATTTTAGAAAAAATTTTATACACAGAAAAAAAAGTATTTCTTGACTCAAGAAATTTTTTTTATTACAAATGAATCGTTTATTTGAGAAACCCCATAAGTCAAGAAAACAGAACTTTTCGGGAAACACAAAAAACATTTTTCTGGAAAAACTTGCCATTGAAATAATAAATAAATAATTGAAGAGAATAATGTTTGCGTCTGAAAAATATTAAAACAAGAAAATTTCAATTTTTTAATTGAAACTACTTAAAAAATTATTTAAAGTTGATTGACTTATGGGGTTTCTCAACCAAACGGAAGGAAAAGTTATAAAATCATTTTTTTTTATTTTTTCCACTCAAATAATTTATTAAACTGATAAAATGAAGTATATAATATGTATTTAAACTCTGAAACTCAAAAATTACAAAAAATAATAATTAATTTAAGTATTTTAATTAGTCATATTATTTTTTTTTTCCAAAAAAACCGCGAATTTTAAATAAAAAAGAAAAAACTATTTCTATAAAACTAAAACTGCATGTTTATCTGAAAAACCCCATAAGTCAATGACTTATGGGGTTTCTCAATAAAATGAAAATTCTGTCACCCTGTTAATTGTTTTTTAAACACTGATTTGATGGATATTTTTATTAATTTCTATGGGGGGACATCCAAAGAACCCAAAAATGCAAAAATCCCAATTTCGAAAAAACATCTTATGGGGTTTCTCAAATAAACGATTCAAATTAAAAACAAAAATATTTATTTCATTTAAGAAAATTTTTACATGGCTCAAGAAATTCTTTGCATTATGAATTCAAAACTAAAATTTTTTTGAAAATTTTTTTGTTAAAAATATCTTGAGTCAATAAATCCTTTTTTTCCAGTGTAGTTTTCAAAGTGAATTCACTCCGGATTTAATCCGCTATCACTCCGCAAATTTTTTACAGCATATCCATATATATATATTAATCGTCTTCATAATTAATAATTACTGAAGTAATCGTGAGCTAATATTTCCAGAACACGAGCCATTTGTATTCGGACATCAATTACTACATCTTGGAGTCCATTTATCAAATTACTGAGAATTGTCGGATTACGAATGACAGCTTGTCGTCCCGTGGGCCTTCGAGCTATTTCCGAAATAGCTATTGCCGTTTTTTCTCTTATAAAAGGATCGTGTGATACTAAAAATGTACCCAGTTCATCAACTAGTTTCAATCTTACTACGGCGAATATTTTTTTTGGATCAATCAACATATCCGTTATTTTTGATAGCGTCGCTCGTTCTTTTGTCGTTTCTTCCGGTGCCGACTCTTTTCTCTATTAATTACTATTTGTTAATCAATTGAAATCAACTCTATTAAAATACGTTTCATTAAATGTCGGCAATAAAACGACTCGAATAAAATTATCATAAAAAAAAAAAATAAAATATTTGCAGAGTTTATCAAACTCTCATTTTAAAGCTAAAGCTTAAACTTTAAGTTGAATATTGAGATTGAGATTTTTTTCTTTTAGAGTTTAGTAAAAAAAAAATAAAATAAAAAATTTATCGTATTATTTTTTCTTTTTTTTTATCATAACTTTTCAAAATATTAAAGTTATTAAAAATAAATTTTTTTATAATTTGAATTTCGCGCTTTTTTTTCAAATTTTTTTTTTCTGAATTTTCAAATAAAAATCGTATTTTCGCGCGTAAAAAAAATTTTACTGTCCAGAACAGGTACAGAGTGTCCAGAATTGGTGTCTTCTAATTGGGACAACGATTTTTTATTATTAAATAAATAAAAATAATAATTACGCTTATTTTAGTGTGTGCCCATTTCCCAACACGTTCTGACATTCGCGTCAGCATTATATGAGGAACTAAAAAATCCGGTAGTGGACTTTTCCGTGGCTCTGATTGGCTTCTTTCGCTTATATTCCCAACTTTTAATGAAAAAACTATTAATTTATATTCAAAAGTTTAAAAAAAAAAAACTTTATACAATACCATTTTCCATAATCCGGTCTACTATTCCCTGTGGTAATCCACTTGTTCCACTCGAGCTAGAATTTTGTCTCGAATCATTTTCCGGTACTTCCGACATTTTTTAATTTCATTTATTAATTTAAAAAAGAAAAAAAATGTTTTGTCGAAAAATAAATTTAAACGTCAAACAACTGAAGGTTAACAAAAAATATATAACCCATTAAATATTTATATAGATTTTTATTATAGATATTCACAAAATGAGACATAATCTACATAGTTGTATCGTACAAGAGCGCTTTTTTTTTTAATTTAAAATAATAATTAAAAAAAAACAAATTATCCTTCCGCCGCAATACAGAAGCCATCGTCAGATTCTATATTTAATATATCAGTAAAGTAAAATAAAAAAAAATTAATTATCATAGTTATTAATATTATTTTTAAACATCTCCATTAGAGCCAATCAGAAGACATTTATTAATTATTTTTGTTTTTTATTCAATTATTTTAAATTAAATTTATTTTTTCGAGCCACTTTTTGTGTGTTTTGCTGCCGATTCTTTGCGGCCTACTATTTTACAGTAACTGTGTCCATCAAGTCCAAACATTTGTTTGCATACACAGTCCTCCTGTAATTCCGTATCGGTAATTCCCTCGGCCAATCGACGCGCCATTATCTGCGTAAATTGTTTCTTTTGATTCGGTTTCGCGTCTAAGAAATGGTTTGAACTGAAAGCTGCACCTCCGGACTGTAAGTATGTTAATAATTTATAAATTAGTATCTGATTAAGAGGACCTTCATAAAAAACTTATGGGGGTCTGGGGTCTAAAAAAACGTTCGCTCATTAAATAATTTTTCGAATTTTTCTCTCGGTTTTTTAAAATTTCATTTTTTTATTACGATAGAAAATCGTGATACTGAAGTTAGCCGACGTCTAGTAATTTTTTATTTTTTTTAAAAAGGGTAAATTAAAAAAAAAAAATCATTTTAAAAAATTGCACCTGTAGATTTTTGAATTTTCTACATGTGCATTTTTTTATTTTTTTTTTTATAATTAATTTGTTGAAAATAAAAAATCCGAAAATTATTAATTGTCTGCTAATTGCAGTCATTAGAAAGTGCTTTCGTTTCATATTTGTAAGTATATAAGTATTTCTATGTATATATTTCCGTCATAAGGGATGGGGGAGATCTAAAAAGGTAAAATTTTGCGTGGCGTATTTTATAAATAGTCCCTTAATAAATAAATTAATTGATTAATTAAATAATTTCTTACAGTAACAGCAAATCCAGCGCAAACATCTTTATTAGTAAGAACCAGATTATTTTTATCAATGCTTCCTTCAAGTGGTTTCTTTTTATTGTCAGCAAATGTGTACCCAGACTCGGCATCAAATCCTACGACATTTTTCTGGGGTTTACCTGACACTAAAATGTCATTAAGATAACCGACGTGATAATAAGTCGCTCCCAAGTCGCGGTAAATCTTTTCGCCCATAAACAGCCGCAAGTGCTGAAGCTAAAAATTAAATGATAAAATGTATACGCGTCGGTATTTATTGTTAATTTAAATAAAATTATAATAATAATCTGGATATAGACGTACTGAAAGAGGAAGCGGACTCTTTTCACAAGGAGAAGCGATTACACCAACGACAACCTTGACGGCGCCGGCACGGAATGGATAATGAATAGCTTCCTCATAAGCATCAGTGAGTTTAAAAGTGCCCAATTCAATGTCAAGTTTCTGCTTAGCGTACTTGAGACGTGTTTTTGCATCACCCTCTTTAGCCTCTTCTAGAGTTATTAGCGGTGTGCTTGGGCTAAAGTTAATGTTCTTGACATCCCCATCGATATTTATGCTACCACCGGTTGTGTAGTGCTGGGGCCACTTCATGTGCTCGCCGAATCCAATAAGTCCGACATGAACATCCCTGTTTAATTAACCACCCAACTTAATAATCAGTTTAATCAAATGGGGTTAAGATCAATTTTCAAACTTTATTTATTGAGTATCTAAATATTTACTTCTTCATTCTTTTTATTTTTAATTTCAAAAAAAGATTCAGATTAAAAAGTATTGGTCCTTCGAGCCGAGTAAAAATTTGAATTTTAGTTTAAAATAATTCTTTTTCATTGAATTTTCCGTAGGATTTTTTACGAGGTTCAAAAAAAGATTCAGATTTTAAAGAATTGGTCGTTCGAGCCGGATGAAAAATAAGAATTTTAATTGACATAATTTTTTTTCATTGATTTTCTTATAAGTTACTTTCATGGAATTAAAAAAAAGATTTAGGTAAAAAAATATTGGTCCTTCGAGCCGGGGAAAATTGAATTTTAGTTAAAGTACATTTTTTCATTAAATTTTTTATAGGTTTTTTATGGAGTTTGAAAAAATAATTCTACCAAAAATTATTGGTCCTTCGAGCCGAATAAAAAGTTAGATTTTCAGCTTAATTCAATTTTTTTTTCATTAAATATTTAATTGGCTAAAAATAAAAGTATAATTCGAATAAAAAAGTGTAAAAAAAATATATTTACGAGATTCCATGTTGTCCCAACTCAGTCTTCAACTCAGCGATCATAGGAACAATAAGCTCGTGGAAAACTTTTTCATTTTTACTATCTTGCTCGACGACAAAAACAATATCAGCCTCTTTCTTGGGTATCTTTACACTGAAAGTATTCCCTATGGATATTTCGTCTTTTCCAACTTTGCAGCTCGCACAATCAGCGGGTATCGCAATATAGACACGTTCTTTACGACAAGCAGCGTAGTAAGCAGCTGATATTAAACAAGCCGCACGTGGTGTATCAGCACTCATTGCGTGGTCGCAAGCCTGTCGATAAATTCCAGGGTTAACGTAATTAAAGCAAGAACTCATTGACGATGACCCAGAAAAGTATTCCGTGCACTTGGGGTTTCTTTGATGGTGATGATGGTCTACCGCGGGTGCTGCTGCGCATCCGGCATTTAATTTATATGCATTTCCAAACTCGTCCTCCTTCTCCGTTATCTTTAATATGCACATAAATTATTAATTTATTTATTAATTAACTATGCAATTAAAAATATATTAACTTACATGACCAGAAGGTAAAGTAAAGTCGTCATAAGGTTCGTTATCAGCATCACCAAATATTCCTCGTAGTTTACCATGATAGAATCCAGATACTCGTACACTACAAATCATTGGTGCCTTCTGGCTACATGCGACATGAACACCGTAATCTGATTTAACGTTGACAATTGGAAGTGTAAGGAATGCATGCAAGTTTTTAGTACTTGCTGGATATTCTGCTGGCTTATTATCAACCAGGATCTTAAATTTAAATAAAATAAATGCATTAAATTTACTACACTTCAAGCCTCTGTCCTGTTTACCGGAAAACTTATTGCATTTTTATCTTAAGAGTAGAAAAAACGAAACAAATATGCGCATGCGCTAACTTTCCCTACACACCATAGAAGAAAGGAAATCCCAATCCGCGTTTGCCGCCTTCACCTTCGGCTCCGGCAGACAATTTCACGTGGATTAGAATTTATTTCTCCCATTTGTTTTTAAAAATTAATTTATTATAAAAAAATGATTGAGACTTACGTTGCCATTATTCTTGAGAGTAATGCTTTCACCAGGAGCGGTAATAGTAACACTGATAAGTTTGCCGCTGTTGAAGGTACCGACGACTGAGAAGTTTCCGTCACGAGTATCCTGAGCCAATACGTAGTCGCAAGTACCAGCCAGTGTAAGATGGCGGCCGTCGAATGTGAAAAAGTGTCCACCCTCGACGACGATTCCGGTCTTACTGAAAGGTGGTATGATGTCACTGGGGTACAAAGTTGGACGGTACGCATGGTAAACATCCATAATAGACGGCAATTCGTGGTTGCGTATTAAATTGATTAACGAGACTCTCAAGATTGGAACCCCGGGTAGATCTTTAACGTAACCTAGATAACTCGGCAATCTGATGTCAATGAGTCCTAAGAATTGATCAGTATTGCCACGATTCTTAAGTAATGTTATGACTGAATAAGTAGCGTCCACGGCGTGGCCATATATGTTTTTAATTTCAGTTCCATCGTCAACTTTCTGGTGCTTCAAGTGCTTCATGATGTAGCTGTACAGTGCATTGAAGAATTCTCTTAGCTCTTCAGTGGGTAGCATGCGTTTCAATTGATTGAATGCTTCTTCAATAGGCATCAATATCGCATCCGGTATTTTGAACTTGATCAACTCTTGATACTTTTCCTTGAGCATTTCATAAACCGGCAGAGCTTGAATTTGTTCGGTCGTCAGTTTAATGAAGCTCTGAACTTCATGTTCGATTTGTACGTAACCTTTCATCACAATTTTAGCAATATCGTGTACCAGTTCGCTGACCAAACCAATGATTTCTTTTATTTCTTTTTGATGCTGGTTGACAATGTCCAGAATTGCTTTGATGTAAGTGGCGGCTAATTTAGAAGCTGCGTCAGTAACTTCAATACCCGCATGTAAAATTTCATCAAATGACTTCTTAATACGCGGATAAACAGCTTGTAATGCGTCGTTTATTTTATCAGCGATTTCGTGGACCTGTTTGTTTAATTCAACAGCGCGTTTCATAAACTGACTGACCACTTGAGTGATCGCATTGATTAACCCGCCGAAAACTTTGTTCAAAGTCGCTTGGATCTCTTTGACAGTAGTGTCGGCATTCAACTCCTGCTCCAATTTTTTCAGCTCAGCTTGATAGTATTCCAATGCAGGTTTCCAGTTGGGTTGCGCTTTCTTCAAATGCTCAAACAGGTCACGGAATTCTGTGTTGGCTTCATTACTAATTGCTTTGAAGACTTCCTTCAGCTGCTCAATACGTTTCACAGACAATTCGCGGTAGAAATCAATAGTCATTGCCACGTTATCTTTCTGATAAGCGAATGTAGGCTTCAAGAATCTGCTTTCATCCAAATAAATTCCAATGCTGAACAAATTCTTCTTCTCACCATTCTTGTAAAAGTCTGCGTGATACTCAGCAACTTGGCCGACAACGAGCCGTCCGTTGATTGACAGCTTGGTGTCTGGCTTGTCTTTCTGGTAACTCTGGTACGTGAAGCTGTTGAAGTCATGAGCTTCGAAGCTGACAATTATTGGCGGGTTACCGAGTAGTGAACTCTCGGTCTCAATCTTCTGTAGATTCTTCGACCATTCCATGGTTGTGTCAGCTCTTAGTAAATCTTTGTCTGGACCCTGGATCAGCAGATGAGCTCCTTGAAGATTTAATGAGAAGAGTGAACCGACATTTCGTGGCTTCTGATTGATGTCAGTGTATGACAAGAAGGAACCGAAGCCTACTTCAGAAGTTGATAAGACCAAATGCTGCTGGAGATCTACTTTGAGCTGTTGGCCGCGGCTTCCAATTTCAAATGCACCCGTTATATTGTATCCTTTCGGGATCTCGTGCTTTACGATGTGAGTTACTATGGTTATTTTTTGAGCTTTCTTAGCAAAGAGATCGATATCTACGTTTGCGTCCAACAAATGTTCGCCTCCATAATGAAGTTTTCCTTTGACCATCAATTCCTGCAATAAAGTAATCAAATTATTAATAACCGGCTACTTGATGATCAATAATAAATAATTACCTTGGGTTGAGATGGATAAATAAAGCGCGCGTCCCCGGCAATAGTTGCAGCATCCTTTTCTACATTGATATCACCATTTGCTACGAAGCTAGTCTTGTCATCTGGATGATTCTTGCGATCTAGATACGCCGAGATGTCAATTTTGTAGGGACCCATTGGTGTCTTTGATTGCGGAATGTCGACAGTAGCAATCAGAGCTAATTCACGGCTTGGAAGAGTCAGTATTACCGCAGATTCTTTTGGATGGGAGTAAATCTGTGACGAGTATTGGGTCTTGTCTTTGGACGTGTGGAGATACAAGTTGGCTGCATGGTCGAATGTCATTTTCTCGGCAAAGTATTTGGTGGTTGTTTTCAAACCGAATTCAACGGGAACGTTGAATTTCTTTAGGTCAACTTCGACAGTTATCTGATGATCCAGGCGTGTCTTGTCTACAATTAAAGCAATTAAATTTGTAGCTGTTCATTTATTTCTAATTTATTTACAATGAGATAAATTTACACGTACGGTCAGTGTCCATCGTAGACTGTAGTTTAAAGTGGGCACAGTCTTTGCTCTGCTCGCAGTAGCTGTTGAACACGAGTACTTCCTTGTCCGAGAGTTTGAGCTCTCCCACAACAGCCGAGGGTCCGAAATTGGCATTAAGAAGTATCGCCGTACCAACTTGTCCGTCATTTTCACGTGTCAATTGTTTGCGAGAGTAAGTAAATTTCGAGCTACGTGTATTCTCACCAATTTGTAGGTTTCCATTGCCCTCGACGATCACCGTACCTGCTTCATCGCGCTTGCTATAGTTTGTGCTGCAACATTCAAATTTATTTATTTAATTAATTAACAAGTTACGAAATAATAAAATTTTAAAAATTACCTTCCAGTAACAATATTCTTTCCATCACTGGTGACAGTCAGAACAATGCGTTTGCCAGTTTTAACTGCTGGAGCGGTAGTAATTTCAGCGTGAATCTTGCGATGTTGAACTTTGTCGCTGTCAAAGTTTATTTCAATAATAAAACTATCGATATTATCGAATTTAACATGACCATCGGCAGTCGCGAACCCTTTAGCGTAGCCAGTTGAATCAATCTTCCATTCTCCTAAAAGTAATGAACGCTTATTAAATAAAACAATACAAAAAAATGGTTTCGAAAGGTTGACGGTAAGAAATTCAAACTTCTGTTTTGTAAAAAAATAAATGAAATGAATCCACGCATGTGCTAATTTTTTATACACCGCGAAGTAAAGTAGGACTTCCCAATCTGCGTGTTTGCGGCCTTTGCCTTTGGCTCATGTAAACAAATCTGCGCACACATTTTGGAATGTCCTACTTTTCTGCATAAGTGCGTAATGTAGTAAATAAATTACCTTTGTATTCAGTTTCACTGAGCTTATCAACCTTAGCTGACAAATCAAATTTACCAGTTGGACAAGTTATGATAAAATGAGCCCGATGTAAAGAAGGATTCATTTCAAACTCGCTATTTATTCCATATTTTTTATCATCCGCCTTAACATAGATGTCATTGTTCCACGGGCCGTCTTTCTCCCGTTTGTGAGTCAGTCCAAATTCAACAGTATCGACTTTTTCCATGGGCACTGTAGCCTTGGCAGTGATTTTAACGTCACTAAGATCCTTATTGTAAGCGGTATCCAATTCTCCAGTGGTCTTAGCGTCTCCATAATTGACAGACAGCGTTCCCGAGCCCTTTTTAATTTCACCAGTAGGATCATGTCTGAATGAAGTCTCAACAGTTAGAGGCGGGTAGGCCAAAACAGTCAATGAAACATGTCCTTTGCCTTCTTTTACCTCGCCCTGCTTGACTCCAGTCTGGCTCGCAGCAACCTCAGCCTTAATAGTTTTGTCGTCATTGTAAGTCAGCATATATGAACTCTTATAATCGATCTTATTGTTTCCTGATTCATCAGGCACCAAAATGCTTTGCATCTCGCTGTACTTAAGATTGCGTAATTTCTCACTGGGAAAAACGAACGCAAGGTCCATTTTGGCAACGTGTGGGTCCGTTGGATTTTCGCTGTCATGGAAATCTCCAGTTCCCTTGAAAGACAAATCGCTGCCTAATGAGGAATCTATTTTCCAGAAGCCATTCATTCCCGGTGAGTTATCTTTTCTATCAGCGTACTTGGCATTCAAATTGAAATCAAATGGCTTCACTAAATAAGCACCTTTGAGATTTACTTTTACTTCACAATCATGTTTGTTGTCTTTTAGCTCCGCATGCTTTGTACTGATAAACAGATTTACATCTTTGCCATCACGGTTAACGAATTTCATAATATGTTGGCAGTCGTATTCGTGTCTCAGAGGTTCTACGAGAGCGATAGTGAAGTCGTAGCTCAATTTACGGTGTTCGCCTCCTTTCTTTTCGTAGTCCATCAAATTGTAGGTACCCTTGGTTGTGGACTTGTCGGGGCTACGATCAACAACCTGGTTAGCTTCAACAACAAAGTGTCTTCCAGTGGGCAGAGTTGCTTGTCCCTCAAGATTAAAGTCATAGCCATTCTCCGCGGTCCGTTTGAAGTGTCCCTTGCCATTGACTTCGTACTTGTGTGTAAAGAACTCGATTGAGTTCTTTGAGTTGATCGCGGTCTTTTCTATTTCCGTGTCAGTGGACATTTTAATTGACTTACTAGGATCTTTTTCATCGAAATTTATTTCAA
The DNA here is from genome assembly GCA_030273425.1 of Microplitis manilae. Lineage (NCBI taxonomy): Eukaryota > Metazoa > Arthropoda > Insecta > Hymenoptera > Braconidae > Microplitis > Microplitis manilae. The sequence continues at coordinate 16,357,811 of CP092730.1, read as the reverse complement.
AGTTACCAACATGCCGAGCTCCAGTTACGTTTATGTCTCCGGTTGCCTTCATCTTGCGGTTCATTGTCAGCAGATTGATGTTAAGGTTACCAGTTCCTTTGCCGTTCTGATAATTGTACTGGCCATTGGCGAACACAATGTTCTTAACATTCAAATTAAGCTTGCCGAATGCTTTAGGACCCATCTGGACGTCCAGTAAGTAATCTAAATACTTAGCATTTTCCAAAGAAACAACAGCATGATTATTTACATGAGTCGGATTAGCATTCAATCCGTAATCGACTTTGAAACTCTTGCCATTTATTTTAAAGTCACCCAAAAATTGTATATTTTTTTTTTGATCGTCCATCTGACACTCTGACTGCAAGTCTACCTCGTATTTACTACCAGGTAATTCAAGTTTACCATCGAATTTGTGCTTGAACTCGGATAATTTTTTGTGTTTGCCTTCAATCGAAATTTTGGTGTCCATCATGTAAGCTTCGAAACCTGCTTCCCAATTTTGTGGCGCTCCGGGTTCGACTTTTATTTCAATTTCGCTGCCTATTTTAAATTTACCATACTTGACATCAAATTCCGACTCCCAACTGTTGGATGATATTTCACTTTCACATTTAGCCGAGACTTCTTGAGCGGGCCATGTTATTTCAGACTTTGTTTTAAGCGAAGTAAAGTAATCATACGGATGATTTGGCTTGTCATTTTTCTTGTACTCCAAGCGTTCAATGATCGCGAATCTGTTGACTTTTGAATTTAAGTCTGGACCATAAGTTACTACAAAGCTGTGATCAATCAAATTGTTAGTACGGTCGTAGTGCCAAAGGACTTGGAAACTGACTTCCGGATTTTTCGAAGGTATTACTGCAAGATTTGTGTCAAAGCCTTCAGGTAATCGTTTCCCGTCGAAACTAATCTTCACATTTTCGTCATTGTGTGAAGCTGTGGTCTCCACCATAATAGCGTCTGGTTTAATAGCAACGAAACCATTGAGACCAAGAATTTTTTTGTCAGAAGCAAGCAACGATACCTGATTGAATGAGTATTTTTTACCGCCATCTTGGTTATCAACTCCAATGTCACCTTCTACTCGGTAGACAGGTTTTCCACTCGTGGAACCGCTCAGTTTTTCAATATGTTCTGGAATTTTGTACTCCAAAATAGGCTTGTATTTGTTGCCATCAGCCTGAAGACCTACAGTCGCACTGTACTCATCAGAATCGTGATTAACCACCACCGAAAGTGCCTTCTTCTTGTCGGTATTTTCAAGCTTTATTTCACCATTTACTGTTTTTATTGGTGACTCAAAAGAAGCTTTTATGTACTTCTCTTCCGGTTTATTTGCAGCTTCAATACGCAAAGCAACTCGTCTTTTGGTACGACTATTTGGTGTATCAAAAGTCATCTCGAATGACCGCTCGTCGGGTTTGCTCTTGTCGTAGTAAGTCTTAAACCAGTAGCTGGTCGCGTCGTTGTTTTCAATGCTGATTGAAAACTTGGCTGGTCCTCCAAGTGGGAACAGAGGCTTCTTGTGAACAGCGTCGATGCTGTCGTAAGGATACGAGAAGTGTCCGCAGACAGTAACGCCCAATATTTTTGAAAACTGGTCAAAGCAGTCGCTGTGCTGTTTGCCTGAAGAGAATTTCGGAGCCTTCAAATTTCCTTTTCCGTCGACGAAGAAGACCTGACTCGACAGACTGATGATCTCTTGCTTCTTCTTGGGTACGCCGAAATTAATCTCAACCCCATTGCCGTCCAACACCTTCAGCGAAAAGTCTGAGCCAGTTGATGTATGCATACGACTGATGATTTTTAGACCTGATTCAGTGCCAAATGTTTCCATCATTAAACTGGCTTCCAGTGCAATATTTGCGCTAGGTTCCAGTCCAATTTTTACTACCGCATTTTTCGGGTCTTTCATGATGTGTTTCATATCAACGTTTCCGTTGGCTTTTACCTGAGTTACTGCGTTACCCTCAACACCCACGACAAGCGGGAATCCCAAACCAGTTGGATAAACCAAGTCCATGTCCATGAAATTATTGTGATGTGTGTTTTGGATATTGAAGTTTTTCATTCCATCAAAAATTTGGCTAATGAGATCCATCAAGTTATTCATCGCAGTATTTGAATTGTGAGATCCTGGTTTTTCTTGTAGGTCGAGATATGCCAGTTCAGCGCCGAACATACGAATTGAGATATCAATATCCAAACTATCATCGACCTCAGTTTCTTGTGGCCGTGCTTTGCGTGCGAATTCATCTAACTCAGCCTGACTGACAGTACGCCGATTGCGACCTACTCTGTTAGCGAAATCTTTTACATTTTCATAAGCTTCATTAAAATGTTCCTTGCCATCACTAATCAACTCCGCAGCTTCTTTACGTTTTATGAGACCTTTGGGACCAAAGTAATGCTCAATAAGACGATCTAAATTCTCAGAACGAGCGTCAATCTCCAAGAAATTGAACGACCGTCCAAACAACTCAGTAATTAAATTCAAACTAGCAGATCGTGGTACGAAACTCTTTTGACTGTAAATTACATTCTGCTCAGCAACAGAACCAATACCAAGAGTATCAATGTTGTATGAGAACTCACGATTGAATGAAAACTTACGGAAGTCCTCAGGGAATTTAGTGCGCGGTCGCAATTCGCCGAAATGCCTCTTGGCATTTTGCTTGGTGGGATCAGTACTTGCACGCAAATTACGCAGATGACTTGTCACAAAAGATCCAACTTGATTAACTGTTTCGCTATCAATTATTTCCTTCAACTCATTGGCAATTTTCGCCCCTGGGCATTCAACTAAACTTAGATATGCTTTTATTCTTATCTCACTGTCTTCCTCTTTGTCGCCAAATACTTTCAGAAGTGGGTGCTCCCATTTCGGTGAACATTTAGCAGTAAGGGCTTCAATAGCAGCAACACGTACTCGCGGATGTACTGTTTTATCATTAACGATTCCCATTATCTTATCTATCGTCGGATCATCAAGATATTTAGCATTACGAAGTGCCTTCAATGCAGCAACGATGATAGTCTCCTGATCACGATTATCAGGCTTAGGGTTGCTCAGTTTAGTAGCTATTTTAGCAAGTGCAGCTTTAACTTCTTCGGCATTTTCGCAGTCATGTTCCTGACAGTATTTACCAATCACGCGACCGATTCCCAGATACGCAATGCGAGGGAGTTTTGGACGGTTCAAAAGTGTCGTTACTGCGCTAATAGTTGGCAAACTTACATGATTAATCAGCGCCAAACTTGCGTAATAACCTAACAGATGTATACCAGTAATTTCTTTGTTATTTATTAGTTCAATAATAACTTCTGCTGAATCACCTGTTCCTGTACGAAACAGAGCATCGATAAGAATTTTTTTGTCTGTATTTTTGTCGAAGCCACTTACTCCAGCCTTGACTTTATTGTAGGCCGACAGCATGTGATTTTTGGAACTTTTACGAAGAACTTTAACGAGCGCGCCGAATTTTTCGGCAACGCCATCTTTGACTCCTTCGGGTGTTTCTTCTTCTTTGACTTCTTTCAATGCGGACATTATTGCCTCCGGGGACGATGACTCGGTAACTGGATGAGGATTTTCGAATATCAATGATCTGGGCCGAGATACCGGAGCGGCTGCCGCGGGATCAGCGTTCTCGGATTTGAATGTTAAAGTTGAGTGAACGGTTGTTTTGGCTCCAGTGTCGGCATTAGAAAATGGACGGTATTTGTAAGTTTCGTCAGATTTAGCAGATTGAAGAACGCCTTGTTTGAAAACCTGCTCAATTTGCTGCTCGGAATCAAGAACCGGTGAGGACTTTATGTCTGATGTCTCATCATAGATGGCCTTTATCAAAGCGTGACGTATATTCTCCCGGTGCGAACACTTGCTGAGGTTCTTGTACTTTCGTACGGTTGTTGAATCGCCCTCATGATGGAACTCAAAGTCCGTTTGGCAGGTACCAAATACGTCTGTTTCCCGGTGTGTCGTTACACCGGAATCCTGCATCACGGCGGATTGAAACAGCGAAGAAATGGCACGTTTGATGTTAAGAGACGCCTGGGAGTCTTCGGGTTCCGTGCAAACGCTTGTGTCAATATGACCGTCATGGTAATTGAACTGAAGAGCGTATTTTTCCACGTCTTTTTGCGGTACCGGCTAAAAAAACAAAATTATTTTTATGGCAGACATTGAAAGTCGGGAACTAAAAGTCAGATGTAAGTAAATATTATAAATTATAATGATGATAAGGTCATTGAAATGGTATAAGAACAAAGATAAGTGACAATAGGTACTTACAGCACCGTTAACGCGGACATTTTTCAGTCTCAATTGATGAATACAGTCTGGCTTGACGGCTAATTCAACTAATGCGCTGAGTATTACGCTTGAGTCGCCTTCAACTTCGCTTACTGAAGTTACCGATGTTCCTTCGTATTCATACGTGTATGTGTGTCCTTGTGTGTAACCTTTGCTTGTTTGCACTTTAAATTTCAAAAATAAAATAACAATTATTAATTTACTTTCAGTTATCGTAACCACGTATTTTAATTACTTAGTTATTATTATTAACTTACTTCCATGGCATCCAACTGTACATTGATCTACAAAAGATAAAAATTATTAGTCTCCAATAAATCGGACATTAAATAATTTTGATGAAAAAATTTGAATTTACGGAGATTTAAATCCGACACTAAAATCTAATTTTTGTATTATTTAGATCAATGATCTATGGAGATCTTCAGCTAATATAAGAAATTACGAAATTTAAAAAATTTGAAATTTTGAATTTTATCAAAAATATGGCGCCTTATAAACAAAAAATGAAAAATTGCATTTTGAATTAAAAAATTAATACTTCCGGAAAAAAATTTAATCTACGATTTAAGTCCGACACTGAGATCTAAGTAGATTTAATTTTTTAATTATTTAGATCTATGATCTATGGAGATCTACGTAGATCATTTACTATAAGAAAGTACAAAACTTTAAGTATTCAAAATTTAGATTTTAAAAAAAAATTACAGGTCTTATAAAAAAAAAAAATTAATCTAAGACTGAGATCGATACAAATATAAAATCAATAAAAATCGGCTGCGTAACATTTGACTCGACGAGATAATACCCGCGGCAAAATACCCACCACACAGTGTGACGTTTTTTTGGGTTTACCGGTATTTTATCGTCGGGTATTTCGTCGTCAGGAATTTTGACGTCGGATATTTTATCGCGGGTATTTTGACATCAGGTCAATTGTCGTATTACCATAAAAATCTATTAATATAAATTTTTTTTCCAGGTTTTTGAACTTCCTGTATAAGAAAATTTTAGTCTTCAATTCAAAACGCAAAATATTTATTGCGCCAAGAAATTTTTTTTTCTCTGTGGATTATTGAAATAACCCGAGTAGTTATTTTCTTTCGAATAAAACTAATAATAAGAAAAATATATTTTTTATAAAAAAAAAATGAATTCAAAAACGTACAGTGAAATTTAAAAAAACTTTTTAACAACGTATCGTTTGTGGAGCTAAAGCGATAATCTTACGTACTAAGAGCAGTGAGTCACTCGACCTGTGACATATTCTATCCTATATATTTATATGACCGTATTTTTCGCGATATCACATCTTGATGACCTTAGAATATTTTGTAAAAGTAAATAAAAAAAAAAATTTTGTTATTCATTATTTATTATAATTATTGTTATTTTTTGTTAAGTTCAATTTAAATCATCGGGGTAAAAAACTTGGCGATAAAATTTAGTGTGAAGGAAAGACAGTATGAATATTTAAATTAATATAAATATATATACGTATAAATTACGTTGTTTCTACATAATAAGATAAATAGATATGTTTATCTACCCCTACGAGACTCATAATTCAGTTTATGATTTATCATATCTCATATTATCACTTCTCTCCCAGCGATTCCTCGAAAGCATGAGAAATAAAAATATTAAACACGGGTCAGGATTAATCGCTTAATCAGCTCATGAATTTGCCAATTTCTCAATACACATTTACATATATCATTAATTATCAGTAATAAATTATTTTCATTTTTAAATCTTATCAAAATTTTCCACTTTATTTAAATTATTTAAAAAAAAAAATTCATCATTTTTTTTTATTTTGAATCATCCTATTTTCTATTCTTCAAATTGTCTCATTGATGGTAATAAAGATAACGTAATTTATTATTGCAAGATCTAGACAAAATTTAAAAACCAAAGTGACCTTAAATTTATTTTAAAAAAAAATAATTTAATTGATTAGTTACACTAATCAGTAATTAAACGTCACCGTCAATGTCTACGTCAACGATCTAGCGAAATTATTTAATAGGAGTAAACAAAAAAATAAAGATTAATTTAATCCAATGTATGGAATGAAAAATAAAAATGAAATAAAACAATTTAAATTAAACGATTAAATTTAAAATGAGTAATATGACCAACGGATATTTAGATTTGCTTTATAAATTTAAACGGAGTAAATAGTAGGGTGGGCTAATGGACAAATGGGAATTTAATTTTCTGATGAGACAAGAAAAGTGTCAGATTTAATGCCCTCATGTTCTAGAACCGTACGTACACTTTATATACATATGAAATTTATCATGAGATATTTTATATACATTATAATATATAATATAGATAGAAAGAGATAATATACGGCAGATTAATTTTATAAAGTAAGGGAGTAACAGCGATGATGTACGTCCAGCTCAATTTACTAAATGTCCGGTCAAATATGTTCTATCCGGCGGAACGATAATCATTTCAATGATACCAGTCAGCAAGCTCATTATCAACAACTTAATTTAACAACTTAATAATAATAATAACAAATGATTCACTAAATTTATTTGTTTTTCTAAAATTTCATTTGGATTTTTTTAAATTATTTGAATTGAGGAAAAAAAATTTTCACTTATTCACTTAAAAAAAAAAAAGTTATATGTTTATGTCTATATATATGTAAAAAAATATGATAATTGATGAATTATTGATAAAAAAAAACTTACTTGCAAAGGCGGTTGTAAAAAGACATGCAAAAAAAGCGGCGATTAGACCCGCGGACATAAGCCGGGACGGCTGTCCCATGATGGTACGAGATTTAAATGTCACACTGTCACAAATATAAATAATTAAAAATTAAAATATATATATTATAAAAAAAAAAAAAAAAAAACTAGAGTTTTTTAAAATTAGGTATTAAAGCAACGAGTCCGTTGAATACAACGGTCGCGGTTTTCTTGGTCCGGTGCTTTTATGCTCTCGTAAACTCTCCTGCCCTCTCGACGTCGAGAGCTTCAGAATGAGGCGATTATGATCCAGGGTAAGGGGCGATCTCATCTTATTCTGATCCCCCTCTTTTTTAAAATGGACACGGGTAAGTGTCCACGAACTCGCTCGCTCACAGTGACAAGATCAGGCCCCTGTTCTCTGCTTCTGTCAATCTCCGATGCTACATGGGCATTGCAATTACTGCGAAATCCTTTTTTTTATTTTTACCGATAATATTTTAATAATTGCACTAATATTTTTTTAATTATAATTATTTATCTGTTGAAAATTGATTACTAATCAAGAATATGAATTATTCATTTTTTTTTAATGTTTGATAATTGATATATTTTAAATATATACCAACTTACACTTTGGTAGTATTTTAATTATTATAATTAATCTACATGTTGATAATTTATTTTTATAATTTTTTTTTCTTCATTACTTTTTAAAAAAAGTATAAGTGAATCGTTTATTTGAGAAACCCCATAAACCATGTTTTTTCGAAATTGGGTTTTTTGCATTTTTGGGTTCTTTGAATATTCCCCCATAGAAATTAATAAAAATATCCATCAAATCAGTGTTTAAAAAACAATTAACAGGATGACAGAAATTCCATTTTATTGAGAAACCCCATAAGTCAACGACTTATGGGGTTTTTCAGATAAACATATGCAGTTTTAGTTTTATAAAAATAATTTTTTCTTTTTTATTTAAAATTCGCGTTTTTGGAAAAAAAATAATATGACTAATTAAAATACTTAAATTAATTATTATTTTTTGTAATTTCTGAGTTTCAGAGTTTATATACATATGATATACTTCATTTTATCAGTCTAATAAATTATTTGAGTGGAAAAAATAAAAAAAACAATAATTTTATAACTTTTTTTTGCGTTTGGTTGAGAAACCCCATAAGTCAACCAACTTTAAATAATTTTTTAAGTAGTTTCAATTAAAAAATTGAATTTTTCTTGTTTTAATATTTTTCAGAGACGCTAACATTATTCACTTCAATTATTTATTTATTATTTCAATGGCAAGTTTTTCCAGAAAAATGTTTTTTGTGTTTCCTGAAAAATTATGTTTTCTTGACTTATGGGGTTTCGCAAATAAACGATTCAAGTAATTACAATAATAAATTGTAGTAGAAAAAAACTCGCATTAAATTAAATTAAATGAGCAAAAAATCTGACAGTTTTATTCTGATAAATAAAAAAATTATAAAAAAAAACTTTTTTTTTTTTTTTGAGTTAGAAAAAAAAAGGAAAGAGATTTCTGTTATCATAGAAACGCTACGTCCGTTATTTGTCCAAGGTATCTTGGAGACCTTACTCATCTATAGCAGAGGGTTTTTCTTGGTTTACTTAAATTCTTTTTTTTTTTTTGTTATCTCAATCGCGTAAGCAAACAAATAGTATTGATTATTAGTCGGTCTATGATCTTTACTTTTGTTATACTATTACATAGAAAAAGGCCAAAGGGCGCACTGAGTGTTCATGTTGTGATAATAAAATTGAACGGACCGTAGCAGTATGTACTGTCAGTGTTACTATTATTATTAAGTGGAAAAGTTTACTTTTCAAGAGACCATAGTACAAATACCTAATATATAATAAAAGTTATCAATAAAGGAAACCTTAAGTTGTAAATAAAATATTAATTTAAATACAAGGAAACTCATAACTTATATATTTTATCGTTACTCAAATACTCGTATCCGATACAAATTATATTATTGCTTGTAAAACATATATAAATATATAAGTATACTGTGATATTTGTTACTAATAAATAATTCATTCATGACGAATATATTTTTTGTACATAATCTAAAATATTTTTTAAAAATATTACATCTCATATCAATTTTATGTTCTTATTTTTAAATTATATAACTTTATATAAATAAGATATTATTTACTGATGATATTTAAATATCAGACAAAACAATTTTATTTATTAATACTTAATATTTTAAAAAATTTTTTAAAAAATCCATAAATTTTTTCAAAAATTTCATTCGTGCAAAAAAAAAATTTCTATAAAAATTCAAATTTTCATTGAATTTTTTACAAAATTCTACAAATGAAAGTAAATAAATTTATATTTGATATTGTTTGAGTACAAGTACAGACAATTTTCTGGTACAGTGAAGAATAGAGGTAAGAAAATTTGAACATGCAGTTGAGGGCAGGGAGTATGGATGCACACATGTCTTAAATGTATGCATACATGTACACATATGTTACATACATTGGGTTGATGAATTAATGCGTATGTACTCGTTGACTTGTCACTCTCTACGCCGACAGTTTAAACCGAGTTATTTAGACTCTATTATCTAACACGATTGTACATCACGGGGTCAACGGTCATCGCGGTATTAATCTTTACTCCGCGTTCATGCTTATATATATTATTATTTCTTCAACTCTTTTAATTTCTACAACTTTCATTATACATATTTTTTACAAAATTGTTTATATATATGTTTATTACAATAATTATTAATTAATTAAGAACTTTAAGGTTCGTTTTGAAAAAAAGTTTTCTTCTTAAAGTCAATTAGTTATGAACTTTGACAAATAATTTGAGCCTTTTTCAAATTTGTTTCAAAATTTAATTTAGGTATTTTGATACTGGTTAACCGACGGCCAGAAATTTTTGAATTTTTTTTTAAAATTGCATCTATAATTTTTTTTAATTTTCTACGTGTACATATTCTTAGTTTTTTTTTTTGGAATTGATTTGTTGAAAAAAAAAATCGATAATAATTGTCTGTTAACTTTAAGATCGTTATATATTTTAGTGAAAGCTTGAATTTTTATTCAGTAAACTAATATTTTTTAAATTTTGAAAAATAAATAAAATGTATTTTCAATGGCTGAAATTTTAAAAATAATATCTTATCATTTATCGTAATCAGTAAAAGTATATCGAAATATAATATATAGTAGTATTAGATATAAATCTGAAATAAAAAGTATGATATAAAAATGAATAAGCGAAGACGATTTAGTTTACTGAGTATATTATAAGAAGATATATGAATAATGAAGTCATTTTAAACGGTATGAGGGATGAATAAAAATTTCCATTGAACTTGATCGTTTCTCCTGACCTTTTCTCAGCTTCTTCTATCCCATAACTTAACTTTTTCTTGTTCTTGTTATTATTTTCTTCACAATACTCTTTTACTGACAAACTCGTGAATGACATGATTGATACATTATCGATATCTTATATTGTTTATCCATGAAAATTAAAATATGTGATTTTTCAAAATAAACATAAGTAAAGATTAAATACTTGATATTTTATTCCTTATATATTTATTATATTTATTTATTTAATAATTAAATGATGCATAACAAACAAGTTATTCAGAAAATTTTCTTAGTAAAATATATTATTTCTAATCATCATACGATGATTCAGACGTAGAATATTTTCAAACATAGAAATGATAGATATATATGTATAAGTATAGACAAATATATACATATATATGTTCTTAAATCAGGGTTGTAAAATTCCTAATGGAAAATCTCACCATTAAAGAATTATATTTAATGGCTAATGAAAAATTTCACCATTAAAAAATTAAATTTAATGGGTAATGGCAAATTTCACCATTAAAAAATTAAAACTAATGGCTTAAAGAAAATTTCACCATTACAAAAATAAATTTAATGGGTAATGGCAAATTTCACCATTAAAAAATTAAAACTAATGCCTTATGGAAAATTTCACCTTTACAAAAATAAATTTAATGGGTAATGGCAAATTTCACCATTAAAAAATTAAAACTAATGGCTTAAGGAAAATTTCACCATTACAAAAATAAATTTAATGGGTAATGGCAAATTTCACCATTAAAAAATTAAAACTAATGCCTTATGGAAAATTTCACCATCAAAAAAATAAATTTAATGATTAATGGAATTTTCTGCCATTAAAAAATCAAATTTAATGGCTAATGAAATCACTAATGCATTAAAAAAAGTAATACATTATTTATAACCCTGTCTTAAATATATATGAGGAATTGCATGAAGTGTGAATGTAGCAGACATTAGACAACTTATATATTTTAAATAAATAAGTAAATAAATTTAAATAATTAAATTTGAAAAAATGCGCGTACGGATCTTGCATTCATCTAAATACGCATTTTATCATTTTTATTCCATTACATTTTATTTATTTATTCAAACATTTGAAAAATTGACACTTGTCAAATACATTCACACTTAATGATCCTGATTTTGACAATGATCCTGTCGTCAGTAGATGATTAAAATTGTTTGATTTTTTTTTAACAATTAAAATTGAAAAAAAAATACTAAAAATATACACATGTAGAAAATTTAAAAGACTATAAGTGCAATTATTTCAAATATTTCTTTTTTATAATTTATCGTTTTTTAAAAAACCCTAAAATTATTAGACGTCAGCTGACTTCAGTATCATACATCATTCACACTCATCCTTATCTAAAAATTCTAAATTTGTTTGTTATACAAAATACTATTTATTTAAATTTAATTTTATATTAATTATCATAGAATAACTTCAGCTGTCACTTAAAGTGTAAGAAACAATCCTTTATTTCCTTACGCAAAATTTCATTAAATTCAAATAAAAACGAATGAGTATCGCTGTAACTGACAAGCAGTAGTTTTTTAAATTTTTAAATAAATAAATAAAACAAGTAGAATAAAAATAAACAAAATGATTTAGATAATTTAAAAATTAGCGCGCGCATTTTTTCAAATTTAATTATTTAAATGTATTTACTTATTTATTTAAAATTTACAAATAATCTGTCAGCTACATTCACTCAAAAATAAACATCAAATAGTAACGATCACATGCAGCCATTTGTACCTGTCACATGACTTCCAATCACATGATGCCAGTAGTTTTAAAAAACGCTACCAGTAGCGCCACTCATCAATTGCAGCCATGACGAGCTTGCATTCAAGTTGGACATTGTATTAAACCATCACCAATCATCATCATCATGATCAAAATCATCTGATCGACTTGTTTTCAATTTCCACTACTCCAGAGTCCAAAGCCCGCAACTCTTTCATCCATCACGAGATCACAACATTCAAATTTATTTACATTGCTTAACATTCTGGTGTTTTACTTTTAATTTATATACTTAATTATAAACATAAACATATTTATTTATATTTAACTCTACCAGTGACAAATCTTCCACTTGCATTTAATTAATTAATTAATTAATTAATATTTATAATAATAATAAACAGTTATTAGTAAACAAAAAGTATGTCGACATCAGTGATTTCAAGGCGATTATCGATGCCGGCAATTGTCAGAAACTTGCCAATTTTAACAACGTCTCGGTAAGAAATTTTATTAAATAATTTTAGTAAAAGATGAGAGTGAATTTGTCTGACAATTGTCAATTTTTAAAATTTTTAAATGCGTACTTAGATAATTGAAAAATCAGTACGCGCATTTTTAAAAATTTATAAATTGTTTTATATCTGATACATTTATACCCATAAGTAATTGTCTGTAATTATTTTTTTTTTAATGATAAAGATTTATCACGAGATCATTACCGTTGAGTCAAGACAAAAGTGAAGGATGGCTAAGTAAACTTGGTGTAAGAAAAATAGAACCTACCAAAGAATCACATTCACGAATGCTGTCAGACAAAGAAGTTATTTATGCATTACATACCCACAATGTACGACCTGATTCTATTGACAAATATCTCGCTAATTAGTAAGTGTAATGACTATTTTCAATGACTAATCTTTTTTTTTTTTTAATCATTCATGCTAATAAGTTCAATTACTTTTAATTACCCAGCTGATGTCAATTACAGCCAAATAAATGACACTGAAGTTAACTGACGTCTAATAATTTTTTAATTTTTTTCAAAACGATAAATAATTAAATAAAATATTTTGAAAAATTGCACCTATAGTTTTTTAAATTTTCTACGTGTGCATATTTTAAGTTTTTTTTTTTATTTGACTTGTTGAAAAAAAATCTGAAAATTGTTAATCGTTTGTTAACTTCAACAAATTGTCATTTAATAATTTTCGAAACAAATCGATGACAAAAAAAAAAATTAAAAATATGCATATGTAGAAAATTTACAAAACTACAGGTGCAATTTTTTAAAATATTTTTTTTTTAATTTTTCGTTCTTAGAAAAATTCAAAAATCATTAGAGACCAACTTCAGTATCAGTCGAAATTAGAGTAAAATTTTTATTCTAATATTTTATGGGTCCAATAGATTTGAAAAATTAATTTTTATCAGAAATTTGAATTTTTCATGTGATAATTGAGCTGATAAAAAAAAATGTAATTTTAATTTAAAGCAGGTTTTATTTAAATTTATAATAAAAATAAATGAAAACAAAAATATTTTGTTTATTTCTTATAAAAATATTTAAAAATAAATTAATTTCTCATGGATTTAAATTAAAATTACAAAAATTTATTTTAATTGACTTTTCATTATCGTCATCGAGTAAAAAAACAAAAAAAAATAAGTAGACATCTTCTATATAATTATCAAAATTTTGATTTATTATTATTAATTATTATAGTTTTTGAATTAAAAATTTGTATATAAATAATAATAAAATGTCTGATTGAAATTACAGCAAAGAAAATGTAAATCTCATCCATTCCAAGAAGAGTGAATTAAATTGCGAATTAGTCGGCTCGTGGACTGTCGAAGTCGGCGATCTTGATCAGGCTTTACATTTGTGGCAGTACACCGGAGGATTTGAGCGTATTGATCGCGCTCAAATAGCATTATCTAAAGATGAAGTACTGATTTTAAATTAATAATAATTTAGCTGCCAAGGGATTTATTGGTGATAATTATTTTTGCAGTCTTATCAACGACTATTACGAGAGCGCGGTAACTTTTTGCGATCACGGCACTTGCAGTATCTGCTGGCATTTAGTTACTGGCCGCTTCTGGGTAAACGTGAGGGCCCAAATATCTATGAGATAAGAAGCTATAGATTAAGACCTGGTACCATGATAGAGTGGGGTAACAATTGGGCACGTGCTATTAATTATAGGAGAAATAATGATGAAGCATTTGCGGGTTATTTTTCACAGATTGGAAGACTTTATAACGTTCATCATATTTGGTGTAAGTATTCTGTTGATAATTAAAGTAAAGAGACAGTTAAGTCGCAATTGCGAAGTAGGAAACATTGTCGAAAGTTGATGCAAATTTGGTTGAAGGTCTATGATGTCACTCCGATTCAAAATAATAAATTATTACCCCAGAGGTTGATTGAGAAAAATAATCATTTAAAAAAGTATAAGAAATTTTTTTTGTCTATAAAAAATAACACGTAATATTTTTTAAATTTCAAAAGTTAAGTTTACTGAATTTTTATAATGATGCGTCACTAAAGTAAAAAAAAAATGTGTACCTATAGCTGGACTGCTTACACTCATACGGCAGCTATTTGAAATTTAAAAATCCTATTACGTGTTATTTTTTATAGATACAAAAAAAATTTCTTATACTTTTTCATGTGAATTTTTTTCAGTCTCCTATTTCAGAGTATCGACTGGATAAGTACCCGATCAAGGAACTATTACTCGATCACTATGTATTTATATATCTTTAGTAAATATAGATATACGAATACATGAGAGATCGGGTATTAGTTCCCTGATCGGGTACTGGGTCTCTTATCTTATCCATGAAAAAAAAAAAAATGTTATAAGCCTTTGTGCTAGATAGTAATCGCCTTAGAGTAAAGAAGATTTGCATACGTTTGTATATAAATTATTTATACTTTAAGCTAATTATTATCTAACAGAAGTTTCTCGGTTATTTGAATTTCGATTTATAAAATTTTATTTTATTTTTGCTGATAAAATAAATTTCAAATTATTACGAGTGAACTGAAAATAAATTTTTTAAAAATCTAAAAGTTTGTATTCTAAAATAATTTAAATTTCGGGTTTTAAATTCAAAATTTATTAATAATTAAGATAATTGAATCGTTTATTTGAGAAACCCCATAAACCATGTTTTTTCGAAATTGGGTTTTTTGCATTTTTGGGTTCTTTGAATATCCCCCCATAGAAATTAATAAAAATATCCATCAAATCAGTGTTTAAAAAACAATTAACAGGATGACAGAAATTCCATTTTATTGAGAAACCCCATAAGTCAACGACTTATGGGGTTTTTCAGATAAACATGCAGTTTTAGTTTTATAGAACTAATTTTTTCTTTTTTATTTAAAATTCGCGTTTTTGGAAAAAAAAATAATATGACTAATTAAAATACTTAAATTAATTATTATTTTTTGTAATTTCTGAGTTTCAGAGTTTGAATACATATTATATACTCCATTTTATCAGTCTAATAAATTATTTGAGTGGAAAAAATAAAAAAAACAATAATTTTATAACTTTTTTTTGCGTTTGGTTGAGAAACCCCATAAGTCAATCAACTTTAAATAATTTTTTTAAGTAGTTTCAATTAAGAAATTGAATTTTTCTTGTTTTAATATTTTTCAAAGACGCTAACATTATTCTCTTCGATTATTTATTTACTATTTCAATGGCAAGTTTTTCCAGAAAAATGTTTTTTGTGTTTCCTGAAAAATTTTGTTTTCTTGACTTATGGTTTCTCAAATAAACGATTTAGTTAATTTAAATAAAATAATTTCAGTCACTCTTAATTTCATTTAAATAATTTTGATCAAAAGCTCCTTATAATCAATTTTAGTATCCAATTTATAAATATTAATTAAAAATATTTATTTAAAATAATCAGGCTATAAAGATCTACAAGCAAGAAAAGAAACCCGTGAAAGCGCATGGAGATCACCAGGATGGGACGAATGCGTTGCTTACACAGTGCCACTGATACGTGAAATGCACAGTCGTATTTTAAAACCCACAAGTTTTTCACCTACTCAATAAAATTTTTATTGTTTATAATTATTATTTTTTATATATATATATATTTATATATAAATATTATTATTTTTGTTAAAAATGATTTATCAGTTTTAAAAAAGCAGCTTAAAAAAAAGCTATTGCTTTTTTAAATTTATCCAAACGAGTCATTAAAAGTAACATTCTTATCACAATTACTACGCAAATACTTATTATTATTTTTTTTATATATATATTTCTAATTATACACTTAATAACAAAACAGAAAAAATTTATTTGATTTTGAATTCAAGAATTGCATTAACAATTCAATGTGTATATTAATTGGTATATAAAATATCAACTAATTAATTAGTAAATTATAATATATCATTAATTATTAATAAATATAATAAAATATTAAAAAAAAAACCTTGTGTTCAATCGTTTCTACTTTTTTTAATCTCAGATCATGTGCGATTTAATTGTTAATTAACCGCATTATAAATAATAATTAATGAGTAAGAAATTGGTCGCGCGTTAAAAATACGTATGATAATAATTATAAATAATTTTAGTGAAAAATTACAATTAAAAACAAAAACAGTTATTTAAAAACTCATCCGTATATTAAATCGTCTTTTAAAAACAATAATTATTTAGTTATTTAAATATTTTATAATTATTCATTAATTTTAATGTTAATTGACAATTTTAATTGCCTTTGGAAGAGCCCATGGTGAATGTGGAAGGCAAATTTAAGAAAAAAAAACAAACGTTTATTTATTATCAACTATTGATAGTAATTAATAATTACACTGTAAAACATTTGGAGTGATTACGAATTTTATTTGAATCTACATTGACTAATTCGGAGTGTTAGTATTAAAATAAACTCCTTTTAGGAGTAAATTTAACTCCGAACCGAAATTTAAATAGCAAATTGAACTTCCCTTCGTAGTGAATTCAACTCCGAAGGGATTTAATGAATTACGAATCCGCTCCGTATTTATTACGCACTCGGAGTTAAAAAAATCCACTATACATATGGAGTAAATAAGGAGTTAATTTTTTCAGCGGATTTGGATTTTATTCGAATTCACATTCACTCCGACAGAGTTTTAAAATTAAAGTTAAAACTCCTGTTAGGAGTTAATTTAACTCCGAACTGGAATTTAAATATTAAACTGAACTTCCCTTCGTAGTTAATTTAACTCCGAAAGGCTTGAATAAATAACCAGTCATTTGCTCCGTATTTACTTGGAGTAAATAAGGAGTTTGTTTTTTCACCGACATGATTTTATTTAAATCCACCTTAACTCTGATTCGGAGTTTTAATATTAAAGTAAACTCTTTAGGAGTTAATTTAACTCCGAACTAGAATTTAAATATTAAATTAAACTTCCCTTCATAGTAAAATTAACTCCAAGGATATTATTAATGCTTCGCATTAACTCCAAATTGACTTCAAACTGACTCCGCTAATTTTTTACAGTGCAATTTTAATTATACGCACAACAGATACATTACTCCTTTTTTTATTTAATCGTGCTTTGGATAAAAAAACATTTAAGCTTCATTTTACTTTTAATTACTTAATAATTATTATTATTATTATTTTTTTAAATTATCTAATATTTAAATTAAGTCTACCGAATATTTTAAAATGCCAACAATTAAAAAATTATGTTTCATTTTTATTTTTTTTATTTTACTAAACTTATTATCGGCAATGATAGCAAAGTGCAATAATGTTATTTATTATTATTATATTAATAATATAAAATAATATTTATCAATTAATTAAACTATAAATTACTATTATTGTTTATATTTAATATTTTCTAATAATTAATTATGTTTTGTTACCGAAGTCATTAATTATTAATCTATTTAATGGTTGATATACTCGTAGCGATCCTTTATAATACAAACAAATGTTAATTTTTTAGATATTAATTAATTAATTAATTATTATTATTATTAATATATAATATTATTGGAGCAGATCCTAAAAAATATGGTCGCTGTACCAAATAAATCTTTAGCCAAATGACAAATAATTAAATATAATTATATATTTATATAAATATTTTTTTTTTTTAATTATTCATGTTATCATGTGTAAACAATTATTATTATTATTAATTATATTTAATTATTATTATTATTTCCTTCGACTTTCATACACACTAGCTCTTAATCAATTGATACTTTAAATTAATTATAAATTATTTACATGGTTATAATTATAATTTTTATTTTTTTTTTTACGTCATTTAATCAGCAGATTGTGACATCAAATTTAAGTATTTTAATTAATTAGGGAAAAAATATATTTATTTTAATTTCACTTAAACACAATTTTAAATTTAAATCATTAATTTATTTATTTTTATCCATTTTAATTAATTAATTAATTAATTAAAGTAGTTAACTAAAATCGTTGCTTTATTTCGTTAAAGCGCTTAAGCTTTTGATTTTTAAGTAAAATTATAATAATAATAAACGTCACAATTTGGTGATTAATTTTAAAAATTATCGAGTATAAGATACAAAATTTAATGGGGAATGATAAATTGAGGTAAATAATTTAGTAATTTTTTTTTTTAATTAAATGTAGATGAAAATGGGCGTTTGTTATATAAGGAAGTATATATATTATATATATACTACATATATACAGAAAAAAATTTTCTTGGCTCAAGAATTTATTCTCACTTAAAAAAATTTTTTCTGGCTTCAAGAAAATTTTTTAACGCAAGAAAATCTTGGCATTAAAAATGAAAATAAAAATTTTCTTGGGTCTAGAAAAAAATTTCTAAGCTCAATAATTTTTTTCTGTGTACATATCTATATATATATTTATTTACTATCTTTACGGAAACCTTAGCCATTGACAGTGTTGATAAAATAAAAAAAATTTTTGATACATTAAAACTACGTAGTCTTCTATATTATTTTTAAAATTAATGTCACGTGGGCTCGTTTGGAGACATGTCTTATATCCATAAGATGTTGATTGTAGTTATTATTATTATTATTATATTTATAGTTATTGTATTAATAATAATAATAATGTTAATATTTATTTAAATGTTATTAATATTAATTTTAATTTTAATAATTAAAGACTATTGGGAGGAAAAGATGTAGAGCTATTGCTGTGAGCTAAACTCAACATGGAACCACTTAGACTGTCATCGTCTGGATAAGATTCTTTTGATGCTTCGGCTATTGCTAGTGCACTGAAAAATAATTATAATTATTAATCATCTGATAAAACAAGTCATTTTTTAACGTAACAAGTAATTATGCAGTTCCGTTATATTTTTACTGTCATCACCAGTGTACGGAAGTTCGTGCTCAACAATAAGAATAATAGAAAAGAATTTCCGCAAATGGCTCTGTATCAAAATGACATTTGCGAGCAAACTCACGTGAATTAAATTAAAAGATATATTCAAACATCGAATGTCATAAAAGAATATCGAAGTTAAGACTGTTAAAAAAATATGTCAATAAGACCATTGTCTTGCTGATGGTCTTGCTAATTTTCTTGCTGTCAAACTTTTTTCTTATTGTTTAGCACAAACTTCTGTACCCTCATCATATTTTTAATTAATTTTTTTTAATACAGAGACGATTCAGTAATTTATTTGTCATTAATAAATAAATAAACCACTTAATTACTTGAATAATAAAATTATCTAATAAAAATACCTAAAACCAATTCTTGCGCTCTCGTCATCAAACTGCTGCAACTCACGTTCCTGTCTCTCATGCAACAAACGTATTCTCTCACTGCGTTCCTGTAAAAACTCCTGAGTTTCAAGTTCCATTTTCTGTTCAAGCAAAGCCCGTCTTACAGAAACACGATCTTCTAACTCGCGACGTTCACGATTTCTCTGTGCCTCAGCTTGCATTTTATTTTTCGACTGATACGCCATCAGTATCTCCAGCTCATAATTAAGCCGTTCTTTAAGATGATGACACTCAACCTCCTGGGACTCGTCTAGTCTGATGCTCTGTTTCTGCAGCATCTCAGCAATGCTCTGCTCATACTGATCACCCAACAACGCGAGCTTGCGTCGCTGTTCCTCCTTCAATTTCTTAATTACTGTTTTTTGTTCGTCTTTAGGAGTTGTCTGCAAAATCTGTGCCTTGAGCGCTTTGTACTGACGCGTTTGAATCTTACACGTCTCACGGAACTGTTTTCTAATCTGCATTTCCTTTTGTTTCAAACTCTTGGGCTGTTGTTTCAATTCAAGGGCATGCTTTTTTCTCAAATCACGTTCCGCGCGCTGCATATAATCCTGTTGATTGCACAACTCAGTGGCATGCTGCCGTTGTATCTGTTCCTCTCTCAAAGAATGTACAGCCCGCTGTTGCCGATACTCCAGCTCCTGAGTTTTCTCATGATGCCTCAGCAGCATAGCATGCGCTTGCTCCAACTGTTGCTGCCGTTTATTTAATTCCTCTCGCAACAACTCCTGCTCAAGACTATGAAATATCAGCAATTTTTTTCTACGGAATTTGCGTATCTCCAGATCAAGATACTCGCGTTGCCCGCGAGCAAGTCGCTGCTCTTCTTGAGCTTCCATCTGCCTCAAATTATCCTTCTGACTTTGCAATGTCGCGTCACGCTGACGTTTGGGCGTTACTTCATCCTGAGACAGTTCTTTCTTCCATCGTTCTTTGTAAGCCTTGTACTCGCGCTTCTGCTGTGTCTCGAGCGCTTTGCGATCAGCCTCCTGACGGCCAATTATTTCTTTCTGTAATTTCTTCTCGGCATTTTGATTCTGTTTCAACTTACGTTCTAACTCCTGCAAGTGCCTGAACTGTAACTTTTCCAGTTCTTTGCTAAACTGTTGCAACAAAGTCTCGTACTCTTTGTCCAGCAATTGTTTGTGTGACTCTACCTCCATTTTGCAACGCTCTTCAAGTTTAACAAGTGCGCCTTGATGCTCGCGTCGCATACGCTTGTACCCGCTCATTTGCTCGTGCATTTCTTCTTGCATATGTTCTTTCTGTTGCTTAGTAACTATTGATGTCGTACGTATTGTGGCAAAATTATTGGCACCATGTTCTATTAAATTGGCAGTGACACCCGTTACTTTGTGACGATTACGAACGGATCCAGATGAAAAGTCATTTGAATCAGCATTCGGCAGTGGCAGGCTATTTGTTGATGAACTTTGTGAACTTGCTGATACACCCATTGAGTGAATCGAGTGCTCGGATGTTATCGAATTACTTTTACTGCTGTCACCACCTGTTTGTTCATCAGGTGTATCTACAATTAATTTAACTCGTAAGATTTAATTATAAGTAAATAAATTTAAATATAAATATAAATACAAACACAAACCATCAGCATCACCAGCAGCACTTTCAGTTTCACAAGCATCAATCATTAATATTTTTTTCATTTTTCTATAATTTAAATTATCTAATTCACGTACTGCTGCTTTGGTTCGTTGAATCAAATCAATTAAAACTTGAGGTGAACGTGTACGTGTTACAAATGGATGCTAATAAATAAATAGTATTATTATTTATAATAAATAACGATGATTTATTTGTAATGAAAAGACTGCGGCTTTACTGATTTAATTTAATTGACATCTTTTAGTAGCCTCACTTTTTGAAAATTTTCAATGACTCAATTGTCAGCGTATCAAAATTTCATCAATTAATTAAAAAAAATTATTTACAATTTAATAAATATATATTAATAAATATATAGGACAGATGTATATTATACAGATTCCAATGACGCAGGAGTATTGACGATCCAGATCCCGATGATTCACATCCCAAATATCTGGATTTCTATTACACATTCCTGATGATTCAGATCATCAATCACCCGGATCCCGATGGCACAGATTTACTTTCTTACTTACTGCCGTAAATTTTGAATCAAAAAGAAAATGTTGAATTCAAGATTTTCTATAGGTTTTTTTTAGACGTGTGAAATCCTGATTTTCAATGATGCTGGTTAGCCGACGTCCAATAATTTTTGGATTCTTTTTTAAATAAATTATGAAAAAAAAAATATTTGAAAAAATTGCACCTATAGTTTTTAAAATTTTCTACGTGTGCATATTTTTACTTTTATTTATTTTTTTTTTTTCGTTGTTTGTTAAAAAAAAACATCAAAAAATTGCTGATTGTCTGTTAGCTTCAGGATCATTGATTTTCAACAGATTTTCTTAGGCGGTACGTCCTGATTTTCTATAGATTTTCTTAAACGAAAACGAGTCCTGATTTTCTATAAACTTTCTATAGAAATTCTTGAATCCAATATTTGATTTAAAATTTACGGTCAGTAAGTAAGAAAGTCAATCTGTGTCATCAGGAACCTGTTGAATTAGAATTTGGATATTCGGAATCCGAATCATTGGGATCTGGATCATTTATACATCCGTGTCATCAGAATCTGTGTAATAGACATCCACCCTTTATATTTAGATATAGGTATGATGTAAAAAGTTTTTACGAAACGTTACCCGAAATGCAATAAAAGATGTCAATTAAACTAGATCAGTAAAGCCGTAGTCCCTTCATTGCAAAAAATATATAAGACCGTGGAATAAATTAAATAAACAAAGTAATAATAAAATACTTACTCCAAGTAATGTACCAGACGAAGGTCGTTCATTTGGACTCTTAGTTAAACAAACTTCAACAAAATATCCAAAAACATCGGACCAATCCGGTGAGTTTAACGTCGGTGTATCATTCTGCGCGATATGATAAAGCGCACTCATAGCATTCATATTAAAATACGGTGGTTTTCTTTCCGCTGAAATAATTAAAACAATAAAATACCCAAGTTCAAGTCATTGCGACATTTAAATAAATATATATAAATATATATTGATACCTTGTAGATGCAAGTGGCGTTAAAAAAAAAATAAACAAAACGAACCTTACCCAATTCGATACACGTGATTCCAAGTGACCAAACGTCAACCTTTCCATCGTACTGTCCTTCATCCATAGCAAGAATAACTTCCGGCGCCATCCAGTATGGAGTGCCGACAAAACTATTCGCTGGACATTTTATACTCGCGGAACCAAAGTCTGCGAGTTTAACAGTACCATTCTCAGTCAATAAAATATTACCAGCTTTTACGTCACGGTGTATTCTGCCCAAAGAGTGGAGGTAATGTAATCCGCGTAATACTCCTTCGCATATTGCCGCAATCTCGTCTTCTTTTAACGGGCGTTTGTGGACTTCTATTATGTCAGAAGCCGAACCGAGACAGTATTCCATTACCAGCTAAACAACAAAAACAAAAAATATTAAATAATTTATATTTTATAGTCAATTATTTTGACGTTCTAATTAGCAAATTGTCAAACTCCATTTTAGAAAATCCTCCATTTATGATGTACCTGAAGATCGAAACGTTTTTCGGGAACGAAAATAAAAAAACGAAATGAAAAGTTGGAAATCTACTGGATTTACATTTCTGAAATGTTTCGTATGTCAGTAGAAAATTGCAAACCAGCCCCAACTACTTCTCAAGTCACCTTTGAAGTCAAATAACATGAATTTTTTTAATTTTCATTGCGCAAAAAACGTTCCGATCTTCAGGTACATTATTTGTGGAAAATAAAAGTAATTTAACAATTTTTTTTTCTTCTAAAAATCAATTCCTAAAAAAAATTAAGCTAGACAATTTGGTAATTAGTACATCGATTTGTAATTACAACCAGCAATTAATAAATTACCCATGCTGTATGATCACGCAAATAACATCCTTTGTATTCAATGGTATTCGGATGATTAAGCTGTCTCAGAAATCTTATTTCCTTGAGAATATCCTGCCACTTCTCGACAGTCTGCTTGCCGAGGTATGACATTTTTTTAATAGCAACGATTTCTTTGGTGAGCGAACACCTCGCGTAGTAAACTGCACCGAAGCTCCCATGTCCGATTTCACGCAAGTCTTCAAATATTTTTTCCGGGTCATTTTTTTCAAATAGTTCGGCAATCTCAGGGTCCTTGAGACTACCGGGTCTCGGTACTGCTGGCATAGTAATTTATTATAAGTACGTACAATAGTAATTGTCCGTCACTTTTATTCTATTTTATCTATTTTTTTTCTATTTTTTTTTATTTTTCTATCACTTATCAGGTTTATTACCCGATGGTTCACCACCGCCACCGACAACAGCACCACCACGTCTGTTCATAGAATTTTACCTTGTGCCTCGTGTGAGCTCATGTCAGTCCATCCTCTAATTAACTAGATTGTTTTACCTACAAGTAAATAAATATATTTAATTAGAAATTCACATAATAATTATTAGGTGACATATTTTATAATTTAAACAAGTGTCATTACTATTAAATATTTATGATACTGGTTACCTAACGTCTATCAACTTTTGAATTTTTTTAAAAACGACAAATTTTAAAAATTGCACATATAGTTTTTAGAATTTTCCACATGTGTATTTTTTTGATTTTTTAAAATTAAATCATTAAAAAAAATTACAAAAATTTTAAACTGTCTGTTAACTTCAGAATCATGAGTATGAATGCAGCAGACATTAAATTTAAAATTAATAGAGTAAATAATTAGTAAAATAAAATTTAAAAAAAATGCACATTTAAAAAATTAAAAAATGAATAAGTGGATTTTTTATAAATATTATTTATAATTTTAAATTTGTCTGTCTGTTACATTGACACTGGTGGATCATAAATATTTAACAAGTGTAATTAGTTATTAAAATAAATAAAACTTGTGATCAAAAATCAATGGCCATGGCATTGGCCGCGAATTCATCGACCGCAAATTATTTTTTTACACAATTTCACTTGAACATTTTTTATTTAAATTATAGTATGACCTGATACTTAACAAGACAACGCACGTCAATGGAGACATAAATTACTAATTAATATTATAAGCAAAATAATTTGATTGATAAGTAGATAAAAAATTGTAAACTAGAGTAGATTCTGAGTAGAGAAGAGGAAAAGAAAAAAAAATTTAATTGTCCCTCTACTCGCACCAACTTGCGTTACAATTGACGTTCATAAATCTCGCCCAGCACACAACAATAACAAGGACTAAAATCACCGTAAATAAATTAACTGAGAATTTAAATTATCTGGAAATTACAACAGAAATTTTATCATATATTTTAAATACTAAATATATATTTTAAAATAATGTAATATACTTTTGTTGAAAGTTTTTTTTAGTTGAGTTGTATGTAGATGTGTGAGTTAATAAAAAAAAAGCTAGGATGGTAATATTCACCTACAAAATGGCGATAAGCTGAACATGCGCGCGATCACAAAACACAGACACTTTTGTTTTTGTTAACACACTAATCACATAGTAACATTTATATATTATTATATATATTTATTGATAATAAACATCATTGATATTATTTATAAAATAATTATTAAATTTATAATTATTGTAGTATAATTATAAATTATTATGTATGTACACGCCCCGATATATCTTTAATATTGTAGATTGAAGAGTGTGGAGTGACACGCACGCATGCACGCGAATTTATTCACTAATTAATTACACACGCGCATGAGAAACTATTTTATGAGAAACTTATTCGTGTATTTAAATTATTTTATTATTTACTTTTTTAAATATTTTTATTCGCTGACAGGGAAATGGATTTTTAGTGAGGGTGATAGGTGAGGATGTAATTTTTGGGATTACTTTATTAGTTGGACGAACCCTTAACCCTTTAGCTAAACTCCGGCTTAGGTTGCCAATGAGGACTCTAGGTGTCGAAGCTGAGAAATAAGAGACAGAGGCATCTGCTGATTTAAGGGTTTTGAATTTCGCGCGCTGGAAATTATTTTAAATTTTCGCGCGAAGGTTGGGACGAGAAGTTTGACGGATATATTAAGAATTTATTGGGAAAAATTTTATCAAAAAGCAGCATTTGGTCAAAATTTTGACTTTTATTTAGAAAACGCGGGAACTGTCAGTTTTTTTGAAATTATTTAATGACAGTGAAGCAGCCGGCGTTTAATAATTTTAAGGCAAAGTTAGTGGACACATGAGAATTTTTGAAACTTTGAAATAATAAATTAGAATAGTTATAAAATAAAAATAAAAAAATGCACATTTAGACAATTTGAAAATCAGTGCATGCATTTTTTTAAATTTTATTTTTTTAATTATTTAATATTTTTATATGCAATTAAAAAATTTTCGTATGTCTGATGATGTGAATGTAGCTGACGCTTTAAAATTTAAAAAATTTTGAAATAAGTGAATTAAATGTAAATCGGATGTAATTTAAAAAATGCGCATTTATAAAATTTGAAAATCAATATGTGGATTTTTTTTATTTTCATATTTCTTATTGGTTTATTCGTTTCCCAGACAGCAGTCAAGTCGGAATGACTGCTTTACGACGTCTTTTTGAAGGCGTCCTCAAGAAGTCTTATAATGACTTCTTAAAAGTGTCATTTGTAAGAACTCTTAATTGAGAGTTCTTGAAGAGTCCGTAAATAAGACGTCAGTTTTGTGACGACTAAATGTATTCTTTTTTGAACTTCTTTATGAAGTCAAAATTAGGAGCTCCTTAAAGACGTCATGGTAAATTCATACTGAAGTCTTATTTGCGAAGTCAGAGAAAAGAACTCCTTAAGAACTCTTTTTAAAGGCGTCTTACTGAGTTCGCTAGGTGGCTCATTCGACATCTTGAGAACTTCTTGAAGACTTCTTTAAGATGTTGATGAGACGTCCAAATCATAAATAGAAATTCGTTCTGAACTGATCGAGACGTCATTTTGCTATCTGGGTTATTTGTAATTTAAAATTTGTCTTATATTTGCTACTTCACACTCATTATGTCAGCTACATTTACACTCATAATACACCTACAGTTTTTTAAATTTTCTACAAGTGCATATTTTTAATTTTAAAAAATTTTTGTAATTTATATGTTAAAAAAAAATCCAAAAACTTTCAATTGTCTTCTAACTTCAGGATCATAACTTCAATATCAGTAAAAATTAGTTTGCAAATTTTCCGCAGGGTCGCGCTCTTTTTTTGTCCATCTTCTATCTAGCAACCATGCGCTCAATGGTTTGGTTATTGATAATTAATTATTGCAACTATTTTACATAAAACAAACGAGTGTCAAATAATTATTCTAATTCACAGTGATTTTATAACAACCACTTTAATAATTTCGGTTTTGCGAATAAGACAAGTAGACTAAATATTTAATTTGAATTTTAAAAAATATTAATTATTCAAAAAATGGGTCTAACTAGTGATAGTGAAACAGAAGTTATTTATATAAAATCAGAAATTCCTGAAATCGAAGATGAAACTGAAAAAATTGATAATGATGCTAGTGCTTTGAATCAAAAAGATGATCATTGTCAGATTGGTGAAAATAATGACGGTGGTAGCGATGGTGATGAAGGTGAAAATGACAATGATGAGGAACCTGATGATGATATAAGTTTTTTTGAAAAAAAAAATTCAAATTTAAAACATAAATGTACATTTGATGGTTGCAATAGATCATTTAAAAAACCATCACGGCTACTGTGGCATCTTCGTCAACACACTGGAGAAGTATAAATTTTATATTAAAATAAACATTTTTGAAAAACAAAATGTTTAAAAATGCGTGTAAGGTAAATGACCCCTCTATCGGTCAGTTAAGCGTATTTTTTTTCGAATTAAGAATTAAAATATAAAAACCCAATTCATGTATAAAAAAGTGGTAGAACCTTGAAGCTCATACATTTAACTTCAAATTAAAAAAAAATATATGTAAAAATATTTATTAGAAATTAAATAATAAATGAAAATAACTTCAATTTCTGATGTCCCCTCTATCGGCCTGTCTAGACCCCCTTTATCGGCCACCTTTTAGATAAAATTTTAGCTGGTCGGATGTATATAATTTATTTACATCTATTCTAAATATTTATATTTATTTTGAAATATAACTTAATCAATTTGTTTATTTATTTTGACATTAAAAAATTAAATTGACTATTTTGCATATAAATGCTGATAAACCTCAAAAAAAATAAAACTAAGGTGGCCGATAATGCATACAGAGGTAATTTTCTTGTATCTATATTCGATCACCCTAATTTTAATATAAATTAGGTAAAAATCATTAAATTTTTAACTCCTAAAATTACTATAAAACGAGCTAATAAGATTACAAAAAAAATCGGACTTTTATTGTTATTTTTAATTAGTAATCGGTTATTGAAAAAACAAGAATACTTAACCTACCCGATAAGAAATCACCAGAAATCGCATCTGACGCACTGCGATTTTTTTTTTTAGTTATAAAATGAATTTTTATAATAATCAAAGTATGTTTAATCTAAATTAGATTAATTTTAATTTTTTTTAAAAAACTATTTACGCATTAATACGTACTTATTGTGGAAATATATCGATTTTTCGACTGTGACCGATAAAGGGGGCCTGGCCGATCGAGGGGTCACTTACCTTATAGATTTTTCATTTATCTAAATACGCATTTTTTAATTTTTATTCTACTTACATTTCATTTATTTATTTAAAAATTTGAAAAGCTTCCACTTGTCAGTCAAATCTATACATTTTTACAAATCCTTCATATGAATTTTAAAAAATGTTAGTTAAGCCGTTAATTTAAAAATATAAAATCGTCTCTCCCTGATGCTGAAGCTGTCACATGTAATTTAAAAATTTTTTTAAATTTCAGAGACCTTACAAATGTAATTTTGAAAAATGCAACAAGAGTTACACGACATCATCCCATTTAAAACGACACTTACTAAGTCACAAGTCCATTCATGAAGCTGTTGTGTAAGTGTGCCTAATTAATTAGTCCACTAATTTTAAGACTAATTTCTAATAATTTCAGTACAATAATTTTGTATAGATGCGGCTCATGTAACTTGACATTAAAAAGCCGTGAAAATCTAGTAAAACATTATCGACGGGTGCACGGAAACAAAGATCGTTTGTCCTGTGATGAATGCAAAATACATTTTCGTAAAAAATACAGATACGATGAGCACATGGCATTTCACAAAGGCCAGTTGTTGAAGTGCAAGTACTGCGAGCGTGATTTTCAAAGCATATCTAGATTACATAGACACGAAAAGTCACACGGTACCAAGTATGAATGTCCTAAGGCGAATTGTAATCTAATATTCGACACTTTCATTCAATTACGAAAACATTCTAAGGATCATCCAAAAGGTAATTTTTTTGCCTGTAAAATTAAATGACTTTTTCCTGCGAATGTTAGTATTACAATTAAGTATTTACTATTTTTTTACAGAACATAAATGCAATTTATGTAAAAAAACTTTTCTACTTAAAAACCAGTGGAAAAGACATTTAAAAACCCATGAAGGAACACGTATCGCTTGTCCATACGACGAGTGTAATAAAAGTTACTGTCATTCAAATCAATTGAACTATCATATTAGGACGAAGCACGAAAAGAATGTACTGTTCGAATGTGATTTATGTAAGAAGACATTCACATTTAAATCGGTACTGAGCAAACATATACAAGCGATTCATGTAAATAAAAAGATGAAAGTATATAAATCCGGGGATGAAAGAAGGGAGAGACACGATGCTGGAGAAGCTATTCGAAGTATGCCGTCAACATTAGTAGGGGTTTTATTGCCGCGTAAAGTAGAAAATATAATACTAAATCGTAAGAGCAGCATTGAAGTATCAACTGAAGATTTCGAGTCCATTGAGGATTAAAAGAACTCAAATTAATGGCAGTATTTAAATCATTAATTTATATTTAATATTATAATTATTTACAAAATGTTTTATTAATAATAAATTTGTATAAAATGATTTCTTCAGGCATTAGATTAATTTATAAATCATATCTTACGTTAAGTTATTTTTTTTTTCTATATAAATTATCAAGCAATAGTTTAAATATTTTTGTGTATTTACTTTTTTTACTGTAATTTGTTAAATATTAAGTAAAAAAAGTTATTTATTTAATTAGTTTATTAATTAATTAAATATTTATTATCCTACGGATTATTTATTTGACGTAAATACTCTGGTGCGTGATAATGCTGTTGTGTGTGAGCGAGTGATGGATGAATTGGCGGTGGAAAACAGCGGACATGTTCAACACTCGTTGAATCACTGTCGCCGCTCTTTAAATATTTGTTTAATACCGCGAATATTTGGGAGTTTAATACTTGAAATCGTCTTATACGATCGACCATCCGTTTCAAATGCTAAAAAAAAAGAAATTGATTGATATTTTTTCGTGCTCTGATGAAATATCACAGAATAATTAAAGCAATTAATATACTTACTATTCCTTTTACATTTTCATCTTTTCCATCAACTCTTTGAACTCGTAAGATATGATAGCAAAAGTCTAAAGCTTCGAACCGTCTTTGCTGTCCTAATAAAACAATCATAGCACAACCGGCCCAATGTAGACCTTCGCCAAACAATTCTCTGTAAATAAAATTTTAATTTTAATCATTATCATTGGCATCTAATTAATATCAATAGCTCAGAATCTATTTATCAAGTGTATAGTCAAGTATTGGAAGACAAAAGGTGTCGATGTTGAGGATGTGAAGGCTAGATTGGGATCATGAAATCTGAAAGGCGAGTAATAGTAGACGACCTTCTTTTTCGAGAATGTAAAGTAATTTTATCGATTCTTCAGAAATTTTTTTAGATGTCGATATCCTGAATAAGAATCTTAGGAAAAAATCCGTCGTCTGTAGAAAGTCTGTCGAAATTCTGTCAAAAATCTGCCGGGTCCGTCGAAAATTTGTCATCAGTCTGGCAAATGTCTGATGAAAGTCTGAGACCCATATTAGGATAAATTAAGATAGATGAGGATGACGATCTATGAAGAGTAGCCCGTAACTTTGCTTCTGTTGGAAATAGACCATTACAATACACACGTTTTTTGTTCATTATGATGTCCTCTAGTAGGAAAAGCCATAAAAAGTCCTGAGAATAATTTATTTTTTGAGTTGAAACCCATATTAGGATACATTAAGATGGATGAGGATGACTATCTATAAAGAGTAGCCCGTAACTGTGCTCTTGTTTGAAAATAACCCATCACAATATCAACGTTTCTTGTTCAATATGATGTCCTCTAGTGAAAAAAGTCATAAAAAGTCTTAAAGTCATAAAAAGTCTGCCCAAAGTCTATCAGAGGAAAGTCGAACGTCTGTTCAAAATCTACCAAAGTCAGTCGGAATCAAGTCGAAAATCTTAGGCTACCCCCGAGCTCCAGAACTCCCCCTTAAGCAGTCAAATTACATGAATTTTTTAAATTTTCGTTGCGCGAAAAACGTTCCGGTCTTCAGACACAAGAAAATAGAATTAAAACAGTCCAATAATTAAATATTATAACTGTTCATGTTTTTTTAATCATTTGTTATTTTTTTTTTTAGACAATTTCTTTTGTTATTTACTCTGTGATAACGCAAATGAATATTGTAAAATGTTATAAATTGCGGAAAGCGTTAAATAAAAATAATATTTACTCGACGGTGAATTCAGTCTCGCCAACAGGAATGCAGTAGACAAACTGCAGTGCACTCCACAGTCTATGAAATTCCGTACACTCATCGACATTCATAACTCCATTAACCGGAGGTGGTCCGACCCAAATCGGGTCATCAAGAAAACTCTTTAGTCGACTCAAGACTACTTCGAATATCGATAGTCCGCAACACAAGCGTTCTCGTGTCAGTAAATCGCCTTCTCGAGCAATCATCGCTTGCTAAAATAAAAAAATAAAATAAAGTAAATACTTTTATAATAAATCACAGTTCTAATTGTCAAATAAAAATTACTTTAGCAGTTCCCAGCTTGTCAACATTCGGGACAATTTGTAATGCTGCATACTTAGCTTCCAATCTTTTTTGTTTAGTTTCCGGCTTTTCTCCTTCTGTACAATATTCAAAAATGAATTTATATTAAAAACCCACTCAAATATAAATCATTGTTATTGTCATTGTCCTTACCTTTACAATATGGTCTAGGTAAAATATTTTGGAAAGGAGCAGCATGGAGTAGATCACAAACTTCTTCTTGGGACAACGCCTGCTCCATTAGTAAGCAAAACAAAATAGTGTTACCGAACTCCCTAAAATTATGGAACAGTTCTGTTTTGGCATCCGGGTACTGAACAATATCATTTAGCTGGGCATGATAGTACCCAAGAACTCCAGGTGATCCGTAATCGTATCTAGGTAGCTTACAAACTTTGGGCATCGCTTCCATGAGTGTTTTGGTGAACTGCAGTAAACTTCCTTGGATTAATGACTTAACAATTTTCAGTAATTCCTCCATTACTACAGCGATTCCTTGGTAACCCAATAATTTGCACATGGTACGAAAATGTTGGGGCCCAACAAATCCCGTGTACTGTCCATACTGAGTGCTGTATGCCAAGTTTAATTGTTTACTCCCCCACAAATAGTGATGTGACATCTGCGGGGGTTTGTCACGATGCACCGGCTGTACAAATTGCAATCCCCGGCATTTAACGAATCTGTTGTACGCTGCATTGTAGCAATAATTTGGCAGAAAGTCATAATTCAACTCCCAGAACACGTGCAATGTTATTCTTCCATAGGGCGCCAGGACGTTGTGATTGGCTTCGCGGAACATTGCGTCATATTCATCTAGAGCGAGCCACTTACTCAGCAATTTATGGGTAAGTCGATTTACTTGGAGTAAACCTTCGAGTTCAATAATACCCGTAATGTCACCCGACTCAAATTTACTTATCGCCAAATCTAATGACTTCTGCATGTCCGCATTGATGCGCTGCGTTATCAATTTATTCAAATCAATACTGCGTCCGAGCAATTGTACATGCCGCTGCTTCAGCAAAGTCTGATAACGGTTGGCACGGGGGTAAGGTAATAAATATGCGCCCAGTGCGACGCACTCAACCCGAAACCGCTTGTCCAGCAAAATACTCGCAGCTAATTGTTTGTAGTGGGCGAAAATTTGCTCACTGAGTTTGTAAACAAATTGATCAAAGCACAAATTAACTTCAGCTTCAACTTCGTCGTACAAAAACTGTTTTCTAAATATTGTCAGGGCATACAGCGCGCTGTCGTTATACAAATCAAGGGGATAGAGCACGTACTCCATCATCGAAGGCTCTTTACTTTTCAAAATATGATCGGTTAATATCCACGGCATTGACATTTCTATTGGAAATTGAATTCGTTTTTCCATTGTTATCAAATCACTGCACTCTTCATTATGCTGATGACGTACTTGACATTTTTGAATCTTACGTCCCATAGTCATTTCTAAATAAAATTCACGGTACCAAAGCTGCGATAGGTCACAGCAATTTTGAAGTGATTCACTGAAGTTTAATAAATATCCCCAGTAAAAACTCGTCTTGTGAAACTGGTCTATTTGAACGAGATACTGCCCGTCGATGTCTTTTCTCAGGGTGCGTTTCCCGCCGCTTTTATCAGCAATCAATGACTCGAGCATCGTGCGGACCATGTAGAGCTGAGTTGACGAAGGCCCGACATTTCTACGGGGTACTTTAATACCAAATCCATTCTCCGGGTCCTTTTTACCTTTCAATGCTGGATCTGTTGAAGGCTCAACTCCGAAATGCCAGTCAGCGCAAGTTTCCCGTACGGATACGATTATACTCCGTATCAAATCTTTTTTATTTTTAATTGCTTTGCGCAATGGCTCGCGTAATGTCAACTGAACAAAATCCTGGAGTTCAGCATAAATATTACGACGTATTGCATCGATAAAAACAGTTTCCATCCGCGCCATCAGTACCTGCAACCCTTTTATCATCGCGATTACTTCAATTAATGCAAATTTTTCTTCATCTGTATAATTGTAACGAGTTGCACGTTCGTACTCTTCGGCTTCTGGTGGGCATTCTTTGTTCATATGATGATCTGTTGGATGCAGCAGTTTCCAACTGTACAATTCAGTAACGACACTAGTCCACTGTGACAATAATTGCAGTCCACGTAACGCCAATTCCGAAGTGTCGCTATTCTCGGAATCAGAGCCACATTCTTTGTAAGTTGTCGTGACTTCGTTACTGTACTTGGCTAGCTCACTTATATACTTGACGTGATCTTCACGAATCTGGGGCAAATGAACCATCAAATCGGCCTGAGGACTCATCGAATTAATTGACGACGACAGCGGCCACTTTGATGCTTCAAAATGTTTTGAACGTTTTATGTAATTAAATGGGGCTATTTGCATGTCACCAAACAACGGAACTACCTCGAGATTTTTAAATATACGATCGATGCGATCTAATTTTAATTTCTTTTTCTGATCCAGTTTATTTATATTGCAGAGCTCGCTGTCCATCAGAAAAAGACCGAACCCCATTACTTTAACAAGCATGTGCTTTTCGTTCGGAGTAAGATACATTTTTGTTTCAAACATATGAACACATATATTGACAACGTCAGCTAACAATTCTTCGTAACCGGGTATTTTTTCTAAATTTTCTTTAACGGTGTCACGAATTTTGTTCTGCGTTGCCAAAAACATCGACAGATTCTGTGATTCTTGTAGCGTTTGAGAGTCGGACATTACTTTTAAAAATTGTGCTGCTCGACGGTACGTCGAGTAATCGTTTTTAACACTTGATTTCATATTTTTAAGCTCATCTAGTACAGCAAACATATTTATAAATTTACCGAGAGTCAATAAATAAGCTTCCGAGACAAAATCTTTACGTTTTTCATGATGACACAGACGTTTAACTTCTGCTGAAAAACGCTCGATTGCTTTACGCTGGAAGTACATGAAATTTAATAATTTATTAACTTCCGGTGCTAATACTTCGACGGTTTTTTCATAAATCTCTACACGATTGGGCTGCTCATTTGACTTAGGCTGCGGTATTGCTCTGGAACAGCATCGCCACGTGTAGAGCATCACCGCATGCTCGAGACCTTCTTCCAAAAGCTCATTCAGACTCGCGTGAACAGTCGCTTCTTCAATATATTTGGCTATCCCTGTCACGAACCCATTGCGATCTTCGAAGTTTGTATCAAAGTTTGCTTGGTACACAACCGAACACGGCTGCGCTTCAATACACGGCTGCTCGTCAGGCAGCGTAAATTCATCAAGAACGTCGACGTTTGACAAGGCATCGCCCAGAGTTACCTTGTCTGCTGTCATTTTATCCGAGGACTATTGACCTTTAACAAAAATAAGTTTGAATTATTATTTATTTATTTTTTATTCAAATTTATAAAAAAATTAACCCAGTGTGTTATGATAGCCACCGTAACCGCAAGTTAACTTAAAGCTACGGCCAGAATCTGAAGTCAACTTATCAGTGGAAATGTAGCAGACACCATATAAATTTAAAATTATAAATAACTAAAGGATATAATTAATAAAATAAAATTTTAAATAAATGCGCATTTAAAAAATTCAAAAATGAATAATTGCATTTGTTAATTATTTATAATTTTAAATTTGATGTCTGATACATTCGTACTTATAGTCAACTTAACAGCAAAAAGTTGCGGTTGACAGTAGATTGTAACTTAAATTAAATTTTATTTAAAAAGTTACTGTCAGATAATGACGTTGATTTAAAGTTTCACATGAAATTGACAGCAAATTTTTCTGTAAAATTACATTCAGTTTACGGGTGTAGATTTATATTAACGTGCACGCAAGTATTATCCAGGAAATGTTTCACAGCTGAAACTTGCTGAGCAAGTGTAGCTACCAGGGTGTACACTGGGTCTTTAAAGGAACAATTAAAATTTAAAAAATTTTGTTTTTCCCGCTTTTTGGAGTATTGTTCAATTTTTATTAACAATGGTTTTAAACTTTTAACTTTGACAACTGCTGGGCCATGTAGTAGACACGTCAAAAAAGTAACCCATAATTTTTTGAGATTTTTTGGAAGTAGAAAATTTTGAAAACACGACTTTCTTTAAAAGACCCGGGTTAAATACCCGATTGTCCACGTAGCTCGTTATATATTTATGACAGTGACAGCAGATACTTCAGTGAAAAAAAATCATTTCCTGTCACTCCTTAGTATATTTTGTCAATACAAGTATAAAAAAAATTTAATGATTTTGGAATTTAAAAAAAAATAAAGGAAAATTTTTTAAATTTACTCTAATTTTTTTTATTTGTAAGTAAATAAATTTAAATATTTTTCTGACAGTAAAAAAAATTCATACTGGATATTCTTTTACTTACAAAATGTATTGATTTATTTTTTAATTCTAATATTTATAGAAAAGTCATCAGTGAATGTAATAAAAAAATTCGACTGTCATTTTTATTTGACATTTGAATATTGAAAGTAACAATACTTAAATTGTTGGCAATAAAAATATTAATTACGCGTAATAATTAATTAGTCAGTACCATTTTTAGCAAGACAGCTTTGAAAAACAAGTCTACGATTTTAAATTAACTTTATTAGCAATAAATAATTTAATGAAAAGTAGAGTATCGTCTTTTTAAAAAGTTAATTAGCTGACAATTATTTAGGTTGACAAAAAAAACTAAACTAAGTGGCAATAAACCGAACCCCATAGAATAATTAATTTTTTTTATTAAATAAATATTTACCTTTAGCTTAGCAATTATTTAACACTTGGTGGCGACACATAAATTTCGATAAAAAGTAATAAAAATAAATAAACAAAACGTTGTTATGGTGTAGTAATACTAATAATAATAATAATATTAATAATAATAAAATAGTAAATAAATTTAAAATTTAACTAATATAAATTTTGACATCAAGTCATGCAGACGCCACATAGACGCCCATTAAAACTCCACCCACAAAGAATTTGATGAATTTTCAAATGAATACAAAAGTTAAGAGCGATTTTCAATTTTATGAGGATTTATTCTCAAGTAGCGAAAATGGCGGAAACTTAACTCTGCTTAAAATTTATGTAGTAGACATCAGACAAATTTAAAATTATTAATAAATAGACTAAATAACTATAAAAATTAAATTTTAAAAAAATGCGCGTTTAAAAAATTTGAAAATTAATAAGTGCATTTTTTATAAATATTTTTTTTTTAAATGATTCACTCTAGTTATTCATAATTTTAAATTTGTCTTCATGGGCAAATTTCAAATTACAAATAAACTAATTAAATAATTAAAAATATAAAAATAAAAAAAATGTATGTCAGAATCACAATTTTAAATAACAAATGCAGTTTTTAACAGCAACAATTTTGAATAAGAATGCTGATAATTATTCAAAATCACTCACTATTTTATCTAAGATCATTTGATAAAGAAAATTTCCCATTTGAACCTCGCCAGTAAAAATCAGCTGATTTAGAGACATGAGAAATAGAAACTTTATTATTCATGTTTACTAAATAAGTTTTTAAAAAATGTGGTTTAATTTTGACTAAATTACTTACTGTAAACCAAAAAAAAATATTGCTTAATAAAATAAAATGGTTGTGATTTGACAGAAAGTTTAATAAAATAATTAAATCACATATTTTTCATTAATAAATATGAATTCAAAAGCAACAATTTTTAATTTGTTTTCATCGAGATTAAAAAATGTTATTTTTAATAATCAGATTAAAAAAAATCAAAAGTAAGTTTGCGTATAAATTATTATGATACTGAAGTTAGTCGACGTCAAATAATTTTTGAATTGTTTTTTAAAATAGTAAACCATAAAAAAAAAATATTTGATAAAATTGCACCGATAGTTTTTAAAATTTTCTACATGTGCATTTTTTTAGTTTTTATTTTTTTGTAATGCATTTGTTGAAAAAAAAATCTAAAAATCTTCAATTGTCTGTTAACTTCAGGATCATAAATTATTATTATTATTCTTATATGACTACAATTAAATAAATAGATAAAATTGCAATAATTATTACAGATGTTGCAATTACATTATCGAAAAATTTTATTCATCAGACAAAGATGATCTAAAGGAATACAAAACACCTGTAGAAAACATACGTAATTTTAGTATAATTGCTCATGTAGATCATGGTAAAAGTACATTAGCTGATAGATTGTTAGAAATAACAGGAGCGATAAGACGAAATTCTGGTGCGCAAGTACTAGATAAACTAC
Organism: Microplitis manilae; assembly: GCA_030273425.1. Classification (NCBI taxonomy): domain Eukaryota; kingdom Metazoa; phylum Arthropoda; class Insecta; order Hymenoptera; family Braconidae; genus Microplitis; species Microplitis manilae. The sequence goes on along the minus strand of CP092730.1, from coordinate 16,319,444 downwards.
AAGTTGAAAAAGACCGGGGTATTACCGTAAAAGCGCAGACAGTGTCATTGAAATATAATTACAAAGGTACTGAATATTTATTGAATTTAATAGACACACCCGGACACGTGGATTTTGCAACAGAAGTTCATCGGTCGCTGGCAGCCTGTCAGGGAGTAATTTTGCTAGTAGACGCAAATGATGGAGTCCAGGCACAGACAGTCGCTAATTTTTATCTGGCTTTTGGTCGTGATCTTGTCATATTACCGGTGATAAATAAAATTGATTTAAAAAATGCAAATCCTGAACGTGTTGTCAAGCAACTGGAGACTCTGTTTGACATAGAGGCTGATAGTGTACTAAAAATATCAGCTAAAATGGGTATAAATGTTGACAAGGTTCTTGAAACTATTGTTGAGAAAATTCCACCCCCGCCTGTCGATCGCAGCAAACCGTTTCGTGCTCTGATTTTTGACAGCTGGTTCGATCGTTACAAAGGCGCGATTGCTTTGATTTATGTTTCTGAAGGATCGTTGTCTGTTAAACAATATATAACTTCTGTTCATACTGGCAAGTCTTATGAAGTAAAGAACATCATGCTTTTGAGACCGGAAGAAGAGAATGTCAAGACACTGTAATTAAACTGTTTTTTATTGTCCATTAATTTATTTATTCATTCAGATTAGATGGTTAATGTGTTAATAATGACGTAGTTTTGCAGGTCAAGTGGGGTGTGTTGCTTGCAACATGAGAACTACTAAAGAAGCTTTCATCGGTGACACTCTACACTTAAAAAACCAACCGGTTGAACCACTTGTTGGTTTTAATCCACCAAAAGCGATGGTCTTTGCTGGTGTTTACCCCATGGATCAGTCACAACACGTTGCGCTGAGAAACGCGATTGAAAAACTTGTATTAAATGATAGCGCTGTCAGTATGTCTATCGAGACGAGGTAAATTTTAGTTATCATTTCTCACAGGTTTAGAGAAATTAAAAATCTATGGTACTGTTGAACTCGCGATAAGATTTCCTCTAGTTTGAGTACCCACATCAATATATTTAAATAATCAAGTTATGATGCAAAATAACGGCTGAGAAAATAATCGATATGTTGAATTTTTAAGCAGTGATTGAAATGTAGCGTTGTTGGTACTCATTTTACGCGGAATTTCATCAGCTAAACGAATCTCATATTTTTATACTAAAAAAAAAAATTTGTTTCTAAAAATAATGAAATTTTGTATTTAGTCCAGCACTCGGACTTGGGTGGCGACTGGGTTTTCTGGGATTGCTCCACATGGAAGTGTTTAGTCAACGACTTGAACAAGAGCATGAAGCTGCTCCAATAATGACAGCTCCTAGTGTTACGTATAAAGCTAAAATAACCGGTAAACAAAATATAAAAGATTACGGTGGCGATGAAATTTATTTCAATAATCCAAGTAAATTTCCACCACCTCAAAGCGTCATTGAATTTTATGAACCTATGGTACTGGGTACCATTATAACACCTGGTATGTTATCAAATAATTTAAATATTTTTAATTTGTGTTTGATTATGAAAATTAAAATTTTTTTCATTTATCTAGACGAATATTTAGGCGGCATCGTGAGTCTTTGTTTAGAAAAAAGAGGAGTTGAACAATCTACCAAACGTATTGATAAAGATCGATTAGTGTTGCAATTTATTTTACCATTAAATGAAGTAATAATTGATTTTCACGATACATTGAAGTCGTTGAGTTCTGGCTACGCTAGTTTTGATTACGAAGATAATGGTTATCAGCTAACGGATCTTGTTAAAGTAATTTTAAATTATTTATTAATTAATTGCGAGACTTGTATAGTTTAATTTATCGTTTAAATATTTGTGTAGTTGAATGTTTTACTCAACGGACGTCAAATTGAAGAATTGAGTACAATTGTTCATGCATCAAAAGCCACTGACGTCGCTAAGCGTATGGGTACTAAATTATTAGATATTATACCGAGACAACAATTTTTAGTTGCCATTCAAATTACTGTCGGAAGTAAAGTATTGGCCAGAGAAAATCTAAAACCCTATAGAAAAGACGTAACCGGAAAATTGGTAATTTTTTGATTCATTAAATTTTTATCAACTTCGTTTTGTTGGAAGTGACTATTTATTGTTTTTTTTTTTTTTTAAGAAATCTGGAGGTGATGTGTTACGAAGGAGAAAACTTCTTCAGCAACAGAATGAAGGTAAAAAGAAATTGAGGATGGTTGGAGATATTAGTTTACCGAGGGAAACATTTATTGATGTTTTGAAAAGATAAACAAAATAAAATTTATAATAAACTTATTATTGTATAATTTATTATTGTGTGGATATATTTTATTTGGAAAAAAATTTCTAGTAATTTCTAATTAATATTTTTGCATATATTTTTTTTAATTTTAAAGTTAAATGTATAAGCTTCAAGGTTCTATCATTGTTTCATACATGAATTGGTTTTTTACATTTGAATTCTTAATTCGAAAAAAAAAAATACGCTTAACTGGCCGACAGAGGGGTCACTTACCTTACTTGTTCCCGCTAATTGCGGGAAGACGTCTATTGGACAGGTTCCAATTGGAAAAGTAACCGATAGGACATATTCCAATACTCAGGTTCCTATTACCTGAATTACCAATTACTAATAATCCCGATGACCCAAATTTCCAATCACCTAAAATCCCGATCACCAGTAATTTCCATTACCAATGCTACCAATTACCCAAATTTCCAATTATCCACGATTTTGATAGCTTAATTTTTCGTTAACCAGAAACATTGATGACAAGACATTCCGATTGGACAGGTTTCGTAAACTCTAAGTCAATTTCTTTGTTACATAACAAAGAAATCCATTTTGAACTTTGTTATATAACAAAGAAATTGACTTAGAGTTTACGAAACCTGTCCAATCGGAATGTCTTGTCATCAATGTTTCTGGTTAACGAAAAATTAAGCTATCGAAATCGTGGATAATTGGAAATTTGGGTAATTGGTAGTATTGGTAATTGAAATTACTGGTGATTGGGATTTTAGGTGATTGGAAATTTGGGTCATCGGGACTATTAGTAATTGGTAATTCAGGTAATAAGAACCTGAGTATTGGAATATGTCCTATCGGTTACTTTTCCAATTGGAACCTGTCCAATAGACGTCTTCCCCTAATTGCTTTTGAATATTTATGGAAATAAATAAATTTTGATGAAATTAAACTACCCACACAAAAATTCAAACTTTGTTGATCACTTACGAAACTTACATAATTACTTAACACAGTAATGAAATAATTACGTCTCATTACTGTCTAATATATATTTTTTTAAAACATTTCCCGCTAACTTTTCAAGTAAGACTAGTATCGAAATGAAGTTGCGCGCACATTAGATTATTTACTAATTTAAAAAAATAATCGAATTATTCCACAGAAATTTTAAAAAAATCTATTCGACTTTCGATTTAAATTTTTATTTCGATTCCGCGGGAAATAAAAAAATTTTGAATTTACATTTTTTTAGTTTTTAATTTTTCGAAACATTTTTACCTATTGCTGCAAAAAATCATCTAAAGTATGAGAAGTTGACAGTCAGATGGCATTTAAATCGTTTTTAAATTCCTAGAAAAGTTTATTTTTATATTTTGACATCTCTAGTACTATTTCACAAGTTAATTAAAAAACATAAAAAAATACACACCTATAAATCAAAATAAAATGGGACTATTTGGTAAAAGTCATGAAAAGAATCCAAAAGAGCAGGTAAGTTTAGAAAAAACTTATTCTGATATATATATTTATTAAATGAAAAACAATATGTACATTAAAGGTACAAGAATGGACTCATAAATTAAGAAAAGAGGGTTATCAATTAGATCGACAGGTTAGAGGTGAGTCATTTGATAAAAATAATTATCTTGATCATCAGATAATTATAATTTAAATGGTTCATTAAATGTCCAAATAAATTTAAATAATCTAGCAATCCAACGTGAAGAAGATAAAGTTAAAAAGTCACTGAAAGAGGCAGCTAAAAAAGGTGACAAGGATGTCTGTAAAATATTAGCGAAAGAAGTAATACGTGCGCGTAAAGCATGTAATAAAATCTACACGTCGAAAGCGCATTTAAATTCAGTGTCTCTGCAAATGAAAAATCAATTGGCGACGATAAGAGTCGCTGGGTCCTTGTCCAAGTCGACGGAAGTTATGCAGGCGATGCAGTCACTGGTCAAAGTGCCAGAAGTCGCAGCGACAATGCGGGAAATGTCAAGGGAAATGATGAAAGCTGGTATTATTGAAGAAATGCTTGATGAAACGATGGATTCTATTGAAGATTCTGAGGATATGGAAGATGAAGCTGATGAAGAAGTAGACAAGGTACAGAATTTTTATTCATACCATTTTTGTTTGCTAGTTTTTGGTATAAATATATAAATCAACCTGTTATTTATTGCCTTTGTTACACAATTTTATCAAATTGTACTACAATGTCTTGAGTAGTTTTCGAAAAATGCTATTGAAAGTTTATATCGAAAGTTTAGATCGAAAGTTTATATATGTATAAGTCAACTGTCATCTTGATAACTCTCGTAAATGACAACGGATACAAATAACAATTTTGTACCCTAGAAAAGCAGAGTTTCAGCTCAGAAATTTAAATGAAACTTTTGACATCTCGATGACGTACAGTATATATAAAAAATTTCAGTTAAACTATTTAGCTCTTGTACGTAAAATATCATATAAATATGACGTATACATGGTAGTCGCATTTCTGGAAAATCTGGAACCTGGGAAAATGTCAGAGAATTATAAATATACTGGAAAATCCAGGAAAAATTCAGGGAATTTCATTACAAAGCTGGAAAAATTTTAACTTTCTTTTCTTTTAACTAAAAAAATTCGATAAATTTTCTTTCTCTCGAAACTGCAAAAAGCGATTGTAATAAAGAGAAAGACCGAGTACCCGATCACTCCATATATTTGTATATCTATATGATGTAAATTTAGTAAATATAGATATACAAATACGTGAGTGATCAAGTATTATTAGTGATCGGGTACTGGGTCTTTTACTTTACGATCTTGGAAAATTATTAAAAATTGATTCCAATAGAGAAAAAATGAAGCGGTTAGAATTAAAAAGAGTGTTAAAAAAAAAGTCTTAATTTAATTATAAAATTAATTAATTTATTTATTTATTAAAGATCCTATGGGAATTAACTGCTGGACAATTAGGCACTGCACCAGCAGTTGTTACTGAAACACCTGGTGCTTCAACATCTAAACAGGAAGAAACAGAAGAAGAAGCCGATGATACTGAGCTTGAAGATATGAAAAATCGATTACAAAGTTTACGAAGTTAATTTATGTTTATATTTATTATTTAAATTTAAAGTAACCTTGCATAGAACACTAGCTTATGCTTAACGCCTTCTCCTCAGCAACTAGCTTAATGCACTTGTTAATATTAACTTAACTCCTGTTATTTATTTTAAATCCCACTTTCAGTGAGTCAGTATTCGAGTATAGAAAATAAAATGAATTATTTTATTAACTGAATTGTATATTATATTTTTTCTTTAATGAGAAGCTGGCTTCGTGTTCACAATTTTTCGTACTTTATAAAAAAAATAATAATTAATATTGAATGAAATATTTGAGCACCAAAAAAATTAGTGAAGGTGAAGAAAAAATAATGTTATATATTTTGTAACATTTTTTATAAATTATCTTTTACTATTTAATAAGCATTGTTTTTTTTTTAATTGAGTATGTAAATAAATACTTAATAATTAGGGGTGTGCGAATAGTTCGAACTATTAATTAATTAACGAATAATTCAAAAATTATCTTTGGAACGATTTAAAATAGTTATTAGAATACCCAAGTAACACAGAGTCAACTTCAAGATGTCTTTTAAAAGGACAAGAAAAATTTTTTTTGGTATGAATACGACATGCAAATGTTGGTTCTGGAGACAGAAAAAATTTGTGTTATTTTTCCTGTCTCATGTCAATTGAAAAGTCGTTTAGATGGCTTTTTTACCACTATTTGTAAATTACTTTTTGTCGTCACTTTTTTTAAGTCTTTTAAGTAGGTATTTTTTCGGTGACATAAATTTTTGATCGTTTTGTCAACATATTGATACCTTATTGACAAGTCAAAAAGTTGCCTATAAACTAATATCTTATAGATGTCACAAAGGCAAGTGTGCTACCTGGGTAATTCAAATTTTGGTCAGAGGTAAAAAGAGCTTAGACCCAAATCTATGAAAATTATTTTTGTTTACTTTAAAAACTAAGCTTTTTGTTCAATAAAAATTGAATATATAAAAGCTGACCAAAATTTTTTCGCTTCGAAGAAAGCAATTTAAAAAGTTACAAATAATTTAAAAACCCGCACAATTTTAAAATTGACAAATAATTCAAAAATGTGAATTATTCGATTCGATATTCGAATATATCTATTCGATTAGATTTGAACCCGATTTGCACACCCCTATTAATAATATGTTTGATTGCTTTAAAAAAATTAAGTCAATTATAAAATTAATAAAGCGAAATAAAGTTTAAAATATTTGAAATAAAGTAAATAAATTTAATTAATATAATTTACAAACGTTTAAATAATTATAGTCACTACGAAAACGTGGTGAGTAAACACCGACATTACTTAACAGTAGACTTAAATAAATAATTATTGAATAAAAAAATACAGTTAACAATTATTATTATATTTATTTTATTATTAAATATTAAAATAAATTAATTGGTCCAGATACTAAATGCATGTTTTTATTTTTAAATAAATAATTGTTAATTGTTATACAAAATTTTTAATTGGACGGTTTTAAACTAATTTAGTTAACTAATGAAAATAATATTTTAGTTACAATAATTATATTAATAATAATTACAGACGAATTCTAATTAAAAATCTTAGACGATTCATTTATAAGTTAAATCTGGTTTGTATTTGCGCAGTATACAATTTTGCCTGATTAAATATATGACAATAATTGGTTTTAGTTTGAAATCTAATTATTTTTAACTCAAAATTTAATAACTAGAATAAGAATTTAATTTTTTTCAATTTATTTAAATTCAAAAATTAAACAAAACTCAGTTTCTATTAATGATGATTGATATATTAATTATCTTATTTATATATATGTAAAATAAAAATTCAGAGAATTAAAACAATCATAAATAATCGACTGTATTGACATTTATTTAATTCAAAATTTAAAATTAAAAATATATCTAATGATATCTGGTCTATATATTAATATATTTACATACATTAATTATATGTAAATATAATTTTAATTATGAGCCAATTGTACCTACAAAACTAGTCTTATATATTTAGTCATTAATCACAAAATTATTTTATAAAATATTTTTTGTCATATTTTTTTTCTTTGTCAATTATTTTAAAATAATAAATATGTTTTATTACTGAAAGATTAATTGATATCTGACTCGTCTATAAATCATTTGAATTATTTTTGAAAACCTTTTTTTCTATATAAATACAGATATCATTTATGTGATATATAATTAGCCGAAATTAAAAATCCGGTCTAATTGTAGGCGTGGGTTCAAATCCTGTTTCTGACACCAATTCTCATATTTGTATAATTAAGATAAATAATTAACAAAATCAAAGATATAATTTATATATATATATTATATATTTAATTTCATTAGAATATTTAAATAAAATTTCAACAGTTGTTACAGTATGTAGAGCAAATATATAATAATTTATAAATGAATCGTAAGATTTTATTTTACTGGGCAATGAAACAAAAAAAAACCTGAGGTAATTAAATATGATACTAAAGTAAATGAATAATTTTACAATATAATATATTGGTGTAAAAATTATTTTTATAACACAATACTATCAATTATAATATAATAATAAATTATAAATATTAATGCCGACAAAATTCAACATATATCCAACGCTCTGCGTCGAATTTTATAATAATTTTAATTTTTAATTTTCTTTTTTTTTGTTTAACAAAACAATAAACAGTGATAAATACTACGGGGAAGTGTCGCAAAGGAAGGCATTATAAATAATTAAATAATATTAATAATTAAATTACGAATAAATTAACACTAAGTTAGTACCCCACTAATTAACTATATGATACTAATCGAGTACACGAGTATAGTCTGATTGAAAAAAGCTGGATACGATAAATCTAAACACGCGGACGCAAGTACAAAGGGTTTTTTCTTTTACATATAAATTTTTATTATTTAATATATATATGTATATTTTTTTTAAATTTATCAATTAGTGTAAATTATTATTATTTTAATGATTAATATGATGATTAAGGGAGACTACTAGTGTGAAATTTTGAAAAAATCTTTTTTTTTTCGCGAATAGTTTTTTTGAGTTACAGTCATTTGAAGAGCAGCCGCTTATTGGTTCTCAAAAATACATTTTTAAAAATGGCTGCAATTATATCGAAGACAAATCATCCAATCGATTTGATTCTTATTGCAGCTTCTTTTATATGTTTCATACCATTCTTCCAGTTTTCTGATCGAATAAAAAGTGTAATTTTGCCAGACCAAAAATCATCAAATTTTCGCGCGAAATTTGAAACTTTTTTTAAAAACCCCGCCATTTTGTTAAATTTCAATTTTTCTTTTCGATCGAGGGTGATGTCACGGGCAATACCTTCTAGTTTAATAAATTTTTTGGTTTTTTTATTTCATGCACTGAAGGTCGCAATCACTGTAGTGGGGAGACTTGTTTGAAGCGGGAAATTGAGAATAACCCCCTGAATTTTTAATTTTTTGGTGCAAAAATTTTGTCTTGTATTCATTATGACTCCATACCTAAAGAACTTCGAAAATTTGAACTTTTACACTTTGAACTTTAGCGATTTGAACTTACCTTTTTTCTCAGGTTTTGTGTGCATAGACGTATAATATTTGAATACTAATAGGTTATTTCATTCATAAAAATTCAAATTTACCGAATTTCAAATTTACAAAACCTGAAAAAAAAGGTAAGTTCAAATCATCAAAGTTCATTAAGTCGGTTACCATTCATTATATATCCACAAATATATCTTTAAAACATTCCAAGCAGTAGTTTTCTTTAAAAAAATTCCCAAAAATAATATTTTTTTCAGGCGATCACACTAGTAGTCTCTCTTAAAGATTCGAAGAAATACACAATTTAGAAAAATAGAAGAAACTACGGAGCAAGATGTATTTGCCAAATTTAATCGATTGATGAGCTCTGGCTTTTAGTTTAAATTGTGTAAAAATAGATTTATATTTTTAGTTTATTAATTTTTTATTCCATATTTTTTTGTCTTGTATTTTTTACCATTAATATTATTTTTTTAATATCAAGACGCAGTAAACGCACAGTACAAGAAAAAAGAGGCACATCTTACAGATGCTCAGCAATTTCCACGTGCTCATAAATTTTATTTTATTTTTTTTTATTCATAAACTAAAGAATTTTAATCAATTTATATTGCTGGCCCATTGAGCAGTAGTTACATTTTTTTTTCTTTTTTAGTTTTTTAAAAATTAATAATTTTTTATATATTTTAATTTATAATAAATGAATAACTTGCACTTTTAGTTTGTAAATATTTATAGATTGATACGTATTTTTTTTTATGTTATTCGAACAGTCAGACAATTAAATATATGCTTATATTTTTTATTAGTTTGTTAGATTTTTAGGTCGAGCATAGCTGAAATATTTCTATTTAAAAAAAAAATTAATATTTTTCAATTGATCTCAATATTTAGGCATTGATAATTAATTGCTAATGGTGCAATTAAATTTAAAAAAGCAGTAAAAGCTTCAATTAAAATAATTATTACGTCAGTATATAAAGAGCAAGTGAAACTTTATTTGCTTTGGCAGTGGCTGAGAAACTATCTATTGATTTATCTATTTAAATTTCGTTTTAAATAATAATTAACTAATTTATTTTATACACAGTATTAATTACTTAACAAAAATATTTCATAACTAAACAACAGTTTTAAATTTTAGATTAATTTGTAATAAAATTATTGATATGTTAGTCGCTTAAATTATTTATAAATTTATAAACTCATTAAGTAAGTAATTAATACCGAGTACAAAATAATTATAGACACAAAAATTAATTTTGTGAATGTGATAAAATAATAAATTAATGTGTGAAAATCATCGATGTTAAATATTTTTTCAAAAGACAATAGACAAAAATTACAAGTTTTGTTACACGTATACGTTTTTTTTGTTCTTTTTTTAATTACTGGGGTGGAAAAAATGATAATTAATATATTACTCGATTAATAACACACAGTGACTGGAATAAATACTACCAAGGCTTACTCCAAGCGGAAATTCCAATGCTAAACGTTCCCCTAAAAGTGAAATCAGACCTGAGCCATAATAATTGACCTCAATTAATGTTAGAGTATCAAAGCGTCATAAATCGGGGAATCTGAAATTATTAATTTATAATTAATCATGTTATTTACCATAATATATTTATAAATAAGACGTTATAATATTAAATAACTATAAATTTTGTTAGTAATTATTGTTAGCCAATGATGATGGTAGTAATTTTTTAGAACACAAGCAACCGCATGCGACATTTATTCGCACATAAGTTAATTATTTTAATTAATTAAATTAACTGAGTTATTTTTTTTTATTAGGGAGTGTATTTTAGGGCAAATTATTTTTTTCAACGCACCACTAGCTTCTATATTTGCAGGAAGATAAAATAAAATGCCTGTTGAAGGTGAAGGTCTTAATATTAAGATGACACGTCGCGGTTTTCTATTCCCCATTTGGAACTTGAAGTCAAATTTATAGTAAATTTCGAGATCTTTTTACTTTTCCGGCGAAACTATTAGACTTATCACAAAATATCATAAGACCTTTTTTGTAGACAATTTTATTTCCTACAAATTACCTCTGATAAAATTTTTTCAAATTCTGCAAAACTTTCTAGTTATTTCTATTTTAATGTCAAGCTTTTAAAAAAAAATAGTGTTCTGGTCGATTTCAAGAGCTTGAGATTAAAACGAAAATAACTAGAAAACAATGCGGAATTTTAAAAAACTTTATCAAGGATAATTTGTAGGGTATAAAATTGTCTACAAAAAAGGTCTCATGACATTTTGTGATTAGTCTAATAGTTTGGCTGGAAAAGTGAGATCTCGAAATTTACTATGAATTTTATTTCAAGCTCCAATAACCTTTGAACAGATGGATTTATCAAAAAATGATAAGAGACCTTTTTTGTAGAGGGTTAAATTCTCTACAAAAATAGATCCTGAGCTTATTTGTACAATACGCCATTGCCGAGGTATAAAAATGCAAACTTCAAATTTTCCATGTTATTTAAATAGGAAATAGAAAAGCGCGATGAGCCACTTGTTAAAATTAATATTAAGACCTCTACCTTCAACAAGCATCTTATTTTACCTTCCTACAAGTATAGAAGCTAGAGGTGCGTTAAAAAAAATTTGCCCTAAAATGCACACTCTATTGTTTATATAAATATATATATATATATATATTTTTATCGTTGGATTAGTCTTAAGATTCTTATCTTCAAACAGAAGAAGCAGTTTGTAGGACCATCATCATTGTCATATATGCTCCGTAGTAGCTGAAATTTTGATTTGTCAATTAATTAACTTATTAACTAATTTATTTTAATTGTTGTAAGTATAAAGTTATGCTCTACTTATTTTTATTCGTACACTAAAAAAAATGTTCTAAGTAATTAATGTACAAAAATAAGTTGAATTTTTTAACTGTATAATTACAATAATTATAAACAAATAAATAAAGTATTTTAATAAAATAAAATAAAGCAATTAATAAATTTAAAAAAATGAAGATTGTCCTGTTATAAAAACAATATTTATTTTTAATTGTATTAATGAGATATTCACACCAGGAAGCGTGTAATTAAATGCAGAGATAATTATTAACATGTGAATACAATTGAATCTTTTTACAAACTCTCAACGATAAACTTCCGTTAATATTTTACGGCTTACGGTTATATAAATTTTTAATGATACAAATACTTAAAAAAAAAAATTTGATAAAATGATTGTTTCTTTTTTTTTTTTTTTCTTAATACCCGTGTACCTGAAAGTCGAAATGTTTTTCTTACGGTATTATATAAAAAATTGATTCATTATATATTTGAAAATTAGCATGATTTCATGTAATTTTTATAAATTTTGTACAGTTGAAGTGCAAGTGTGTCACAATCTGAGTGTCATGATGAAATTTATACCTAAATTAATTGTGAATAAAATTTTTTTTTCACGGGTTAATATCTGAGTAATTAAAACAAGACAATCTTTTAAAATAATAAGATTTTATAAATAATATTAAAAAGTTACCTCATGGGGTCTTCAAAATAATCCGTTGGTACTTGAAATAAATCTGGATTAATGTCATTTCTAAATGCAAACTCTTGAAATGTTATTTTAGCAGTGACTGTTGGTAATATGGGAATATCTATTTTAACTGGAAATCCAGGGGGTAGTTTCATTCTTACGAATTGACGTAATTTGCTAAAATGTTTAAAGGGCGCAATAACTTCCAGTACATTTAGTAGCATATCAACAGTCAGTGGGAAATCAGGACTCATTGCGACGGTCGCTTTGAATGATTTACTACTTTCTTTGTACACTAGACTTCTACCTAAAAGTGGGCACTCTCCTGCTGGTGCTTCTAAATACATTTCCCATGATATATCTGAATCCGGAGGTGGGTTTAAAGATGCTCGTCTAATTGGTGGCTAAAAATATCCATTCATTTATTCCCAAGTTTTTATATTTTTAATTACTAGCTTGTATTTAATTATAAAAAAATTTTCTAAGCCGATACTCGGCTAGAAATTTCAGGTTTTGAAATATCGATTGATAAAAAAGTATATGAAGTGTTGATAATAAATTTAAAAACCTACCTCGCCATTAGTAAACCCTTGAGAACTTCCTTTAGTCAATGATTCCATGATGGCTTTATTTTTTTGTAAATCTTCTTCACTCAAATGCTCGCGTCTCTTACGACTCTCCAGTACCATCCCGTTTATTTGATAAAAATCGGCATTAAATGGGCCAACCATTTCACGTTTATCTTCACGAAATATCCACCCAGTCTGAGCACGTGAAAATGTTATGTTTTTAGTTGACATTTGTGCTGCCATAATATCACTGGACATCAAAATATCCACCTCGTCTTCAATCTCCAGCTCAGTTTCTTCATAACGTACGCGTTGATATAATTTTGCTTTATTGTCAAGTACCGTCAATGATTTACTCGGTTTTTGATCGCCGTTAAATATAAATGATATGTCACCGCGTTCCCATCTCATGTCATTGAAGTCTACGAGAGTTGTGTCCATACGAATCGACGCGCCGCTTTTATGGATTCTACAGATATCTGATGGCAATATTCTTGATACCAATGGTACCCAGCTTTGAAAATCCCACTTTAATTCCATGTAAAAGTCTCCCATTTTATGCAACGCGGATACTAAATTTGGTCGTCTTTCTTCCATTTGTTCGCGAGCTTGTTGTTTTAATTTTCTTACTAATGATGATATTGTTTGACGATCGCCGTAACTTATCGCTTCGGCCAATGGACTCCATCCTGCTATGTTTTTAACTTTTACCGGTGCACCGTGGGCTAGTAATAATTGAACACATTCTTTTCGTCCTAGCATTACTGCTAAATGTAATGGCGTATTACCTAGTTGAAAATAATTATAAAGAAATTAGTTTATTTCATTGAGTAATTTTTAATATTCGTAAAATAAAATTTAAAAAATTGTAAGCATGTCATGTAAAAATGATCATTTAAAAAAAACTAAACATCAGCTTTTTAATTTTATTTCTTTAGTTTCTCTACGACTATTTTTTACAAACTACTAATGAGTATTTTTGTAATGACGAAAAAGATATTTTTAATAATAAAGATTTATGACCATGAAAATAAATATAAATAGAAAAAAACTCAGACCGAGTTTTGGTAAATGTAAAAAAATGAAATGAAATAAAATATTGATAGAAAAGAAAACTAATTCTTTTACTATTCGAAATTTAAACCGATAATCAGATACAGAAATTAGGTAATAGACCAGATAAATTTACTATCGACCTTTTGAAATCATAAAATTTTTTATGAAACTAAAGTTAGAGATGAGAGTGAATAGTGCAGAGATCAGAGAAAATCAAAATTATTAATGAATAGAGTAAATAATTTATGAAATAAAATTTTTAAAAAATGCGCCTGTGAAAATTTAAAAAATTAATAAGTGCTTTTTTTGTAAATATTTTTTTTTATTTATTTACTCTATTTATTTATAATTTTAAATTTGTCTATCTGCTATATTAATACTCGTAGTTAGCGGACGTCTAATAATTTTTTGAATTTTTTTAAAATAGTAAATTTTACAGAACAAAATATTTGAAAAAAATGCGCCTGTAGTTTTTTCAATTCTCTACATGTTCATATTTTTAATTTTTAAAAATTTTTGTAATTTATATGTTAAAAAAAAATCCAAAAACTTTCAATTGTCTTCTAACTTCAGGATCATAAGTTAGCAGACATGTAAAATTTTTTTTTTTAACAAAAAAATAATTATTAAAAAAATATTTTGAAAAATTGCACGCATAGTTTATGAAATTTTCGACACGTGCATTTTTTTAGAAACATTTTTTTTTATTATTTATCTGTTAAAAAAAATTCTTTTTTATTTCAAATGTCTGCTAACTTCACTATCATTAATTTTTTAATCTGAACGCTAAAAATAAAATGAAAATTTATAAACTAGTAAAGTAAATAAATAAATAATTACCATGTTTATCTTTTTCAGCAATGTCATGTGTTCTTATTAAAGTACTTAGTGACTTAATGTCACCTTGAAAAATACACTTATGGATAGGATAATCCATTTTAATATTTATTTTATAAATTAACGTGTAGATATATAATATAAAATAATTATCATTTAAATAATTTCACATTTGATATATTTTCACTGATTTCATGACTCAAACATTACTAAATATCATGCTCGTGATATTTACTCATTCAAATATACAATCTTATTACCAAACTTTTGGTATTATGTATATAAACATTACAATGATCTAGTTTTTCAGTCATGTCCATTAAAGTAGTGTATTAATATTGACACAATTACGTGACTTAGTTACATGTTAACTAAATAATTTATATATTTTATAATTTAACAATTGTTATTACTTATAACAAATTGTCGTTGATAAAATTTAATAATGAATACAACCAAGTTGTTTGGTGTACACTTGACAAATAAGGTATTGGCGTTTGTGTTCTTATTTCACAAACTCAATAATAATGACGATGACTTCATGATATTAAAAATAATGAACGTTTTAGATTTCAACATACACTTTTATTTTATTATCATTATTAATATTGTTATTATTATGTTTATATTATTATTATTATTATTATTGTGCGTAGGTTCACGATTATATATATTGTAAAAAAACTATCGGTGTTCAATGTCACAAACTAATTTCGCCATTTTCGGATTTGTTTCATGTGACAATATGTTTTTTTTTTTTAATTCATTGTTTTTTTTTTATTTACATTTAAAAAATTACTTTATCATCGGTTGCTTGTTTTACTTACTTACTGTTGATAAGAATAATATTAGACTGTTTCAAATAAAGGGACTCCCTGAAGAAAAATGATTTGCTCCCTGTTAAGTGTATATCTAAGGTAAAAGCCCCCATTATTGACACTATAAGAATGTCTGTGATTGTTTGAATTTTTTTATCGTATTTAAAATTAATATAATCAACTTTTTTGCATTAGACGTTTTAATTGATGTCTCTACTTGTATATATAAACTAATTTACTTAAATAGCAATGAATCAAATAAAAAATATATTAATTAAAAACCAACAAGTCAAGTGCAGGTATTATTGACGAGGTAAAATAGTGTCAGAGCCAACTATTGACATACCATGGACCCCATTATTGACAGGTCTAATGCGCATGCGCGGCAGTTTATAAACAATGATTAAAGACCACCGTCAATTAGGTTTGAATTAATAATAAATATTTTAATTAAAAACGACAAAATACGATAATTACAATTAAAAATTCACCTAGGACACACTTTTATTTTTTTATAATTCGACGACACTATTCTTGATTCGACAATTTTTTATTCAATGTTTTGTTTATTATGAAATTACTAGACAGCGTGTTAACATAAATTTATCGATATGTATGTTAAGGAGGTTAAATTACTTGAGTTTATGGCCTGTCGCTAGTTGAAACACGTGAATTTTTATGTACCGACTATTGACGCCTGCTATTTTTAAATGATAATTAAGATTTATCAGTCTAAATTAATGATTCTGGGGTTATTTAGACTATAGATAAACTGAAACAATTTTTAATAATCCACTTACATTAGAACTATATAGGGTAATTCGTTTCTAAAAATACGATCTCTCTAAACGAAATTGTTAAGAAATTTCAAACATTCTAGCGAAGGTGGCCTAGTCGGGAAAATAAATTTTTTTTACAGCGAATAGTTTATACCCAGAAATAAAATTAAACTATTTTTCCATTTAAAAATATCAAAAAATTGATAAGAAGTTTTGAGCAATGTGATTATTCATACAGTTAATTAAAAAATTAATAAATTAAAACAATATGTCAATAGTAGGGGCCCTGTCAATAATGGGGGCTTTTACCTTATATATTAATTGATTCAAATTGTTTTAAATCATTTAAAATTGTTTTGAATTATTACAAATCACTTTTTTTTACGAACATTGGAAAATCAGGAATTTTCCAAATCTATGTTTTTGTTTTTAAAAATTTTCTATTAATATTTAATTTTCTTTATTTGTCTCATAATTTCATTATCACAAATTGTTAGATGCTTACTTCTTTCAGCATCAATATTAATTAATACATATCTAAATTAAATTTAAACGAAAATAAATAAATACATATGTATATAATCAATTTAATATTTTATTTGCAATGATTTTATTTTATTACAATACAATATATACAAGATTTTATAAGATCGTTCTATAAGCCGTTATACAAAACGATTTTTATAAGAAATTGGCAGCTTATTTCAAACGCAGGAGTATTGTAACATAAGAACATCAGTGATGTATTTAATTAATTAATCAATTAATTAATTAATATTGTGGATTACACACCAATCGATACTTTCTATACAATTTTGTATTTTTATATAAAAAATGTGAGGACACACAATCGAAATTATTTTACCGGTATGATTTTTAACGATTTGATTTATTTATAACAATATGTAATTTTATAAACAAAAACAATATATATGATGATTACATGAGCACAATGTGATAGCCATTTATAAAAATGTGTAAATTCTATTAATAATAATTATGATTATTTATTATCGATTTAATTTAGTTTTATAAATTATTTTTAAATGTTTATTAATTCGGTCGTAAAAAAATTTTTCACTAAAAATATGCATACTAAATTTTTTCAGTTCGTTGCTGGATTTATAAATTTGTGCATGTGACAATACCACTGTTTATAAATAATTTTAAAAACAAATTATAAATAAATGCATCAATCGAACATAAATTTTAAATGGAATGATTAAAAATTAATGAATTTTTTTTTTTCAGGCGTTTATTTGGTAGAAATTTGTGAGCTACCTAATTTGCGGTATGGAAATTTTAAAATATTCAATACAAATAAATTAAAAATAAAAAAAATGGCAATGGTGAATTTAAAATTTGTTTCAACAAAACTCTATTATTTAAATTATTGTTGCGATTCGATTTCTCGATATATTTCTGAAAATATAATCGAATTAATTCAAATAATTATATAATAGAGTTAAAAATTTAACTGGATAACAATTTTAATTAAAAAAAAATAATAATAAATAAAGGAAACAATAAAATGAAATTAACAATTAAATATTTTGAAAATAATTGACATAAATTCAGTTCGTTAACAAAAAAAAAAAAAAAAAAAATGTATTTTGACAAAAAATTAAATTGAATTTTAAAATGCGAAAAAAAAAAAAATGAAATAACGACAAAAATAAAAAAAAAAAAAAAAATTTCTGACGCACTGATTATTATAAATTGGTTGTTGCAATAGACAATAGAACATTAACAAAATAATATGTAAAAGTACGAGCCGTTCGTCGTCCAGCAGCGAAAGAGGCTCCATGGCATTACATAAACAACCCGTTGGGATCTTGTCTTATGAACGAGCGTCTCTCCTGCGTATCCGTACTCTTCCAAAGGCTGATACATTATGTTTCTTTTTAATTATATCAATATAATTGTAATTATTATTATTCTTATTGTTTATAATAACTTAAAGTTATTTATAGAGTCAGACCAACCGTGCAACGCACAGTTGTCAGTAACTCTTTGCTACGTAGGTCCAGCAAACAGAGCAGTCAAACCTGTATCAGTTGCAGTTTTAGATATTTCATCAACACGCTGAGTTTGTGGCTTCGCCATGACTTCTACTTTTGGTAAGTTGTCTATTTTAACTTCTTTGCGAAACAATTGCCCGATGCTTCTTCCCATCAACTGGTCACATATTGAAAAAATTTTTAATAATTAATCAAGTGATTATTGTAGTTAACAAAATAATATATTACCTGATGAGTGAGCTTCTTAAATAATTCTTTTTTGCCTTTATCAACTTTATTATTTCCTTTCGTACTAACGACCGCCATTTTTTCATCAAAACGTTGGAGATCTGCTGGACTGACACCTGGTATTTGTTGCAGGACTTCAATGATATTAGGAAACTTGGGTCTAAGACACTCGTAAGTCTGCGCTCCGAGGGTTATCAGTGAGCCTTGATTTGCCTCGTGCTGACCGTGTAATTGAAGACCTTGGAGAACTGCTATCATGATATGGGATGCCATCGCTGGGGTCAAACTTCCATTAGCTGCAAGTGCTCGTACTATTGGTCCAGTCAGCATGGTCGCTTTCAAACTAGCATTTGAATCATTCCAAGCCAATGCTCTGTAAAATAATTACAGCAATTAATTTATTTATTGATTAATTTATTTGAATAATTTGTCTTACCCAAGTACACATAAAACAACACTATGACAAGTTGAAGGAATCCGTAAAACACAAGCTCCAAGTTCGCTAACAACTTCTGCGATAACACTGTTGCCTCTTACTGGAGTTTGATCAACGGCCATGCTGGATATGTCCTGGTCCATGGAGTCTGGCGGTGCTGCATCGCTTGCCGTGCCACCGACGAGAGTTACTTTCAGTACGTCAACAAAATCCCGGGTTAAATTTCTGTTGAGCATGTCCTCGATGACTTCCTGCTCGTTTGTATTTTCTTCATCCAGGCCACCAGATTCGTAGAGTGCTGTCATGTATTGCCATTTAGCGCTTAATCTATGATACACTGTAATTATAATTAATCATTAGCATTAATGATAATGGAACAAATAAATATATGTTTAGAATTTATTTATCAAGAGTATAAAGTAGTAGGAGGCAAGAAGTGTTGTGAGTTAATTTATCTAGAATTTTTCTCAGATATACAGTTCAATATCACGAATAAGAGTCTAGGAAAGTAGATTTAGAAGTTCTATAATCTAATAAATTTATACAAAATGGTCCCAAAAATAGAATTTTGAAATTAGGATTACTCAAAAGAGGTAAATTTTTTTGGTGGGTCTCTAAATGCATTCAAGAAATCAATTTGTGAAAATGGAAAATGGAGTGAAAACTGAGTTCAATAATTAAACTGTATGACTATTAGGGAGCTCAAAATTAAATTTTCTTAGACGTCTCATAAAAAGCTTTTTTTTTAGTGAAAAAATACATGGGGAATTTGGTTTTTTCTTTTTAAATAAAAAGAACACGTGCCTTAGGATGATCAAAGTTCATTTGATACAATCGCGGTTTTTTTTTAAATATCTCATGAACTATGCAGATTAAAGAAAAAAGTCATAGGAACAATTTTGTAGGCAATTAAATTCTTGATAAAAAAGGTCATGTTCATTTTTTTTTTTAAATGTGTATTTATGAAGATATTTCAAAAAAGTTTTTTTAGATCTAAATTAAGCGTTTTAAGGATTACAAATTTTGAAAATATTTTTCTAGGGATATAGAAAATATAACAAGCATTGATGTTTGATATGTTACGAGTTACGAAGTTAATTAATATTCATAATTCTTAAAATGCTCAATTGATAAGATCTAAAAAAGTTTTTTTGAAATATCTTCATAAATACACATTTTTCAAAAAAAATGAATATGACCTTTTTTGTCAAGAATTTAATTTCCTATAAAATTGTTCCTATGATTTTTTCCTTTAATCTGCATATTTCATGAGATATTTAAAAAAAAACCGCGATGGTATCAAATGAACTTTGATCGTCCTGAGGCACGTGTTCTTTTTACTTAAAAAGAAAAAACCAAATTTCCCACGTATTTTTTTACTTAAGGAGCTTTTTATCGGGCGTCTGAGAAAATTTAATGTTTACCGACCACTCTACAATTTATGTTTATGTTAACGCGAATGAAAATTGTAAAATTTTGTAAATTGCGGAAAATGTTAAATAAACAAATAAATAAAAAATGGTAACTTACTGTGAGTTGAAACATGAGTTAATACCGGTACCAAAACACTTTCATAAAATGCTGGAGGACAGGAATAAATAAACGGTTTTAAAAATACACGTATTATTGGTCGTAGACGATAATCTGGAATTACCTAAAATACAAAAATTTATAATTTAATGACAAATAAAAAATTATACTAAAAAAGATTAATTAATAAATTAAATTACCTCCATATTAGAAAAAACAGAATTAAGTAAAGCAAGAGATAAACCAGGTAGTGAGTAAAAATCTCTACCGAGAGTATGACAACCGCTGCCGAGCATATGATAACAGTGATCATGAATGGTTGATAAAAATTGCTGCATTCTCGGTAGTGGACTGCTAGAAGATTGGTCGGCTTCTGCAGGATGTTCAAGGTTACTGCTGCTGACGTGCAGTCCCATCAGATGGGCTCTTTCAGTCTCAACTAGGTCATAAGCTTTTTTGTAATCGTCCGCGAGCAATGACAGCGCTGCTGGTGTGAACAGAGCATTCATGGCGCGTACAAGAGCAAACAGAGTAGGCAATACGGGAATAATATTAGACGCTGCTGGATTTCTGTACACCGGGTTGCCATTTTCGCTGTGTCCGACGACGAATCCGCCTCTGGTAGCGCGGTCAGGATCCTCGGGAATCGCGCAGCGTTTTACGACACTGAGAATTGTGTTGATGCAGTACATGAGATTAGAACGATTGTGACCGTACCGGTCATCTACTACAGGAGTGTTCAATCCTACGAAACTGATGAACTCTTCAGGTCCTTTAAATGCTTGCGCGCCAAGTAAAATAAAGTCCCTGGATGCGTCGTGAATAGTCTCGGCAATGAATCGCGACTGTCTATCATAGTCACAAAAATGATTTGAAATCAAGAGCAAGGCTTCGTATAAAGTAACGCTCTCCATTCGAGTCAATTTTTCAGATTGTATCAGTCTACGTACCGTTGTATGAATTATTTCAAAGACTGGCAGCAGTATAAGCGGGTATTTTATTCCTATTTTAACCATAAGACTAGCAGCATGACGACGTACGCACTTGGTACCTTTAGATCGCTCGCCTTTAGATTCACCGGGAGGTTCAAAAACTAGAGCTGCGAATATTTTATTCAGTACTTCTGGAAGTATCGCTACCCCTGGCATTGCCATGGACCCTGTTGACATCGAAAGGAAGACAAAAAGCGCTGATATGCATGATAAGAGAGCTGAAAGTAGCCAAGGATCTTCTGGCGAGTATCCAAGACAGAGTTCTAGAAGAGTTAAACCATTTTGTACACTTGGTCGTTCGTTGACCAGTAAAATTCTTGATATCACCGAGTCCAGTGCTTGGGCCAGAGCTTCCCATTGATAATACACCTCGTCATTAGGATTACTTGCGTAGCGGACGTTGGCCATCCCCTGGTTTATTTTAGTCTTCAGCCACTCTTGAACGTACGCGAATGTAACCAGCGGCGCTACCATCGTGGCATGTCTCAAGCCTTCAAGTAAATCCATACGGAAGCGATGATTGAAGACGTTGAATTCTTCCTCAGAGTCATAATCACTTAGACAGTACGCTGTCATGCCGTTGGTGTGTCCACTTGGGTACGAGACTTTGATCAATTTAGGCCCAATGCTTTCTACGTACTTTGGCACATAGGTCAGCAGCAGGGTGTCTATTTTCGCTTGGTCATGTCGGAACAACATTATCCATATAGCATTCGCTAGATGGTTTAATGTCAAGCTTGCGTGGACTGTAAATGACATAACCGTGTCAAGAAAAAGACTGAAATGGGCTGGGCGACTCATTGACAGATCTTCTTTACCCCAGAGTGTGCACAGTTGGGTGGCCATCCCCGTCAACACTTGAGTGAGTTTTTTTAGAAACAGGTAATGGTTTTCATGGGACTCATGGGATGAATGTGACACTGGAGTTACTGCTGCTGTGTAGATGCAACGCAGAGCTTCTTCGGTGAACAAAAGCATCAGAGGCTTACGGTCACCTTTACCTTTGCGGTTTACCACTTGAAGAAGGCATTCTGCTGCGGCGTACTGAAATGTCCGGTGGCCTAGCAGTAGACAGAGGATTTGAAGTAGACGGCCATCGTCAGCCATTATATGGTTTATTGATACCCATTCTACGAAACCGGTTAATGTTAACAGAACCACCTGGAATTTTATTTATTTATTTGTTTATTTGTAAAATTAATAAATTATTTACAAAAACATCTCAGACGAAATATATCAGTCACTGATATCTCAGTATAAATTCTATCTAAAACATGGATTTACATGGTAACTTATAGGAATTCATATAGAAAAGTATAAATTTATGTAAGAATCCATGAGTATCTGAATTCCCATACGGGAAATCTATATAAGAAACTTTGGGTACCTGGATTCCCATATAGGAACTTCACATAGAAAACTGGAGTTCCATATAGGAAAATGTGTGTACCTGGATTCCCATATGAGAACTCTTTGACTGTGGCAACATGTAGATCTTTATGATTTGTTTTGTTAGATACCCTATAAAAAAAATCTATGTGGAATTGCATAGGAACCTATAAAAATCCATATAAAAAAGTATGTATTTATGCAGGAGTTCATAGGAATAAATATAGAAGTGTATGGATTTATATAAAAATACATGTAGGAAACAGAAGTACCTGAATTTCTATAGGAACTTGTATACATGGATTTCTTTATGGAAAATTCATATAGGAATCTGGGTTTCTATATAAGTAATTTCTATAAAATCCAGGATATCTGGATTTCTATATCTATTATCTATTGATACGTATACATGAATAAAAGAATAGATTAATACTCCCATAAGAAACCATATGGGAATCTCTCCTCTGATTAAAAGAAATATTTTTTTTTCTAATCGTTTTAAATCGTTTCTTTTAATAAGGGTCCAAAAATGCCATGTGGGAACTCATCTAGAAATTTAGGCTGGATTTCCACATGGATTTTTTTTATGGGAAAAATATCAACTCGTGCCACTGTCAAATGTAAAATTGAGATATTTCACCTGATATATTTTGAGTTAAAATAAGGGAGCGATAAATTACCTGAACAACTTTACTGTGCGCAGCAGCTTCAGTGACATTACCAACATCACTTTTCTTTTGAAATTCACTGTAATGCTGCTCCATGAGTCTCAAAAAGAATGCAAAAATCTCTGCCATGTTAGTTGTCAGCGCTTGATAAATGTCTTTGCGTCTCTGGTTCGATTCCAGAGTCTGCAGAAGAGCAACATCTTCAACCAGGCGGAGAAAAACCAGCAAGACAACTTCTGTCTGGCTCTCGCCACGTGTGCAAGCCTGACTGAGCTCGGCCAGCAGAGTCGGCCACTGCTGTGGCCACTCGCGTTTTATCATCTCGACAATAACTCGCGACAGAGCGTCCTTGATATGTGTCTCCTCTTGCATCATTGTCTCAACGCCTTCCTGCAGTAACTTCATAGCACTTTCTTTGATTATAACCTTTTCCGCCTGAGATATCTGGGGCCAGCGGTACTTGATGCAGTGTTCCATCAGCTGCAAACCAAAGTGACGCACAACACTGCTTCTGTTGGGTGACTTCTGTGCTAAATACATTCCGCATTGAGCGCAGTAAGGTGATGTTTCTTTGAAACGTTCGCATGCATTATAAACATCAAGTCGTTGTTGATGTGGTACATTTGGTGACATCATGATCTCAACCACTCGTGCGAGTTCTGTTGATATCTGGGGTACATCACCCACATTGAACTCCATCTCTGCGTTTATTACGCTGCAATTTAAATTGTTTATTACTTTTTAAATATAAATAACTAAATTTTTAAATTACAAACATCAGAAAGCCAAATTAATTTTTTTTTCTGACGTAACATTTAGATTTGTTAGATAAATATTTCATTGACTTACGGATTGTTTTAATAATTAAATTTTTTATAATTAAATAAAAGAAAATAAATAAGATCTGGACATAATAATTTTACTTCTGATAATTACTTGGATCTCTGTGATTTAAATGAGCGATAACTGGAAATAAATTGATGAATATTTGAAGGTTATAAATAAATGTGTAAATAGATAATTGAAAGTGTAGTAATTAGCAAATTGTTACACGATTATAATGAGCACGCCGACCATGCCTTGACAGCATTCCAGACTAATAATTATTTTTTATTCAACTTTCATGCAAATTTGGTTAGTTCTTGGTAAGATTAAATTAATTATGATATTGCAATTAGTATGTGATGATAATGAGATACTTATTAGGTGGGATTATTATATGTTGAGTGATAAAGTGTTAAGAAAATAAAAAATATAAGTTTTTTTACCCGAGCTCGCGAGTTTTTTCAGCAAAGATGCGGCACGTTGACGATCGTGTAGGCAACAACCATCAGTCGCTTGATTATCGCGCCATCTTTAAGTTGTTGATTTTCGAGACTCGATTCAAGTCGACTTTTCATAACCTCGATTTAAAAAAAAAACGTTGTTTGAGAGCCAATTAAAAAATAGAATTCGCTGTTTGAATTTTAGACATCGATTTATTGGCTGGTTTACTTTTCCCGCGCTTTTATTCTGCGTCTGCGCAATTTGAATTTAAATAGTTTATGACGGCGTCTTTTGTTTAGATTTGATGACACGAATGTTTTTATGAGACAGATTCCGATTGTGCGAATCAGAATAATGTGGATTTGAATTACCCGGGCACAAAATCAGAAAAATGAATCTCAATAATTATCGAATTTTTTTTTTATTGGTGAGGGTAAAAACTGACAGAGAAAGCATGTCTTCCATAATTTTTGACGTCACTATATAATGCCGACAAGATATTTTGTATTTTTTTTTTTGTTCAATTATTTGGCGGCAATTATTTTAAATTATTTAAAATTGAAAATTTTTTAAATGCTGTTGTCATGAATTGTCCTCAAAATTTATCTTTTAAAAGTTATCTGATGCGTTTAAAAGAAGTGAGCACATGTGCTACAAGCTCAAGCTGGGCTAAATTGTGCAAGACACTCCATGGGGAAAAAATAGTGACACATTCATGGCTAGTTACTGCTTACGAATTATTTCTAGAAAATATCTATGATATTAAACATGATATTTATAATTACTTTTATATATAAACTACAATAATAATATTGAACTAATAAAATATTTAAATTATCAAGTAAAAAATAATGAAATCAGTGAACAGATCATCATACGAACTGAAAAATATTTACGAGAACGCAGAAATTGTAGCGTGAACAATGAATTTTAGACAGCTGACACATCATCTTATTAGAATAATAGAGAATTGGATGTAATTCAAAAATTTTAATGAAATATAAGATAAAATGGGTACTAGAAAATCAGAAGTCAAACTAACGCTAGTACTAGAACAAAAGAATTGTATGGAGTCCAAAAGTTACCACATAGTAGAAAGCAAGTGCGTAGAAAACCTGACAAAAAACAACATATAATTGTGTATAACAATAGTCTGATAGAAATAGTTCTATATTATACAGAACTATATTGGTTGTACGAGTGTTTTAAAAACCAGCTGGTTATCACAACCTAAAAGAAAAAAATAATAGAGTGACATATCAAATTGAATTCATTTATTATGTATTTTTTAAATCATATATTTTTGTTCATTTAGTTAAACTATTATAATATTAAATAACAAAATTTTCTTTTTGGAAATCAGAGTTAAATTTCAAAGACAAATTATTCATGGAAATCTTGATAATAATTATTAAGGCCACAACGGATAATAGATTACTAATGTACTATCAATAATGGAATTTTTAACTGTCGAGAGACAGACTAACGGGTATCACAATTGCTTCTAAGCTTGGAATATAACAGTTCTGAAACAAGTTTCTTACCAGGAACAGTACAACCGGTGAGCGCTATCTCGTGGCGAGCACCGAACTACTTCTGCTGCTTTTATCTATAGATAATACATATATATATATATATATATATATATATATATATATATATATATATATATATATATATAATTTTACAGAATTATATAACACTGAGAAAAAATTACAGATGATTATCTATGACTATATATAATTATGTGAGATCATATATAATTATTTGTGATTTTTTCGTGGCATTATATATAATTATATATAAATCATATATAATTATATATAATTTTTTTATTATAAATGCGATTTTAAGTGCAATGTATTTATTTTTAAAAGTTGATTATTTCTTTAATTTAAAATTTTTATATAATATTTTTCTAAATCAAATTCTTCATTAAATTAATAACCATAAGTCAAAATTATCAAATATTTTAAATATCACCCATTTTTTTTTAAATTTATCTTTTATATGTTTGATCAATAAAATTAAATACCCGCGAATACATAAGAAAATCTACTAGTATGCTTTCACTTTAGTTATGGAAGTATACATATATATATATTTATGATTCAATTAAAGTCATTTTCTTTATTGTAATTTATCAAATAAATATTATTTCAAAACTGTATAGAAAATAGTAAACTTCTTTTGAGAAGATTATAATAAAACTTACAATTTATTTTGTAAATAAAAAGTGTTTAAATTTTCGAGTGATAAAATAAATTATGTCAGTTGAATATGTCTATTTAAATCAGTTAAGTCAACATTAACTCATAATATACCTTTAAATAATAATTAAATACTTAGTTTATTTGTAAATAAAAAATAAAAAAAATAAAACAATGAACCGGACGGGAAATAATTTTGAGCAAGAAGACAAAATCACCGATAAGCAGGATTCAATTAAATTAAATCAGACAAAAAGTAATAAATTATTATTTTTACAATTGTTTGTAATCAAAAGGTTAATTATTCTGTCAAAAATTAAATGTCATTTTTTTTAGCGACAAAAAACGAATGCGATGAAATTTTACTCAAGCCACTGGACACTAGTATTAAAAAACAGCCTGATGAAAATTATCCCCAGCTGACCATTGAAATGTTCTTCGAGTTTATGCGGACAGCTTATCAAGTTAATGATAGCTTTGATGGTCTCTCAAGTGTATTAGCAGCACACAGTGAAATAGATTGGTCGGAATTAGCTAAAATTGATTTAAATTTACAGTCGGGAAATAGTAAAAGTATTGGTACAGACCAAGTTGGAACGGGTATTGAAGTAAGTTAATTATTTTATTTTATTAATCATTTATTTATTTATTATTTTTTTAAAATGAATTCAGGATAAATCAACAAGACGGTCATCGGGTTCGCAAGAACATGATGACACAAAAAATGATGGCGCGAATTCAAATAAAAATTCAGATCTGCAGTCGCCGAGTAAAAAATCAAAAATTCCGAAAAGTGCGGGAGAGTCTTTGGAAGTGAGAGAACACCTTCTATCGAAAATGATGAAAAAAAATCTTAGCGATGTCTTACATGAAGGATTGCTCGACTCTGTCTTGCCGTACATGCTGCCTAAGCCGACCCTGTCACAGCCGATCATCAAAAAACATTCAGTGGATATAAAAAAATCTTCTTCTTTGAATAACAATGTTGATAAATCTAGTGGATTATCGTCAGCGAATCGGGATAAAGATAAAGATAGAAGCAAAATTCATAGAAAATCTCTTGAGTAATTTATATTAATTTAATATTTATATAGCTGGCAATTGTTGGAGTATTAATTTGTAATTTATATTTTAATTGAAATAGAACAGAAGTAGAAATTCACGTTTGCGATGAATCGAAAAATATAAAAAAAGATTTTCGCTGCCCGCAAAAATTGTTGATACAAAAAATGTGTTACTTTGCTGACGTTACCGCTGGACAAAAGCTGGAAGAGATGGACATATCTGTGCACTGTGACATTGTCATCTTTGACTGGCTGATGAGGTGGGTCAAGAAGGACATAATTAAGAAATCAGAGTGGCCTGTTTTAGAAGCAAATAATGTAATCCCGATAACAGTCTCAGCTTCGTTTCTACAAATGGAGCCTCTACTTGAGCAATGTCTTGTTTTTTGCCATGAAAATATGTCGGAAGTATTGAAGACGTCAACTATTTTAACTTGTCTAAATGACAATATTTTTACTAGGTACATTTATAAATACATAAATAAATTATTAATATTTAATAATGATGATAATTTGTTTCAGATTAGCTGATTTATTTACAAACGTTGATGTCGAAACTTTGAAGGATAAAAAAGATAAAGTACAGAGTCGTTTATTTTGTAAATTAATTATGTCATTAGCAGATCCGACTCCAGATAATAGACGAGGACATTACAGTTCATTAGCGACATTATTTAAATGTAATAAGTGTGGAAAGAATGTTATACGATCTGTGTCTGATACCGTTCCATGTGTCCCGAGTGCTATGAAAATAGATATTAGAGGAAATATTTACAGTAAACATTCTAGGTACACGATACTTTTTTTTTAGACTGAAATTAAGTATGGTCCAGCTTTTGACTTAACGATTTCTATAACAAGTTGCAAGTCAAGCACTGATTACAAGAATCATTTGATAGACAATACATAGACTTGCCCAAGATAATCTTGTAGTCTTGTACTATTTTTATGAGAGTATCTCGGAGAAGACCCCTGGGTGTCTACGTCTTTGAAAGATGTCTTAAATATTCTTGCACAATTCTTAATGTGCAACACAACGTAAAGTTTATTCTCAAGTCTTATGCAAGACTTGCAATTTAAAACTCTGTACCAGTACTGTAGCAGGATCCATAGTTATGTAAAGACGTAGACAACTAGTGTCCGGTGACCAGGCGGGCAAGATTGCTATAAGGTTATATGGGTAGATAAATTGTAAAAGTTGTCTCTTCATACGTTAGTTAACATTGATTTAGTTATTTCCATTTTTAAAATTAGAAAAATGTTGATAAGATCAGAAACCGGACCATGGTCAATTATTGAGACATTTACTTTATGTGATAAATTTTTTTATTCAACAGAGATCTCACGTGGTCATTAAATGACTATATAGTAAATTTACGATCAGAATTACGTTCATGGCGAAAAGTTTATTGGCGTCTTTGGGGAGATTGTCATTTCCTCTACTGTCGTCAGTGCAATACCCACTTTCCGATAAATCAGATGGACTGGTGCTCACATCACCCGGAGATACCACAATTTTTTGCTAATGAACAGCAGAGATCAGCGCCGTATCCTCTGGGACGTTATCCATGTTGCAGTCAGCGGGCGTATCGATTTGAAGCGCTTCCCAATAGAGAAGGATGTCGGTTTAAAGTAAAATCTCATATAATACCTGGTCCCCTGATAATTATTCAGCTGAAAAATATAACAAGCATTGTAATTATTTTAAAGATTTATATTTTAGGAACACATACCGACGGTTTCCGTAGACAACGACGGACATGTTTTGAATATTTTTACTCTCTACCGTGACATCCTGACGCTGGATCCACCGCAATTGTTTTTTCCGGAAAAAATTACGCGTCTAGTTGCACGTGACTCGGTATCGCAGTCGGGGAAACTGATGTGCAAGGAACCGATGCCATGGGATGGAATTGAACTGGCGCCTTCACGGCCTAAACTTGGGTTGCTTGCTAAAGTTTGGGGAGGATCTGGTGTTCGCAGACCTTGTCAAACCAATGCTGCTGCTACTACTGCTAGTACAGTTATAGATGGACAAAATAAATCACGAAAATTGATACCGCAGAACTCGCAAGTTGTTGATACTCCGTCTCCTAATACTTCAACAAGTGACAGCGATGATGATGACGGAATTACTGCCTGTGGTGACACTAGTATTGATGATGATTCAGATAATAATAGTGAAGAGTCTCATGGCTGGCCGTTATATAAACCCACTGGTAAAATAAAACGACGTCATCCTTCTAAACGGTAATTGTTATTTTTAAAAATAGTAACTTTTAAAAATTTTTTTAAAAGAAAATTTAATTTATTATAAAATTTTAAGGCTTAATTTTAATTGTTGCTTCTAAATAACAAAAATATTAATTGAATGGGTTGATTTCAGGCAAGAAGGCGGCAGATGTTGGAACATGAATTTACTGGTAAAATACAACCAAGACAACCAACGCGATTTTGAGGAACGAGCGGCCTGTCAAATGATCGGTTTCTTGACCAAAAGAACTTCCGCTGAATGTTTGATTACGAAAATGCACAAAAATTCTCACACTTTCAACAGTCAGTCCATCGGTATCTATTTTTCAGTTAATGATAAATTTAAATTATAGATTTATTTATTTAGTTAATTTTACTTTTGGTCTAGGAGGAAGTTACGTAAAATTGGAAGCAGAATTCAGAGAGCAGACGGCGCATTCAGCGAAGGTAAAAAATAACAGTCATGGGAAAGGACTCAGCCGTTCTCGGACTTTAAAGCCTTAGTGAATTTCTTTACTAAGCTAACAAGTGGACTCAATACGTCATTTTTTTAATTAAAAAAAAATTATGTGACTAAAAATAAAAATACTATTCATTTTATTTAATTTTTAAAATTTTATTGCAGTACTATAATTTGTTTAAAAATAAGATGAGGGATTTTATTACCCGACTTTGTTGTAACTTAAGACAAAATAGTGATATGTATGTATGTAGAAAATACATTGATATTATATGAACTTTATCAAAATGGAACTTGGATATTTAATATCATTGAACATAACATAAAGAATGAGATCGTAGTTAACTTTTAAGAAATAAATAATTATAATAAAATAAATAATCATACTAATGATAATAGAATAAATAAACGAGCAATAAATAATCTTTAACATTAAAATTAATACTGGGTTAATCAGTCGCTCATTATTATTGCTATTATGCCTTTCCTTGATATAAATCACTGCGATCTAAGATCGCCTCCAACTCAGCGTCAGTATAAACTGTAAAAATAAAAATTATAAAAATTATTTTATTTACAATTTTAATACAGTCGACCCGTTATAAGCCTGGTCTAGGGGACGTAGGGAAAATTTTTCTTGTAATTTCAGTCTTCCCTACCGTGCGTTTAGTTTTGTTCTCGACTACTCGTTATAAGCCTGTTTTATTTTATATCATTTTAAACGTCATATTTACGTTTTGTTACATACGTCACTATCCCAATTTTTCTAGTGCTTATAGCGCTAAAATAAATACTTATCTTTTTACACTAATAATAATTGTAATGCAAAAAATTATAATGACAACGGTGTTAATTACAGTAATGATAATAATAATTGTTATTGATCAACATAATGATCAATAAAACTTTTAAATTGTAACAGAAGCTTTAATTGTAATTAATGATTACAACTATGAACAATAAATAATATTTTACTTAATAATGATTAAATTATTCTCCGCAAAACATCGAAAGTAAATTTTCATAATTTATTCAGATATTTTGTTCCTATTGTTAGTTTATAATTTAGAGAATTTTAACGGAGGCTTATAACGGGATGTCTGGTACGAAACTCAAAGAAGTGGTTAAGTGGGGAAGTTGTTTGGGCTCAGTAACTCTCGATTGAGGGAAAGAGGCTGATGACGAATAGTCGACTGCAATTTAAATAAAAAAAAAATAAGCATACCATCTTTTTCAGAAGTCACGACTATACTATCAGTAGTCTTCAAAAGTTCTTGCATCTGCTTAATAAAATCCCCACTCATTATATTTGCTGACTCCAGCTGCTTAGAGATGACCATTTTTTCCAAATTTCTCTTAGCCTGCGCACGAGTCATGATTATCTCATCAATAGTCCCTTTGGTACAGAGCTTGTAGACAACCACCGGCCGTGTCTGTCCGATACGATGGCAGCGCGCCATTGCCTGGATGTCGACCTGCGGGTTCCAGTCACTGTCATAAAGAATAACAGTATCAGCGCCTGCCAAATTGAGTCCCACGCCACCAGCGCGCGTGGAAACCAAGAATATAAAAACATCCGGGTCATTATTGAAGCTTTCAATGTTGACTTTTCGTTCTTCAATTGATGTTCTACCAGATAAAGCTACATATTTCCATGGTCTCAATGTCAGATACTCTTCCAGCAGATCCAACAGCATAACCAGCGTTGAAAATATCAGAACTTTGTGTCCCTGTGCGTGCAGTTTCTTAAGCATCGCGTCCAATACCAACAGTTTCCCAGAAGTTTTCAACAAATCTTCATTTATTTCCAAGTAACCATCGGGAGCTTTTGGCCAGTGAACCAAGTACGGGTGGTTAACTATTTTACGGTACAGTGGGTATCGATTACCACCGAAATTTGTACGAATAAAATAATCTCTGTTTCTGTCATTAATATCTGCGTATTTTTTCCATGTACTTAAACATTTTTGTTGTACAGTAGTTAATTTTTTTTCATCTCTTGGTTCTTCTTTTACTTTGTAATCATAATTACTTGAAGTAACATAACTTGGACCAGCTTCATCATCACTATCATCCTTTTTTTTTAATTCAAATGGATCAAAATAATTATCGCTGAACTTATTTCTCATAGTACAAGCGCGTTTAGGTCTAGTACCATCCGGAACAAAGATAGTCTCAGGCTCTGGTACTTTCATAGACAAAACATCTGAATCGTAATTAAGAACAGCCGTGTAAAGGTCACGTTGCAATTCAGTAATAGGTGCGTAGACAATAAGTTCTTTTTTTCCAGGTAAATCTAAAGCGACTTCTTCTTTAATACGTCTCAGCATGAAGGGTTTAAGAATTTCACGCAACATACTCACGACATTTTTCTCACTTTCCTGCTTTATTATTTTCTGAGCACCAGCCTCGCCTTGCATCTCTTTGACATCGAACCAGGACTGGAAGACATCAAGATCATTGAAGATGTCGGGCTGGAGGAAGTTCAGCAGAGCCCAGAGCTCATTCAAATCATTCTGCAAGGGAGTTCCAGTTAGCAACAAACGATGGACTGAATTAAAAGTCCGTAGCATGCGCGCCAACTGGGAGTTGGCATTCTTGATCCTCTGGCCTTCATCGACGACGATGTAACGCCAGTTGAAACCCCGCAGCAAGGAAGCATCGCGGACAGTTACTTCGTATGTCGTTATAATAATAGGGTAAGTTTTGAATCCGTGAACTGATTTCTTGGTGTTCAGTTGCTTGGCAACGCGTTTGCGCTCTTCTAATGCCCCATGCAAAACGTATACGGGTAAGGTGGGAGCGAAACGCGCAAACTCTGCAGTCCAGTTGGGAATCGTTGA
This sequence comes from Microplitis manilae, assembly GCA_030273425.1. Lineage (NCBI taxonomy): Eukaryota > Metazoa > Arthropoda > Insecta > Hymenoptera > Braconidae > Microplitis > Microplitis manilae. The sequence goes on along the minus strand of CP092730.1, from coordinate 16,285,612 downwards.
CAACGGCGCGATTATCAAATAAGGACCTGCTACTTTTGTCTCCATCAACCAGCACAACAAAGCGATAACTTGGATGGTCTTTCCTAGACCCATTTCATCAGCAAGAATTCCGTTCAACCCGTTCTTATTTAAAGCCTGGAGCCACTCAAAACCTTTCTCTTGATAGGGGTATAGTGACCCGTTGAAGTACTTGGGTAAAACGAATTTTTTTACTGCTGGTTCATCATCTGACGTAGAGTTCAGCTCATCTTCAATATCTTCTACGCTAAGATTTATCTTTGGGGATTTTTTGTTTTTCCCGCCTTTTTTGGCCTGTTTTGATCTTGTAGTTGGAGTGAAGTCCGAATCATCATCGCTGCTGATCAAATTTTTTTTCGCTTCCGTTTGTCGCTTCCGAGTCAACCTTTGTCTCTTAGGAGGTGAATTTTCTTCGTTCTCTTCATCACTTGACGGCAATTTGGGAACTTGACGTCGTTTGTCTCCGGGTTTCGCTGATGATTTTGAAGCCGGGTTGTTGATGTTGGCTTTGATGAACGTCGAGTAAAATTTGCTCTTCTTCAGCAAATGTTTCAAACTGTTGTAAGCTTGTTCCTGCCTCTGTCGTTGATACTCTTCATTTTCGAGTCTTCTTTGTTCCGCATCATGTTGGTGACGAATTTTTTTTTGTACCGAGTCAATTTGTATGCTGACAAATTTGACATCTTGACAAATCAGATTGTTGTTTACATCCTCACCTGAGTCAATAAATAAATAAAATAAATAATTTTGTATCAATTAAATAAAAATAAAATAATTACTTGTAATGTACATTAAAAAATCCTGTATAAATTTAAAATAGTCAACAAATAATTTAATCATGACTTGAATTTATTATTTAAAAAAAATATTTTTCATTTGTTTGGTAATTTATTGGTTAGATTAATAAATAAAATTGATAAAATTATTAAGAACTTACTAGATTTAGAAGAGCTTGGAAGGCTTGAAAAACCCGAGTCTTCATCAATCCCAACCTCAACTTTCGGGATAATTGAATTTGTGGTCAAATTTTTAAGGACGTTCGTGTCAGTTGCGTCCATTGCTCTAATTATTAGTAACTAATTTTTTTTTTATAAAAAATGAACGCTAATATGAAGTTACATCAATAGAATAAAATTTTTAATAAATTTCAAACAGTTAAAAAGTTCGTTAACAGAATGAATGTCTAAAAGGCGGCAAAGTAATGCTGGATTTTTTTAACTACTACTAGAGTTCGCTGTAGTCACAAGTTTTTTTTAGTAATAAAATAAAAAGTGTAAATTTAATTATTAATTTAATAAAATTAATTAATTATTTATATTTAAATAATTTAATTAATTAATTTTATTAATTATTTATTTTATTTATTTATTTGATTATTATTTTAAATAAACGAAGAAAATTAAAATTTGAATGTAGCTCCATCTGCCGCGCAATTTTGTAGTTCGAATTGTTCCCGCTTGCCGCGTTTAGTTCAGTTTAAAATAAGCGGGATAGGCAACGACGACGATCAATCCAAGATTCTCAGAAGCGACCGTTACACATCTAGCACTCGCTTTTAAATAATTTACAATAATTACTGGTTTTAAAACATGTCGCGTAATATTTAATATAAATACATGAACTTTAACTTCCCGGGAAGCATCGTAGATAAAAATTATTATTAAGAAAGTCTTGCATAACCTTTTAAATGATTATTTTAAAAAATTCTCGTGTCTCGCTTGCATCAGTCCGCGCCGCCATTTCGTTTTAGTTTATTCGTTTATTTTAAATTAATAAATAATTTGAATAATTATTAAATTCAATCTTTTTTATCAAGAATACTGAATAATTAATTATTTGAATCAAGAATACAAGAAATTTATCATTTAAATCAAGATCTCAAAATAATTATCAGTAATTATTTTTTCCGGTCCGGCTTCGTAAGTTTTTCTTTTTTTTTCTCAATCATTTTTTTGTCTAGATTTTATCGATTAATTTTTATTATTTTTAATCAATTATCTCGAATTTTTAATTGACTATTTAATGATGACGGAATTAATTTTTATGATTTTGATGATAATTAAGAATGATCCTGAAGATAGCAGACAATTAAGAATTTTTGAGATTTTTTTTTAAACAATTAATTACAAAAAAAAAAAAAAAATCAAAAAATATGCACATGTAGAAAATTGAAAAAACTACAGGTGTAATGTTTGGAATTTTTTTTTTTTATAATTTATTGTTTTTAAAAAAATCCTATATGTATTTGATGTCTGCTGAATTCAGTATCATTTATAAAGTTATTATGAGCGTAAATTTGGCTGGCAATCAGCAAATTTTTGAATAAAAAAATAAAATGTAAGAATGAAAATTAAAAAATGCATACTTAGAAAATTGAAAAACCAGTATGTGCATTTTTTTAAGTTTTATTATTTCAATTTATTTATTTAAAATTTATAAATTCTCTCATATATGTTACATTTGAACTCGAAAGTTATTCGACATTTAACTTTCGGATTTTTTTTTTCAATAAATCAGTTATAAAACAAAAAAAAAAAAAAAATAAAAAAACTAAAAATATGCACATGTAGAAAATTTAAAAAATTACTAGTGCAATTTTTTCACATATTTTTTTTTTATAATTTGTCATTTGGGAAATAATTCAAAAATTATCAGACATCGGGTAACTTCAGTATCATTGATTTTGAAGTTACTAGACAATTATCAATTTTCGGTTTTTTTTTAAACAAATCGATTATCAAAAAATTCACATGCAGAAAATTTTATAAGCTACTAGTGCAATTTTTTCAAATATTTTTTATTTTATAATTTATCATTTTTAAATAAATCCAAAAATTATCAGACATCGGCTAACTTCAGTATCATTATCAAAATTGCCATGTTCATGATTAGATTAATTACAAGCTGGTAGTTAATTATTTAAATGATGACATAGGGAGGGATTAAAAAAATAAATAATTATAGGCAAGATTTAAGTTGTTTATTACAATAAATCGATCTTGTACAAATAAATTTATAATTTTCAGACAAGTTTCGCTGTTTTTGTCCACGATATTTATTATTTCATTTTATTTTATTATTTTTCTCGATATGTATCCTATTTTATCAGGTCTATTCGGAATGATTTACGGAAAGTTATCGTAGTTGTACCCATTTAATTTCTTTTTTTTTTGCCATTTTATTGTACAATCTAATGACTTTATGATAATACGTTATTTCATTTTAAAAAATTTTTATTTATTTACAATATTCAATTATAAATTATTCATTATTGCAAATTAATAGAAAAAAAAATACTTTTTTTTTTATAAAAAAAGAAATCGCCTACTAAATAATTGGCAGTTTATGCGTTCATTCGATACTTGATATTCGATACAATTAGTATCTTTATTATTTTTTATTTTTATAAATAAATTAATACATTCGTGTAAAAATTATTCTAATATAGAATAAATTAACTAAGGATTGTATCGATATTAAACTTAAAATTGATTAGTTTATGTAAAGTAGTTTTATTCACGTATAAAATAATTCAATAAGAAAAATGGCCACAACTATTTTTAAATGCATTATTGCTCTATGGTTTATGTAAAAAAAAAAAAAAAAACACCCTGCTGGTACACAATTTTTTTTTTTTTTTATAAATATTAATAATTAACTAAAAAATTAATTAAAGTATAAAATTGCAATCGTTACTTAAATCTAAAATATTAAATTAGGAATAATTCCCTTAAAGCTGCCACTAAACTAAACGCAATTTTTTTTTTTTCGTTGAAAAACTTTTTTATTAAATTTATTAATTAAAGAGATAATCAAAATAGTCAATTATTTATACAAAATTAAATTATTGGATAATTAATTTGTTATTTAAAAAATTTTTAATTATTCAATTAAGTGTCGTTAAGAATTTTTGATGATAAAAAATTATTATAAATTTTCTGAATAGTAAATAGAAATCTACAAACTAAAAAAAAAATTTATGTTAGTAAATTTCGTAATTAAAAATAAAAATGAAAAATTACTTGAACTTTTTAAAAATAATATTCAAAATCAAACTATTGGAATAGAGAAAAAAAAATTTTTTTTGAAATACAATTTTATCTGAAGGGTGAATGTGGTAGACGTCAGAAAAATTTAAAATTATAAATAAATAGGATAAATATTTTAAAAAATAATATTTTAAAAAAATGCACTTATTAATTTTAAAATTTTTTAAATGTGCATTTTTTTCAAATTTTATTTTATTAATTATTTACTCTATTTATTTATAATTTTAAATTTGTCTGTCTACTACATTATGATATTGAAGTTAGCTGATGTCTAATAATTTTTGAATTTTTTTAAAAATGATAAATTATAAAAAAAAAAATATTTTCAAAAATTGCACTTGTAGTTTTTAAAATTTTCTACATGTGCATTTTTTTAGTTTTTTTTTTTTTTTTTTCAAATTAAATTGTAAAAAATAAAAATCGAAAATTGTGAGTTGTCTGCTAACTTTAGAATCATGACGAAATCACATATTTTTCAAAAAAAATTATATTTAAAATAAATTGTTTAGTTTTAATTAAATCCATAATCATAATTGACTATTATAATGAAATAATTTTATAAAAAAATGATCATAATCTCTTTAATTAATTGAATTAAATTAAGGCTACAAAATGTCATGGCCTTAAATAAATTGGCAGTCGTCAGCTAAATTTTTTTTACAAAGAAAATTAGATAGAAAATATTGATTATTTATGAGAATAATAATAATAAGTGATTATTAAAATGGGTACAATGAATTAATCGTTAAAAAAAACGACGTACACGATAAATGTCTAGATAATTCGCATTACAAAGCAGTCTTATAGGAAAGTACGTCGTTAATACAATAATTTCAATTTAATAATTATAATTACTCGGTTAAAATTAAATACTTAATATAAATACTCATTACTCAATACTCAATACTCATCATTATGATTGATCATTAAAAAAAAAGTCATAATGGAAAAAATTAATTAGATTATTTACAGGAAGAGTAGTTTTGTTTATCGATTTACTCTTTTTTACCCTCATTAAACGTCTTCTTACGTTTTATTACTACTATTTTATGATACATGTTTTTATTATTTATTTTCATTCATCTTTTATTTTAATTATCGTATAAACATTATTATCATCACAGTAAAAATATTTTATATCTTTCAACTATTAACTTGTTTTTGTTTATTTATTTTAAATGGACAAGTCCATTTTTTATTTTTTTATATATTTATACTTATATATATTTCACACATTTGTTTTAACAACTTTGTTACTGGTGGTAGTTAAATTCATCGTTCATACATTTTATTTATTTAGATTTTTTTTTAAATAGTTGATTGTTATTTTTATTAAAATCCAGAACGGTTCAAAATAATAGTCGATTAATATTTAGCAAAAATATTTTTTAAATTCAAAAGTAATCAGTAGTAAAAAACTAAATAATCATTGGTCTAGAAAATTTGATCGCTATAAAATAATTTATTCATTTATTATTACATCAAAGAAATCTCACCGCGTTTTCAATCAATTATTTATTTCATTTATTTACTCAATTTTTTTTATCAACTGACTGATATAAAATGAAGGAAAAAGTTTTTGATAAAAAAAAGAAAATGAAGTTGAGAGAGTAATTAAGTACGCAGAATTTAAAAAAAATAATTGAGATTTCTTGACAAACAATTTATAAAAAATGAAATAATTTTCTAGTGACATCAGTCTCGTATTTTAATTAGCTGCCAGCTTATTTTATACATAATAAATTTTCTTATAAACACATTGTTTTAATTTATATTTATATACAAAATTATCTGTCTCAATGACGGCGGAATGTATCAGACATCAGACAAATTTAAAATTATATGAATAGAGTAAATACAGTCGACTCGTTATAAGCCTGGTCTAGGGGACGTAGGGGAAATTTTTCTTGTAATTTCAATCTTCCCTACCGCGCATTTAGTTTTGTTCTCGACTACCCGTTATAAGCCTGTTTTATTTTATACCATTTTAAACGTCATATTTACGTTTTGTTACATACATCACTATCCCAATTTTTCTAGTGCTTATAGCGCTGAAATAAATACTTATCTTTTTACACTAATAATAATTGTAATGCAAAAAATTATAATGACAACGGTATTAATTACAGTAATGATAATAATAATTGTTATTGATCAACATAATGATCAATAAAACTTTTAAATTGTAACAGAAGCTTTAATTGTAATTAATGATTACAACTATGAATAATAAATAATATTTTACTTGATAATGATTAAATTATTCTCCGCGAAACATCGATAGTAAATTTTCATAATTAATTTAGATATTTTGTTCCTATTGTTAGTTCATAATTTATAGAATTTTAACGAAGGCTTATAACGGGGTGTCTGGTACGAAACTCAAAAAAGTGGTTAAGGGGGAAGCTGTTTGAACTCAAAACTCCCGATTGAGGAGAGGAGGCTTATGACAGATAGTCGACTGTAATTAAAAAAATAATAATTTAAAAAAATGCACTTAATTTCAAAATTTTTTGAATGCGCATTTTTTAAAAATTAAATTTTATTAATTACTTACTCTATTTATAATTTTAAATTTGTCTGATGTCTGCTACATTCACACTCATGTGTCAATGAACTATTTCAATTTAAATTCAAATTTTATCAGTATTAAAAACACAAAACATTCACGCATATTTGCTTATAATAGTAATTAATATTATAATTATTATCATTATTGTTGTTGTAATAATAATAATAATAACTATTTACTTTGTAAATGATAGTGAGTGTTGAATGTCACACAGAAGTCTGAGTGACACCATTACCGGAAAGCCACATGCGGGCGTTATTTTTCTTATCATTTATTTCACACTCAGAATCATCGATTTCACATAAATTTGTCGATAAGTCGCTATTACTAGTACCACCACCTAGCAATGAGTTACGTTCTTCTAAAGTTGTAATAACAGAACCGATATCATCATTGTCGTCGCCTTTACATCTGTTACGACGCACACTTGGGAATCCGTAAGGCACTACGTCGTCTTCCTCCTCCTCGTCGGATTCCAAAGTACTAAGACGACCATTGAGCGGATTCATCTCATTCTCCGTGTCGGTGTGAATGTTGTAATGAGGCAAATATGAGTTTGGATGCCTCAAATAACTATCAGAATCTTTATATTTGTATTCACCCTCGCCTCCACTATCTAGCGGATTCAATCGCTGTGTCTCCGGACAATTGTAGTGCTCTGAGAACTCGGTTCCGCACTCAGAGTCCCCAATATATTCGGATTCTTGGTCTTCATTTAGGGTTGAGATGTCTCTCGATGGGTCTATTGAACCGTGCACTGAAAAATATTTTTATTAAATAACTTTATAGGATTTTTTTTTCAAATAATTTGATAGATAAATACTCGATGGTAGCTGATGAGTGTTTGATTCATTGCTCTCGTTGCTGTGGAAGCTCGAGGAGTCTGGTACTTCGCTACCAGGTACTTCCGTAATGTTAGGCAGAGGGTTCTGACTCGGCCTGACCCAGTCTGAGCAGTCCCAGTGATACCCTAGAAAACATTGCAGACAAAAAATGAACTCAAACTATCGACATCATGCGACATTAACTAATTTGTTTATTGCATTTTTAAAATAACTATAAAGCGTGACTGAGATTTGAAAGACAAGCGGTCTATTGTGCAAGCAAAGATACCCACGCAGGATCTAAGGCTTTTTGTTTGTTTAATTTGGATCTTTAGCTTCTATTCTAAACTTACCACCGACTATGCGAGGATCATCTTCGCAAGATGAGAAAGAGGCGATGGAACTTGCACCTCTGTGAGGTGCCCTTCGTGTTGAACTTAGAAGAAGTCCTCCAGTGGTCAGCTCTGGTACCACTGGACTCGCTCGTTTCAGGTCTGTTAGTACAACATACACGACACACCATTTGTTAATTTTACTTGCCACACCCAGCCATTATTTATATTTTTATTTATCGCCTTAGAGAAAAATACTCTTCATTTTTTACGCTTTTTTATTATCAGAGACACTGATTAGAGATGATGAATTTTTATTAATATTTTTTTTAGTCGATGTTTTTTTAGAAATTAATTAATTAATCGGGTGAGTTTATCAATTTAGTATTTTTTAGGGAAATAAAAATTTCTCTAGGACGATTAATATGAAGTACAGTCGACTACCCGTCATAAGCCTCTTCTCCTCAATCGGGAGTTATTGAGTCGAAACAGCTTCCCTACTTAACCACTTTTTAGAGTTTAGTACCAGACACCCCGTTATAAGCCTCCGTTAAAATTCTCTAAATTATAAACTAACAATAGAAACAAAATATCTAAATAAATTATAAAAATTTACTATCGATGTTTCGCGGAGAATAATTTAATCATTATTAAGTTAAATATTATTTATTGTTCATAGTTGTAATCATTAATTACAATTAAAGCTTCTGTTACAATTTAAAAGTTTTATTGATCATTGTGTTGATCAATAACAATTATTATTATCATTACTGTAATTAATACCGTTGTCATTATAATTTTTTGCATTACAATTATTATTAGTGTAAAAAGATAAGTATTTATTTCAGCGCTATAATTACTAGAAAAATTGGGATAGTGACGTATGTAACAAAACGTTAATATGACGTTTAAAATGATATAAAACAAAACAGGCTTATAACGGGTAGTCGAGAACAAAACTAAACGCACGGTAGTGGAAGACTGAAATTGCAAGAAAAATTTCCCCTTCGTCCCGTAGACCAGGCTTATAATGGGTAGTCGACTGTATGGGAAAAAAATAAATCTTACTTGCTGGTAAAAAATTAAATGATAAATAAAAAGCTCAAAACAACTAAATTCAAAATAAAAAACTAAAAACTGTAGGTAAGAGCCACTGCATGCGTTAAGCAAAATAAAAGTATGTAATAAATAAGAAGCAATTGTATTAAAAAATATATATATATGTATATATTTTTCGGAGAGGTGGCCTTTTAATGTCTGTTTGATTGTTGATAAATTTCAAGTTGTTGATTAGAGTAAGTACTACTCACCGTTCTTGATTTTGGCAGTGTCACTGATGAACGAAGCAAGGTACATTTGCTCTTGCCAAGTTGGTTTATGCAGACTGTCTGCGTCACTTCCAGCAGTATTTCCGCCCACCGGGTTTGCTAGAGCTAGTGTAGGATTGGGTACTGGGGTGCTGCGATTCAAATTTCTCAAGTAATCAGGAGGAAAGTTTTCAAGTTCATCACCGGCGCTCCCATAACTCCTCAGGGTATCTAAATTGTTGAGCGCGACTGCCGCCGTGGTACCGTATGACGGCTCATTATTAGAACTGGGAGTATAGGAGGCAGGTCTGGGAGGACATTGGGGAGGTTCTCTCTGCAAAAACAAAAATCACACCAACTCCATATAGAAAACGATAACAAAAAAACTCAAAGCAACTCAATAGTAAAAAATTAATTATTTTTTAACTAAATTGCTTTACAATAGAGCGAAAATTTTACAGCTCATGCATATTTCATGATCAGAAAATAATTTTTTTTTTTTATTCAAACTTTTTTTTTTAAACAAAAAAAAAAAAAAAAAATAAAAGAATACAAATACAAATATAAATAATTATGAAAAATGAGCAATTACCTGTATGACTTCCAGATTACTGAGTTTCGAGCTGCGTTTGAATTCGTGGTCGTTAGGCCTCGCAGAATTTAAAACAATTTGTTTGCGTGTCTCATTGTTAATATTATTAGCACAAGCACGCGTGCGCTTATTACGAATTTTTTTGTACGTTACAAAAATAATGATAATAAGTAAAATGGCAACTAAAGAAACACCGATCCACATTAATTGTTCCCACGTGATATTTAAGTGTTCAGAAATAATAGACGGTGAATAAATGGCATTTACGCAGTTGATACCCGTCATGTTGGGTGGACAAATACAACGATATGTACCGATTTCATTGACACAAGTACCCCCATTAATACACGGATTAGCGTCACATTCATTGACATCTATTTCACAATGATCACCCGTAAAACCGTGACATTTACAAATAGGGCCATTATTGCCCTCTTCGCAGATACCGCCATGAATGCACGGATTAGGGCTGCAGTATTTACCAAACTCGCAACGTTTGCCCGTTAAACTTGGCCCAGTGCACTCACAGACGTAATCACCGCCCTCTATTACTTTGCAACGTCCGCCGTAAAGGCAAGGCGATGATGCGCATGGATCAGTATCTATTTCACAGGCAATTCCTTTGAATCTGCCGTGGCAATGGCATTCATATCTATCACCCCCATCGATCTCTTTACACGTACCACCATTTTGACAGGGCTGCGATCCGCATATTCCCGGCGGCACTAAAATCGTCGACGTATCACAGCTAAATTCGACGTTGGCGAACCGTTTAAGTACAACAGCACTGCTGCTGCCACCGCTCATGTGCAACGGGACTGATAGTTTAGCAATTCTAACATCGTCCATGCAACCAATAAAACCACGCTGCACGTCCTCGAATCCCAATATCGACGGGTGCTGTCGTACTTCAGCTCCCAGATAAAGATCATCTGACTGTAGATTAAGTATGTCATTAATACCTGGGGCGGAGCCATGCGCAATATGTTTACCATCTACTGTAAGCCGCGCACTATTACTCTCACGTTCTAATTGAATTTCGTGCCACTGACCATCACTTATGTACACGCTGCTTACACGTACAAGACCCTCACCGCTTCCTAAATCAAATTTATATTGCGCAGCACCATTTACTATTTCCAGTATATTATAATCTATTTTACCGGCTGCATACATAAGATTTCCAGTCGGCTGCACTGTTCGGATGCGCAGAGATAAACTTAAACGGTCTTCGATTGTTTGCCGTATTTGAGCGTGATCGATTTTGTATCTCGCGTAACTCTTGCCGCCGAATGAAATGGGATTCCGTGGAACGTAGCAGGACTCGTCGTGGCATTTCGAGATGTCAATGTCACATGTGGGTCCAGCGAAACCTTCGGGGCACTGGCAAGAGAAGCCTTGGACTGATGAATCGGGTATGCAGACTTTGAATGTTTGGCAGGGGTCAGTAGCGCACTCGTTGATGACAACTTCGCAGTGATTTCCGGCGTAACCCTCTTTGCAGGAACACTCTATTTTGTGTTTGTACTTGGGAGATACGAATGACATTACATCTGTAGCGACGGCTGTTATTTGCGTTTGATCGAGAATTATTTTGTCAACGCAATCGCCGTACACACAGTGGCCTTTGTTGCACTTAAATCTGACTATTTCTTCGACTACCAGTTTCGTTGACTCTTCCAATTCTTCAATATGCTGATTCAATGCCTCGCGAATACTTTCTGATGAATAGAAACCCGGTGCACCGAGAAGTGGATTTGATTTACGAACAGCGAAAAGCAAATCCAAGTCATTGTGAATAGCTTGACGCCGTGTTAACCGCGATTTTATAATGTTAACATCGTCTGATGAAGCCTGTACACTTATAATAACAATATCCTTCAGCCGACAGTTCATAGCATTGCGTATTGTCCTCATGAATCCTTTGCGATGGCTCAGTACAAAATCTTCCGGACTCACTTCGCGGAATCTTACAATTACCGTATTTTCTAGCATCTTCTCTGACACCAACTCAACCGTGATTTTAATTACTGCGTATGAATTAAATTTACCATCGCTCACGCTTATGTTGAGTCGATATTCCCCTACGTCTAAACGCGGTAGCGCTTCAAGTGTTCCATCGTCTTTGTCAATTTTGAACAAATCCCCAGCGATAGGTGGCAATGATGGAACAAGACTGTAATGAAGTGTATCGTATTGATCACGATCACTAGCGTGAACTTTGCCAACTTTACCACCAGGATATTCATCCAAATATGAATTTATCGTTATTTCCAAGGGTGTTATAATAGGCGGGTACTGGGACTCCTCGATTATTTTAATGGAAATCCATGCATCGGAATACAAAGGCTGAGTGCCGTTATCGAAGACCCGTATGTGTAGTAAATAGTAGTCTTTAACGCGGCTATTAAATTTAATAGCAGTACGCAGCGAGCCGTCTTGTTCAAGACGAAAAGCATCGCCGTCATTACCCGAACGGAAATCAAATGTATATGGATCGGCATTTGGCGCAATATCAGCATCAGTAACGACGAATTTTATTACAACGTGTCCTATTTTCTTGTCTTCCTGTACTACCGCTGAATAATTCGATTGTGAAAACATTGGCGGGTTGTCATTGGCATCCATTATTTCGATATTAACAATAACGAAGCTTTCAAGTACTGGCTGTCCATTATCACGTGCATGAATTTCTAGAGCGTAATGAGGCGTTGTTTCACGATCTAATTGCCCAGCAACGCTAATTATTCCCGTGTTATGATCGATTTTGAAGTGCTTCAAACGATCTCCGCGTTCTATGTAATAAGACACTTCTCCGCTTTCACTGCTGTCTAAATCACTGGCAAATACCTGAGTTACTTGTTCATCTACAGGTGCGTCTTCACGGACTGACGCACGGTACGACAGCTGATTGAATATTGGGGCATTGTCATTACAATCTGACACAGTAATATTTACCGTTGCGTAATTACTCAACGGCGGTATTCCCGCGTCGATTGCTTGGATTGTCAAGAAGTAATCACGCGCTCGTTCATAATCCAGCTGTTCTGCAATAGTAATTACTCCGGTCTGATTATTAATATTGAATTTTTTGTGCTCATTGCCGCCAATTATTGAGTAATAGACAATAGCATTTATTCCCGTGTCTTTAGACTCTGCTAGCACTCGCGCAATCTCTGTTCCTACTTGATCAATTTCTGGCACTGAGGCAAAGTACGACTTTGATGTGAATTCTGGTGGATTGTCATTGATATCCTGTACGTTTACAATCAGCTTTGCTGTGCTAAATAATTGAGGAGTTCCTTGATCTAGGGCTTTTACAGTCAGATTGTAAATTTCTTTGGTCTCCCGATCTAGCGGCTTAGCTAGAGTGACTATACCACTATCAGATGTTATTACAAAATGCTCGTTTGCTGAGTCGACAAATTCGTAGCGCACTTTACGGTTAATGCCGATATCATCATCTGTTGCGTGTACTTTTGTGACAAGAGTACCCACTTTGACGTCTTCCGGTAACGCAGTATTGTAAGTCATCATCGTAAATTTAGGTGCGTTGTCATTGAGATCGGATACTATTATTTCTAATTGAGATGAACATTCCCAGAAGGATTTGTCACGATCTTGAACATGCGCAGTCAATAAGTACTTGGACTGGGTTTCGCGATCTAACTGCCCGATTGTTTTCAGAACTCCTGTGTCTTGATCCAAAGAAAATTTGTCATTATTATTGCCATTGGTGTCGTCTGTCAGATAGAATCTTAGTTTAGCATTGACGTCATCATCGTAATCGGTCGCTAAAACTGTCAGAACATAAGTTCCAGGATGAGAGCCTTCGGAAAGAACCTCTCGGTACCGATATCGCAAACAGTACGGCGGATTGTCATTGACATCTAGGACTTGTACGGTTACAATAGTGTCAAAAACAAATTTACCATCTGTACCAACTACGTTCAATTCGTAACGATCAACAAGTTCACGATCCAATGACTTAGCGACGTAAACTTCGCCAGTAGATCTAACTTGGAATTGTGATCTGGGATCGCCTGAGGTAATATAGAATTCAACAGGTGTATTCAAATCGATGTCTTTGTCAACAGTTGTTAATTTAACGACAACAGTGCCCGGTAGCGCGTCTTCCTTCACTGTTGCTTCATAACGATCGTTAGCAAATGACGGAGAGTTGTCATTGTAATCTTTTAGTTTGACGTGAACAGAAGTACGCGCAAAGTGCTTCGGATTTCCATTGTCTGTTGCAATAACTTGGAATTTAAATTCCGGTTGTTTTTCTTTATCAAGTGGCACTAGAGTCGATATCCATCCTGTGTAAGCGTCAACGGTAAATACGTTCGCCAATTCCCCAATGTCTGAACCAAATGAATAACGAACCTCGCCATTACTGCCCAAGTCTGCGTCATGAGCTATTACTTTTAGTATCGACGTGCCCTCTTCGATGTTCTCCGCCAGATTTATCGAGTAAGGCGTGCTTTCAAATTTAGGCGCGTGATCATTTTCATCAAGAACCTGGAGCGATATTTCTGCTAAGGCCGTCAATGGAGGACTTGAATCAGTCTCTGCCAGAACTGCTATCACATGATGATCTTTTAATTCACGATCTAATGTTCTGGCCAAGGTTATCTGTCCTTGCTGATTGATGGCAAATAATTGCGTGTCGTCATCACCACCAGATACTATACGATATTTAACGCTACTATTCGTAATTGTCCTTAATGTTGTGATGGGAGTGCCGACAGTCGAGCCTTCGGATATGAAAAATTTGTCCTCTTTTCGTTCAAAAATTGGCGGCACGTCCTGTGGGCTCATTATGTAGACACTGATAGGAACATCTGCGTGATGAACTGTTGACCCTTTGTCAGTAGCACGAATAAAGAACTCAAACAATTGATTTTCCAAGTGTGCAGCGTTTTTTATAAGAAAGACGGCACCGGTGTCTGGATTTACGCCAAAAAGATTTTTCATTTCGGAATTCTGTGGCTCGAATATTGAATACTCGAGTTTAGCAGCTTCCTCGTCGTCTAGATCGTAAGCTCTCACTTTGACAAACGGTACATTAATAGATATATTGCTGTGTATAGTTGTTTTATATTCGCGTAAATAAAATACTGGTGAATTGTCATTTTCATCGCCAACACGTATCCGAACAGTTACGAAACCAGAACGGCCTCCCTCATCAGTCGCCATTACCAGCAATTCATACAATTTAACTGATTCACGGTCCAATTTTTTCTTTGTTGTTATTTCACCCGTCAAACGATTTATATCAAACACATCGCGCATCATTGTTGAAGGTATTGAATAATAAATAGAACCGAAATCACCAAAATCTTGATCTGTTGCCAAGACTGTTGCTACTAAACGCCCGGGTAATTGATTTTCCATGACAGTAACCTCAATCAAGGGGTTTATGAATTTGGGATCGTGATTATTTGCCGGCAGTATTTCAACTTTAACACGTGTAAAGCTTGTGTAAACACCATCTGTTACTGATACATTTAACATTGTAAGTTTTTGTTCGCCGAAATTTTGCATGTTAATTAGCGTTATAATCCCAGTTGATTGGTCAATGGAGTAAGTCTGTTGGTCATTACCACCAACTATTGTGTAGGTGAGTTTATCGTCGATGTAGTCGGGGTCACTTGCTGTCACGACTGTTACAAATTGACCACGTTCTGCGTCCTCAGAGAGAGAACATGTGTAGGACGGTTGCTCGAATTTTGGTGGATTATCATTCATGTCGATAACTGTTACCCACACATGAGCAGTACTTGACAGTGGCGGGTTCCCTCTGTCTGTTGCGATTACTGTGAAGTGATGCGAATCATGGGTTTCATGATCCAATGAACGTTTTAAAAATATAACACCTTCTTCGGGATCGATATGAAAAAGGTCGTTGCTGTTTTGAGTGTCATTTTGGATTGCGTATACCACTTGTTGATTGATTTCTGTAATTTGAAATATTACTTGTTATAATAAAAAGTCATTTTTAGGAGTATGCGAATTGAATCGAATAATTCGAATCTTTTCAATTTTATAATTATAGTCGACTACTCATCATAAGCCTCTTCTCCTTAATCGGGAGTTACTGAGCCCAAACAGCTTCCCCCTTAACCTCTTTTTTGAGTTTCGTACCAGACACCCCGTTATAAGCCTCCGTTAAAATTCTCTAAATTATAAACTAACAATACGAACAAAATATCTAAATAAATTATGAAAATTTACTATCGATGTTTCGCGGAGAATAATTTAATCATTATTAAGTAAAATATTGTTTATTGTTCATAGTTGTGATCATTAATTACAATTAAAGCTTCTGTTACAATTTAAAAGTTTTATTGATCATTATGTTGATCAATAACAATTATTATTATCATTACTGTAATTAATACCGTTGTCATTATAATTTTTTGCATTACAATTATTATTAGTGTAAAAAGATAAGTATTTATTTTAGCGCTATAAGCACTAGAAAAATTGGGATAGTGACGTATGTAACAAAACGTAAATATGACGTTTAAAATGATATAAAATAAAACAGGCTTATAACGGGTAGTCGAGAACAAAACTAAACGCACGGTAGGGAAGACTGAAATTACAAGAAAAATTTCCCCTACGTCCCCTAGACCAGGCTTATAACGAGTCGACTGTATCCAAAAGTTTTTGAATTATTCGTAACTTTTCAAATTATTAGATTCGAACCAAAGAAAATTCTGATCAGCTTTTAAATATTCAATTTTTATTTAATGGTGAGTTTAATATTCGAATTTTAGATTCGATACAAATAATTCATAAGTTGGAATTATTCGCACACTCCAAGTCATTTTTAATTAAATTTCAGTGCGTTGAGTTTCAATTAAATTTGTTTTTATTTTATTATCGGGGTCTTGAAAGTGTATTTTAATTTTTTAATAAAAGTTTACGTACCAGTATCGTTATCACGAGTGCTGACTTTCAATATCGAAGTACCAAATGGCGCAGCCTCCGATACCGAGATGTTGTAAGAGTCTTGAGTGAACTCTGGAGGGCAATCATTCACGTCTTGGACAAGAATGCTGACCAATACTTCAGCGTACACACCTGACACACTGTCAGTTGCTCGTACTGTCAGCTCGTACTGTTTTTTCTGCTCGTAATCCAACTCGTCCACCACATAGATCGTACCTAAGTTTATCGAAAAAGCGGATTGTAGAACCCAAAGCAAACAACATGATGCTAATTAGCATGTCAATATTTTTTACTTCGACTTTTTAAATGAAAAAAACGCAATGCGATGTCCAATGATAAAAAAAAAAATAAAAATAAACAAATAATTCTTTTGGCACACTAAAATTAAATAGCCTAGTGCTTTTTATTGCAATTAAATTTTTTGTTAATCAAATAAAAGTAATAATGAAAATGCAAAAATAAAACAAAAATCATGCGACAATTATACAGGACACGATAATTTAAACAAAAAACGATTCATGCTTGAAATAAATACTTTTGTTTGTTAATTTAAAGTGAAATTAAAAATAAAAATGGTTGTTAGTAAAATGTTGCATGATAAAACAAGACGAAATGAAAATGAATTTGAATAATTTAATTTATGTTTAAAATGTAAATTAAAAAAAAAAAAAAAGTAAAGCAAATGTGCATAACTTTGTTGCTTAAATTATTATTATGTGCTAAAGGCAGTAGCGTTTAAATATTTATACAGCTAAAATTCACAGTGATTCGATAAAACGAGATTTGTATTTAATACTCACAAGGACCATTGTTATTGTCGGGGGCTGCGAAAAATAGGGAGATACAACAATACTTTAATTTTCTAATTTCCAATTTAAGCAGTAGGAATTTTTAGGAGGACATTATTATATACGTTTAAGTGAATGCCAAAATATAATTTTTTTTTTACTTTGTCCGAAGAGTAATAGGGCTTTTAATATTAATAATATTTAAAAAGAATTGAGACAAATTTCTTTACTTTAATTTAAATAAATTAGTTTTATTTGTATTTGACCCCGGTGACCTCATTTGAATTTTTATTTTTTATTGTCTCAGTTCTCTTTAATATTCTGATAACTAAATAAAGAGTTTGGTTGGTTTTAAAAAGTTTGACTCACCGGTATTAAAGTTGAGAGCGAATTCCTCAAAGTCATTGCCTTTGGTGATGCTGTAGATAAGTTTCCGATCGAGATCAGACTTGGCTTGAATGGAAAGTGAAAGCGGTGAGTCGACTTGGATATTTTCAAAGACATCTGCGGTGTAAAACTGTTTGTCGAATGTAGGCATAGAGCGGTCGATAACTTTAACATTGACTGGCACCTCAATAGAGCAGGGTGTAAGTCCTAAATTATCATTTCATATGATTAATAACTTTTTATTAAACATATGTATAGTATAATTCAAACTATTAGTATTTACCGCCATCATAAGCCGCGATCGTGAGTTGGTATTCCCGATTGTGACCCTCTAGGTTTTGTTTAAGTGAAATTTCTCCTGTTTTTCGGGATACGCGAAAGAGTTCTCCGTGACCTTTCTTTAGCTCATATCTCACTTCTCCGTTGTCATCGCTATCCATATCGATTGCGTGAACCTGGCTCAGCAAAGTTTTATTAGTTAAGTTTTCAAATTTAACAATGTAGACATAAATAAATACTATGAAATTTTTTCTTTCTAGTTTACTTTTTTTATCAGTAGATCAATATTGTTATTAACTTCAATAATTTAAAAATAATTTTTTTCGTCATAGCCAACAAAATATTCTTTGTCAGCAATAAACTTTAAATTAAAAAAAAAAAATTGACATTCCATTGAAATTTATTTGAACTATAAAAATTTATTGATCATTTCCTTCTATCTCTTTTACGATTTTATCGTCAAATAATAGGAATAACGATAATAATAATAATAATGATAATAAAAATAATACAATACCTTAGTGATAACGCTGCCTTTCTGTGCGTCAACCGAAACAACCGCATAATACGGTAGATTCACGAACATCGGGCAATTGTCGTTAATATCAAGAATCGTGACATTGACGATAACATGAGCAACTCTGGGTTTTTCACGATCAACCGTTTGGCTTTTAGCTTCAACAATAAGTTCATAATGATCAATAGTTTCTCTGTCAAAACGTTTTCCCGTTGTTCTTATGGCCCCTGACGTACGTCCTATTTCAAACATGTCTGTCGGATTTAGTATACTGAATATTATGTACTCATTCAATGCAGTACCCAGCACATTGACCACCGCAACAGTCATTATTTTCGTCGAGTTCTCCATTATCGTGCCTTCGTAAATGCTCTTTTGAAATACCAATCCTGAGTTCTCAGATTCCTCAACTTTGACATTTACTTGCGTTACACTCGAATATTTACCGTCCGAAACACGTACATGAAGTAAATAAATTTTTTTTATTAGTTCTGTATTGCGGACTGTTATTATTCCCGTTTGCGAGTCGATATCGAATGTATGATTTTTGTTACCATCAATAATATCGTATCTGAGCGGTACGCCTTTGCTGTCAGGATCGATAGCTTCGACGCGAACAACCGCGACATTTTTATATGTAGGCAGTAGAAGCGTTGCATTGTAATGATTTTTAGTAAATTTCGGCGGGCAGTCATTGACATCCGTTACTGTGATCATAACTTTTGCTGTTGTTTCCGATGACAATTTGGGTTTTCCTAAATCTGAAACTTTAACATGGAATTCAAATTTGGCTATTGTTTCATGGTCTAAAACCATAACTGTTCTGATTGCGCCGGTGCTTGAATCAATGTGGAAATATTTTCGCGGCAGATCTTCAACGATATCATAACTCAGTAGTGCATTCAACTCTGAATCAGCATCTTCGGCCTTAATAACCAATGGAGAACTTGAATTAGTCAAGACCAATGATCCAATACTGGCTCCTTCGCTGATCTGACCCTCATAAATTGCTTGTAAAAATTTCGGTGCATTGTCATTACGATCCAATACATGAACAATAACATAACAAACTGCACTAGCACCTGCCATATTTGTCGCAGATATCGTCAAGTTGTAAAATTTAAGTTTCTCATAATCAAGACGATTTTTCGTGGTTATGACTCCGGTACTGGGATTTATGAAAAACATGTCACCTTTATTGCCTTGCACTAGTTCAAATTGAAGCGACGAAGTGCTTCTTGCTTCGACATGTTTAACGTAAGTTCCTGTCGGCTGATTTTCATAAATTTCGGCTGCTAATTCGCGTTGTAAAAATCGCGGAGGTGCATTATCAGCCATCGTTACAATAACATCTACCGGGACGGTATTGGTCAATGCTGGAGAGCCATGATCGGTTGCTTTCACTAATAATATGTACTCAGATATAACATTCAGATCTAATTCACGTGCGACATGTATCACCCCTAAATTAGGCTCAACTGTGAATACATTTCCGACATTACCGGATGTTATTGAATAGGTAATTCGTGCATTGTCACCACGATCACGATCAATAGCATTCACCTGGACAACACCAGCTCCGATTGGCGAAGTTTCGTAAATTTTACCATGGATCATTTCATTTGTAAACTCTGGTACGTGATCATTATGATCGTGTACTGTTACAATAACACGGGCATAATTACGTTTTGCTGGAGTACCTTGATCCCGTACCATAACAGTCAAAATGTGTTCTTCAATTGTCTCACGGTCTAAGTAATCATTAAGAATAATTGTACCGGTTATTGAGTCAACGTGAAATATTTCAAGGGATTGCTGATTTTGTGCGGCATACAAACTGTAAAAAACTTTTTTATCTTCATCTTTGTCAGTTGCGTGAAGCTGTAAAACAGTTTCTCCTTTGTCGACATTCTCGGATATTTCAACGCGATAAGTGGATTCGGAAAACTCTGGACGGTGGTCATTAATATCAATTACATTAACGAGTAATTGAGTCGTTGCTGTAAATATGCCGTCAGTGGCGCTTATTGTTATATTGTAAAAATTTTCCGTTTCCCAGTCGAGTTTCTTTGCTAGCAATACGTTTCCATTATCGCGACCGATGAAGAATTCGTCGCGTTTATCACCGTCGACGATATCGTACCAAAGTGTATCACCGTCTTGGTCAGTCGCTTGAACTAAAGCCACAAGGAAACCAACTTGGTCGCTTTCTGTTACTGTGGCAGTTTGATTAGCGCTTTTGAACTCCGGGGGGTACTTCGATTCTTTAGGTAGTTCGACTACTTGAACTGAGACGCGGGTTTGATGACTTCGTTGGGGGTCACCGTTATCAGCTGCTCGGATCTAGAAATAATTTTTTTTATTTTCAAAAGTTATTATTGAGAAAATTTTGATATTTTTATGATTTTATTATTAATCTATTTTCTTTTTATTTGTGTTTTTAGATGATTACCCAAATGGACTGCGAGAGTCACTAATTTATAAGCTGGGTTGGAAAAAAAGAAGTGAAAGATAATTTAAAAAGTCATGACGCGAGTTATTTTTTAAAGTGTAGTGAGTTTTTGAATTTTTTTGTATAGTTTTTTTTTAGTCTTGTAAGTGGGAATCTGCGAATCGGGTTTGAATCTTTTTGAATTACTCGTAACTTTTCAAATTGTTCGTCAATTTTAGAACTATCCGAAAGTTTTTAGGAAGTCTACGGCTTACGTGGCGCCGCTACATGACTGCAAATTCTTGTAGAACTCGGCCAAGTAAGACTTTTTTTGAAATAGCTATAACTTTTTTAAAAATGAACTAATTCAGACGTTTTTTTTTTGCAAAATTTTCGTCCGTAAATGTACTTTCCGTAAAAAAATACCAAAATAAACCAAAGACATTAATGTTTATGAAATTTTTCACTTTTTCGAAAAAATCGCATTTTCACTTTTTTGAAAAAATTATATTCTTTAGAAAAGTCTCATTTTGTTGAGTTTAACGAGAATTCGTGGTAATTTGGAGGTGCCACGGAAGCGTTTTTGAATTTTTTTTAACTTTTCAAATTACTCGATTCGAATCGAGAATACTCCGATCAATTTTCAAATATTCAATTTTTATTTAATGCAGAGCTTAATTTTTAAAGTAACTAAAAATAATTATTTCGTAGATTCGTGTTTAAGTTCTATTTATCTCAGATGAAAATTTGAATTATTGGAAAAACTATTACAATTTTAAGTCATTTAGAAGAAAATTTTTAAATTATTCGAAAAATTATGAATAATTCGATTTGATTCGATGAGAATAATTCGTAAGCTCGAACTATTCGTACATCCCTACTTGTAAGTGCTGTAATATAGTGAAAGTGTAGTTTTTTATCGTGTAAGTAATTCAATCCCTTTTTGGATTACGAGACTCACTAATTAATTAATGATTAGCTGAGTCGAGAAGAAAGAAGAAAATTCAGTCATTGGGATTACGAGGCTCACTGATTATTAAATAATCAGCTGAGTCGGGAAAAAAACACAAGAAATAGTGTTGTGAAATAGTGTAATTAATTTCTTCTAGTGCTTTAATTAAGTGAAGCTTCTTTTTTTTTAATTTTCCAAGTGTAGGTAATTCGACTCCTTGTGGATTACGAGACACATTATCAATAGAAATGATTGAAAATAAATTTATAATATTTATTATATTTTTATTTATTCCATTTTTACTGAAAATGCTTGTCGAGAAGAAAGTGTTGTGATTTCTCATTAGAGGAAAATTATTTCCTAGTTTTTTTATCAAGTGCCTTTTTTATTTTTAAATTAATAAGTGTAAGTAATTTATCCCTTTTTGGATTACGAGGCTCACTAATTAATTGATGATTAGCTGAGTCGAGAAGATAAAACAAATACCATAAGGGAGTGTGTTGTGTCTCAGTTAGTGAGTTTTTTTTTTAATCTTATCTTCGGGTCTTTTAATAAAGTAAAAAGTATTTTTTTTGCCGTTAATGCTAGTGATTTAATAAATGTTTCGGACTATGACTTATTAAACAATAAATAGTGAAGTGACAAAAAATGCAGAAGAATGCAGTCTTCGGTGAGTAAATTATATCTTTTATTACAAAAGCTGTAGGATAATTAAACAGAAAAGCTCTTTATGTACTGAAGATTTAGCAGAAAAAAGTACACGAATTATAATATATAATTAATAAACTCACCATCATCTCATATTCTTGTCCAACCTCAAAGCCTTTTTGTGAATAAACCATCCCGGTAGTAGGATGAATTCGAAATTTTCCTTTACCTCGTCCGCCTTTGATACTGTATGTAATATTTCCATTTTCTCCCACGTCTTTGTCATTAGCCAGTACCTATATCATACAATAATCCAAGTTAGGAAAAAATCGAGTTTAATATTATAAAATATCCGATGAATGATGAATCAAGTTAGTAGCCTTTAAACTCCCGAGTTCTCTGTCTCTCTACACTCCGCAATTTCTTGATCAGTTTTTTATTTCCTATTGTAAATAGTATCAGTTAAAGTAATTTATATAAATAAAAAGCCTTGCATCATGCGTTTAGGTGGCTAGTAATATTCATTTATGCGACATTGACATAATAGTGCATTCAAAGGTATGGTAAATATAATAAATAATGTAGTTTAATGTTTTGCCATGCGACACACATCCGATCTTATCGATTTTACTTTGAACAACGGTAGTATTCTGGTTATATATACAATATACCCTATAGGATGATATTAAATATGTGTGTAGATATATATATATATATATATATATATATATATATATATAAGATGTCGAGCACAATGCACGTATAATGCACATATTCAGGCAGTGGGTGGATATGCAGGGATAACTTGCCCGTCGCGTCAACTGGATCTTCGATTTACGACGATAAGACATTGCATGGTAAGGTGGACATGATTAATGCAGTTCACGAGCCATTCTCATTCCAAGTTCACATATATACATATATATTGCATATATTACATATTTTAAATAAATATTTATATGTGCACACAAAATTGCATAGTTTAATACGAGACTGAGGCAAAATGGACATCCACTATTTTTAATAACGAAATTTTTTTATTTATAACATTTGAATTTTTTTATGAACTACACGGAAAAAAAATAATCAGTAGCAGCTACCAATTAATTTTTGGTAGTTACGACCAATTATTTCAGTAGCTGCCACTGGTTATTTCGGTAGCTGCCACAGATTTTTTTTCCGTAGCTGCTACTGATTTGTTTTTCGGTAGCTGCCACTGGTTATTTCGGTAGCTGTTACCGATTTGTTTTTCCGTAGCTGCTATTGAATTGTTTTTCGGTAGCTGCCATCGATTACTTCGGTAGCTGTTATCGAAAATTAATCGGTAGCGCCTACCGATTGCCAATCGGCAGCTGATACTGATTATTTTTTTCCATGTAGAGTAGGCCGAGAATGAGACACTTCTATACAGAATAAAAGGATTTTTTGGCGCGAGAAATTTTCTTTGCTCGAGAAAATTTTTGTTTCTCCAGAAAAATTTTCGTTTTCAATTTCTGGTGAAAAAAAATTTCTTGTAGCAAGTAGAGTTTTCTTGGGAAGAGTAAAAATTTTTTGTGCCAAGAAATTCTCTTTTTCTGTGTAACAAAAAATACAGGACATTGATAGCAAAAATTTAAGACAGATATTTTATCAAAATGACAATTTTTTTATAAAACTTTTAGACTGGTCATTTTCCTTGTGACTGATGTTCCATATTTTTTTATTTTCAAACACATTTTTATTTTTAATCGCTGTCTCATTTTGACCCAGTCTGCTCTTTGATAAAAAGTTTCGTCGTATAGAAAACTAAAAGTCAATTACGTTAATGGGCTGATAAATAACATTTTTATAATAACTACCAGTTATTTAATACTTTGATCAACTATGCATTATTTGTGTACATAATTAATTTTATGACAAAAATTCAAATTAAATATTGATTGAACCCTATAGGAGAAAAAAGTATCCATAATTAACTAGATCACTAATTACTACATTAATAATTTTTTGTTTAAACATTGACATTAATAACAGTTATGTAATTAATAATGAATAATTAATGACGATGAGAGTGAAGCGGTTGTAAAATGTTGCCGGTGACATAAATTATTTGTATTTGAATAATAGATTAGATAATCGTAGTTGTATATTATTAATATTGTTTGTTGTTTATATATTGTTATTATTATTTATTTATTATCGTATGCATTTGTTTAATTGACGTGGCAAGTATACTGTATTTGACGTGCCGATATATTAAATCCTTACCCTGAAGACACCATCTCCGGATATGTTTTCGGGGGTATATGTTTCCCAAGTTCCATTCTCAAGCAACGTATCACTGTCACTTGAAAGGTCGTATGCCCGCGAGCGGTTCCTCGATTTCTGTCGAGAAGGAGCATGGCGTTTTAACCTTGTATCCAAATTTTTTTTCATTTGTTATATTTTTAACTGTTCAAAACCCTTTTCATTTTTCCAGTCATTATTAATTTAAAAAAAAAATGGCGGTTACTATTAAATCTGCGCTGACTATTTATAAATAGCCAGGATTAAATAAATGATTAATTAATTTATTAAAAATAATAATAATTTTAATTAGGCTATTCAAGTTTTTTAATTAAAAGTTTTAATTAACGTGAGCATTTAAAGTCTAAAACATTTTTCCAATGTCATTTGGATGAAAATAATGCGTTTATTTTTTTTTCTTAATTGGGAGGATAATTTACAGAAGGAAAAAAGCGTTTTCTTCAAAAGCAATAACTACTTGAATAATTTTTATGATACATTATTATTATTATTAAATATTAGTATAAAAAACTGTTAATCCAAAAAATTCTTTGTCGTCTACTGGGAAAACCAAAAAAAAAAAAAGAACAAAAGTAAAGCAATTTCCGAAAATAATAAAACTAAAAAAGTTAAAAGTTGTAAATATTTTACCTGAAAAAGTGGCTTGTCGATGTTGGGGGATGCTGGAATGCGAACAGTGTAGAATTTCTGCTCAAACTCGGGGCCATGATCGTTGATATCCTCAACTTGGACGATTACGCGAGTCGTCGAGGACAAAGGTGGCGTTCCATTATCTCTAACAGTGACCTGGAAAAGCAATAACATTTCATGAAAGGAACAAGCTTGATAATGTTTCATGCAAAATGGACAAGATCTAAATTGTCTTACTAATGTAACAATGCTTACATTATTAAAGATGTTTCATTTTTAAGTTTATTATAATTTATAATTAGATTTCACTTATTTTTAGTCCAATTATTTTACAAGTGCTAATTAACTTATCGTGTTTATAATTCGGTTTACACGGAGAAATTTTTTTCGTTTAAAATGCTACAAAGTAACAACGGACTTTGTTATGATTCGAAGTTAACAATTTAGGATTTTTTTTTTCAACAAATAAATGACAAAAATAAAATAAAAATATGCACATGTAGAAAATTTAAAAAACTACAAGTGCAATTTTTTAAAAATGTTTTTTTCCTTTATAATTAATCGTTTTGAAAAAACCAAAAATCATTAGACGTCGGCTAACCGGATCATGCTATATTAGGCATTTATGATGCAAATTGATTTCAAATATCTAGTAAAAATTATTATGGGCACATTTGAATTTACAATGGTCGCAATAATTATTGTAAATTTAAATATGGCTATAGTACTTATTCAATGAAGTTTTATTTCAACTCGCACTACTAATGCAGCCAACAAAGTATGATCCTGACTTTATCAGACAATTAAAAATTTTTGAATTTTTTTTTTAACAGTTTAAATTATAAAAAAAAAAAAACTAAAAATATGCACATGTAGAAAATTAAAAAAACAATAGGTGCAATTTTTTGAAATATTTTTTCTTTTAAATTTATCATTTTTAAAAAAATCCAAAAATTTTTAGACATCGGCTAATTTCAATATCATAACAAATTTCGGTACTACAGTGATACCATAACATTTTAAACAATACTTTTGCCATGAACTGATTGTTAAATAACGGAATTTTTATCATTAGGAAAAGGGTTGGCACAATGAGATACTCATAAAAATTTTTTTTGATAATCGTAGTTCGTTATTTATTATTTTTGTTCGGAACTTAATGTTGAATACATTTTTTTTCTCAAAAAATAAATTTTTTTAAGTTTTGAAATCTCCGTTTTAAAGAAAAATTACATATAACCCTTTGCGCTAATAAATTAAAAAAAAATGCACATAAAAAATTTAGTTTTTCCAAAATTGATTTATTTTATTCACAAAAAATTAAAAATATTTTTACTTTTGCATGATAATTTATTAAAATTAATGAGTAACGACGCTAGTAAAGAGATATTCCAGTATTGTTCCTACAGATAAATCGTTTTTCCG
Source organism: Microplitis manilae (assembly GCA_030273425.1). Lineage (NCBI taxonomy): Eukaryota > Metazoa > Arthropoda > Insecta > Hymenoptera > Braconidae > Microplitis > Microplitis manilae. The sequence goes on along the minus strand of CP092730.1, from coordinate 16,258,615 downwards.
ATTTTGTGCACTTGGTACAATTTTATTTTCAAAATTACTATAATTAACAGTATCTATTAATTCTTGTCCTGGAAAATCAGCCATTATAATAACCAAAGTATTATGTGGATTATGAAAATAATTTCTCATCATGAAGTTTACCCCTGTATAAAAAAGATAAAAACTCATTTCAAGACTGCTTAATTAAAATGAAAGAAATTTAAAAAATTACCATTTGCTACTTGCGCAGGGTCAATTAAATTCCAGGGATTATTACCGCTCAAATAATTAATATAACACGGACTGTAAATATTTCTCCTAAACATTTTATCTTGATGTTCTTTTATCAATTGTCGTTTCTGCAATAAATTATCAATTTTCCAAGTGTTCTGTACTTCGCACGATGATAAAGGTGTCAGACAGCTTCGAAAACCGGTTCCAGCTGTCGTTAACAAAATTTTCCCGCGATGATTGCTAATAATATCGTAAATAGACCAATCCATAACTACCAATAAATCAAAATCAGCGATATAATTTTTAAGAATTTGACACGGATTCAAATTGGAATTATGTCTTTCATATTCTTCTTGTAAGAATACTATTACAAATTCATCAGGATTATCATATAGAAAATTATTCACTTGTATTATTGCATCACCGAACATGAGATTCAAAAATATAGGGCCATGGTGCAAAGCAAATTTATTATCTGTAATACGCACTCGTAGATCTAAGACCCGAATACCCGATTCTAGCTGTCGTTTTATCGATAACACTTGCGTCTGCGTGAATGGAAAATTTTTTGACGATGCTGAGTCATGTGTACCGATTAACGCTAATTTATTAATAGCCAATGAGTCTGGTAATTCTGATAAAAATCGCTGTCTATTTTGAAACGGATCGTCGGGTGAGAGAAATGTCGCTGGGTCCCATGATTTAATTATTGAAATATTTAAAACCATAATTAATAATTTCAACCAAAACATATTTTTTTTTAAACTTTTAAATTTAATAAATTTGTGGCAAAAATTTTTATCTTTCAAAGCTTAAATAAACTAAATTGAGCACTCACTGATTTGAAAGCCAACGAATTAATGACTATGATAATAATCTGCTTATATATATTTATACCTACTTGATCACACCTATTGCTCATGATCACTAGAAAGAGAATTTATAAACCTATTTAAAATCATTTCATTTTACCAAAAATAATTTTCTAATCAGCTCTTGAAAAAAAAAAAATCAAATCTTTATTAAATTCTTAATGATTTGAGTAATTAACTTTTAATTTTAAAAATGAAATTAATTACTTTATTAATTAAAAATGATAAGAAAAAAAATTAAATTTATTTTTATATTTTGTTGAAAAAAAATTTTAGAGAAATTTTTTTATCTCACGTATGAAATTATAACGTAATAAATTACAATTTCAGAATATTAAATTTAATCCTCTTACTTTTGTCATTCTCAACGCGAAAGTAAAAAAAAATTCGTTTGCAAGTTTTGTTATAATTTAAATAAGTTTACAAAACTCTGCCCTATTTACATTCATTAAAATTTTAAAAATGAATCCCGGTCTAGAATTTCCCTAAAAAAAAAAAAAAAAACGAAATCGATAACGTCATTTAGGAATTTAAATTTTTCATTTGAAAATCATGACTACAACTAAATATATGATATAAAATAAAACAAAATTACAAATTAGTGAAAATATAATGAGAATGACGATATTAAAATCAATGGGTGTAAGTCCGTGTCTGCGTGAAAACAATTTCCATATAAATTCGTGGTTTCTCTCTAAGAGTTAAGACCACGACGTAAATCCCGTGTCTCCTAGGAGTTGAATCTTCTTCACGGATTCTGGCGTGACATTCTACTAGTAACATCTGCACTAAATTAGGGCTACCAAACTCCGTTTTATCTATCCTAACCATGAGCGAGAGCACTTTGCGGTATGGCTGTCGTGATGGCTTACATTCCTGCCGGGAGCTTCACTTAGAAAGCATATTAGTTCTTATATATATACATACGTATGTATGTATATACAATTTAAACCAATACTTGATCCAGGTCTTAAACTTTTACCTCGTCTCCATAGGGATTAAATTCTACAAAATCTTGAGTGACGTTATAAATTTATTGCACTCGTTCATTTATTTCTACCACTTCTTGTCCGCGGGTCATTTAAAATAATGTCTGACTGATTACTCTGGATTAACTTTTGTGACGTTAATTATTTTTTTTTCCCGACATATTCAAAGAAATACTTTTTTTTAGCCAAAAGGGATCGGAAAACGCTTACGAGAAGTAAGCACGCCAGTTAAGAGCTTACAGATAAACGTTATCCGTGCACGAAGGAACTACTTTGGTATTGTAGCTACTTCGATCGAGTACTCGAACCTTCAGTTCACTATATGTGTGTGTATGTGTACATAGAGGCCCTTTTTGTGCAATGAAAAACGTAAAAAAGAACGTTGTAAATTAGAGGCGTAACGCGATCGCGATCTCTAAGATACCGAGAGCTCGCGTTTTATTCAACGACACGCGATGGCTAATGTATATAAGTGCGGTGCAGAATGTAAGAAAAAGGAAAAAGTCTGGGTTTGGTTTCTGAATCTTGGAAAGAAAATTTTTTAAACATACGGGTATGATGGGAAGGTCTGGATATGGAATAACAGAGAGAGAAAGAGAAAGAAAGAGAGGAGTGGAATATTAATATGCAAAGAGAAACGCCCGGAGAATCCCCTTCATGTATAATGTGAAAAATGCCCCCGATTAATAAGACGGGTGGTGCGGTCATGCTGGTGTTCTAAAGACGGTGCATAAGGTTTTGCGTCGATATATTTCTGCGCTGGTCTTATAATAAGTCGAGCCCAAAGGTAATGGGAGATAGTATAGGCACCAGACAAGATAAATAGTTAACCTGCATCACGGTTATACTCATTCATTTAAAACCCCGGATTATGGATAAAGCTATCTCGGTTTTACGGATTTACTTTAGTTAACTTAATATCAAGTGTGAGAAACAAAATTAATGTTTAGTAGATTATTTAAATATTTAATTAACTAAATATTTTAATTATCTAACAAACTTGCCTGACTAAGATTCTTAAATTTTAATCAAAATTTATATTTTTGACGCCTTAGATGCTGGGCGTGGATTTAACATATTTTTTATAGTCAATAAAATTTGATGTATTACTACAGGAAATTTCTGTCCGTAAGATGCATTGTCTTTTAGGCTGATTAACTTTGATATTTATGTTGGAAAAAAATCGTGATTAAATTGTTGCTTATAGAGAGTGGGTAAAATGGACATAAAAAAATTTTTTCAGAAAATGACATTTAATCATCGTTTTTTTAAAATAGTTTTTTAGCAATTTCAGATGTCCGGGATTTTTTTTTAAAACAAATTCTTTTCATAATAGATGAAATTTTGGTTTATTTTACCCGTGTAAAAAAAATTGTTGAAAAAAGTTTGAAAAAGTGTTGACTATTCTAAGCTTCAAAATATGACACAATGACGAACGTTTTTTGGACTTTTGAAAATTCAAGAGAAAAATCAGTACAGTCGACTACCCGTCATAAACCTGTCCTTTATAAGCTTCTTCCTCTCAATCGGGAGTAACTGAGTCCAAACAGCTTCCCCCTTAACCACTCTTTTGAGTTTCGTACCAGACATCCCGTTATAAGCCTCCGTTAAAATTATCTAAATTATAAACTAACAATGGGAACAAAATATCTAAATAAATTATGAAAATTTACTATCGATGTTTCGCGGAGAATAATTTAATCATTATTAAGTAAAATATTATTTATTGTTCATAGTTGTAATCATTAATTACAATTAAAGCTTCTGTTACAATTTAAAAGTTTTATTGATCATTATGTTGATCAATAACAATTATTATTATCATTACTGTAATTAATACCGTTGTCATTATAATTTTTTGCATTACAATTATTATTAGTGTAAAAAGATAAGTATTTATTTTAGCGCTATAAGCACTAGAAAAATTGGGATAGTGACGTATGTAACAAAACGTAAATATGATGTTTAAAATGATATAAAATAAAACAGGCTTATAATGGGCAGTCGAGAACAAAACTAAACGCACGGTAGTGGAAGACTGAAATTACAAGAAAAATTTCCCCTATGTACCCTAGACCAGGCTTGTAACGACTAGTCGACTGTAAATATTCGATATTATTAAGATGTTGCGTTGAAAAATGTTTATTTAAATAACAATTGCAGTATTGAGTAAATTGTTTTTTTCCGTGTATTTTCAGAAGTTCAAAAATCGTTTAAAAAAATTTGTCATTGTGCCACGTTATGAAGTTTAGAATAAGCAACACATTTTAATCATTTTTCAACAATTTTTTTTACAAGGGTTAATTAATTAAAACTAAAAAGTCTAAGATTTATTAAATTTATTAACTTAATTGAATTCGTAATCAATTTTAATAATTAAAAAATATTACTTAATTTCTAAGTATCAAACTTACATTTATAACTGTCATACAGTCTCAATTACTCTATTTTAAAGGTGTGTGGTCTGCTTGTATGTTTGTACAAGTAGTACTTGTGAACAAGAATCTAATGCTCGTTACTGGAGTATGTTCATGCATGAACAAGAAACATAATTACTCATTTTCTTCGGCACGATATACTTATTATTATTAATGTTATTATTATAATAATAATAATTATAACTTATTACTTATTATTATCGTTACTTTAATATTTTATTGTTATTATTATTATTCAAAGACATTAAAAGTAACTAAAAATTTATTTAATTTAATCTTGATCGGGTCAAGCATTTGGCTGTTTTGTAAATCCAATTTCAATGACCGAGTACGAAAAGTCTAGTCGGAAAAGTAGGGTGAAGTAAAAGCTCGAGGCGTTTTCCTGAAACGACCGTGTAATAGAGACGCGCCGTTTCCTGTTTATGGCCGAGGAGAAACGAAGCGAGGTGTCTTCTTTGCTCTGTAGTGAGCATCCATTGAACCAAAGAAGAATCGTTGCTGGGAAATTCACTTGGAAACTAAACTCTATTCTACTCAATTCTATACTTTCCTCTATCTCTATCTCTCGTCGACGTGTTTTGTATCGAGTAACTAAGAAATGCTATCGTGTTTAAACTTTTGTGATCGAATCTGCGATTGTAAACTTCGCAACTTTTGTGTTTATGTATTTTGTTTTAACAATGCTGTTGTTATGATTTATTATTTAACGCTATTTAAATTATATTCGGCAGTTTATAATTTTCAAGTATTTATCAGAATAATTATCTACGATCTTAAATTCTTAATGAAATATTTAAGGAGACTCTCGCTTATCGAGAGCATAGTAACGATTCATCAAATAATCGCTCTCGGAAATTGATAATTTTGAATTCTATTGCAAATTCCATAAATTCATTATGCAAAAATGTTAATAATCAAAGTAAATTCCTCAGCATTTAAGTGAAAAAAAGTAATAAAACACTCAAGTAAATTCTTAAATAAATAAGAGCTCGATTTAAAATTTTTTCCTTTTTGTCAGTGAACAATTGACAATGTGACCAAATTAATTTGCTAAGTGAATTAAACGTAACGTCAAACATGAGTCTTTGAATGCTGAATCAGCATTTTGGATAAAACGAGACTTGTGGGAATTCTTTTAAGTCTTGCTTGAATTCCATCTTGATTCTAAATTTTTTTCCTTTCTCTTTTAACTTTTCCATCCAAAAGACTTAGCTTACTATCTCTGTCTCTCTTTCTCTGTCTTTCTCCTTTTCTTCAGCACCTTATTTACTGAGCTTCTCCTCGGCCTTTATCCGACAGAACATCAACCAGAACGTTTTTTTGCCTCTTTTCATCGTCGTCATTTTACTTTTCAATCTACGCCCTAGACGATGTCATTTTCTTTCTCATTTCCAGTTTTACAATATTGGCAAGATCAACCTGGTTGCTCCTGCCTCCTGGCATCAGAGCTTAAAAGCTCACTAGTCAGTATAAGAGTACGCGAATTCAAAGTAATGGGTAACCTCTACCTGTTAAGAACCAGTTAGTTTACACAGAAGAGCAGAGCACAGCAAACTGTAGCAGAGCAGAGTAGAGTTAAATTCAATTTATCTTAACAAACTATCACGCAAAATGCCTCGGGACCTAATCTTGAGAATAATCAACTCCTTCCATTGAATTTCCGTTTTATGACGATACTATTATGAGATACACACAATTACATAGTTAGATAGTTTGTGTCGCTGACGTATTAAGTTGTGACACTACATTACTGCTGAACATCTAGGTAAAACGAAGCCTTACTGATGATGGATGTAATACGGGCATTGACATTTAATTCACCATCTAAATGTATGCTACGGAGGGTTTCGTTGATGCAATTATTACTCGAAAGTGGAAAATTATTATGATTTCCTTTTTTTTTCTTCTCTTCGCTCTCGTATTTTCTTCCGCTTTTCTGAGTTCACGACTAGCTTGATGTTGCCACTCATCACAGCACTTAAAACATTTTACGAGTAGCACCTTTGTACAATATGTTGTTAAACCTTCTCAGCAATATCCATATAAATATGTTTTTTTTTTTATTATGCGCATATTTTATGCAACTAAAGTGTTGATATCTAGTGCAGGCAACTTGAGCTTCAAATTTTGTCTCATGTTTTTACTTTCAAGCATTGGACTTATGAAACTTTAAATTAACTGGGGTTGTTATAAAAATTTTCTTTCATTTTTTTTATTTTTTTTTTTTTTTAATTATATTTTAGTTGGGCAAATTTTATAAACAATTGAATTGAGAAAAATTCATTGTAAAGTAAATGTAAGAATGAAAGCGAAGTTTTAATTATATTTAAGTTTGAGTTAAAAATATCGAAATTTTAATTATTTAATCTGCGTGGCGTAATTATAACTTTAGTTTGAGTTTAAATATTTAAAAGTTCCAACGCTCGGTATATCATTAAAATGTACAGCTGTAAATAATAAATGATTTTCAAGTTCAGCACTCTGTAGACGGTTGTAGAACAAATATAGTCCAGGTAAAATAGTTTCTGGAACTTTTTTTTTTGTGTTCATAAATTTAGTTATCACAATAATGCATGAGAATTCGGAACAATGAAAATAAAGTAGCAAATTTAAACTATATGATAACTTTTTTTTTTATTTTCAATGAAATTAAAAAAAATTAATTATCCAAAAATACATGGAAATTTAAAGTAAAATTCAGTCGACTATGCGTCATAAGCCTCTTCCCCTCAATTGGGAGTTACTGAGTCCAAACAGCTTCCCACTTAACCACTTTTTTGAGTTTCGTACCAGACATCCCGTTATAAGCCTCCGTTAAAATTCTCTAAATTATAAACTAACAATAGGAACAAAATATCTAAATAAATTATGAAAATTTACTATCGATGTTTCGCGGAGAATAATTTAACCATTATCAAGTAAAATATTATTTATTGTTCATAGTTGTAATCACTAATTACAATTAAAGCTTCTGTTACAATTTAAAAGTTTTATTGATCATTATGTTGATCAATAAAATTATTATTATCATTACTGTAATTAATACCGTTGTCATTATAATTTTTTGCATTATAATTATTATTAGTGTAAAAAGATAAGTATTTATTTTAGCGCTATAAGCACTAGAAAAATTGGGATAGTGACGTATGTAACAAAACGTAAATATGATGTCCAAAATGATATAAAATAAAACAGGCTTATAACGAGTAGTCGAAAACAAAACTAAACGTACGATAGTGGGAAGACTGAAATTACAAGAAAAATTTTCCCTACGACACCTAGACCAGGCTTATAACGGGTCGTCGACTGTGAAAAAAAATTATTAAAAGTCTAGCTATTTAATTTCGCCGTGCTTTTAAAAGCGACGCAGGATTAAATGAATAGGTTAAAAAAATATACTTAACTTGGAGAAAAATATCTGTCGTACAGGCTATTTTTAGTGTAATATTAAAAAAAAAGGCAAAATCACTAATGTTATTCTGGATAACTCATGAACGGTAAATTTAAATCTATCGATAAGTCTATCCTCTTTAGAAAAGCTTATTTGCTCTATAATAACCTCCATCTCGAATCTCAAATAAATTATCTACAGAATAGAAAGTCAAAGGCTTATTTAACATAAAATATTATCAACAATAATTTAAAATAATAAATAACAATACTTAAAAAATCAATAATATGTAATGTATGCAAATTTAAATTATGCAATGCTTGCATCAATACACTTACCTCGAGAATATGTTCAACTTGGTTTTCACGATCGAGTTTTCTGCCGCTGGTTGTAATCAGACCTGAAACACGCGATTTACACCAACATAAGTTACATTCAAATTAATAAATGGACTTTCTGTCAACTTTTTTAAGTCTCAGATATTTTTAAACTGATATTGAATTTATATATAGAAACGTTATACACACGCCATTTTGCAATTTAACATTATCGACTTGTAGAAATAAATGCATATTCAAATTTTATTTTTGGAAATTTTTCTTAAATTTTTTTTTGTTCAAAATTTATGCTAAAAAAACTTACATATATTATTTTTTCATGACATTTCAGTTCAAAAGTTTCCTAAATGCACTTAATTTTTTTTTCTTCCTCTTATAATTTACATACTTAAATTTTTATCGATTGATATTATTAAAATACAATCTTTGAATACAATTATTTATGAAAATACAATAAGAAAAAAAGAATATGTAACAGGAAGTCATTTTATTCAGTGCACCAAGTATCATTTATGAATAACACCACGTGGCATCCAACATCTGTATATACAAATTCAATATATACAAAGAGAACATTTACCTTTCTACTCTCTTTATTCACATATCTTTATTTTTTATTATTGTTGCTTTTCATTATTTTTTTATTCTTTCCATTTAATATGATATCAAACAGGAATTTAAAACAAATATGTCATATACAATATTTTGTAATTTGGAAATTTATAAGAGTTTAAAAGTAAGACCAGAGATTTAGACAGATATCATATTTTTTAAGATTGTGACGAAAGAAAATAGAAAAGTACCTGGCAAAAGTGGGAAAAATATTTTAAGGAAATTAATTTTTTTTTGTCTTGAGAAATTTTTTTATTTATATTTTTTAACAATTTTACAAAGATAATGATTTAAGTTTTAATTTCAAGAAATTTGACTTGTAATTAAATTCAAGATTTAATTGTGAAAAAAAAAGAATTCAAAAATTTTTAAGAAATAAAAGTTTTGAAAATTTTAAATTGCTGATAAATAATAATCCTGATATTGACAGATTATCAACAATTTTCGGATTTTTTTTTTCGATAAATCAATTGAAAAGAAAGAAAAACTAAAAATATGCACATGTAGAAAATTTCAAAAATTACAAGTGCAATTTTTCCAAATATTTTTTTTTTTGTAATTTACCGTTTTAAAAAATAATACGAAAATTATTAGACGTTGGATAACTTCACTGATAGAAGGATTTTTTAATATTTAATAAGCCTTATTAACTGTTAATAAATGATTTTTTAACATGAGATGATTTAATAAATATTTATTAACAGTTAATAAATCATTTATTAAATGCGATTTATTAACAGTTAATAAATATTTATTAACAGTTAACAAATATTTATTAACTATTAATAAATCATTTATTAAAGACAATTTATTAACTATTAATAAATATTCGTTAACTGTTAATAAATATTTATTAACTGTTAATAAATCATTTATTAAAAAAGTTTAATAAAAAATAAGCATATAGTCGTCCCAATGAAAATTTGGGATTTTGCCCTACCACAATTATTCCACCTCTACCATAATATTTAGCTTTGCGCATGCGCAGAATATCTTTTTCGGAATATTATAATAGAGGGGGAAAAAATAATAGTGGGAAAAAATCCCAAGCTTTCTCCGGGACGACTATAAAAGCTTTATTTTGACACTTTTTGTAACCTCAGAACTTTAATAAATAATAGAGTTTAATTAGATGAGTAGATTTATAGTTTTCTTATGGAAAAAATAGACAAAATGAAATGAATCATAAAAAAATAGTTGTAATAAATTACAGTTTTTTTTTTGCGGTGAAAATTATTAGGGTAATATAAATTGAAAGAAGTTAAAATGTAAATTAGAAATATTCATAATTAATATTCGTTTGATTAAAATTTTTTTATTTTTTTTTGACAACAAATATGTAAAAAATATAACATGAATGATGGTAAATGAATATTTACATAAATATATCTTAAATTAAGTCACGGCGAGAAACAACATGAACTCTGCTTGATGTAACATGGATTTCATTTCATCTCTACTATTTTCTATGATTATTTCGGAGTATCCAAATCAGTTATATCATGCTCTACAGAAAAATAAGAAAAACTATTTAACTAAAATGATAATTATTTTTATATTAATAAGTTTAAAGATTTCCGATATGTATGAAGACTTTAATCTTATCCGTTTAATTGTACTGACTCATTAACATTGTATATAGTTCACCTAGACCCCATGAATTGACCAACACATCCATTTCAATCAATTTTTAAAAAACTTTATGGGCCACTTTAAACTTTTTTATTTAAAATTCGACACAAAAATATGTGTTTATGTTCAGTATTCAGTATCATATCTTTGTTAAAAAGGGTTATAGCTTTATTTGTTTATGAACGATCTTCACAGCGCACCGTAAAAAAAGACACATTCACTCCAAAAATAATTTATTAACTGTTAATAAATATTTGTTAATTATTAATGCATATTTATTAACTGTTAATAAATGTACTTTTATTCCAAAGAAATATTTATTAAATGCTAACAAATATTTATTTGTATTTAATAAATGAAATTATTGCATCCAAACAAATGAATTTATTAACATTTAATAAATTCTTCTATCAGTGTTCAGTATCATGATAAATAGATGTAAAAGAATTTAAATTTGAAAACATTGACGAATAAAATTTGTTTTTTTGAGTAATCCTTTTTGCCCAGTCCTCTTCTATTTATTTTTCAACACTGGAAACTCTTATAAAAGTAGTAAAAATTTAAAACAGTATGACTAGACATTGATTTCAACAAGCAGATAAATCGATAAACAGTTACACGAGCTCTATATAAAAGTACTCTAACATAAAATTTGTTCGGCAATGTTGGACATAATGACGGGATTTTGTTTTATATAATAGTTTATCTATAGAAAACGGATTTTCTCGCGTTGTCGATCGTGATGTTGTGTTTGTAACAGCTGTTTGTACTCTCTCTTGGATGAACGACGTGGCAAATCGTTTTCCATGACACTATTGTCATAAAAATAAAAAAAACTATCCGGTATTTTCATCATCTCGGTGATTGGTAAAAAACAAAAAAATTTATTGTCGAAAATGACAATACAGCGATAGTAATAAAAATTTAAAAACTAAAATAAAGCCAAGCGTCTGGATGGAATTTTTTTTTTTACTGCAAGTAGATTTTCATTAAGCGATTACCTGAGCTAGGATTTTTTTTTATCGAGATTAAAAAATAGTTTGAAATAAAAAATAGCAAACTCAACTTTATTGAAAATTGATTCAGAGTTTTAGTAATCGTGATCCCGACTAGAAATTATAGTGAGGAATGCCGAAGAATTAGTGAGGGGCAAGTTTGGATTGCCTAACTTAGGCAAGCCTAATATGCGCCTAATTACATCCATGTTAGGCAAAGCGAAGATCGGTTTGCCAAATATGGATGGAATTCGGGACATCTATGGCAAGCCGAATTACGGCAAACCTTCGGTTACCGTTACTTCCTGCAAGTAAGGTGTTCCTAAGGTTTCTCGAAGTTTAACCTGCCAAGCTTGAGGGGAACTAGGGACATCTATGGCAAGCCGAACTTCGGTAAACCTTTGGCTACCGTCATTTCCTGCAAGTTAGGTGTTCCTAAGGTTTTTAGAAGTTGGCTTGCCAAGCTTAGGTGGAACTAGGGACATCCATGGCAAGCCAAACTTCGGTAAACCTTCGGCTACCGTTATTTCCTGCAAGTTAGGTGTTCCATAGATTTCTAGAAGTTGGCTTGCCAAGCTTAAGGGGTACTAGGGACATCCATGGCAAGCCGAATTTCGGTAAACCTTTGGCTACCGTCATTTCCTGCAAGTTAGGTGTTCCTAAGGTTTTTAGAAGTTGGCTTGCCAAGCTTAGGTGGAACTAGGGACATCCATGGCAAGCCAAACTTCGGTAAACCTTCGGCTACCGTTATTTCCTGCAAGTTAGGTGTTCCATAGATTTCTAGAAGTTGGCTTGCCAAGCTTAAGGGGTACTAGGGACATCTATGGCAAGGCAAACTTCGGTAAACCTTTGGCTACCGTCATTTCCTGCAAGTTAGGTATTCCATAGATTTCTAGAAGTTGGCTTGCCAAGCTTAAGGGGTACTAGGGACATCTATGGCAAGGCAAACTTCGGTAAACCTTCGGCTACCGTTATTTCCTGCAAGTTAGGCGTTCCTAAGATTTCACGAAGTGTAACCTGCCAAGCTTAAGGGGAACTAGGGACATTTATGGCCAGCCGAACATCGACAAACCTTCGGTTACCGTTATTTCCTGCAAGTTAGGTGTTTCTAAGGTTTCTCGAAGTTTAACTTGCCAAGTTTAAGGGGAATTAGGGACATCTATGGCAAGCCGAACTTCGGTAAACCTTCGGTTACCGTTCCTTCCTACAAGTTAGGCGTTCCAAAGATTTCTAGAAGTTGGCTTGCCAAGCTTAAGGGGAACTAGGGACATCTATGGCAAGCCGAACTTCGGTACTTGAATGTAAATCTTTAGCGTGTACTCATAACCTTCTTTTAATCTACTCATAATAGTACTGCTGGACAATTTCGATTTAATTGACAACTTTATTCGATTAATTTTTTATATTTAATTAATAATAAATTTTTTTTATATACTTTTTTGATGGGGGTAGAGCCTATATACTTTTTTAACAATTTTATACATAACACTATAATCAAAATTACACATATTACAATTATTGATATACCAGATTTTATAGTGGACAAAAAAAAATAAGAAATTTTTTCGTTATTACTAATAATAGATATTCAATTATATTTTGCTGTTTTAAAAGTGATGTATTCTTTCAATCTCATGTAGCACAAATAAACTTAGTAGTCACTATCGGTAGCGTAGCCTAGTCATTAATGCGTCGGTCTTTCGTTCGTTAGGTCCCGGGTTCGAATCCCACTAAAGCGTGCGCGGTTAGTTGATATTTATAGCGTTTTTTCCCGAAATAAAAAAATTCTACTAGATTAGGACTCAAATTAATCACATAACTGACGATTTCCGCAAAGCCAAAATAATTATTCAAAAAAAAAAAAAAAAATCAGAAATCGAGTAAATTTTTTTTTTTAATTTAGTTTAAATTTTTATACTCGGTCGCTTGAGAGTCACTTAGGACCTTTGCAGCAAGTGTGGCTTCCAAACTGCTGCCGAATTTGGAAGCCAAGTAAGGCTGAGTCTCGCAACTGCGTTACATCCCAAACATCGCCCTTGTTTGGATACCTTACTTGCCACAAGTTTGGCTTCCAAACTGCCACCGAATTCGGATGCTAAGCTTAGGGCACTTTAGGCTTAGGATCCTTGCAGCAAGTGTGGCTTCCAAACTGCCACCGAATTTGGAAGCCAAGTAAGGCTGAGTCTCGCAACTGCGTTACATCCCAAACATGGCCCTCGTTTGGATGCCTCACTTGCCACAAGTTTGACATTCGGCTTGCCTCATTTGGAGCAAACTACCGCCTCACTACAATTTCTAGTCGGGATATTACACTGTAGATAACAGTATTATAGTGTCTCGCGGCTTGCCAATACTAAATTTATTGCTGTAGTTTTTACACCAGCTGGAACTGCCATATTTTCTCCTGGATGGTCTCCATGATTTGACGCACCCCCGAGCAATGTATCTGCTTTTCCGAGAGACATTGTCGTCGACGGATTGTTTGAAATACCGTCGCAGATTCACGTCTGCTCGCTAATGGCGATGATTAAATTTTTTTTAATACCATCCCTAAGCTAAATTAACTATTCCGTTTAAAATTTTTTAATAAATCCCGAATAAATAATATCTTTTTAATTTAAGAGATGAAAAATAATTAAGCTGGCAATAATTTTTAGCTAAATTACCTCGGAAATAATTTATTTTATAAAGAACCGTTAAATATGACGTTGCACTCGGAAACAATTTAGTCTTATATAAATTTTCGTGGAGTTAATTATTTTTCCATTGATTCAAGTGCTAAAAATATGTAAAACTGTCAGAAAATAATTCGTTATTATTTCTTTTTAGCAAACTAGTTCAAGTAGTTTCTTGCTAATAGACTTCAAATCTACGAGAACCTTTGGAAATTATTTATTTTAATAAGTTTCCGTATAATTATTTTCTTAATTCGAGTATTAAGTCTTGAAACGTTTAAAAAATATAAAATTGTTTACTTAAGGAGGTACAAGCGAATCTAATATAAAAACAATTTTCCAATTAAGACTTAAAATATAGTATATATGTAAACAAGTACTGTATCTATGTATTCTCAAAGTTTGAATATGATCCATCGTCTAGTTTTTTAGAAAAAAAGATTTAAAAATGACGTTTTTAAAGTTCTTATACACAGACTCTTATGGCGGACAAGCTTTCGTCATGACTTATTAGATTTTTTTCATTATTAACCTCCCAAGTTTAAGAAATAAAAAACCACATGCCATAAACTTGAATATTTTTAGAATATGATAAGATTTTAACAAGATAGTGCTACCGTTGTAGTTATTTAAATAATTCAAGTTAAACTTTATTTTTTAACCTCGTTCATCAACAGAGATACAGATTATTGAAGGTTTGGCAACGTCGCGGAAGCAGCTGAGAGAAAAAACAAAGATAGAAATACATTAATAAGAGAGACGAGATTATAAATAAATTTTTCCCGCTTTAATTTGAATATCAGGGGTGATTAGTACCTTTGTAATGTTAAATCGCATCTCTGATTCGACCAGAGGATATTTCTGAACGCAGGAGTTGAATATTTTCTCTTCCAGAGTGTGTTTCTGAACACGCCCTCGGTGTTTAAGAAGTTAGAACGCGCTGTTGCCAAATCTTTTTATTAAATCATATGAGTCAAACATAACCAAGTAATTTCATTACTTTCTTTAATTAAATAACTAATAATTATTAATTTATGAATTCGTTATGTTATTATAAATTAAAATAATGAATTTTTATAACTATTAAGAGAATTTAGCGAACAAAAAAATTAAAACACTAGACTCACTAGTTTCCGTTGAACCTCCTTAAATAAATCCAATGAAAATAAAAAATATTTTTTCTTACCCGTGGTAGAGTTAATAAGAAAATATCCTTCAGGATTGCCACTGGTGATGGAAAAACTGAATTCCTGAGGTGAAATATCTCCATCGAATGCTTTTATTTGCACTACACTGACGCCAGCTGGCGAATTTTCCGGAATGGACGGATAATAAACGGGTAGTTGAGTTAGCGGGGTATTGTCGTTTTCGTCCAGAACTTGAACGTACATCTGCAGTTGTGAGCTTAATGGGACTACACCGTGGTCCTGTGCATACACGGTTAACCAATATCCCTCTTTTGATTCCACATCCAGTACAGCTTTGGTTCTCACATTTCCTAAACAATAAAATTTAAATTCAATTAGTTACTGAAACTTGTTCTTGTTCACATAATAATCATAATAATAATAATTTTCAGTAATATTGTTAGACTTATTATAAATATTCAAATAATGACCACTCGGTTGTCAAATGCGCGGGCAGGAAACGCTAAATTTTCAGAGTTCTAACCACTGGGCGAGCAATTTTGGATAATTCTAAACCTGTAGGCGAACCGAGCGAGCAACTGCACGATTGCCTGTGGCCATGTTTAGTTGTTATTGTTAGTTGGAATATCAGAAGCAAACTATACTAGGATAATGATAGAGGACAACTAAATTGGGTCTGTACAAAATCCAACTAATTTTATCGTCGCTCTTCGTGAGATTCGCTCGGCACTTATCATTAGTTTCCTTCAAAAACCTCGACCAAAACGTAACCATAGGATTACGTCAATTCGTGTTATAAAATTTTTCGGTCATAATTATAGTTTTTTTTAAGTTTGAACGAATCGAGACGGTTGTTTGCTTATTTTTTTATTGAAGGTTATATCGAGATGAAATTTTCGAGGTGTTTATGAGATACTAGAGGTAAAAAAGTTAAAAAATATGTATGAAGATTTGAACGGCGTGAAAGGAGGAAAAAAGCTCAACACAATTGCGGCGTCATAAATAATTCAGGATAGGGGGATTTCATGGTTTTTGATAGTGTCAAACGGTTATCGAGTGAGCCTGGTTTGACGCGAATAGAGCGGTGTGTAAGATGAATGAAATGAGTTTAAAAGTTGTCGGAAAACTTTTATTATAATTCATGACTTTGACATTGAGTAGTTTACCTTTTCATCGAGAGAATTTAACTATTCGTGAAAGTTGGATGATAATATATTTAACGTTAAATTTCATCACGATCATGTATTAATAATAATTTTGTTTAACATCAATTTTCGTTATAAATAATTTATAGTAATGTAATAAATGATTTATGGTTGGGTTATTATTGTATATGAAAGTTTTAAATAGTTGATAGACGCAGGAGATTGAGTAAAATAAATTGTAGGTAACTCAATTTCCAACAAAATGAATACGATTTCCTGGCGCGACAGGAAAGGCCATGTTCAAGTCTTATGCTTTTAGACTTTATTTCATTGATGTCATAAATGAAAATATTTTTATTTCATGGCTTTAAAGACGTTTTATGTTTTATTGTTTGTTTTCATAACAAAACGTTAAAATTTACTGTATTTAATAAAAATAATACACTTTTTTTTAATTTTTAAAATTTATGTCCTACAATTTTGATTATATATCAGTTTAAATTACAGTCGACTACCCGTTATAAGCCTGGCTTAGTAGACGTAGGGGAAATTTTTCTTGTAATTTCAGTCTTCCCTACCGTGCGTTTAGTTTTGTTCTCGACTACCCGTTATAAGCCTGTTTTATTTTATATCATTTTAAACGTCATATTTACGTTTTGTTACATACGTCACTATCCCAATTTTTCTAGTGCTTATAGCGCTAAAATAAATACTTATCTTTTTACACTAATAATAATTGTAATGCAAAAAATTATAATGACAACGGTATTAATTACAGTAATGATAATGATAATTTTCTTGATCAACATAATGATCAATAAAACTTTTAAATTGTAACAGAAGCTTTAATTGTAATTAATGGTTACAACTATGAACAATAAATAATATTTTACTTAATAATGATTAAATTATTTTCCGCGAAACATCGATAGTAAATTTTCATAATTTATTTATATATTTTGTTCCTATTGTTAGTTTATAATTTAGAGAATTTTAACGGAGGCTTATAACGGGATGTCTGGTACGAAACTCAAAAAAGTGGTTAAGTGGGAAGCTGTTTGGACTCAGTAACTCCCGATCGAGGGGAAGAGGCTTATGATGAGTAGTCGATTGTATTCAATTGAATTTAAAATCTTTGTGCTTAGTTTACGCGAGGCAAAACGGACATAGATTTTTTTTAACGTTTGGTCAATCGACTTTTAAATTCAAATACATAAATTTATTTTTTTTTTTTTTGGAGAATAAAATGGTTTAAATAAAAAAAAAAATAGAGTTCCAAGAGATATTTAAAATTTTAATAAGTATTGTATTCTAAATTCCATAAATTCTCATAACATGCATGTGGTTTTGATGAAAAATTCATGACATTTTCTAAGATTTATAAGGAATTTATTAAAAGTATTAATTTTTAATAAAAATCTCGATGTGGCCACTTTGCTCCACATCTCAATCAAACAAATAATTAACTTGTATACATATAATTACAGTAAATTAGTTTAAGTATTTATGTAATATCAAAATCATATAACCATATTTTCGTTACTAACTTTCAAATCGTATGATGACATGAAAATATTTAAAATTGAAACCACAGGATAAAAAAAGTTAATTAACATTTTGCATAATTTTAATCAGAAATAGTAACATAGCTACATTTATTAACAACTAATAATTAGATTTATTATGTAAAGAGAAAATCAAGACCTAAAATAACAACAGTTTCGTAATATCGTGACTAGTTAATTGGGTGCTGCTGTTCAAGCTTTGATTTGTGGCTTCAAATTCGAAATAATTAACAAGGCGAGAAAAACGACCATCGTAAATACCTTTGATCGATCTTACTTTATCAAATTCCCTACTACAAAACAACCACATCACCTACACCCACACTTACATCTACTTCTCGTAGCCTTACTAGCACATAATTCCTCAATTGGATTTTATAAATAACCAACCTGTTTAATAATTCGTTAGAGTAATTCTGCCTATAAATTATTTATGTATAAAGAATACATGGAATACATAATTTTTCGAGTGTTGCTGGCACACAGAAATTTCTTATATTTGTCTTGAAAAATTATTTGGTTAAATTTTTTGTGTTGATTTTTGTGTTAATTCAACACAAACCCTTTGTGTTACTTTATTTTAACTGATTTTTTATGTTAAATGATTAGAAAATCTGTAATGTAAGACATTTCTTGTGTTATTCGAAAATTAACACAAAGTTTGTATTGTTTAGCTAAACACTCCCGCGCGTTTCTTCATTACTATAACCAAGCAACGCATTGTAGCAGCATTGCCTGCAAGGAAACTTGGATTATAATTAACTTACAATTAAATATAATCATAGATAACTTTAATATTTTTATGATTAGGTTCTATGATTTTTTTATTCTCATTTTACGGGAGGATAATTCATAGCTTCATTTTTTAGAACAATCACCGAAAATCGAACTGATTGTTTGCTAATTGACAAAAGTTGTACTGAGGTTAGACCAGTATACTTGAGTTGTTTAGGTTATGTGCTTTTATTTATTAGTTAATTTTAGCACGAAAAGTCTTGAATTTTTTACAAATTTTCTGTCAAAATAACAGATTTTGTGTTCAATTATTTATTCTGATTAAAAAACTGAATTCGATTGAATTAAACAGAATTAAATTTTTGAAAATGAAAACCAGAATTTTTCTTTGAAAATAATTCTTAAATTTCTGGTTCTGAATCCGAATTAAACTGAATTCAAACGAATTTGAATTTTTTAAATCGGTTTTAGTCTGTTTAATTCAAATTCGAATTTTCACTTTAGTTGAACTCTGTTTTACAGAATTCGACAGAATATAACAGAATTAAAATTTTGAATCCGGTTGAATTCAGTTGTTTAATCAGGGTAACATAATATTTGTGTTAAAGATCAACACAAACGCAATGTATTAAATTAACCCAAAAATTTGTGTAGACCCTTTGCAACACGATTTGTATTGAATTTAAAACAAAATTTCTAACCGCGCATATACACATACCAGTCGATTAGTAATGATCCACTCTAAATGCAATATTCAATAAATAATTTTACAGCGGATTGAACTACCCAATAAATAGGCGTAGGTCAAAAGCTATTTAATAGCCCATTCTATTTTCTATTTATTTAGTTCAATACTTAGTTACATTTCAATTTATTCACGAAACTATTTAACCGTACCTACAGCTATAACTATTACTAAAGTAGTTGTTGTTACCCCGTTGTTATAGTTCATATTCATTAAATGTTTAGTTCGTTATCCTCTGGCCGCATTACTTTATCCTACAAAACTTTAAAGCATCGCATATATTAGATAATACCCGAGTCCGATTTCCACAAAAGTTTCGAACAAACGATTTTAAAATTATTCAAATCATTAAGTACTTTTGTACGTCATGCAATCCTGATTATACTTGCGCGATATATATAACAACTGATATATCGTGTCAGATAATCGAATTTTTTTTTGCAATTTAACCTTTTTTTAAAACAAATATTTACGTATCATTAAATAACAATTTCGCATGAGTTAATTTTAATTAAAATAAAATTGATGAGTGCGGATGGTTACTACTGTATGATATGATTAAGGAATAGTATTAAGTGAGATTTATAGAGGACATGAGAGACGCAAGTGAACAAAGAGAGGAATAATAGAGAGGGTTTGAGAGTCTGAATGATAGAGAAAGCTTTAAAGTTATGGGAATGCTATAAGGGTCTTTTGGATCCGCCTTGGTCGTGTACTCGTGTCTTCTCGGTCTCTGCTTTCGTATCCGGTCTGTGACGAGATTTCCACCCCTGACTAGTACCTAACTACCGAGCTTCGTGCAACCCCTCCGGGCTTTAGAGTCAAGGGAGCCGAGTAGAGGATGTTCGGGCGAAAAGCCAACAGTTAGACCTTACGCTTTCCGTTTTACTTCTTCTCTTACTTTTCTTATTCTTTTTCATACTTTTCACGGTAAATGTCCAAGATACGTCTCGCTCTTGTATTGAAAATAAAACAAAACTAGTTATTTCTTTTCTGCTTACTCGATACTCAAAATCCTATCACTATTTTACACGTGAGATCTGATAAAATTTTTATTTTTTAAATTCGAGACATCTTCGATAGGTGTTTCAGTAGAAAAAATTTTATGCTCTGTTCGGTTATTGATTTTGTTTTTTTTTCTGACTTATTAATCTATTGATTTTTTTTTATTTTTCATTTAACATTTTACGACACATTCATTTTAGAGATCGTAAATAAAAGTATGGAGATACGAAATTTACGATCTTTTTTGCCGAAAAGTTTAAAATCTTTCGTCATTTCATTGTAAATTATTAAAAACTTTCATAAAATATTGAAGCAAAATCAATAGCTTTGATAAAATTATCATAATATTAAATCGCGAATAAAATGTTGTTAGAGCATCAGTAAGTTGAGCTAAGAGACATAAAATAATTACAGTAATGATATACTGTCAGGTATTTTCATTAAATAACATGTATGTTAACTGGAATAGGTATGTGTGTATATACTATTTATATTTGCATATGAAATATGTACGAGAGTAAACGTGACACGTTTCATGAATAACACACATTAAAGCGATTTGACGTCATACAATGAGTGTCACGAGAAAAAAGAATCAACTTATAATTTTTTGCAAGAGAGCAGTGGGAAAACTCGATTATATTTAAAAGCTCGTGATTAAATATCTCGAGGAAATTAATTGTGTCGGGTGGTAGTTAACTGGTGGACACATACTTTTTTCATACCCAACAACTCTTGAGACTATAATTTTTCATTCTATTAGCACGGGTTATTAGTTTTCTGTAAGCCTTCCTGTTCTGTTAATTTATTATTAAACTGCAAAAAATTTGCCGAGTGAATGTGGAGTGGATGACTTTTTATTTATTTAATTTTATTGGAGTGAATTTCACTCCGAAGAGAAGTTTTGGAAAATGTTAACTGTACAGTCGACTACCCGTCATAAGCCTGCCCTTTATAAGCCTCTTCCCCTCAATCGGGAGGTTTTTGAGTTTCGTACCAGACATCTCGTTATAAGCCTCCGTTAAAATTCTCTAAATTATAAACTAGCAATAGGAACAAAATATATGAATAAATTATGAAAATTTACTATCGATGTTTCGCGGAGAATAATTTAATCATTATTAAGTTAAATATTATTTATTGTTCATAGTTGTAATCATTAATTACAATTAAAGCTTCTGTTACAATTTAAAAGTTTTATTGATCATTATGTTGATCAATAAAATTATTATTATCATTACTGTAATTATTACCGTTGTCATTATTATTTTTTCCATTGCAATTATTATTAGTGTAAAAAGATAAGTATTTATTTTAGCGCTATAAGCACTAGCAAATTTGAGGTAGTGACGTATGTAACAAAATGTAAATATGACGCTTAAAATGATATAAAATAAAACAGGCTTATAACAGGTAGTCGAGAACAAAACTAAACGCACGGTAGGGAAGACTGAAATTACAAGAAAAATTTCCCATACGCCCCCTAGACCAGGCTTATAACGAGTAGTCGACTGCACTAAAATTTTTTATAAATTAAAAACATAATATTTTACGTTTAATTATCAATACCTAAATGAATTATTTATTAAAATAACTAACTTTTTAATTAACAGCTGTTTCTATTAAATATACATTTATTTAAGTACACAGAAAAAAAAAATCTGGGCATCGGTTGACCCTGCGGGCCAGCCCCAAAACTTCCCGCTGTTTTCGAGCTCAAGGAGCTCAAAAACATCGTTGTAAATACATTTTCGAGCTCTTCGAGCTCGAAAATACTTTTGCATGCCATTATTTTCGAAAAAAACAGTTTTTAGCATTTCTTTCTCCCGCGATAACTCTCAAACGAATTATCCGATTTTGATGTTTGAGGTGGCAATCGACGCGTTTTAATAAATTCTAAAGCTGATTAGATTTTTGGATTGTGTGGTGGAGTTGTTTCAAAGATATTCGCAAAAAACTGTTTTTTATCATTTCTTTCTCCAACGATAACTCTCGAACAAATTAACCGATTTAGATGTTTGAGGTGGCAATCGACGCGTTTTATTGAGTTCTAGAGCTGATTAGATTTTGAAGTCGATCGTATAAGTCGTTTTCAAGATATCAATAAAAAACTAAAAAAAAAAAATTTTTTTTTTTCGTAATTGGCCAATATCTTCGAGTCTACTTGGTCAAATGATCTGAAATTTTCAGAAAAGTTGATGGCCAAAAAACTCTTTCGATTGCCGCCTTAACCATCCAAATCGGTTTATTAGTTAAAAAGTTATAAAGAGTTTACATACATACATACACACACACACACACACACACACACACACACACACACACACACACACACACACACACACATACATACAGACACTCGGACATCATTCTAAAAATAGTCAGAATAGCTTCCTAGGACCTCAAAACGTCGACATCTGATGAAAACTCGATTTTTGAAAATCGGGGTGAAAACAATAACTTCCCGAAATTTTTGAAAATCATCGATTTTCTAAGCGGGAAGTTAAAAAATTCTTGGTTGAAGGTAAATATTCTTAATTCAAGAAAATTTTTTTGGAGACCTAAACTTTCTCAGATAAAGTAGTAATTTTATCTGACCAAGATAAATTCACTTAGCTCAAGAAAATCTTGACTTGGTTCCCGAAAACGGTGGTCTTCAAAAATATTTTCTTGACTCAAGATAACTTTTTTTTCTGTGTATTAAAATTCCGGACCGAAGTGAATGTGGATTGAAATAAAATTCGCGTCACTCCGAAATCACTCCGTCTAAAAAAAATCCCTATTCACTCCTGATTTTTTACAGTGCACTATTTGGCACAAATAAAAAATCTAAAATAATGAAAAAATTTAAGTCTGACGGGCGCCCAGGCATTTTGACTGGCGTGAGCTGCCACACCAGTGCAGCGAAATAGCGAGAGACGAGTTGTGGGACAATATTCTATCGTCACCTGCTGTGTAGAGTTTATTCTTTGCACGTTGGTTGGATGTTATTGGAACTGCTGGTGTACTATATTGTATACAGTACAGAGAAGTATAACAGCAACAACAACGACCTACACGTTGCTCATCATGAGAGTGTCCATCAGCTATAAAGGCTTTAACTCAAGCGACAAAACGTGACTGAAAAAATATATTTTCCTATATAAAACATATATATTTCACTTACAAACACACGCTCAGTTACTTACTCACGTGCGGTATTTTTTCACAGAGCAATTATAAGTTTTTAAATGAAAATAAATTTTTTTTTAATGGAAATTAAAATATAAATAGAAGAAAAGCAAATTAAACCGCAGCGAGATTAAACAAAAATTATCCTATTAAAAGCTGCACAAAGACATCAAGACAATATATGGTGCGTGCCATGAGCATGAACGCACAGCTAAACCCGGGGTAGGTAGGGTGGTTTTAGCAATAAGCTTGTTAATAAGAGTAACCATGTGTGCGTGGGTGGTTGGTTATAAAATGGGTATTATTCTCAGCTCTCGTACAACTTCGAGCCCTATTATTGTTATTATACTAATGCCAAGTCACGAGTCATTGTTTGCCGTTAAATGAACTCGATTCAGGAGCAAATTAAACAACCGAAATAAAACCTACATTATATATTACATATGCATATATATATTTATATTTATATATTAATGTCTGTGTATACGGGTATGAAAAATAGTATCAAGGGATTCCGCTTTGGCAATCAATTTACGTTTCGAATTATTCCCATGCTGTGGACCATCTGGCATTCGTTCTCGTTCGTTGCAATCGAGATGTCCGAAGATTATTAGCGTAGATTATATTCGGCAGGTGGCCTATTATTCCGCATTGTTTAGCTGTAGCTGTAGTTAATTTACAATGCATTGAGCACGAGGAATTTTGCCACAGGTCTCACTTACATCTGGGAAGCTGATTGAAAAAAAATATCGCGTTACAGTCATTGAGTTTGAGGATTGAGTTGAGTAGGACCGAGGATTTAAAATTGAGAGTAAGAATGAAATACTAAATGTAAAGAAAGGTAAAGTGCAATTGGAAGCCTAAGAGGTTTTAGTGACATTCATTTTGAAAGAAGCCAATCGTCTGGCAGGCTCTGGCTCTCGACGGCTTGCTCATCGGGATAGAGGTTTTACGAGTGAAAAAAGTTATTTGCTCTGGCACATTGTGTCCTATATAAAGATGCTGAAAACAATTGCTGATTACTTTTTTGTACATATATCGGTACACAGGTTGGTGTAGATTGTATAGCTGTATAGATGTTTCTTTGAGTTAGTTGACTCATATAGAAAGCTAGAGCACCCTAGAAAACCCGAAGGTGTTGGTGCGAGAGGGACTTTTCGTTACTTCCGTCGAATTTTATAACCCGACTCGAGTTGGCTAAAATTAAATTTTTCTGGGGTCATTTGTCCCGGTTATTTATTAGCTTTTGCTTTTTTTCCTTTCGTTCTTTTTTGGTTTAAATTTTTAGCGGTCGTTTGTTTATTTCCATACAGAGAATTAATGCAGTTGGAGCCGAGGACGTTGGGTAACGCGGCGAGTGTAAATGGATATAAGCTGAATTTAAAATAGTAAAAACACGGCTAGGAGTTTATAGCGTGACGATGTGCATAAAAACATGAAGACCACACCCTGGGTGAATGAATTAGTTTTAATCTCAACACACTCTTCTTACAACAACCCTAAAATTAACGTCTGTTGTTCATTAAATATAAGGCTCTACTTCTCTAGCCATTTACATCATGGAAGTGTCTCGTTTGCGTGCTGCTTTTCTGCACGCTATTTTTAAGCTTGTGCCCCGTTTACCCGCACGAATACTGGAATATATCATTTTTTATGTTTTTTATTATTATTATTTCTAAGACGATAGCTTACGGAGCAGCATTACTTGCTGGACATCTTGTACCCGTACTTCCACCAGATAATTGCAACTCGTGTTATGGATAATAACCTATGAAATATGTAGAGTATGGATACGGAAAAATCCTACACGCAATATTACCCTGCATATATATTTATTCCTAGTAATCACTGATAAAAAAATATTTTCCATTATTTATTATTTATATTTTTTCACTGGAACTGGAGTTGAATTACTAGATAAATAACTTTGTTTACATGCTGCATAAAAAGGAAAAGAGTGGAAATTTTAAAAGACACGATAACAGCGACTGCTTAAGAAAATGACATTAAAAAAAATTTTAAATGTCTTTTTTCCCAGTAGACAGGAAAGTTTAAGTCGCTCATAAAAAAGACATTCCCGCGGGAATAGAAGTGATTTTAAAAAAAGAACTAGATGAAAAAAATAAACAAGAGGATTTTGTTTGTTGGGAGTTCACAGGGAGGGCAAAGCGGACAAGTAACCGCGAGTAAGCTTGAGGTAAAACAGCATCAAAGCTTTTTAATGAAATTAGATGGTCTTTTTGGTGGCTTGGTTGGTACATGGACGGTGTAATAGTGGTCCGGACCACGCCTGTAGTGGTCACGCGGAAATGCCGATCAACGTGCTTGATATTTCTCTCTATGGTGGACCCATGTCTTTTTATTTTTCATTATCATCATCATCGTCGTATTTTAATCTTTCTCTCTTAAAGCGTCAGCAAAGCTGGTCAGCAACCGCGAATCCCACCTAAATTTTCACCTTGCTTTTAATGTTTATCATCGCGAGAACCCACGAAATGGATTATTTTTCCTCCGGCATGACAGCGCTTGCAAAAAATTTAATTCAATTTACTAGGTTATTATTTTATTTTTGTTTTAAATAACTCAAGTGTGTTGAGCAAAAAAAAAAAAAATAGCGGCTTTAATCCTCCGTGTACACAAAGTAAATTTTTTTTGATGCGTTGTTTTATTGTAAAAAAAAAAAAAATTATAAATTAAAATTAAAATAAAATTACTAACTCACTTAATGACCTTTATGCTGGTGGAAAAGTGCGCTTTCTGAATATTACCGGAATCCAGAAAAACTAAAGCTTAGCTCTGATTTAATTAAAGTATTTAATTAAATTGTCGTTTAATTAAAAAATATCATAAGCATACTTGGTTTGTACTCATTTAAATATTTTTTTCATTCGTGTAATTTCTGATTCTGTTGAATTTAAATAAATAACAGGCCGTATATATATTTGCTACTAAGTTTCTGATTTGAGTAAAGAGAAAGAGAAAAAAAAATATTTAATGAACCGAGTTAAAAGCTGAGCAATTATGAAAGAGCATAATTAACAATTGTTAAATACAACAAGGATACAATTGGCTTATTGAAATGTCTTGATTGTTTTCAAAGTCTCTGTCACAGAGTATTCAATTTTCATACCCCAATTGACTTGATTAACTCTCTACAGTATTGTTACAATTTACTTTGACTGGAGAAAGTTCAAAAGATGTCTAAGTCCTGACAAAATTATTAAATTATGTACAATTAAAATTCATTTTCACTTAACTCTCTTTTACATAAATTTTAAAATTTATGCTAAATATATGTAATAGATAAATTTATAAATATATATGTGCGTAGGTATATAACGCCTCGAAGCAGATGCATTGTGCAATAACTTGCTGGAATTCAAAATTCTTACAGTTAGGGATTGAATTTACTTTATATATTTATAGTTTGCAAGAGGATTACAAACTTTGTAGTAACGCACGACGTAGGTTGGTCTGAGAGATTTTTTATACGATACAAGTAATATATATTTCTTCTATATATGTACACATACATTTTCTCTGTTTTAATATTTATCTTTTTATTAATTATTTACTTTTCATTAAAACTTTTTAATTAATATATTTTTCTGGCCTAAAAATACTTTTTTATATTTATTTTTGGTAATTATGCATAAGCGTCAATTATTTTTTTTTTTATCTAAAAAAAAGGTCTGGTTAAAATATCAAAAGAAGTTTATTTTTGCTCTACTTTATAGCATACACTGTAAAAAATTAGCGAATGAACGCGGAGTAAATCGCGAAGTGGATGATTTTTTATTTGTTTAATTCCCTCGGAGTAAATTTCGCTCGAAAGGGGAGTTAATTTTAATGTTAAAACCCCGAATCAGAGTGAATTCGGATTTGAATGAAACCCAGATCTCTACGAAATCACTCTGCCTAAAAAAAACGCCCTATTTACTCCGTATGCGAAGTGATTTTTTTTTAAATTCCGAGACTCCGAGTGACGAAGTGAATTAAAATCCGTAATCACTTATAATTCTCTCCCAATTTTTTACAGTGTAATGATAAAAGAAAAATGAATCAAAAATACATATTTTTAATTAATTCAATCGGTTTGTAAGCTTTGAAGACAGTATAACAAAAGTTATAACTTTTGAAATGAAAAAATTTTTTCATGATACCAGCATCGAAACTTGAAGTTTCAGTGTTTCTACAGCCCGTCGAAACAAGCTAATTTCAAGCCGATGCTGCAAACAACTGCTAGCGAATTCGTAATTCACAAATCCCTTCACAGCGGGCAGAAACATGCGTGTTTCTTCCCTTGGGAAGAAACACAATTGTTTCTTCCCTGTGCTAGATATATTTAATGTTCATTTGCAGCCCTATTACTCTCATTTGTTTACTTGTCACTTCAGCTTACTCGTTTCATTTTTTAAGTGACAGTTTTAATTAACCAAATAAAATTACTAAAAAATGAGTGAAAATAATATTTTTGTACGATTTACTATTTAATAAGTGACTGTAAATCACATAGTGCTCATTCTCTAACAATTCTCCGCATCATTGGCTTGAAATTAACTTGTTTCTTACTGGCTGCTGACACTGAATCTTCAAGTTCCGATACAGGTAATCATGAAAAATATAGTGTGTGACTCAGGATAAAACACGATTTCAGACTGCGGGTGATGTCAGCCCTCGCCTGCGGCTCGGGCAGCCAACCTCACCCTAGTCTGAAATCGTCTTGTTTCATCCCTTGTCACACAATATACTATTGATAAATTTACTAATTTAAATATGACAAAAATTATTTATCAAATTTTGGATCAAAATTTCAAAAATACTTTTTTTGCGATCCATGAATCGATTATTTTTCATACTCGCAGATAAATTTTTGGTAAAAATTACACAAAAAGTATGATACTGTAAGGGCATGTGGTAAATATCTAAATTTTTCCCATGCACATTGTAAAATATACTACTCTGTAGCATATAAATGAAGTGCAATTTCCACTACCAACATAGGTACATAACATTTTAGTTACTAGCTGTATATCCTTATAGTACTAAAATTTATGGGTAATTTTCACTCAAAAATTCTCTGCGTGTAAATTTAATGAGTCATCTGAAGTAAAAAAAGTTTTTTTTTAATTTTTCGAGTTATAAAATTTTCCTTTAGCTTTGAAATAGTGACCAAGTATTTTTGATTACAGTAAAAAAGTAAAAGTTTTTTTTTTTATAAATATAACTTTTCACGGGCCTTAGAAGCTCAGCGTCCGAATTCAGTGAAACAAATAGAGTATTTTACATAAAGCTATACAGTATTCTCTTGTTATAATCGTATTATTACTTACGTTTGTAGAATTGAATTTAATTCTCTATTGAAGCACCAAATGTTAGTGGTTTTTCAGCAGTAAAGTAAAAACGCGAGTTGCTGAAAGTTAAAAAAAATAAAAAACCGATTTATTAACAAAGAGAGTGCGGATTAATGCTTTTTTGTGCATTGTTAACGGATTCAAATTGGTAACACCGACGACGTCGTATTAACGTACGGTAACGTACTGAAAGTATCGGACGATACGTGAAAGAAAATAAATCAAGTTACATTGTTAACGTAAGCTCAACAGAAGCGCCGATCGTGATTCAATAAAGTCCCGAACGGTTAATGCAATTTGCTCTGCTACTAAAATTACAGCTGAAACGATCTTAATTTTTTTATTTCCTCTCATTACAAAATAAATTAAAGATAAAATTATAATCCGGTATCCCAATTCATAAATAATTCAATTGTATACGGAACTATTGATAAATTTTATTATTTGTTTTTTCTCGAATATTCCTTCGTACAGAATACTTATTCTCATAAAATATGACTGACGTCTTTTCAACATAAAAGTCTAAAATGTGAAGTAATGCGATTCATAAAATGACAATTTCATAGAATATTTTAAATCAAATATGCTTTTATATTTTTCTCTTTATGTGAAATATTTTATTAATCAATTTTAAATTAAGCTTTGATTATTTTTTCATTTTTGATATTGCTGCTCTCAAAGCACATTCTTTTAAAATATTTACTATAAAAATATTATCAAAGGTTATCGCACTATTGTTATATTTTAGAGGAATAGCTAAACAAAATAAAAATGTTATTTTTTAAAGTCAGTCGACTATGCGTCATAAGCCTCTTCCCCTCAATCGGGAGCTACTGAGTCCAAACAGCTTCTCCCTTAACCACTTTTGAGTTTCGTACCAGACATCCCGTTATAAGCCGCCGTTAAAATTCTCTAAATAATAAACTAACAATAGGAACAAAATATCTAAATAAATTATGAAAATTTACTATCGACGTTTCGCGGAGAATAATTTAATCATTATTAAGTAAAATATTATTTATTGTTCATAGTTGTAGTCATTAATTACAATTAAAGCTTCTGTTACAATTTAAAAGTTTTATTGATCATTATGTTGATCAATAACAATTATTATTATCATTACTGTAATTAATACCATTGTCATTATAATTTTTTGCATTACAATTATTATTAGTGTAAAAAGATAAGTATTTATTTCAGCGCTATAAGCACTAGAAAAATTGGGATAGTGACGTATGTAACAAAACGTAAATATGACGTTTAAAATGATATAAAATAAAACAGGCTTATAACGGGTAGTCGAGAACAAAACTAAACGCACGGTAGGGAGGACTGAAATTACAAAAAAAATTTCCTCTACGTCCCTTAGACCAGGCTTATAACGGGTAGTCGACTGTTTTTTTTTTTAAATGAGATTTTTTTTTGCAATTAAAGCCATAAAAAAACCCTAAGCTCGTAGTAAATGTAGGATTGAATTAAAAAAAATAGACAGGAAAAATTAACGCTCGTGAACGCAACTTTTTCCAGTTCATCAAAAATTTCACATTTTCCGTATTGAAATATTTAATGAAATTAGTATACATCAGTACCTCTTAAAAACACATTATCCTGAACAAAAATGAATTTTTTCCCCGTTAAAATTACACGAGCTCTGTTTCAACCCTCATTTTTATTTAAAATTTCTTCACTTCTCCTTTCTCCAGTCTGCCCAAGGCTCATGTTTTCTCCATTTTCATTCTGCTCCCATTATTTGTCTGCCTTTATGTAAAGACACTAGTGACACTGTGTGTTCAAGGGGAGACTAGAGGTGGAGAGCGAATCTCACCCCGCAAAAGACCGTGTCGAGCGTCTCGTCTCGTCTAAACTCGAGACTAACAACGAACAAATTAGCGACATCTTTCCCTTCCTTACAGTTGATTACTTCTCTGTCACAGTGACTACGCAGATACGCTTTAATGTAAAAAGATACCCAAAGTTTTTCATTACCAACTCAGCGGTAGCTAGACGGATAGCTACATTAACCATTTAATCACAGGCCAGTTTTCTACGTCATTCCATATGCAAGTGTTGAGCCACCACTGACTAATTAATTAGTCAGAAACCTGATAACTTTTTCTTACTTATTTCTCATTCCTCTTTTACTATCATATACCATCTTCTTTTTATTTTTTTTAATTTTACCTTTGGATTTATCTCGTCTCAGGCTCCGATTATCTCGTTCGTCTGAATGCTCCAGCAAGTCGTCAAAACTTTCGTGCGAATAAACTTTATCATCTTGCGCAAATCACTTCCTTATACTTTTTTTTTTTTTTTATCATTTCTTTTAATGATCTCACAACTATAAATATGAAATATAGTTGTGTATAAATATATTCATAAAGATAGAGATGACGTGGAATGAAAAAGTTTACTTTAAAAGGTCTATCTTTGACCGAGAAACTGGGACAAACATAAATACTGTAGTCGTAACGTATAGACACTATCAGACTAGATGTATTTAGCGACAAATGAAAAGAGACGTAGTAAGTTTACTAGTACACTATTTCACAAAGTTAAGTCATACACCTAGAAACTACCGTTCAATTCTATCTAGTGTATCTCCAGAGAGTATTCCTTGGATTTAATGCTAAGGCATTGGAGCTGCACCAACACAAAGTTGACTCGTTTACGGATTTAGTTTAAAGACGTTTGTGTGTACTCCGGAACTATGTATTCAAATTATTCCAATCTGTTGTGTATATATTGATATTGATTGTCGGTGTGTTCTAATCCTGTGTATTTAAGCTGTAAACTGAAAATGCTCGCTGGTTTTCCGCACGTCATTAACTTGCTTTTATTTAATTTAAATATATAATACAGGGGAGGGAGGGGCAAAACGGGGTACTTAAGGTAATACCAAGCTTTGAAGGACTCAAATACACTAAATATTCATTTTTTAATGATATTCAAAGTAAATATAAAAAATTTTCAGTTACCGTTGAAAAAAAATTTTCATTTTTGCGGGCAAAATGGGGTATCCCCTAAAAAAGGCAAAAAAAATAAATTTCTGCATATTAAATATTACATTTTACACGATTATTGGATGCAAAAGAAAAAAAAAAGAATTTACTGGTTTTTATCATAAATCAAAAGCCATCAACATTTTTTTACTGAAACTCGATTTTCGAAAAAGTTTAACAAGAAATTTTCAATTATGTTTATAAAAGCGATTTCCGATTGTTTAAAAACCATTTAAAATATTAGATTTTTTTTTTTTTATAAAATTTTTGGGGTTCCCCGTTTTGCCTACCCCCTCCCCCCAACCTTTCCCATAAGTAAAATTATTCTGTATAAAGTTTATGTCTCTGTTAATCCAGCTCTGTATTTTAAATGAAAAACTACGGGTCCAAAGGATTAGTGTTGATGAGAGAGAAATATTACTTGAACCAGACTTATGAATAATTAAAATTTTTTTTACGACAGATTAGTTGTATTTCCATAATGTAGGATTAACTCATTTTTAATTTCGTGAAACAAAATGTACATTTAAATCCATTTTTTACATCTATTCATAATCTTTTAAAATATAGGGATCAGGAAAATGGCGAACCCGAAAATTTTAATAAAATCAGTATTAAAAAAAAAAAAGTTTTCCTGATGATATTTTTTTAGAATTTGAACCTAAATCTCAATATTTATTAAATTTAAGAAAAAAATAATACAAAATAAACAAATTTTTCATACTTTTTTTCCATATGGATGGAAAGTATGAGACTTAACGTATTCAAGATAAGAAAAAATTGAGTTTTTTCTCAGCGTCTCGACTCTACTCGGCACTCCCCTTGCGATTTTTGATCGGAAGAGAAAAATTGTAACGATTGATCAATTTAGGGTTTGGCTGCTGAATGCAAAGTAATTTTTTGCTCAGCATTTTACCCTAGGTTTTTGCAACTTCCTTGAAGAGGAAAGTTTAATAAATCAGTTGCAAGTTAAGTAGATGTATACAATGTTTTTTGTCGCGTCGCGTTGCAGTCGAGTAGTATCCGAATCAGTTTTCTAAAGGGCTGACCAGTAGGTAATGAAAAAAAAGTTTTAATGGGCACGGCGTGGGCAGCCAGCGGAAACGTTTACGAAGCTCTCTTTAATTACATCAAGCTAAGTAAGTCGTGGTATATATTATATATAACAACATTGAGCGCCGCTGTACTGTTGGTAACTGGCAGTACTTGTCGCCGAGAAAAGCAAAACTTTGGCACTTTCTAAGAATAAGAAGTAATTCTCGGATACGTCGGTGTATAATTTACAGACAAATCTCAAAATCCGTGAGTCATGAGCTCCTTTGAGAATTTTCATGCATATACTTACGCATTTATATCTGTTATATTAACTCACAGACGTATATAAGTATAAGCATGAGTATGTAGTAGTAGAGTTTGTTGGTAAAAGAACATAGAAAAGGTGGTAGAGATAAGAGTAATGGAGGTGACAAGGAGAGAAAATACTTTCCATGGAAATAGTCTTTTCGACCGTTCACTCCCAGCACTATTGCTCTGAGAGCAACTCCTCTCTCTAGCAGCAGCCTCTTGACTTAATCTGCGATTCACATTCGACGATCCAATATATGCTGCAGTAAAAAAAATAAAAGAGAACGGAAAAATGTTGTATCCGGGTGCAATTTTATGGATGTTCCATTCACACTCATGAGATTACTCGAGGAAGAAATAAATAAATTTTTAAAATTTATACTTATATTTATGTATCTATAGTGTGTTGTTAAGTGTTGCTATTGTGTCATGTGATATGTATGTGACTGCATATATTCAAAGCGAGATTATTATCTGCCGGATGGTCCGTTGGAGAAGATTGTAATCCCCGGAATTCGCTCGTTAGCTTTACGACTCTTACGATACTGAAAATGGTAATGGTTTAACACTGTGTCTTCTACTCGGTCTCATTTAATATATAAGACTACAGTTTAGGCTTTCTACATCATTCTAGTAACATCTTTCACACGTCGTTATAATCCTCGCGTATTATTTTACCGTTCAATTATATTCCTGATTCGATTTATTTATATAACATAATTATAGGATACCCAAATTTAATGTACAGCCGACTACCCGTTATAAGCCTGGTCTAGGGGACGTAGGGGAAATTTTTCTTGTAACTACAGTCTTCCACTACCGAGCGTTTAGTTTTGTTCTCGACTACCCGTTATAAGCCTGTTTTATTTTATATTATTTTAAACGTCATATTTACGCTTTGTTACATACGTCACTACCCCAATTTTTCTAGTGCTTATAGCGTTAAAATAAATACTTATCTTTTTACACTAATAATAATTGTAATGGAAAAAATTATAATGACAACGATATTAATTACAGTAATGATAATAATAATTGTTATTAATCAACATAATGATCAATAAAACTTTTAAATTGTAACAGAAGCTTTAATTGTAATTAATGATTACAACTATGAACAATAAATAATATTTAACTTAATAATGATTAAATTATTCTCCGCGAAACATCGATAGTAAATTTTCATAATTTATTTAGATATTTTGGTGCTATTGTTAGTTTATAATTTAGAGAATTTTAACGAAGGCTTATAACGGGATGTCTGGTACGAAACTCAAAAAAGTGGTTAAGAGGGAAGCTGTTTGGACTCAGTAACTCCCAATTGAGAGGAAGAGGCTTATGACGGGTAGTCGACTGTAATCGAGATCAAACAAGGGAATTCTTTCCACAGTGTCCATTTTACCAGCTGTTTAGTAATGCAAGAAAAATATTACAAAATTTTTAATTTATGTCCAAATTTTACGAGCTTGGATTTTAATTAAAATTATTTTTTTTCAGTTTCCGTAAATTTTTTTACCGACAAATAACGCATTCATATTTTTTTTTTTAATTTTGGTACAGTTTAAAATCGTCAGAGGACCATTTTTTTTCTCTCTGTTGTTCTCCAACTAATTATTATTTTTAAAATTTATTTTCTTTTCGTTGAATATATATTTAATATGAAAGAGAAAAGAGATCCAGACTCAACATGTTCTGACTCACTGAATGCGTGACTACATTTGACACGGTTAAAAAATTAAATAGAAAAAAGCAGTGCAAGCGATTTTCCACACGGTTTGAGATTCATAACGCGCTTCGTATACATTGGACATTGCGTCGTGTTCATTCGACCATCCATCCAGAGTTCGTATAAATCCGCTTCTTTTTTATATTTCCTCTATGCAGTCCACTCACTATTGCCTACCAGTATACTTACTTTTTTTACGTATTTATACACTATTTTAGTTTTATGTTTTTCTGGTTCGATTTTGAGTAAATGAAAAGGGGTCGTCAAGAGAAATCGATTCACATTCGAGTTCAAAATTAGCACATCTATCTGCAAATATTTATCTGCAATAGAGCTTTTTGTCATCTGCAGATACTTTTTCGACAGAGGCCCAGGATGAATGCAGCTATTCTCCAATAGTTTTCACTGGGAGACGAATTACGAAGACGCAAATGAGCTAGAAACCTAGTCATTGAAGATCGTTGGGGCTTAAACGATTCGTATAAATGTGCAACCGTGTTTGTCAATGTACCCACATGTTTCGGGTATCGAGCCTCTAAAAAAGAATTTTTTCAATGCGCATCTATTCAAACTTTTTTTTATCCCATTCTAGAGACTGCGTTCAATTGACTTTTGACAAATATGTTAATTTTACGTATTAACTCATTAATTTTTTTCAAATCCTTCTGTATTTTAATTTAAATTTTCAGTAGAAAAATGTAAATTTTGACATTCAAAATCAAAACAAACTCTTCAGATAAATTATAACTCTGACGCTTCGCATATTTTTTAGTTTTTACTGTCGTATTAATTTATTTCGGCTATCAATATGTCACTTGTATACATATATAAGAATATGTTCATTGTCGTTAAATTAACGGCCAAGTGTTACATGATCTAGGCGCCACCTCTCGACAGCGTCATTAATTGACGCTTCGTTCAATCTCACAAATGCCGTTACTACTTTAGCACACTGCTAGTACTTGATAAAATGCACCCAATTTTTTTTATTTTTTAGCAAAAAATAAATCTAGTATAAAACGATAAAAAAGTTTAGGTCTGATAAATAAAGACAATAGTTACGACTGTGAAAACCAGTATCTTTTTTCATTAAATTGGGTTTTTTTACTTGTGTATATTTACATTTAATTAACGGATATTTTTTGTAACACAATTTGCATGCATATTTACTTGCAATAAATTTACTCTTATGAAAGTAAATAGTCAATACAAATAATGCGGGTCTCAATAACTATTTTCCAATGAATGAAAAAAAACTAAAATTGGAAAAAAGTACCAGTATTTTTTTTTCTTTTTCTTGTTTTTTTTTTTTATTCAATAATTCTAGTCAACAATTTTCCTAAATTTATATACATATATTAGCAATTATCGGATTTCTGATAAATTTGAAATATTCAATCCTATTCATTAATGAAAATTAAATTGATCGATTGCATTTTTAAAATTTAAAATTAAAAATTATTTTTTTTTTTTGATTCAAGTCGAGTGTAATTTGAAAAATATATAAAATTTCAAAAAAAAAAAAAAAAAAACTAAATATTTTTCTGCAATAGATCTTTGGAAAAAATTTTTTTAATTTTTACCGGAAGGCTAACTAACATATGGTACTTTAATTAAAAAATCCATATATATATAATGATAAAAAACGTATGTAGGTTCTATAAAGGCTCTTTCATAAACATAATTTGTTTGAAGAAGCATAGAAAAATGTTTATTCTCTCATTTTTCCTTTTCTTTAAAATAATAATAATGAGAGCAATAATAAATTATTATTATTATTATTTAACATTTCAAATGCTGTCTGAATTCGTCGGCGCTCGCATGACGTCTTTTAGTTCTGCACGGTGTTAAGTTTCATGTTGTATTCCAAGTAGCTTTGTTTGGACTAGTCCACACCGCTGTTCCCACCATATTTTTCTTTGTCTTTTGTCTTTAATTTTTACGCTTCCTTTTTCATTGTCGTGGAATACAAATAAGAACAGATGTATACTCTACCGTATTTATGTTTAAAAAATATCAGAACTAAATGTTTAATTTCACAATCAAAAAAAATAAAACAAAAATCAGGAAAACAGTTGACCCAGCGGTGACCACAAAACGACCCACAGTTTTCGAGCCTTACACATGAGTATATTTTAAAGATTTCGGTAATACACGTTTAGAAATTTTGTGTATGCGTATTAAAAAATTATTTGGTTAAATTTTTTGTTGATTTTCAACACAGAAATCTGTTAATTGAACACAAATCGTTTGTGTTATTTTATTTTAACTGATTTTTTATGATAAATGATTAGAAAATCTGTAATGTAAGACATTTCTTGTGTAATTTGAAAATTAACACAAAATTTGTGTTGTTTAGCTAAACACTTCCGCGTGTTTCTTCATTACTATGACCAATCGAAGCATTGTAGCAGCATTGTCTGCAAGGAAACTTGGATTTTGATTGATTTACAATTAAATATAATCATAGATAACTTTAATATTTTTATGATCAGGTTCAATGATTTTTTTATTCTCATTTTACGGGAGGATAATCCATAGCTTTGTTTTTTAGAAAAATCACTGAAAATCGAACTGATTGTTTGCTAATTGACAAAAGTTGTACTGAGGTTAGATCAGTATACTTGAGTTGGTTAGGTTATGTGCTTATATTTATTAGTTAATTTTAACACGAAAAGTCTGTTAAATTTTCATAAATTTTCTGTCAAAATAACAGATTTTGTGTTCAATTATTTAACATAAAATTTGTGTTAAAGATCAACACAAACGCTATGTGTTGAATTAACACAGAAATTTCTGCAGACCGTTTGCAACCTAATTTTTGTTGAATTTAACACTAAATTTCTAACTGTGTAGCTAAAAATTTGAGAGCACTTAAATATTAAAGATATATTTATGATACACCCCAGACACATTAAAGCCGGAGTACTTGGGATGAGCAAATGTGAATGGAAATGGTGGACGTTTAAAATTTAAGCACGAATACAACCACTAGGGTTGTATTTAATAGCACTGCGTGAAGGAAAAGAGGTTGAAACAATGTGAGAGAACAGTTATGGTAAACTGTTTCATTTAAATAATCGTACGATATCACCGACGTATATGTTGAACTATAGTGTATAAAATAAAAAAAAATTTTGCTCTTATTTTAAATGGTTTTAGTATAAAACTAAGATTATTTAAATCACCAATAATTTATTTTTATCAATTGACCCTAAAAGACCACCAATTTGCTCACGATAAAAAATTCATTAATCCGTTAAATGATTAAGTTCATGGAACGTAGCTCAGAAAAAGAAAAAGCCATTCAGTGGCAAAAGGGAATAAAAGTCTCTATGAAAGCTGACAATTTCCTCCGTAATTAAATAGTTAATACCGTGGAAATAATTTCAGCAGTTTAAAAACCAGCGAATAATAATAAAAAAAAAAAAAAATTAGTAATCAACCCGTCGTCTGTCATGATTGTTTCATCTTTTATCGGGTCATCCGCACGTTTATTCTCATCGATGAGCGAAAGACTCGATAAGATTGCGAGTTATGAGATTGGAAAAAGTCGTTCCGGGAATTGTCCTAAGAGTCGAGATCGGTGTGAGCTATTTCAATCACCGCGACTTTTTT
The DNA here is from genome assembly GCA_030273425.1 of Microplitis manilae. Taxonomy (NCBI): domain Eukaryota; kingdom Metazoa; phylum Arthropoda; class Insecta; order Hymenoptera; family Braconidae; genus Microplitis; species Microplitis manilae. The sequence goes on along the minus strand of CP092730.1, from coordinate 16,219,905 downwards.
TTCCCATACCATTCCATGAAATCGATTATTTTCAGACAATTCCGTGTTTAATAACGATAAATTTTTTCTTTTCTTTTTCTTTAATCTTTCGAAAGGGTATCTATAGAAGAGAAGATAAAGCAGGATAAATATGTAGATAACTTTTGTTATGATTGATTCGAAGAGTTCATGGGTTCGCTGGTCTCAAGATGGATGAGACTGGTCTTCTAATAGATTAAAGCTCGTCACTTATCGGCGGTTTATCGTTTCAAGTTACTCTCGGTGACGTTGGCGAACGTACGTAAGGGAATATATCTATCTATCTATCTAGTGGTTTAGAATGTCTGATAAGGGCGCAGGGATAAGGGAAGGGGGGGGTTGGCATATATAATGAATGAGTCGTTAGTTATTGGGAAAAGGATTTAAAGTCCCAAGCGATCTTCCGGTTGGCCGATGAAACGCACGGGATCCATTACTCATGCTGCGTCGAGACGGGTAACGCTGCGGGTAATTAACCCCAGTACACCTACGTGCAATCACCAGGGACCCACGGCTCGTATATGTTGCGAGCACCGAGTCCGAGACACACCGAGCACTCGAGAGTATTTTCCGTACGTGCAATTGCTAATTTCAAAAGTACACCTGGTCACGGGGATAAATGTCGTCGTTCCCACGCGAGATAATCGTCCGCAATATGCATACGCATACAGCCTCCACATCAAAATAATAGCTACGATATTTTTAACATTCCCTTTATTGCATTCGCTTTATTAAAAAAAAAAAAGAAATTATTTTTTTTTTTCAATTTAATTAAAGACAACTGGGTAAATTTTTTTACTGCGTATTAATAAACCTCTGAAATTTATTTATTTATTTTTGGGAATTTATCAACTTTATGGGCAAATAAATATCAGGAATTAAATTAATTGATAAATAATTAAATTGTTTATTTAATTAGTGGCAATAAAAATTTAACGTCTGTTGGAATTTATTTTTAAAAAAAAGTGGATAGAAGTGATACGAGGAAAAATGACGGTTGAGTGAATATTTTAACGCTTATATATATGTATGTATTTGCCATGAGGTGTGTCATAATTCAAACAATGCCGCGATCGTGAGTCAATTTGTCCTCACACTCGCAGCTATTTCAAATAACCAGAATCTGAATATTGAGAGTTACTAATTCCCTATTATATACGACAAATATAATTACTCATCTAGTCTCACTAACTAGCTTCGTTATTCATGCACTAGTACTGATATTAAAATAAAAAAATAAAAAAATTGACGAATCGAGTATGAAAAGGAATTAAGAGGACTTTATTTAAATTGAAAAGAAATAAAAATAGATTTATTTTTTTTAATCATGACTTAATTTTTTATATTAATTATTTTTTCGCATTTTCAAAAATATATTCGTAATGAAAAGTTATATTAACGTATAAAAATATACGTATTACAATTTCCAGTTATTTCTCGGCTTGTGCGTTTTCATCATTGTCATCTCCGCAACGTTTCATTCTCATCCTTTTTGTATATATATATACATATATTAGTAGACGTGTATTATCTTATGACGTGGTACTTCACCCTTTGTGTCAAGAATTTCATATTCGCTGAAACACTCGTGGGTACTCTACGAAAATACCAGTTGGCATCATCTTGACATGTCTATTTTATATTTAACCCTAACTGTCTGTATACACTCGTTTCTTTCAAGATCATCTGAAATCTTTTTTACACTTGAGTATTTCGAGGTATTATATTACACTATATATAGTAATACATCTTATATTTACTGTAAAAAATCGCGAGTGATGACGGGTTTTATTTAAATCCTAATTCACTCCGTCAGAGTTTTCACAAAAATCACTCCTCTCTAAATTTGAAACAGTAAAAACTACTGAAAGACAGTGTATATGCACTATTTTACAGCTATAAGTATACCACTTGGTATACTTATATAACTGTGAAATAGTGAATAGTCACTGTTTCAGATTTAGAGAGTCTGCATACGGAGTAAATAGGGAGTTTGTCTTTTCAGCGAAGTGATTTCGGAGTGGTCTGAATTTTCGTTTAATCTGCATTCACTCCGATTCGGAGTTTCAACATTAAGATAAATTTCTCTTTGTAGCAAATTTCACTTCGAGGCGATTAAATAAGTAAACAGTTATCACGCCGCAAATTTTTTACACTGTATGAATATTGACGTCATTTTTCCATGTGACTTGAATTTGAAAGTAGCTGCGTTTTAAAATAAAAAATTCATAATTAAATTTTTTTTTGAAAATTCAATTGAATTTTGATTAATTGAAATTTATTTGATGCCGTAAGATAACCGGCAGACAATTCATTGAACGTCAAAATGGAAAAATTGTCACTTTTGGATAAATCAAAGACTTTGTTCGAACCCAGACCGTGACATTTTTTTTTCTTTAATTAAATTCGTTAAATTTTCTAATTATAAATTTTGTTTAAAAAAAAAAATTAATTCATTGCAAAAATATTTTTCTACTATGCAAAATAAATTTAGTAATGTAGGCGAGAGTGCGTAAAAAAAATTATAATCAATACCTTAATTAATATGATTGCGTATTTTAATTAATTGAATAATTTTTCTCAATAGTTAATAAAAAAAACGGTAATTTCATTACAATTATCTCCTCTATGAAAACTGTCATCATCAATAAATGACCTTAAGCAGGAAAAAAACGGCAATTAATTAATTAGAAAATAAAATTTAAAAAAAAAATGAAGGTTAATATGTCTGTGTAATAATTCAAAGCAATAGAAATGACCGCGGTATCCGCATGATAGGCTTTTTATATTTATTTTTTAAATCTAGCGACTTGATAAACGACGAGAAAGCTAAGAGGCTATCTTCAATTATCCACTCTCTGTAAACACAGGTAGCAATTGTCGGTCTACTGTAATTATTATTTACACGTGTAATTAGAGAGTCATTGGGAATCCAGGAGATAAAAAATCCTCGACTCGACTCGACGAGACCTACATCGATACTCACTTTTCCCGAGTATTTTCGCGGCAGACATACAATAAATAATATAAGAGGTTAATTAATAAGAAAAAGTTTAGCTAAAAGAGCAAAAGTATATGTACAGATATATAGATGTATAGATATACATGTATATATAAATAACAGAATGAGTTTATGCCGTGCAACCTGTACGCCCGACAGGATAATCGCGATGATCTGGGCGCTTACAAAGCCGCATTCTATGGTCGTTCACGCGGAGCCCGTACGCTGCTGCACAATTAACAGCTTAAACGTGAGAAGGTGTGTCGTCGTAGCTGTGATGTGGGTGTTCTGTTACGATACTTGTTACGTATACCTATATTATTACATTAGTCTTTTCATCTTTTCATTGAATTAAATTTCATCTTTTAATTTAAAATTTTTATTTATCACCAAAAAATATTGATCTTAACTTATTGACATCGATTATTACAACAATTACAGTTAGAAATTTAGTGTTAAATTCAACAAAAATTAGGTTGCAAACGGTCTGCAGAAATTTTTGTGCTAATTCAACACATTGCGTTTGTGTTGATCTTTACCACAAATTTTATCTTAAATAATTGAACACAAAATCTGTTATTTTGACAGAAAATTTGTGAAAATTCAACAAAAAAATGCAAAAAGTTTTTTATAGAAAATTTTGTAAACGAAAAAATCAAATCATTGAATGTTCGAAATATATACGAAATCGTGTCACGTTTCGATGTTCGAGCTTCGAACATTTTTTTTTTACACAGGAAAATTTCTATCAGTGTACTTATTATATATATTTAAAAAAATAAATTAAATTGTATAAGTAATTATGTAGGTACACAAAAGTTGTTTACTTAAATTTACATTTCAATTTATCTTGAATTTTTTCCTTCAACAAAACAAATCAGTGATGAGTGAAAAAAAAAAAAAATTCTTATTGAAAAGTATCGAATCTGAAATTGGCCGGGATTTAAAGTTGTAAATGATGTATTTGTCTCGGCCCGTATGGCCTCAGAGGGTGGAGGTGAGCCGTAATGTGGTAGGAAGTGATGCTTCAGATGGTTGAACGAGCGAGGAAGCGAACAACCGAGTGGATGACTGAGCGAGTAAGGTTTCGTCGAATTGCTTATCCAACTTTTCTTATTCTCGTCTTTGGGTACTGTCTAAATTATTGGCTTGCCAGACTTGGTCTATGCATTATTCAATATGTTGCGCACCAGAGAAAAAGAGCAATGGCTCGAGAATCCGATCCAGTGTAACTTGACTGCTGGTTTGGAAGAACTTTGGCTAGATCACTAGATTTACGTACACCAGCCTCGGAAAGAAGCTAAGACAGTCCGTCTTAAAATGGGGGCTAGGTCGAGACACTCGTTTCAGGCTCAGTAGTCATATAAATTATATCATTATTTATCTCATATATTTCTTATCTATAAATATCCACCGAAAAAAACTTTCAAGGCTTTATTTCAAATTTATTTTATTTAAATTAACATCAAATTATTCACTCCATTATTCATTAATCGTTTTTTTTACCCAATGAATTTAATTACTTAATTAATTACGTGATAATTATTTAATCAATTTAATTTTCGAATACTGTAATATTTTAAAATTTGAATAAAAATCAATTAAAGTTGTTTAGATAGAGAGGAAAACTCGATTTTCGAAAATTGAACTGAAAACAATAATTTGCCAATTTTTTGAAAATTTGAATTTTCGCGGCGGGAAATTTAAGAATTTAATCAACTAAAAATGTAGTTATTTTTTCTTGTATATGAACAGACTCATAGCCGATGCCGAAACTGAAAATAAAAGAAAACAGTTCGATGTTAATTTGAAAATAAATTGCATCGATGTTTTTTTTTGTATTAGAAATGTTCTCTTTGAAATAGTGTAGTTATAAAAGCAATTTATTTCGAATATGAATAGTGGTAACTATTTTAAGGAAGTAGTCTGCGATGCTGCATGTTACAGCAAGATTGAAAGGCTTTTGAATAAGAGCAAAGTGTACCGAGCAATGAGCACATTGGTCTTGGTCTTGTATTACATTCATCGGTCGACACATCCGCTGGTAAGGATCGGAATGGTAGCAGTCTCGAATAAAATACCAGTGAGTTTACTAGAGACAAGAGACATGAGACAAGAATATGGTTGATGTCGAGGAACGAGGGCACTGGCCATTGATTTACTGAAGAACAACTCGTCTAGATGCTTCTCGATCCCTCGATCTACAACTCACACAGTTTATAAAACGGGCACACAATGTAACATGTAGCATGGCTTGTTCAAAGCTTCAGGGTGATAGAAATTCAACTAGACATTATTTCTGGCCCTTTACACACTCCCGCAACTACTGATGTTGTTGTTTTGTTTAGTTGTTCTTGTTTATCATACAAACGCTAGACGATCGACTTGTGTCGTTTTCGTTGTCGCCGTCGAGGACTAAATGCCCGCGTACTCCACTTTGTTTTTCTTTGGCTCTCTCTTTCTCTTCCTCTTTCTCTCAGATTAAGCACAAATAACTCAGCTGATAATTTATATATTTCTTTTTTACCCTAGACTCAATACAAACTAGTGTTTTGTTGTCTCAACTCTAAAACTCTATTTATCTTGATGAATTGTCACTCCTACTGCAAGCTATACATGATATTTTATTCACCAGACGATAATTATTTATGTTACTGACAACCAATAGTTTGCGGTCCATTAATATTAAGTATTGCAAAAATCAATTTTTTTTTATTGTTTATAATGGAATGTAAAAATGCTCGGGGTCTTTTTCTTAAATAAAATTTAAAGATACTCTTGAATATTCAATGAATAAATCTGAATTTTTGCCTTGATATCATATTAATTTTTCAAAAAAAAAAAAAAAAATTAGCTACTGAAATTCGCCGACGTCTATTAATTTTTGAAATTTATTCAAAACGATAGATTGTGAAAAAAAAAATATTTAAAAAACTGCACTTGTAGTTTTTTTAATTTTCTACATGTGCATATTTTTAGTTTTTTTTTTGTAATCGATTTATTTTGAAAAAAACCGAAAATTTTTAATTGTTAGTTAATTTCATGATCATAAAAATTTAGTTTGCACGAAATATATTTATTTTTTTTTATAATTTAAGAAAAGGACGGGTAAAATGGGACACCTTAAAGTCTTGATTATTTTTAAACATTTTAGGAATTTTTTTTGGTTCCAATTTATAGTAGAGGAAAGGGGGCAATATAGGCTTCTAAATTTTGGAGACCCATTTTGCCCCAAAATCATTCAAGGCACTCAAAACTTGAAGGTCCCCTCCTTCCCCTATTAAATGGGCTGACATTTATATTACATATAAGCCCTTATTTTTTAAGGGGCCCATTTTGCCCCCCCCCTCTTCCCCTAAATAAAAAAAAGTTTTGTTTACTCAATTAATCTTTACTACCATTAATTTTACTGACACGAAATTGTGAGAATCGACTCGCATTTGATGGTTTTTTTATTATTTTTTGTAACAAAATTATAGGACAAGAGTTTTCAAGTTATGAAAAAGTTTTATGATAGATAGTTTGTATTTATCCATCATCAATTACAGATAAATAATAGAAATTTAATTGACATAAAGAAACGCCTGGACAGATCTATTAATAACAGAACCGCGAACCTCGTCGTTGTCCATGTCCAGTCTAAATAAAAAATAATAACGTACGTAACTAAAAAGTAGTTTTCCGTTAGATTTATTATAACCACCGCGGTATCAAGTATCTGTTGTACAGTAGCCGAGTAAATAGATGAAAAAAATTTTTTTTTCACTTGAAGATAAAACCGCAGAGATATTTAACTTCCTTCGCGTACGGTGGAGCCTGGGTGTGTATGTATGTTTCTTTAGTTGAAATTTCCTTCTCACGCTATGCTACTCGTCATAACTATCATATATGTACATATATAAGAATACGGTTCATCTACATTTAGAATTCATTTTTTTTAACTAAGTTGAATATATTAATGAAACTTTTAATTACATTTGTAATCTAGTTCTTTAAAATTAATTATCTGTTGTTAGTTCTTTAAATACTCGTTATTTATTACATGATTATATTTGAAGAACGAGTTAACGAACCAGCTGCCAAACTTTATTTGAATACCGGTGTTTACAGATAATTTTATTCGTTACTCATTTGTAGTTCGCTTTTACATTTTAATTAACGGTAAAAGTAACGAATAAATTAATTTTACTTTTATTAAAAATTAAAATATCAATTTATGGAATAAACTTACAATATTACACTTATACCGCGTCACTAATTCCAGAAGGATATATTTTTATACGTCCTTTAGAAAACTCTTTAAGGCCAAAAAGGCGTATAATTTTTTCCCATTGCTTATTGTTTTGTAGACTTATTTCATGGCTAAAAATTAGAAAAAAAAAATTTGGGAAGTCAAAATGGCATAACTTCAATTATATATACGCCCTTTTGGCTTTCAAAATTTTTTTTTACCAATTTTCAGCTTTAGAATAAATCTAAAATATGATTAGCAATTTACAAAAATTATGCGTCCGTTTGGTTTTAAACAGTGACTGAAGCCAAAAGGGTGTATAAAAATATGTCCTATGAATTCGTGTCAACTGCTCTAAGATAAGCCAACCTTAACTATACCACTGAGCTAACCAACCATCTTCTTTTTGGAATTAGTGACACGGTATAGTTTTTATGATAAATTACGAAACAACTTTGTCAAATAGTATGAAAGTACCCGTGTGAAAAAAAAGTGTTGAAAAAGAGTTGACTATTCTAAACTTCAAAACGTGACACAACGAACTTTTTTGAAAGTTTTTCAAACTTTTGAAAATTCAAGGGAAAAATCAATAAATATCTTTATGTTATTAAGATATGCTAAAACGAAAAACGTTCAGAAATATTTCTGAACTATTAATAGTTCACAATTAGTTTTTTCTGAAGTATTTTGCACTGAAAAATGTTGATTTGTAGTATTCAGTCAATTGTTATTTTCGGTGTATTGTCAGAGGTTGGAAAATCGTTTAAAAAAAGTTCGTCATTGTGTCACGTTTTAATGTTTAGAATAGTCAACACTTTTTGAACCTTTTTTCAACAATTTTTTTGTACATTGGTATAGTCATCAATATTTAAATATAATAACAAGCAGCAACTATCATATGTTCACTGAAAAAAATTCTTTGAACCGGATGTAGTGTAAATGACTCAGTGTAAAAATCACACCAAATGTGCTAAATTTAGGCGGGGTGAGTTAAAAATTTTTACACCGCTAAGCGTGTATAATCTTCTTCTTACATTGAGGTGTCAGATTGTAGGGTTACAATTCCATAATTATGAGATATGTTACTATGAATATGAGGGTCATTCACACAATTGATAGGAAGAATATTACTGGCATGATTTTCATATATTATGAGAACTGTCCTTACAACGAATAAAAATTATCCATGATATCAAGATGTCCTATTTAAAGATAACAAAACGTTTTGACGGTTTATCATCAGTGACATTTTATCTCTTTCTGATCAAGTTTAATTATTAGAGGACTTAAAAAACCGATTGTCAGATTAAGAAAAGTTTTGTTTATTTCTATAATGTATATTATATTTTATGTCCATGTATGTAGATTTATATGGAAGTTGCTCGTCATATAGAAATCTTTAGCTCGTGTTTGAGAAATGATAGTGATATTTGTACGAGGATAGGCTTGTTCCCTTCGCGTAGAATACGACCTCAATGTACCTATATAATATATATATATATATAAACCAGAAAGATATATCTGAGAGCCCGTCACGAAAGAGAACTTTCTTTGCCCTTTTTCCCGCATCTCCTGTTATGTATTGAGTAGAGTATACGGTTCGTAGTGAAATAAAATCACTTTTAGATTGCGTCGAGACGTCAATTAGCTACTGGTAATTAACTGTCGCGGGAAATCAGGGCATACGGTCACGTTCAGACATCCTGCTGCCATCAACGATACATCCGCTGAGAAAAATCCCTTGAGAGCTTGGATGAGACCAACTGACGTAAAAATAACTTTAAATTAAAAAATGTTACGTCGAGATTCATTGTGTTGTTAATTAAATTTTTATAACGTCATTTGATTTCACGCTAAGAATTCAAGAAAAAATACAAAATTCTACGATAAAAAAATTCCTTAGTTTACATTGGTAAAAAACATTCGAAAGTTTGAAGTTGAAGCTTTAAAATAAATTTTTATGAGCCCTCTTTTATTTTTCTACTGAGTTATGATAATTTTTAAAAGTCGTCCTCTTTGCTTCGTCATCCGATAAAACGAAAACGAATTGACGTAGAGAAATTTAAAAAAAAAAAAAAGAAGTAAAATTCGAGCTGAAAGGATAAGCTTTCAAGATAAATCATTGTTATAGATCTAAAAAAATTTTGCACTATATATAGAGCATTGAATATGTAATAAATTTATTTTATACTAAAAAAATTTGTTTTTACATATTTTTGATCAGTGCCATTAAAAATTGAAAATTTTACTTTCAACTAAATTTTTATCAAATGCTTATTAAAAATGTAAATACACAGTCGACTACCCGTCGTAAGCCTCTTCTCCTCAATCGGGAGTTACTGAGTCCAAACAGCTTCCCACTTAATCACTTTTTTGACTTTCGTACCAGACATCCCGTTATAAGCATCCGTTGAAATTCTCGAAATTATAAACTAACAATGGGAACATAATATCTAAATAAATTATGAAAATTTACTATCGATGTTTCGCGGAGAATAATTTAATCATTATTAAGTAAAATATTATTTATTGTTCATAGTTGCAATCATTAATTACAATTAAAGCTTCTGTTACAATTTAAAAATTTTATTGATCATTATGTTGATCAACAACAATTATTATTTTCATTACTGTAATTAATACCGCTGTCATTATAATTTTTGCATTACAATTATTATTAGTGTAAAAAGATAAGTACACGGAAAGAAAATTATAGGGAGTATTCCTATGCATTATAGGAATGGTTCCTATAATAGTATAGGAATTGTACCCATACTATCATAGGAATGGTTCCTATATATTATAGGAACCACCCCTATACCATTATGGGAACCATTCCTATACTATTATAGGAACCATTCCTATAATAGTATAGGAACCATTCCTATAATATTATAGGAACCATTCCCATAAATTATAGGAACCATTCCTATATTATTATAGGAACCATTCCTATAATATTATAAGAACTATTCCTACAATAGTATAGGAACCATTCCTATAATATTATAGGAATGGTTCCTATAATTTATAGGAATCGTTCCTATACATTATAGGAACCATTCATATAATATTGTAGGAACCATTCCCATAAATTATAGGAACCATTCCTATAACTATAGGTAATATTCCTATATCTATCGGAACCATTCTCATAATTTTCTTTCCGTGTATTCATTTTAGCACTATAAGCACTAGAAAAATTGGGATAGTGACGTATGTAACAAAACGTAAATATGACGTTTAAAATGATATAAAATAAACACAGGCTTATAACGAGTAGTCGAGAATAAAACTAAACGCACGGTAGGGAAGACGGAAATTCCAAGAAAAATTTCCTCTACATCCCCTGACTAGGCTTATAACGGGTAGTCGACTGTACATTTTTTATTTCTTAATTTGTTTGACTCTTTTTTTATACTAATCTAAAACAATATTTCCATTGAGCGTGAAAGATAAAAGCGAGCCCCAAAGTGAAACTGTAGACCATCCGGTATCGTTGGTACTTTATATGTATGTACATACATTCATATATAACCTCGAAGAAGGAGATGAATGTATGGACGTTTATAAAGAGACGTAGGAATGTTAAAGGAGTAGCGTGTGGGCGCAGTAAAGCCGCCCTAGTGTAGAAGTGTACTGTTGCCTCTGGGCCTCAGACAGAGACATTGCATCGAGGTTAAATAGCTGAACCCTGGGGACCCACAGGTCAAATGCCTAAATTGCCGCGTCACAGTTCGTAAGACAGGACAGCGTTTATCCGAGCGTGGTATTGAGGCAGGAACAAGTAAAATAAAATACTCTGGTACCAACTTATATAAATAAATAAATAAGAAATACAAGAATAATAAAAAATATAAGACAAGACTAATGTCCTTTCTTTCTATAAATGAAACGCCAACTCGATCTTATCCTTTTCGCACTTATCCGAAAAACTACTCACGTCCCATCGTCTTTACTCTCAAAACGTCCTCCATTTTCCACTCAAGAAAAGACGCGACATTAAATGAAAAAAGTAAATTGAAGAAAAATGGATAAGAGCATAAAAAAAAAAATAAATAAAAATAATTTTATCCTTATCGTTGATCTTCCGTTTGTCTCGTTCGTGCAATAAGTTCGTACACAGTACAGAGAATATAAGACTCAACTGTTCGTATCCCATTCGCCACAGGCTTTTATATTGGGTCCTTGTTATAGTTTTATTCCTTAGAGAGTAAACTCGCGTGTCGGGTAAATTAGCCGTAAGATTGACACTGACGTCGAGCGAGTGAATGTCGCGATGGTAGATTTGTGACGGAATTCTTCTACCAAAAGAAAAATATAACCGTCAAGTATTTTTTTTATTATATTTATTTATTTTATTTAACTTTGCTTTTCTAACGTATTTATTTTTTTCTAACCTCGTAACGATCGGCAGTTTAGACGGAATTTATTATACAATTAACAAGACAGGTTTTAATTAATTACTTTAAATAACTTTTGCGACGAGAAACCATTAAATTATTTTTTACTTATAGATATTAAAAATAATTAGGCAATTAAGTCCACATATTTTTTTATATATATTTTTTAAATTCGCTAATTTTTGTAAGGTCTCCGAACGGATAAAAGACGAATGCCAAGAAACCGACTGACATTTAGAATCACGATGTACGCGAAAGTTTTAACGGGCTAATCCGTTCCTTGGATACATATATATATATATATTTACTTATTTATTTATAGCTTTCTGAGGTGCTGCGCGAGCTTGTTCCATCAGCACGCGATTTAGCTGCGTCACGTAGCTGAGTTACTCGCGAGCGACCTTCTCTCGATCATTGAATATGTTACAAGGAAGCTTTTTCTGTTAAGTAGTTGTAGTTGTAGCCCTATCTAGCGTTTTTGTAGTGTTGTATAAGACTCAAGTTTTTAAATTTATCGGCCTATTATCAATTCACAAGTCTGCAGAGTCATCATTAATCGTTGTTCAGTCTGGCTCTAGTCGTGTCTGAACTTTAGAGAGCTGATATTTTCGCGGTTATAATAAATTATATATAACTATATATATATATGTATATATAAATATATATCCGAGCTTATTAGGTGAGATAAATGATGAGATTGATCAATCATTAATCTATTGTCTGATAAAGCTTTATTTGCTGATTATACAAGCAATCGAAGGTCGTGGGTTCGAGTCTCCATCAAATTTTTTTTTAAATTAATAAATAACGGAATGAATTTAATGAAAATAATTATCTAAAAAAAACACAAGTAGTCGATTACTCGTCATAAGCCTGCCTTTTATAAACCTCTTCCCTTCAATCGGGAGTTACTGAGTCCAAACAGCTTCCCCACTTAACCACTTTTTTGAGTTTCGTATCAGACATTCCGTTATAAGCCTCTGTTAAAATTCTCTAAATTATAAACTAACAATAGGAACAAAATATCTAAATAAATTATGAAAATTTACTATCGATGTTTCGCGGAGAATAATTTAATCATTATTAAGTTAAATATTATTTATTGTTCATAGTTGTAATCATTAATTACAATTAAAGCTTCTGTTACAATTTAAAAGTTTTATTGATCATTATGTTGATCAATAACAATTATTATTATCATTACTGTAATTAATACCGTTGTCATTATAATTTTTTGCATTACAATTATTATTAGTGTAAAAAAATAAGTATTTATGTTAGCGCTATAAGCACTAGAAAAATTGGGATAGTGGCGTATGTAACAAAACGTAAATGTGACGTTTAAAATGATATAAAATAAAACAGGCTTATAACGGGTAGTCGAGAACAAAACTAAACGCACGGTAGGGAAGACTGAAATTACAAGAAAAATTTCCCCTGCATCCCCTAGACCAAGCTTATAACGGGTAGTCGACTGTAATTATAAATTTTAATAAGCAGTTAGATACATTCTGTGTAATTAATTTAAATAATACTAATAATAATTAAAATTTATTAAAGCTTTATTGCCGTCAGAAAAAGGTATATATTTTGCAGGCATGCAGGTGTACACTCTCGTAAACTCGTTTATTCTACAAGACTTAACTCTTTAGACTTGTAACTCCCTTATATATTCTTTTTTTACTTCATCCTCGAGGCTTCTGCTATACACGATGAAAATTATAAATATACGCATGCTAAGAGGCCAACATAGCTAAATAGAATGCATACAAGAGGCTAGCAGTGTATGGGAGAATGGAAGACGCTGACTATGCGTTCAGGCATCTAGAATACCAGAACACGGAGAATAGCTGTAAAATTAATTATTGCGCATTTTAATGGCATCTGATGGCATTTAATTGCTGTACGGTATAAAAAATACATTGGTCACTTTAGAGCCGTATTAAATTAAATTAAAGCTAGACAATGGGGCTTTTATTTTTTTTTTATTTCCTCAACTATTTTAAATATTAAATTTAATCAGTAGTGTCTCGGGTACTTGTCTTTATCAATAAAGAACGTAGTCAATGAAATTTTAAATGAGGAATTTAAAGGCATGTTTTTTGTGTCCGGTAATCGAGTGTACATTGGACCGTATAAAGAAGTAAAGAGAAAAAATAAAAAAAAAATTTATTATGATCGAGAAAAGAAGTAGACAGAAATAAATAAAAAAAAAAATAAATAAGCGGCAAGTTATTTGTTGAGCAGTTCTTATTTTCACTATTTTCCTGAATTCTATTTGCTTGATTCGTCTTCACTTTATTTATATATATACATACATATATATATATAGATAATAGCTATTGTACTCAACAAGGATTCTAAAACCTCTCATACTATTTTTTTCTTTCACAATCTCGTGTGCAGTCCATCCGCATTGTCAAACGATTTGTCAAAGTCTACGTTAAATTGTTCACTTGGTAGTTTATATTCTCATTCATTCGTTCAAGGATTTTTTTAAAAAATATTTATTGCATTTGAAAATAAAAAATTTAATTAATTCTTTATTTTTATTATTTTTTAGTGTCGTATAATTTAAAGATTAGCATGTAGGCGTTGATTAAAAGGACATAGTCGTGATGTTATGGGAGAGGAAAAAGTATTTCTGAAATGTATCGATGAATGTTTTACGGTTCTGTTGTACTGAGGCCTAAGCTACACTTGTATATGAGTATACTATTATATTATAGAAAATAGTATTCGCGTGGTTGGAATATAAGTTAAGTAAAGAAAGGCAAGCCGAGAAAATACACGAGGAATACGATCGAAAGGGCAGTACCCGTAAGACGAGAAATCGATTCCCGTTGCAGCTTGCACGAAAAATCGTATAAGTCTGATTTATCTCGTATGATAAAGTATGTATATATGTATGTATGTATGTACATGAGTGTGTAGGTATGACTTGCATTGCGCCATTCTCGTTTTGTTTATGGTATGAATACAAATTCTTAGTTCACGAACAAAATATTGAATTCTTTATTTATTTCAATAAATACGGATTATTTGATAAAAATGATTAATTTCATAATGTTTTGGACATAATAATCTGTCATTTATCTTTATTTATTTATTGTTGGAGTTATCATGTCGAATAATAATTTATGCAGTAAACTTTCTCTCAATGATTGATGTCTTTACTCAAATTTATTTTTTTTTTTATTTCAATTTATTTAAAATAGGGGAACATTGCGATTCAGATAATTTTTTTGGGTTAATTAATATTTTTTAAAATTAAATTTAGTATAAAGAAATCTAGAGCAAAATAAGACACTATTATTGTGAGAAAAAATATGTTTTTGTTTAAAAATGCTTAGAAAAAAATGGGGCAAATTTAAAAGTTTCAGTACATACAGAAAATATTTTCGTTTGAAATGCTCATATGATGTTATACCAGGTGAAAATATTTGGCCAAAATCACGCCGAAACTGTAAAATTTTATTGAAAGAAGCTGAAAGTTATCCGAAACTTTGGAATTGGCCGATATTTGGCTGGCAAATGAATCGGCCTTTTTTCGGTCAGAAGTTTTTTTTTTTTTTTTTTTCAATAAAATTATTGCGAGTAAAAATCTTTGGCCGAAAACAGGCAGCAGACACACACATATAGTCAACATAGTCCAGTTTTTCTATGACACTATAAACTCTCAAATAAGAATAATTTCTCCATGGAAAAAAAAGTTTTTACTATCCCTTATATATACATAAAATTTTGACACTGACCATACTGCTGAATTTTGAAATTCCACTAGAAAATTTTTTTCATAGATTCCAGTCTTACCTGAAACAAAAAAAAACAATGGGTTAATTATTATTCTCACATTAAATTAATTAAAAAAATAAAAAATCTTGTTAAACTTTTTCAAATTGCCCAGTTTTGTTTTACCGTGTGATAAGTTTTTATAGTAAAAGCGGAATTAAAAATCTTAACATATCATAAATATAAATAAAAATAATAATAATAATAACATTAATATCTATAGGGAATGAATAATTTCGATAGTTAATTTAAACAAATGACCAGTACTGTATACAAACAATTCTCATAAAATAACCATGTTTATTATTGCATGAAACCCGTTGCAAATGAATATTCTACAAATTAAAGATTCATATACCACACATAAATATATATACATTCGTATATAACATGATAAAGTACAGGTCACTTTGTAATTACAGCGTATATTCATGTATTATTGACTTAACTTAATTCTAAAGTCGTCTTCCTATTCATAAACCTCAAGATTAATTAACGCCATCTATCTATATATAAATCCCTATATATATTCTCCACACTTTCCTATTCTCCAATGACAATTTAATAGTCTACGGCTTCATATATATGCAACGTAACGTTAAGTTTGGACTAGAATATCTACGAGGAGCTAGAACAAATCGTTGAATTTGAAACCTAGTACACACATATATATATATATATATATACATATTCATTGAATGGAATGTTGGATGATCAACAAGTTGAGAATGTTTGCAACGCGACCAGTTTATCCAATCGTATATCATCGACCGTTTTCTCTATGCACTTGTCGTGTTTTTATATTTTTTATTCATTTTCTGAAGCTTTTTATTTTTTATTATTCTTATTTCAAGTCGAGTCATTATATATATTTATTGACCTAAGGGAGTGCCGTGAGCTCTGAATTCAACAAAAAATTTATAAAGATATCCTCAATCGAATGACGGGGCACTAAATAAAATTACTTAAAATCTACACCTGCTGTTTAATGGCCCAAGAATTAAAAGGTGCTGGTGAGGATAAAATAAGTTACCTCGTGCATTGCAGCCTGAGCATTATTGTGAGCTACGATTGGTACACGGCAGTGTGATGCACGATAAATCAGTATGATGTATCAGGAGAGCTTGGGTATATATGTGTATGAACGTACGTATATACGGGATCTAATTCTCAATGACAGTCTGTGCCGTAGATAATCGTGATTTATAATGATGGTCACGTCAATCATCCATCGTATCATCAAGTATTAATGGGAAATTTGTTCATCCATTTTCAGTCTGCTTAATATACATATCCATATATATATATCTATATGTATATTTATATAGAATGGATTATATAAATTAAACATGTTATCGGTTTGTTAATGTGGACTTCAATTAGTCCTTTGATTACTTAAAATATTTACGTACTTTATATATTTGTCTTACGACTAATGTATTTACTTTATGGACACATGTATGTAATGATATGCACGTCGCGTTTTTCAATAATTTAATTATCGAGGTCGGGTAAAATGGAGTACAGTCGACTACACGTTATAAGCCTGGTCTAGGAGACATAGGGGAAATTTCTCTTGAAATTTCAGTTTTTCCTACCGTGCGTTTAGTTTTGTTCTCGACTACCCGTTATAAGCCTGTTTTATTTTATATCATTTTAAACGTCATATTTACGTTTTGTTGCATACGTCACTATCCCAATTTTTCTAATGCTTATAGCGCTAAAATAAATACTTATCTTTTTACACTAATAATAATTGTAATGCAAAAAATTATAATGACAACGGTATTAATTACAGTAATGATAATAATAATTGTTATTGATCAACATAATGATCAATAAAACTTTTAAATTGTAACAGAAGCTGTAATTGTAATTAATGATTACAACTATGAACAATAAATAATATTTTACGTAATAATGATTAAATTATTCTCCGCGAAACATCGATAGTAAATTTTCATAGTTTATTTAGATATTTTGTTCCTATTGTTAGCTTATAATTTAGAGAATTTTAACGGAGGCTTATAACGAGATGTCTGGTACGAAACTCAAAAAAGTGGTTAAGTGGAGAAGCTGTTTGGACTCAGTAACTCCCGATTGAGGGAAAGAGGCTTATGAAGGTCAGGCTTATGACGGGTAGTCGACTGTATTGCAATTATTCTTTAAATAGTTTAAAGTGCCTAGAAATTACTTTCGCAAAAATTCAATTTTAATAATAAAATGGAGAAATTATTTTTTCATTTTTTTAAGCTGCCCCATTTTGTCAGAAAATAAAAAACATGATTATTAAAAACAATTGAAAATGTATAACTCTAAACTCGGGCTACATAAAACTCTAAGCATGTCCAAATTTAAAATCAAGTAAAGAATTAATATCGCAGCTAAAGCCTTCAGGTATGACTGCAATGGAAAGCAGGAAGCGAAAAATTCTTGTCTTAAAAATTAAATTTACTATGCTCAGAGATACTTCGATAAGAATATATTGTAACAAGGTTTTAAAAGGTTAATTGTCCGTTAACCTTTCAAATATTAGAGTTCAATAAAAAATTTTAATTTATTATCAAAATAAATATTAACTGATTTTAAATACATGTTAATTACATCTTTAGAATATTAATTAAACATGAAGAACAGGCAATATTTAGTCAAAAAAAAGGGGGGGGGGAATTTTCATTTTCTCATCAGCTAGCAGATTTTTGTCACCCAAGACAAGCTTGAGCTTTCATTTCCGCAGACGCGACCACTCTTCAGTATACAATCTTCGCTAGTAATTCTCTGACATATGTTTTCTCGTTGTCATTTTCCCTTTCTTTAGCCATTTTTATGTCTGTTTCATTTTTACTCAGCATACAACTGTCTCCACTCACACCCACACCCTCAATGTAAATAACAACAAGAATACATGTATATGTGCGATTTAACTTGCACGTTTTCTTACGCGGAAATAATTCACGCGACCACGTCTCCATGGTAATCGGTTTCTTGCTCTTATTCCTCCCTCACCTATACACTGGCTGTAATATAACGCACACTAACATCACCTATAGAAATCAAGTCTGGCCACCCCGTATCGCGCCAAGTAATAATTCAAATTAGATTTTCGCTTCTCTGAATCTCTCCTTCTCCAGTATCACCCTTTTACTTCTTCCATTATCATCACGAGCACACACGGATTTTTTTTTCCCACAGTCGCCATTTACCGGAAGACTATAATTTTCTGGCTTCTCACTGTCATGTATCCAAAAAAAAAACCTATATACATATATATGTCTATACATATGGATATAAATATATAAATGTTTTTCGTTGAATAAAATGTTTTTTGTTGAAATATATAAAGCTTTTCGTATCGATATCTTTTTCCACTTATTCATCATTTAAATCGTCTTTTTATTTTCATTGTTCCTCTTTATTTTCTGTAATAAATGAAACATGGATTTTCGATAATGAAAAAATTATTCATTTGAAATATGAAAAATATACTGATAGAGTATATTGGGTATCGTAAAGTATACTCGAGTTACACCTGTATAAAACTATCATAAGTAAGATATTCCATATATGAACAGTTGTAATCAAAATTCAAATGATTGCTATTTTTAAAAAATACTTTTCTAATCTTCATAT
Source organism: Microplitis manilae (assembly GCA_030273425.1). Lineage (NCBI taxonomy): Eukaryota > Metazoa > Arthropoda > Insecta > Hymenoptera > Braconidae > Microplitis > Microplitis manilae. Next base: position 16,200,830 of record CP092730.1, on the reverse strand, counting down.
ATTTTTCTCTCAAATATATCTCACTTTTAACGGGTATTAACATATTAATTTACATAAAATTAATATATAATTTTGTAAAAAATTTTATGAGACCTTATTTTTCCCCTTTTTATTCTTAACTTAAAATTTAATGAAAATAAATAATTCATCACTTGTCATTAATTTGAATAAAACATTTAACCAGACTATGAAATTAATAAAAAGTAAAATAATTCAAATTTAAAGTTTATCAAACTTTTAAACTTCAATTAATATTTATACCCATTTTTTAAAATTTTAAATATCAAATAGTAATTATTTAAAAAGTCGATTACAAAGTAAAAAAAAAGTATCTCATTACATGAAAGAACGTAAAAATTAACTTACAACCCGAGTAATTTGTAGCGATAAAAAAATTCAAATTACCACTAACCACAATTTACTATCAAACTGCGATAAATCTAGAACATAAACGATTTACTTCTTGAACATCATAATGAATGATTGCCAATGAGTTTGGATACGATCGATTCCGTGATAAGACGCGTCTCTCAAGTTCTTATTCTCCCAGCAGCTACTCTAGCTCGATATTTCCTTAAAATTATGGGCCCTCACTCCCCCATTCATCCGAGCGATAAATCCAATCTAGCTAACTTCCGCCCGTTTTGGCTTAACGATCGGTACTTTGGCTCTTATACTACCACTATGTATAAATGTATATATGTATATGTGGATATGCAAACGCAGTACCTCACGAAACGGACATTACTGGCAACACGACTAGAAACTACACCTACTCTACATACAGTATTTTGCGATATTTAATAGCTACTATTTAATTCTACAATCAAATACTCTACTTCACTTTCGAATCCATTAAATATAGGGGAAAAGGAGTGGGACAAAATGGGCCCCTTTTTCTGTGTGTTTCTCACTTGCTTTACTTCTTTCTAGCCCTTATCATGTTTTTGGTCTCATTATGCTGCGTCTATCAACAATTTAAAATTTTGAAATCTGGGGCAGAATGGGCCTCGCAAAAAAAGTTTCAATGTTTGATTTTTTTTACCCCTTTTCGTTTTTCTGATCTTCTACCATATTTGTAATCAAAATGCGCCAAAATAAAAAATTCAAATTTGGCGCGAAATTGGCCCTTTAATAAATCTACTAAAATTCGATTATTATTTTACTTCATTTTAATAGTATATTACACATCAAGGGAGAAAAGTAGGACATTTCAAACCAAGTCTATAATTGTCGAGAAAATTTTATTATTTAGACGAGTTGAAAGTAAACCACAATCTCAAACATTTTTGCAGAAATTTCTTATTTTTGAATCATTTAAATTAAACAAAAATTTTAGAGAGCCCATTATGCCCCTCTCTCTCGTACATAAAACTATCAAAAATTTAAAAACAATTTCTTGGCATTCACGCAACCCCATCATCAAGTAACTCGCGGGCTTTATATCGAACCAGAGTATAAAATAACGTATGCCAAATGTATAAGCCATATTATTCACATTTTCACGTATCTTTTGCCAATAATTCCAATAAAATATCTCGAGTGCGTTGCGGAGAATCGGCAGCAAGTAGGCAGTAAGAATTTTTATACTTTATGTACGATGGTACCAGAATACTGTAACTGGTTTAGCTATTTTGCTGAGAGAGTACTGTACCTATATAAATATATATATAATGATAGTATATATGTATAGCAAGGACTCACGTCCAGGTCATAAGTTAAGAAAGTTTGCGGCAGCGACCTGCGGGTATATATAACAACGTGTAGCTATATAACTTTATTCGTAAAATTACGGGCAACTTAAAAGCACCGTCTGCTTCTTTAGCTCATCGTAATACTAGATATACCCGTAGTTTATGTGTATATAGGTCCTGATGCTGGTTGCCGAGACCTTTTTCTTTACTCTTAAAACTTATTCAACCCTTTTTAAATGATTACCTAGAACTTTTTTACATAATGATATTCCTACCTGATTAAATGACTTTCATGTTGATATATAAATTTATACTAGAAAGGCTGGACAAAATGGGGTGGCGAAAATTTGTAATAAAAATGTTCTTTTATTTTTTTGTGAAAAAAAATAATTTTTTGGCAACCCCATTTTATCGGGGAATGAGAAAAAAATTAGGGACGTTAAAGTTGTCATGTTCGTTGAATAAAAGTAAAAAGTAAAAAATTTAGTGCAATCAAAGTGAAAAATAAATTTATTTCGCTAGCATTCTTCAACTTTTGTTACATGAATATATATGTATGAAGAAATAATGTAACGCAAAATGGTTAATTATTGTCCGGCGATTGGTTCAATTTCCTTGGCGTGATGAAAATGGAAATTGATTCAACGATCAATTTTACATTCTCGTAAAATATATCTGAAAATTTTTGTTCTCTGGTTCAATAAAAAAAAACTTGTAATTTATTGGAACTTTTGTTTCCATCATTTTACTAAAAATATTTTTATATTTTAATCTCGGGTCGAAAAATGTGATCTGTTTTAAATCAAATAAAAATTTAAATAACATGTGAAATTTAATCGAATTTCACCCATGCTATTCTTAATTTAGACTATTTTCAGACTTATTTTGAATCACAGACGACTACCCGTCATAAGCCGGCCCTTTATAAGCCTCTTCCCCTCAATCGAAAGTTACTGAGTCCAAACAGCTTCCCACTTAATCACTTTTTTGAGTTTCGTACCAGACATCCCGTTATAAGCCTCCGTTAAAATTCTCTAAATTATAAGCTAACAATAGGAACAAAATATCTAAATAAACTATGAAAATTTACTATCGATGTTTCGCGGAGAATAATTTAATCATTATTAAGTTAAATATTATTTATTATTTATAGTTGTAATCATTAATTACAATTAAAGCTTCTGTTACAATTTAAAAGTTTTATTGATCATTATGTTGATCAATAACAATTATTATTATCATTACTGTAATTAATACCGTTGTCATTATAATTTTTTGCATTACAATTATTATTAGTGTAAAAAGATAAGTATTTATTTTAACGCTATAAGCACTAGAAAAATTGGAATAATGACGTATGTAAAAAAACGTAAATATGACGTTTAAAATGATATAAAATAAAACAGGCTTATAACGGATAGTCGAGAAAAAAATTAAACGCACAGTAGGGAAGACTGAAATTCCCAGAAAAATTTCCTTTACATCCCCTAGACTAGACTTACAATGGGTAGTCGACTGTATTTTTAGTCTGTTCTTGATCGTCTTTAGATCAAAAGCAGCTTTCAACTTTTCATAAAAATTTAAAGACAGATACAGTCTAGTAAAACTAAAATCGGATTAAATTTTTTGACCCTGGATTTCAAATTATTAGTTTAAACTTTTTAACCATAGTCCACTTTCTTTTGAAATTTTGAAATTTACTTAAATAGATAAAAAAAAAAATTAATAGACTGAATTAATTCGATTTTAAAAAGAATATGAAATTTTAAAACACTTAATTTGGTCAAAAAAATAATAAGAGTGCGTAATTAAAGATTAATAAATTGATTGTTTAAATACATAGTGAATGATTTATAAAAATGAATAGATAAATAAAAAAATAATCCTGTTGAAACCGCACTTAAGCTCCAATTATTGACCAGAACAAATTAAGTTATAATTACCCACAAACATTACGGCTAATGAATTTTAAATTAATGTAATTATACGTCTACAATACTCACACTAAAGTTGAATTAATAATTAAGTTAATAAAACAGAATAATATATTTTTAATTTATGAATTAAATTAAATACTTATAAAGTTTTAATTAACTCCGATGTAAATGTATTTAAATTTCATGTGAAAGTAGTTTGCGATAAAAAAATATATAAAAGTGTTTTGATTTATTATCGGATTTGGGTAAAAGAAAAGAGTAAACAGACAAATTTATAGACGGTTTTATTTAGTAGCAAGTTGTAGCTAAGAGGGCGGAAATAAAGATAGAGAAAAGGGGTAAGATGTCTAGTAGTACAGGATCCAGAACGAATAGAACGAATCGCACGGTTGGAGCCGGAAAATATTAGTGCGGTAAACCCATCGATTTTTTGCACCTCCCGCAACGAGAAACGTATGTTTGACCGCACATAAACCTCTTTCCTTGTTATTAACGTTACTGAGGTTTAAAACGATTTATCAAGATACAGCTGTCTGTGCAGAAGCCCAACAACTTGTCGGAAAAACAGGATCTACATCCAGTAATTCGGTAAAACACAAGCTCTATACATTTGATGACATTGCAGGGTGCATCTTGGAATCGAGCCAGATTTTTTTTATTTCCCTGGTGACCTTTTTGCATTTATTTTAAATTTTTTATCTCTGTTCTCTTAATCGAGATCACAAATTTATTTGCGGACCATCGAGTCACTGCATTTGAATACTCGATAATTTCTATTCGTCTCGGGATATTCCATATTTTCTATGAGATAAAAATTTGATGGTCTTAGTCATGGACGATACGGAAAAAGCCACTCGAATTCTTGGGTACCGTAGTAAGGTTTTATATTTTATGAAATAACTCGTTGAAAATATTTCATTGAAAATCTTTAGGTGGTTCATAAAAATATTGTATCTAGTATGCAGCTGAGGATCTTCATATTCACAATAAATATTTTATTCTGTACATTTCTTGAATTTTTAATTTATTTTATTTTGAATATATAAAAAAAAATGATTGATTTCGACCCGCATGAAAATACCATATATGATAAATATATGATCAATATGGGACCATATAAGTGGCCAAAAACGATATATATTTTCTTATATATAATATAGTAAGTTAATATGATTAATTATATATGTAAGCTTATAAATTAATACATGTATTATATATATTTATAATCATATATGTAAACTTATAAGTTAGCACAAATATGTATTACATATATTGATAATTATATATGTAAATTTATAAGCTAGCACACATATATATGCTGAACACAATGTTTGAATCTTATAACAGAGAGAGAAAGACAGAAAAGAATAGATTTTATTTATTCTTACATATATGGGGAGACTTATATGGTTCTATATATCAAAAAATATATAAAAATTTATAAAGTTGAATACATGGTACATATATCGTGCCATATAATGATGAATTATGTATGCATTCTTATTTGTTTCTATACATAAATAACATTTATGTTTGAATATATTGAAATTATAAGTTTTCAAATATATAAATAATATAATGAAGTTATACGGAAATATATGAAATCATATAAGAGAAAACATATATAAAAATAAACGAAGAATTTTTTGGCGCGAGAAATATTTTGTATTCTGAATTGAAGGCAAAAATTTTTCTTGGGTCAAGAATTTTTTTCTCACCTAAAAAATTTCTTTCTTGTACCAAGAAATTTTTTCTCACCTCAAAAAAATTTTGGTTTTCACTTTTTAATACAAAAAATTCTATGGGCCAAGTCAAAATTTTCTTAGAACAAGAAAAAATTTTTTGCGCCGAGAAATTCTTTTTTTTCTATATATCAAAAAAATGTACAATTTTTCAAAAAATTAATTATTCAATGACTGCATGAATTATTTATTTAAGAATTTAGGGGAGAGCGAAAAAAAAACATTTTTTTTTCTCAATTTTCAATTCGTAAAAAAAACAAAATCAATATCAAAATTTAAATTCAAAGTATTAAACAAAATATTAATATTTTAAATAATCAATTAGTAGTAAGTTTAAAATCTCATGCAAACATGAATATTTATAAAATAAAATTCCTTTAGGCAGATGAAGAAATTCAATTACAAATAAAGCTTAAGGTCTTTAGAGTTTAAAAAAAAAATCTTGAATGCCCGAAGCAGTCGAGAGATTAAAGTACAGATTAAATTAAAATAAAATAATCTAGTCCCCAACTCAGTACTTTATTAATTATTAGTCTAATAAGTAATGATCAGTCCATAAAACATGAGGATTACTGAGGTAAATTGTCCAAAAAAAATTATATATTAGTCCATTAACTGAAAGTCAATTGGAAATTATTATGCGTCTATTAAAGTAGGCCCAAGTGCTATAAATAATGAAATTAATTAATGATATAAAATAATTATCACTGCATTGTAAAGTGATTTATAAAACGGCCGATCGGGATACGGTACAGTGGGTCGTATGAATGAGACATGAAATATTAAACCGAAAAATCCTATGCTTCAGCTAATTTATTCAGTAAATATATATATATACATAGATTGTAATAGCGATTAATGGTATGCCCAACTGCAGATATTCACCGAGAATTGTAATAACAACAGTTGATCGAAATTTAAGCTCTCGAGATGGAATAATTTGTGTCGAGTAGCCGCTCGGTGTATATGTGAGGTCGATGCAATTAACCTTCATTTAACCTTTTAATTGGTCAGAGTGAGGTTTGGGGCCAAGTTATTGCAAGATTAATGTTGACTCACGTGTTGGCAAACTCATTTTTACTTTTTTTCCTACACTTTTTTACTTCAAATCCTGCCCCCAAATACACAACGATTTTCGTTTGATCCGCAGTTCACATATTTGCTTGTTTGCTCGAGTTATTTTCTCTTATATTAACTTTAACTCAAAACTCGATTTGCGCTTGGATGCTTTATAACATATTTAATCTTTTTTTTTTTTTTTTTTTATTTTATAATTCGTCTGTTAATTAAAAAATATCTAAACTAATTTTAATTCCTCTTTTACACGTCGCAATTAAAGGAATACTCCATTACAGTTCGCAGCTTTGCTATATGTATTTTTAATAAAATCTGGCTTGCTGAAATTTTTTAAAAATTTTTGAGTAGAGTCAAAACAGTTCTGTCACAAATTTATTAGCAAAATGATAATAATAATAAAAACTATTGAATTTTATTAATAGTAAAAAAAAACCATGAAAAGTGACAGTAAACGTAATTGAAATATTGTTAGCGTTTTGTAAAAAAAAATATGAGAGATATAATATTCCAGTTAAGTCGTCCAGCCGTATTACGTCGGTCTAACACAATCTTACTGGCGTCTTTGGTGCAGAACCCGAGTAACGTGTGACATACATGGCAAAGTTAGTCTCTAGAGTGCACCAGATGAGTCGCTATTCGGCGTGCTCAGCTTCATAGAGCTAAAACTATAACATATACAAGTAAAGATAGAAGTTACAAGTTACGATCTAAGGCTTGCTATCCCCGTAGGCGTTCTCGTGGGACGTAAAGCGAAATCGCATCACGGTGGAATAGAATAACCCAAATCTTGATTTTCGCTCATTTCATAGTCTCATCACACTAGCTCGTCTCAATTGACATTAAATCCTCTACAAAATTTTAAATAAATAATTTTATCAATTTTATACAACAATTGTATTTTTAGTAGATTTCCTATAGAAATCTAGCTATTGCATTTGTCCTCATGGTAGAATTTTAAAAGAATTTTTGCAGAATCTAAGACAATTCGTCGAGTAGGTTTTTTCAAATTACACTACTGCGGCTTTATCTAAAAATGTATCATTCATTCATTATGACGTTCAAAAGCAACTATTTAGAAAAAAAAACTGTAGCAGCTACAAGGCTAAATTCTGTTACAGCTACAGGACTAAGTTTTATTGCAGCTACAGAGTCAAATTTTAATACAGCTACAAGACTAAATTCTGTTGCAGCTATAGGACTGAGTTTTACTGCAGCTACAAGACTAAGTTCTGTTGCAGCTACAGGACTAAGTTTTATTACAGCTACAGAGTCAAATTTTGTTACAGCTACAAGGCTAAATTCTGTTGCAGCTACAAGACTAAGCTCTGTTGCAGTTACAGAACCAAGTTCTGTTTCAGCTTCAAGGCTTCTGTTTTCTGTTGTAACAACAGGAATGCCCTGAAGTATTACCCAGATCCGTCCTGTTGCAGCAAAAACTTATGCTACAGGGCCTAGTCCTGTTGCAGCGGCAGTTCTTTTTTTTCGTGTATATCGAGAAAAAAGTTTGCAAAGATTTGATAAATTACACGTATTAAATATATTCAACTTTATTTATTACATATTCATTTTTTACATCGACTAAATATTACTAAATTCATATTAACATTTAATAGGTCGCTGAACAATATTTCGTATGAGTTTATTAATATTTAATAATCTTGTATTAATTATTAGTATGTGAGATTTATGCAGTAATGGTTTACTTTGAATTAGTCTAAGTAAACTGTTAACTAAAAATTGATAAATTTTATTAATATTTGATAAAGTGTTCTCTCAGTGTATATGATTTATTAAGATAATATTGAGCTTTGTAGCGACGAAAGTGCCTTCAATCTTAAAGGGATCTGAGTAAGACGGCACACATATTTTTTGGCTTAATATCTTGAACAAGTTAAAAAATGAATCGAATCGTCTATTAATTAGAAGACATACATGTTTGAAATTTCAAAAATTTTAAAAAAAATGATTTTCTGTTATAAATTGAAACAAGAACTTAGTGCATTATCATTCGAGATGTTTTGAAGGTTTTTTCATTAGCTTCTATTTCTGTCACTCAACCCACCATCTATATAATTTCTTTATACATTTTGATGGCATCGAAATACACAAAAAATGATAAAAATATTTGTTTTTCAATTAACTTTTATTGGAGAGCTCAAAAGTTGATAAACGAATGATGAGAAATCAAGTTGCATTTCGGTTGCCGAATGGCTTTTTTTAAATAAAATATTATTATCGATAAATTAGATAAAAAATATAATTCGTTAGTGATGTTTTTTTAGTCAACCGATAAATATATTCCGTGACAACGGATGTATCCGTTATATGAGTAATTTGACAGGTGATATGACAGGCATAGACTTCATATTCCAATTCGACTGACTACTGACTAATACTACAATTGCTTCTGTGTATGTTTACTACTGTACAATATATATAGACTACAATTCCACAGTTGAGCACTCTAGTAGTGGTGCTGGTGTGTAGTGTAACTATTATTTGTGCCTGAAGTACATCAAGATATGTAGGCATCGGAATATACTCAACTCGGTTCCCGCTATGGTTATACTCGGCATATGAATGCATTCGTATATTTTGACAGACGAGGCTTTATCAACGATGACAAAACGCGCGCGTTCATCTTGCACGAGTGATAACGTTATATCCGGTGGCATTGCTATATTCTATATACTCTACATTGGTTTATATACATATATATAAATAATATATATGTATATATATAAATAGATGTTTGTATATGCGTCACTCTTTAGTACGCGACATAGAGACGTGACGGTGAGTTAGGTAGCTGCGTTTGCGTAGCAACATGCCCGAGCTGTTATTACGCCCGTCGGCCTGTGTACACAGACATATATGTTATAGGACATATATATATAATACTCAGAGATATACAGAGGTAGCACAACCTTTAGTGAAGTGAATTCAGCTGCTCTCAGGTTATGTTTTCTAAATAAACTCATTTCCATCCACGGTTATGATGGCAATTCAGACTGTTAATTTCGAACGGGCCTAAAGCACAAACATACAAGCTCTCTATGTAATGACCTTTGATGCCATGTCTGTTTGTTGTTGTTACAACAAAAGCTTTTGAATAAATTAAGTTAATGTCAGGATAAGTCACAGGCACTTGTTGATCTAATTACTTGAAGTTTGAATCAAAATTTGTTAACTAGTCGACTATCTGTTAAAAGCCTGGTCTAGGGGACGTAGGGGAAATTTTTCTTGTAATTTCAGTCTTCCCTACCGTGTGTTTAGTTTTGTTCTCGTCTACCCGTGATAAGCTTGTTTTATTTTATATCATTTTAAACCTCATATTTACGTTTTGTTACATACGTCACTATCCCAATTTTTCTAGTGCTTATAGCGCTAAAATAAATACTTATCTTTTTACACTAATAATAATTGTAATGCAAAAAATTATAATGACAACGGTATTAATTACAGTAATGATAATAATAATTGTTATTGATCAACATAATGATCAATAAAACTTTTAAATTGTAACAGAAGCTTTAATTGTAATTAATGATTACAACTATGAACAATAAATAATATTTTACTTAATAATAATTAAATTATTCTCCGCGAAACATCGATAGTAAATTTTCATAATTTATTTAGATATTTTGTTCCCATTGTTAGTTTATAATTTAGAGAATTTCAACGGAGGCTTATAACGGGATGTCTGGTACGAAACTCAAAAAAGTGGTTAAGTGGGAGAAGCTGTTTAGACTCAGTAACTCCCGATTGAGAGGAAGAAACTTATGACGGGTAGTCGACTGTACACTGTTGAAAATTCCCAATCAATTTTACTATGGGTGTATTCTAGCACCGGACTATAAGAAAACTGATACAAAATTTACCAGTGTCCCATAGTAAACGTATGCGCAGACCACAAGATTATGGCTTAATGCGCATACGCTTACTATGAGACATTGGTAAATTTTGTATCAGTTCTCTAATAATCCGGTGCTAGTATGCACCCATAGTAAAATTTGTTGAGAATTTTTCACAGTGTAGAAAAAGGAAAATTTCGTTTAGTGAAATTTAAAAAATTAATCTAACATTAAATTGTGATTTTGTAAAATTAAGTTCTCACTTTGAAGCACATACTTTTATAAGAAATGGTTCAATGAATAATATGAGAGTCGATCGTTCAGCGGCGCATAATTGCTAAAAAGAATCGCTAATGAGCGAAGAAGAAGAATAAGAGAATGTAGGGCCTTCTTCAGGATATAATGGTATCGAGAGCGAGTCAAGGGGATTCCACTGGCAATTAATTGTAGAAGCTTATCATTAACCTTGGGTTAATTTATGCATCAATTACTTAGGAATAATGACAAGAGAGCTCAGTATCTTTATTGACCTGCAGCAAATATCGCAGAAGCATTATTCAGATTTAAAAAAAAAAAAAAGAAAATAAAGTAGAGGTTTTGTGATGCAATGTCAATTCACCTGAATACCGCTTCAGCTCTTTTACCCTTTCTTCAAGCGGTTTGCAGTAGATAGAGAACTCTTTGATTAAACAATGCAGGTTTATTTTTGTAAAAAGTTTGAATAAAAAGAGAGTAAGCTTTGTAATATCTGAGTGAAAACAGTAAACTTGCTGAAATATTTCTGGTATTCGTCTCCACGGACGGTTGACAGTATAAATTAAAACTTTCTCAGCTTTTCTGCTACGAAACAGATCGTTAATCCATCGTGTCACAATCCTCGGAATTATTTTTCCAAAAGTTAACTTTATATACCCGACTACTCTGTTCTTCATTACACTTGAGTGTATATTCGCTTTTACAAAAACTAAAATCATATTTTATTCAGATCATACACTTTCAGTAACTATTCTGTAATTTTTTCTTTGTGCCCGAGTATTAAATTTTAATAAAAAGAAAAGGATATCACGGACAAAGGAACGTGGAAATATTCTTCAAAGATGATTTTCTTGGAAGGAAAACACAAGGACACTTGTCCTTTTATGTCTCTTCCTTGAGATTTTTTTTTTTTTCTTAAATTCATATAAAAGAGTCAGATCGATCTTCTTCAGATCTTGCTAGCTGTGCTAGAGAACTGACTACATTTTTCAATCGCACAGTTGAATTATGCAGCAGCAACTTTAGCAAAGAAACCACCTGTGGGGGATGTTACGACTCAGCTCGTGATGAAAATCCATTTCCTCGTCTTTTCAATCAAAAATTTATGCTACCAAAATATTTTATGTATTTTTTAAAAAATATTACAATAAAGAAATTTATTCTTATCAAATTGCTTTGGATAATTTAACATATGGGTCACCGTCTAAACATCTTGTGATGATTGTTCACTTAAACTTTTTTTTTATTTAATAAAGGGATTGTAGCGAGAGAAATTTTATTTTCTCAAGCAGTCGAATAGCATGAAAAAATAATTGATGGTCTAAGAAATTTAAAGTGGAAACTAATTGAAGTAGAGCAAAGCAATCGATCATATTTCTAGACATACGCCGTTGTAGGTAATCTAACTAAACCATATGCTGCAGATAATATTCTATAGACGAGAGATATTGGATACTCTGATCAAAGGCGGCTTTAAGCCGGGTTAAAGGCCAAAAGACATCACTAAGTCAAAGGAATGGCTGATGAAATGCTATTTCCGTAGATTAATGCCATGCAGAGACTAAAATCTTGAGTTTATTGGCAACGTGATGACTGTAAATTTAGGTTTTTACTCAACTATTATCAATATTCGATATCAGAGGTCAATTTAATCGAGTATCTGTCGGAGAATCGAGTAGAAGTTGATCTCAGACATTGTTATCAGAGATATAAATTACTGAGTCTTATATATTATGAATGGATGATGTTGAATCTTGAGTTGAAGAGTCAAGTGAATTCAGCAGAAATTTAAGAAGTCGATAGTAAATGGAATCTCAGAGAAAGTCGATGTCTTGCTAGATGTGGCTGTGAAAAGAACAAAGAAAAATATTTAAAATTGAATTGATGGGAATTTAATTTCGTTATATGATGGAATTTATTGTTTACTTGAGTGCTGTATAAATTATTAAGGGATAAATACAAAGCTACTATTCGGTGGTTTGTCACGTCGAATAAATCCAGTGGAGTGAATTAATATCTCTGACAATGGGATTCAGATAGCGTGAGTTGGCCTGATGCTGATGGAGCTTTGAGAACGGGTGGGAGTTGTAAGCTGGGTATAGATGTAGAGACAGAGAGAGTAGTAACGTCATAAGCAATGTTATTTGCCGGTTCGTCGAGCTACCGATCTAAACGCGCTCGGAGCATCTGAGTGATCGTGACTAGAAAGCTCTCGACTTTGGAATGACGTTCCGTAACGGTTTATACGCGACACGTGTGCTCAAGTGTTAGGAATAGGGTTCTGTGTTCGAAGAAGAGAATAGAGATGAAGAAGGAAGAGGAGGAAGAGGAGGAAGAGGAGGAAAGGGAAAAGTGCAAAAAGGGATGATGAAGAAAAGCGTAAAGAGTAACGGCAGACGATAAAGGGTGAAAGGGGATGAGCAGAGTATAGAGCACGGTCACGTCAAAAGGCCAATGCAAACCCACGCTCTGAATTACGCGGCACTTAAATCCATCTGTGAACACGAGATCTGCATACTACTGAGAAGATACCTGCAGGATTGTAAAAAGCTTCGATAGCATCATACGGAAGATATCCACAATATCTATAGATTCTAGTGTACTTAATTTGTGTTTTACACTTAAACTACGTTATATAGATATTTTGCTTTATGTATTATACTTACATAATTAACTTTTTTTATTAATTAATAGTAATTTTTTAAGTACTTGATATTTATTCCAGTAAACGTATCAGCTGTATAATTTATTTATTAGAATCCACATCAAAATTTACTACAGTCAACTACCCATCATAAGCACATCCTTCATAAGCCTCTTCCGCTCAATCGGGAGTTACTGAGTCCAAACAGCTTCCCAGTTAACCACTTTTTTGAGTTTCGTACCAGACATCTCGTTATAAGCCTCCGTTAAAATTCTCTAAATTATAAACTAACAATAGCAACAAAATATCTAAATAAATTATGAAAATTTAGTATCGATGTTTCGAGGAGAATAATTTAATCATTATTAAGCAAAATATTATTTATTGTTCATAGTTGTAATCATTAATTACAATTAAAGCTTCTGTTACAATTTAAAAGTTTTATTGATCATTATGTTGATTAATAACAATTATTATTATCATTACTGTAATTAATACCGTTGTCATTATAATTTTTTGCATTACAATTATTATTAGTGTAAAAAGATAAGTATTTATTTTAGCGCTATAAGCACTAGAAAAATTGGGATAGTGACGTATGTAACAAAACGTAAATATGACGTTTGAAATGATATAAATTAAAACAGGCGTATAACGGGTAGTCGAGAACAAAACTAAACGCACGGTAGGGAAGACTGAAATTCCAAGAAAAATTTCCCCTACGTCCCCTGAACCAAGCTTATAGCGGGTAGTCGACTGTATAGAGATCTGAGTATGAAGGTAATGCACTGAGAGAAAGAATAATTTTTTAAAAAATTGTATTTTTTTTTTCACGAGAAGTCATGATATTGGAAATTTTCAATCTCATATATTTTTTTTAGTGCGAAAATTTCATCATTTCGTTCGAATTCATTTTCTCAATGGAAGAAGTCTGAGTTCAGCTCAAAAAATGCTGATTTTTTTTCGGAATCGCATAAATAAATTTTGACTTTATTCTGTTAAGAAAATTATTAACTACAAGCGGCTGTTATTTGAATCTACATACGTAATTAATATAATAATTTCAGGCATAGACGAAATTCGGGTAAAGAATAATTAGTAAGTTAAATAAAAGTAAGCATAAAAGAGTGACTTTTTGATAGCAATAGTTATTATTTTTAAACAATAAATAATATCAGACATTTGTCGACTATAATTGTTATAAATAAAAAATTTAATTAGAGTTTGAGGATCCAGGCTGTTGCGGGCTCTATTATTTGCTAGGTCATTTAGTCGTGTGAGAGGTGGGTACCGGAAAGCAGCATTAGCTCGTGAGATCCCCTCGGTAATTATTATCACGCGTTATTTAGATTTTATAATTCATTTTGAATAATAATGTTAAATCTTTTGTCAACATATATATGTTTGATTAATCTACTCTATTTTTTATAAATAACTTTTTCCAAGTCTTTTGTTCTTGATGAGGTTTCAATGACACTTGAATGATTGTCATATAATCGCTTTTGTAACAGGTGACAATTTTCACAATTATTAAATTATTCAAACATAATTTTACACAATTATTTCTTAGCTCATTTTTTCGAACTCAAGTCAGCAAAACTCTAGTTTGAATACTTGAAAAAAAAAAAAAAAAAAAATTCATAAGCTTGTCAATCAAGAAATTTTTTTTGAAAACCTCAATTTTCTTAAATGAACTAAAAATTTCCTGACCAAGAAAAATTCTCTTGGCTCAAGATAATCTTGACTTGTTTCCGGAAAACGTCCGTCTTCTAAAATATTTCCTTGACTTTTTTTTCTGTGCTGTAACTTAACTTCTAATACTTACTGTGATTAAAAAAAATTGTTTTAAATTCAATTTCAACATTGGTTTAGAGTAATACAAACGTATTGATTTCCAAGCTTGTATGATATAAATTAATTTTTTTTTCATGTATAGAATTGTATACATTGCTGTAAATAGAAGCAATAAGTATTGAAAACAGAATGAAATAAAGCTGATGAGTCTTTTGGAATTAACCTTTAGTGAGAAAGTTTCATTGCGAATCAACCTATAACAAAAGTTAGTTACATAGTTTCTATCATCGGTACAATGATAGTAAATAAGTTTAAAGCTTCTGTACACATATTTATGTTGTATATATAGCACGTTGGCTACTACAATTTCAGCAAGTTCGCACACAACCTACTGGTACATAGTACAGTAAATAAAAAGAATTGGACGTTGTTGGGCCGCTTTTCGCACCGACTCTTCACCAACACCGACAATGGATCCTTGTTCTCATGGAAATAAAAGAAACTTTAAAAAACAAAAAAAGTCTACAGAAAATAAAAAAAATACAACTCTCTCACTCAAGTTAGCTTCACTGCTAACTTTATTCCAGTTCATTCTCTCGTACTCACTTTTTTCACTCCCCCCCCCCCCCCCACACTTCTCTTCTTTCTGCATTACCGTATAGTTGACTACTGTATTATCCTATATCTGAAAGCTCTTTTCTATTAATTCCCCACGGGCTGATTTTTCATCCGACTATCCGATCAAACTTTACACTATCTACATTTTATTTCAAGTTTTGGATACTAGTAGAAAAAAAGTATTATAATTACATTTAAGGAGTTGATGAGTGAAAAAAAAAAATTTATAACTTAGTTCTGTTTCACTCAAATATTGAACTTTATAATGAGATTTACTTTTTTCAATTTTTTATTATTCCGGACAGTTTTAATTGAAATTTAATTACAGTCGACTACCCGTTATAAGCCTGGTCTAGGGAACGTAGGGGAAATTTTTCTTGAAATTTCAGTCTTCCCTACCGTGCGTTTAGTTTTGTTCTCGCCTACCCGTTATAAGCCTGTTTTATTTTATATCATTTTAAACGTCATATTTACGTTTCGTTACATACGTCACTATCCCAATTTTTCTAGTGCTTATAGCGCTAAAATAAATACTTATCTTTTTACACTAATAATAATTGTAATGGAAAAAATTATAATGACAACGGTATTAATTACAGTAATGATAATAATAATTGTTATTGATCAACACAATGATCAATAAAACTTTTAAATTGTAACAGAAGCTTTAATTGTAATTAATGATTACAACTATAAATAATAAATAATATTTAACTTAATAATGATTAAATTATTCTCCGCGAAACATCGATAGTAAATTTTCATAATTTATTTAGATATTTTGTTCCTATTGTTAGTTTATAATTTAGAGAATTTTAATGGAGGCTTATAACTGGATGTCTGGTACAAAACTCAAAAAAGTGGTTAAGTGGGGAAGCTGTTTGGAATCAGTAACTTCCGATTGAGGAGAAGAGGCTTATGAAGGGCATGCTTATGACGGGTAGTCGACTGTATTAAATAACTTAATATTTATATTTCAGTATCAGAATTTTCTTAAGTAATTAAAAACAAAGTCAATTTATTTTTAAAATCACTTTTTGTTTTTTTCAGTCTGATTGTGTTACGCAACGGTTTGATTTTTTAAAAACAATAAATATTTGTTTAACTACTATCAGTCCGCATCCCACAAAAACACGAATAAATAAACAAAGTATAGTTAGAAAAAAAAAAATAACAAAGATATAGGGGAGGGAGGGGCAAAATGGGGTACCCCAAAAATTTGGTGAAAAAACAAATTTTTTTTTTTTCGTCTAATTATTGTATATCCGATAGTTTTGAACATTTTCAGCCCTACGCATGATACCTGGGGCAAAATGGACCAGCCCAAAAATCGAAAAAATGATTCTATCAAATTTTTTTCATCAAATTAAAAAAAATTTAATATATTTCCGCATTTTGAACCCTACTCATAACACCTGGGGCAAAATGGACCAGCCGAAAGTTTTGAAAATTGATTTTTTCATATGTTTATCGTCAAATTAAAAAGAAATTAAAATGGTAATTCATTTTTCGGCTGATTTCCTGTAGTTGGGGTAAATGTGACCACTAAAAATATTCGACAATGAGATTTTACTTTTTAATTGATAAAAATGCAATTAAAAAAAAATAAAAAAAAAATTACCATTTTTTGAAGGGGGTCCCCTCTGTTCCATTAAAAAAATTGTTTCTGCCTTCATATCCACCAATGATGTGAAATGTAATTTTTCTGTATGTATTTTACATAAAAAAAAAATTTTATTTAATGAAATTTGATGACCTTGCAGAAATTTTTTTTTTCAACTTTTTTAAAGGGTACCCCATTTTGCCCGCCAGAAAAGAAAATTTTATTTATTAACCGCAGCAAAAAATTTTGTCTATTCACCTTGGATATCATTAAAAACAAAAAGATCTGGCGTATTTTATTAATCGAAAACTTAGTATTTCCTTAGGTACCCCATTTTGCCCCTCCCTCCCCTATATGTATATCTATAGGCTAAACAAAACAAAATTAATAGGATTACTTGAGAAAATAATACGATTTGTAAAACATTAAACAAATATTGTTTTGTCCGCAACAGTGAACTAAATCCCGATAATCGATCCGACAATATCTCATGCTCCAGCGTCTGTGCGAAATATAAAGTGGGGTTTAGACGGTAAGCTTTTCTGTGACATCGGATATGAGGATCTGGCTTTGTGCTGCACCGAATACTAGAAGACTAGTCTCCTCTTGGTTTACAGCAATGCTAAACTAGTTTCCTCGCTCTTGAGACCTAATACCTGTGCTCAGAGCTCTCCCACTTGTTATGTACACGCATATATACCTATATAATACCGATATATTTGTATGCACATATGTAAAAGTATATCAAGTCTCTTACAACAAAGCCTCTTTATTTAAAGTAACCAAAACTTGTTGGCATTCCACTACATAAACTCCATGGTTTTTGGACAGTCCTCAGTCTTCATCATCATAATCCATTTGAAGAAAAAAAAATTTTATCCTACACATGAGGGTGTGTTTTACTTGCCAACTTGGATGAAAATCATATCAAGTGAGCTCAAGTGGTCTTTTATTTTTAAAATAACCCGGAAGAAAACCAGCAGGACGGTATATATTTTCTGATTTCATGTTCATACATGAATACCTGAGTTTTATTTATATATTGTATATTTTTATTATCATAAATCCAAGATGCTGCATTCACATCTGTAAAGAAGAAGCTCCTGGTAGTTTCATTGGCAGAACACTCAATGTCGGAACTTGCTGGTGAACGAGCTGCCGTTTCTCATTCACGTGCGTGTACTCTCTGTGAATGGAGTCTCGAGACGTGGGCGAATGTGTGGTCCGAGAAACCTCTTACTTGCTCTTACACTTACTCCTATCTGGCTCTCGCGACTATTTTTTACCTTTTTTTTTTTGCTTGTCAATGAATTCACTGACATCACTGCTGTTCTCAAGTTAGAAAACCCAAATTTACTAATGTAATTTGTTTCTTTATTAATATCCTGGATTTTTTACTTCAATTAAAAATACAGACTGCTGTTTAAAAATTTTAATTACTTAATTTAATATTTTTAATTTATAGATATATTAGGGTAGTCGTTAAAAATTAAATTTTCTCAGGCGGCAAAAAAAAACTTTTTTAGTGAAAAAATATGTGGGGAATTTGATTTTTTTTTTTTAGTAAAAAGAACACGTGCCTCAGATCAAAGTTCATTTTTCGTTTTTTTAATATCTCATGAAATATGCAGATTAGAGGAAAAAAACATAAGGACAATTTTGTAGGAAATTAAATTCTTGACAAAAAAGGTCTTATTCATTTTTTTTATAAAATGTATATTTATGAAGATATTAAAAAAAACTGTTTTTAGATCTGAATTGAGCGTTTTAAGGATTACTAATTTTGAAAACACATGTTTCTAAGTATATAGAAACTATAACAAGAATTAATGATTGATATGTTACGAGTTACAAAGTTGTCTATATTTAAGAAAACGTTATTTTTAAGATTCGTAATTCTTTAAATGCTCAATTAATAGGATCTAAAAAAGTTTCTTTTAAATATCTTCGTAAATACCTATTTTATAACAAAAATAAACATGACCTTTTTTGTCAAGAATTTAATTTTCTACAGAATTGTTCCTTTGATTTTTTTCTTTAATCTGCATATTTCATGAGATATTTAAAAAAAACCGTGATTGTATCGAAAAATGAACTTTGATCTGAGGCACGTGTTCTTTTTATTTAAAAAGAAAAAACCAAATTTCCCACGAATTTTTTCACTGAAAAGAAGCTTTTTATGGGGCGTCTTAAAAATTTAATTTTTAACTCCCACTCTAATATTTATAAATGTCTTAAATAATCGACAATCTAAATTGTCGATCTTTAATTCAAAATTTCTCTAACCTTGAGTTTTAATTTAAATTCAATTCCATTAAAATTCTTTCGATCAATCATCGGCGTAATAAAAATAATAGTGATAACAATTATAGTGAAACAAAAAAAAAAAAAAAGATAAGTTTATTTTAAATAAATAATCGTATCATAAATCTTTGAATGAAAGATCGTGTCCTGACAAGATCATTAATAAATAACTGAGCATATTTAAATAAATAATAATAATAATAATAGTAATAATTAATGACAGTACTTAGATAAATTTTCTATCGATGCAAGCTATAATTTGAATCTCTTAAAACATTTTGTGGACTCATCATACCGTTATAAAATAAATGATTATGAGATGTGGTTGGTGGCGGTATACAAGAGCCTTTTTCAATAATAAATATTATATTTTTTACTATCTGATTTTTCTTGTCACGAACGTTTAAAGCCCAACATTAACTACAAGCTTTTCCACCTCATATCGATTGACGATCGTCGAGGCATAAATTGTCGACGTATTCCGACATTAATGGTACTTCACTATTGACTTGAACTGACGCCTGAAGCTACGAGAAAATGCACTATCGCACGCTTAACGATCAGTCGTTTTCTTTTCTTCTGTAGCATAGAATCCTACTCTCAGTTCGTATTACAACAACAATGCGCTTCTAATACTATTTCCATCTGCTGGAAGAATATCTGTACTACAAAATCTCACGCTCTGGGTTTCCAAGCTTTAGATCTACGTTGCAGTGTCACTGTAGTGATACTATCTAGCGTGATATTGTTGTCCTTGTATTAGTATTAGTATCAGTATTAGTAGTAGACCGAAAATCACGAAAGCGAAGGAGCGAAAACGTCCGAGGATAGAAGCCAGTGGCAGCAAGGGACCATCCGTCCGTAATACCGAGTCCTGTTTGCCCCGACAAGCCAGCCATGTAATGAAACCTCAAGGGACAATGTCACACTATTTCCGGTTCCTGCGGTCATATTGAAAGACTCGTTGCTGAGCCACGTTTCGTTACCCATTGCGTCAACGAGTCATCAAAGTGAATCGTAATTATCGGCTTTTAAATTTAAACTTTGTATGTTATCAAACCTCTTTCAAGTTATATACTAGTTAATTACAAAGTTTACTGTAGTTTTCATTTAATTTAAATAGTATATTGTGTGACAAGATATTAAAAGACGATTTTAGTCTAGGGTGAAGTTGACTGTCCAAACCGTAAGTGAAGGTTGACATTACTCTCTGAAATTGTGTTTCATCCTGTGTCACACACTGCATTTTTGATGATTACCTGGATTGTAACTTCAAGTTTTGGTGTCAGTAGCCAGTCAGAAACAATTTAATTGAAAACTTATGGTGTGATCAAATATTAGCATAAGCGTAAACTGTCATTTGCAATTTATGATTAAGCAGGAAAAATGAATACAATTTATTATTTACACTCATTTTTATAAAACTTAATCATGAAGTCGTAACTGTCACTTGAATAAATAAAATTAGTGATCTAAAATTACTAACAAACAATCGTATGCTACACACCAAGGCAGGAAAGTAGGACGTTTCAACCCGTGTGTATAATTGGTAACCCGATTCGAAGGTGAGGTTGACAAACATTTGAATTGGGACATCTTAATACGTTCCTTCGTAGTGTATAGACTATTTTTCACCAGATCCGTATCGGAAAGCTTAAATTTTTGCTTCTGTTTGCGGGAAGAGTAGCGCATGCGCTGATTTTTTCTCATGAAAGAATAGAATGACTTTCTTCCCCCTAAACAGGGGAGGAATTTGAACTTTCGGTGCAGATATGGTGAAAATGACAAATCTCAGAGTTGAAATCAAGAGTGAAACTGGTTTTCAGCGGACAGAAACATTTGTTTCTTCCCAAGGGACTAAAGAAGTTTGTTTCTACCCGCTGACTGAATGCATGCGCAATTTATGCATACGCTAATATTTGTCCGCAGCATTGAACTGAAATTTGCTTGTTTCGACTGGTGGTATAAAGACTCTGAAACTTAGTTTCAATGTTGGAATTATGAAAAATAAAATTTCATTACTTCATGATCAGCTTATGAGAAACTTTATTTAGAAATAAACTTTATAAATGCATTTATATTATTGAGAAACTTTTTTCAAAAATAGAATAAATGAATTGAATACATATATGATGTTGAATAAAGCTTTCACTTTAGTATTCAAAATAAATTATAAAATTTAAATGGCGTGATAATAGTTATCGAGGGGATCTCCCGAGCTAATGCTGCTCTCGCACCCACCGCTCACACGACTAAATGACCTACCGAATAATAGAGTCCGCAACAGCCTAGATCCTCAAACTCTAATTAAATTTTTTATTTATTATATTTATTGCCGACAAATTTCTATTTTCTGTTTGCAATCATAAAATTATTTGTTAATATCAAAATTGTATCAATAAATCACGGGGGCAAAATAGGCCAACGAAAACGTTTTTTTTTAAATTACGTGCCGCCAGAAATTTCTTGAAAAATTTTTTATTTATTCAAATAATTTAATTAAAATTATAACAATTTATAAATTAAAATAAATTTCACATCGATAAGATAGCCGACTAATAAATTAAGAAACACAAAATTCCATGTCAGGATTATTTTTATCACGGGAAAAAAGATTTAATTTAATCTCAAGAAGAAATTTAAAAAGTTTAATTTCTTAAATGGAGGCTCATTTTGCTCAGCTACTAAAGTAAAGTAAAATTAGTTGAATACAATCTTTTAAATTTTTTAGGAGGTTTTATTTTGCCCTCCATTTTGATCTTTTCCTTTTATGGCTGGGTCATATTGATACCGAATTTCTATTTGGGGGCTAAAAAAAGTAAAACTAGTGAAAGAAACTATTGGTTTTTTTTTTTAGAGAACTAATTCTGTGTTCTTTCCTCCCCTAAATTATTCAACTGATCTGTACACAGATATATATCAAGAATTTAAATTACTAGTTAATGAGTAAGTGAGCGTATGAATAATTAATTAAATATTCATAAATAATTATTACTAGCAGATAAAAATAGCTGTCATGTTATAAATAGTGCTTATTTAAGCAAAAAAGATAAAAGGCGGTAATTTTATAGCTATTAGGGGAAAAAAATCCCTAAATACATTGCGTTTACTTAAATAAATTATGATAACAAACATAATAATGACCTTGAGTTAAAGTTACGATTTGTATCTCAAGCCTGGCTATCTAATTCAATCCACCTTGATCAAAATCCTTTTAGAGAACTCTCGAGAAAAAATAAGAGGCGTTTTCTTAGCGAGCTACTTTTACATTCACGTCTTTACACTCGTGAACAATTAAATTACACAAACTGTAAACGTGCGATTATAAATCACGTGAGCAAGTACTAGCACAGACTTTTAATGCTAGTCGCGGATATGTAGCCAAATACCTACGGACCTTGTGCTTGTCTATGTGTGGGTGTATATACATGGTACAGGTTAACTCATGCATTATATCAACGCATACGCTGATTACAAATGAATTTACGCTGTAAAATTTACCGAAGACTTCTCTTAAAACCAGCTGCTAGCGATCTTGGACGCGAATTAATTTTACGAGGGTACTCTCTACCGTGACCTCTAGCAGTAATTTTCAGCAGACTCCATTTTAATTTCACCCGCCATTTTCATTGATATTCACTCTACTCATTTTTTCTTCTCATAACTTTTAATGGATTTTACACTTCCATTATATTTATCTCAATATTTACATAGTTAGAAATTTTGTATATTTATTTTAAAAAATTATTTGGTTGATTTTTTTGTGTTGATTTTCAACACAGCATCTGTTAATTCAACACAAACCGTTAGTGTTATTTTTCTTTAACAGATTTTTTATGTTTAATGATTAGAAAATCTGCAATGTAAGACATTTCTTGTGTTATTTGAAAATTAACACAAAATTTGTGTTGTTTAGCTAAACACTTCCGCGTGTTTCTTCATTACTATAACCAATCAAAGCATTGTAGCAGCATTGTCTGCAAGGAAACTTGGATTATATAGTCATCCCAATGAAAGCTTGGGATTTTTTTTCCCACCAGTTCTTTCCCCCACCACCATAATATTAGAATAAGCATATGCGCACAGCAACTAAATCCAACATTTAAAGGGTGGGAGAAGAATCCTGATGGGAAAAAAATCCCAAGCTTTCGTCGGGATGACTATAATTGATTTACAATTAAATATAATCATAGACAACTTTAATATTTTCATAATCAGGTTCAATGATTTTTTTATTCTCATTTTACGGGAGGATAACCCATAGCT
The DNA here is from genome assembly GCA_030273425.1 of Microplitis manilae. Taxonomy (NCBI): domain Eukaryota; kingdom Metazoa; phylum Arthropoda; class Insecta; order Hymenoptera; family Braconidae; genus Microplitis; species Microplitis manilae. The sequence goes on along the minus strand of CP092730.1, from coordinate 16,177,039 downwards.
TTGTTTTTTAGAAAAATCACTGAAAATCGAACTAATTGTTCGCTAATTGACAAAAGTTGTACTAAGGTTAGATCAGTATACTTGAGTTGGTTAGGTTATGTGCTTATATTTATTAGTTAGTTTTAACACGAAAAGTCTGTTAATTTACACAAATTTTCTGTCAAAATAACAGATTTTGTGTTCAATTATTTAACATAAAATTTGTGTTAAAGATCAACACAAACGCAATGTGTTGAATTAACACAAATTTGTGTAGACGTTTGCAACACACGATTTGTGTTAAACTTAACACAAATTTTCTGTGTACTAAATAAATTAACTTCAAAAAATTTACAAGTGTGAATGTAGCAAACATCAGCAAAATTTAAAACTATTAATAAATAATTAATAAAATAAAATTTTTTAAAAATTAATAAGTGCATTTTTTTCAAATATTGTTTTTTAATTATTTACTCTTTTTATTTATAATTTAAAATTTGTTCTGATGTCTGCTACATTTATACATATAAATTTTTTTATCTACAAAAATTCAAAATATCTTTAAAAATAATTCAACCTTAATCCACAACTTCAATTAATATTTTATTTTAAATTCGTTTACTACTTTTTTCTAAAAATAAATATATAGTATAGTAGTAAAAGCACTTCCGTGTGATGAACAATACAAACATCATAATATGTGCTACCTTTTCACTCGCATCCACTTCACTATTATTGTTATTATTATTATTATTATTTTAGAATATATGAAAAATATATTTTTTTGTCTATTCAACTTAGAATTTTTTTCACCCGCAATGCTTCTGGCCGTTATTGATACGAAACTAAAGTAAAAAATAATAAATAACTGTTCGATATATAGAATATCCGTATATTTGCAAATTAAATTTCGTATTCAATATGATCGAGCAAGAAAAACCGAATATTTTTTTCTTTGTTTTATGAAAGAAAAAAAATTAAAATAAAAAAAAAAAAAAATTAATAATAATAATAACATTGAACGTCACTGCAGTCACAAAGCGCGGTATTTTTATTTCTACAGAGGGAGAGAAAGAAAGAAATAGTGATCGCAAAAAAAAGTCCGGACCGACATTCCTCAACATATATATGTATATATATACATATATAAAAGTATATGTACATCCGGAAGAGTACGTGTCAGTAGCTCGATACAAATTGAGTAAAGCTTTGTGATTCGTGGGAATGAAATGAAAAGCTTGCATAGAAGCACGCTTCGGTGAGCCCTTCGTTACCTCGTCGTCGTTCGCTGTGCAGGACGTTCGCGTTGACTTGCAGTTGAAATACACCTAAAACCGAAAATCCGTAAATCCGACGTCCGCTTAGCTTTTTTGCTACAATCAACTTGATGTTCACGATTCAATAGCCATTTTTTTAGTATTTATAAAAAAAAAGCTCCAAAAAGTAAATTATTATTCTTTTTTTATTTATTATTCACAATTTTTAGGGAAACTTTTTTTTTATATTTTAGGAAAGGGCTGGGGTAAATGGGGGACCTTAAAATTTTTCTAAATAAATTTTTTTTTTATTACACTGACTTTAAATTATCATCTATCACATATACAATTACTAATAGGCAACTTAAGATACCCGAGGCTTATTTTTTGAATTTTATTTATTTATCTTAAATTTTTTTTTCGACGATTTAACTTGAATTACAAATAATATATCTCTTAAATTCACTTAAAACATTTTTTTAAGCTACCCCATTTTACCCAAGTATAAAAAAAAAGTTTTTTCGGCAATTTGGAATTTATCTTATTTTCTTCGAATATAAGTAAAAAGTAAAAGATTTAACGTATTCAGGATAGAAAAAAAAAAGGTGAATTTTTTTCTGAGACCTTCCCATTTTTTAGACTATTTATAAACATCAAACATTAAGCCGTAAGCATCGACCATCGACATTTGCTCTATCGGTTATTTAAAAGTCCAAATACTTGATGCGCTCTATTTAATTACTATTTCACTCTAGTGCTTGCAATTAACTTTACTCGTGATGTTGCATTTATTTGTTCCAATAAATTCTATCTCGTTGATTATTGTCTTTTTTGTTTTTATTTTGTTTACGTTTATTCCAATTTGAATCAACACATCATTCAATAAATAAATTCTCAACCTCTTACAATTTGTTTTTTTTTTTTTTTCAATTCTAGAACAATATTCAGTTATATTTGATATACAGTCGACTACCCGTTATAAGCCTGGTCTAAGGGACGTAGAGAAAATTTTTTTTGTAATTTCAGTCTTCCCTACCGTGCGTTTAGTTTTGTTCTCGACTACCCGTTATAAGCCTGTTTTATTTTATATCATTCTAAACGTCATATTTACGTTTTGTTACATACGTCACAATCCCAATTTTTCTAGTGCTTATAGCGCTAAAATAAATACTTATCTTTTTACACTAATAATAATTGTAATGCAAAAAATTATAATGACAACGGTATTAATTACAGTAATGATAATAATAATTGTTATTGATCAATATAATGATCAATAAAACTTTTAAATTGTAACAGAAGCTTTAATTGTAATTAATGATTACAACTATGAACAATAAATAATATTTTACTTAATAATGATTAAATTATTCTCCGCGAAACATCGATAGTAAATTTTGATAATTTATTTAGATATTTTGTTGCTATTGTTAGTTTATAATTTAGAGAATTTTAACGGAGGCTTATAACGGGATGTCTGGTACGAAACTCAAAAAAGTGATTAAGTGGAGAAGCTGTTTGGACTCAGTAACTCCCGATTGAGGGGAAGAGGTTTCCCCCATGGAAATAAAATATATTTCATGATGTGTGTGAAATATATATGGTATATAAATAAAATATAATCAGAATATATGTGAAATATACGCACATATTTTTTACATATAAAATAAATGTATTTCAAATACAGAACTTTTGGCCGTTTTTCGTATATAAAAAATGCATTTCTTATATACTCCAAATGTACATCACATATATTGTTTTTTGTACGGCAAATATATATGATGAAACGTAATCAACATACATGTGATATATATATTTTAAATGTAATCAACATATATATGTAGGATATATTTTAAACATTCTTAAAATATAACCTCCATATATGTTGATTACATTTCATCATATATATTTGCCGTACAAAAAAAATATATGTGATATACATTTGGACTATGTAAGAAATATATATTTTATATACGAAAAACGGCCAAAAGTTCTGTATTTGAAATACATTTATTTTATATGTAAAATATATGTGCGTATATTTCACATATATTTTGTTTATATTTTATTTATATGCCATATATATTTCACATGCATCATGAAATATATTTTTTATATATTTTTTTTTCATGGGGGTTAAGACTGGTAGTCAAAAGTAATATATAAATTTTAGTTACATTAACGTAGAAATAATACCGTAATTTTCCCGAATAATTCAATCGAAAATTTACTCTTGCGGCTAAGAATTTGAATTAATATTTGCTATTTGTGCACTAGAAATTGTTATCATAATGTATTATGAAAATACCACTATGTAGATTTATCTAAAACAACGTTAATTCAAAATCTACATCATGTAGACGTTATTACTTTAGCACATTGTTATTTTAATATAAAAAATCGATTTAAATTCTCACAAAATAAAGTACTGTCGTAATTAAAAAAAAAAAATTATACATGCGTTAATTAACAGGATGATAAAAAAAAGTAAATTCAATTATTTAACACGAGCTAATTATTCAAGTTTGAAAAACTAATAAAGTCGAATGTTAATGAGTTTTATGGAAATAAGCGTGAATATATGTATAAATATAGGTGGTGTTTTATTATTGTCTATTGAGTACCGAATGGACAGCTGTCATCGTACGAGAGATTGGATCAAAGTGGATCACCGACCCGAGTCACGTATAATTCAATAGCGATTCTAGTGATGGAATAGGTCGTCATAGAGAACCGTGCAAACTGCCGTTGAAAAATTTCCACGCGATCGGTGTGTGATTGAAACAAAAAAATTTCATTATGTTATTTTTTTATATTGAAGTATAGATTAAAGAATGATGAAGAATAGGATATAATAATAATGAAAGGCGGAGAAAGTGGCATTTGCTAATTCACCTTAGTCTCTTTGGTATTTTCAGAAGTAATTGATAATCGTACCACGTAACGGGGTTAATCGTTTCAGATGTTCGAGCTAATAATTGGGATTGAGAAAAATATCGGCAATTCGCTACGATCTTGTACGCGCACTGCGAACCGAGCCTGATTTTATCCGCACGACTGAACAATCCCACTCATCCTCTGCTTCGTCTTTTCTTTATTCAATTTTTTTTTTCATTTTATTTACTGTTATAATAAATATTATAAATATATCAGCCCTCGAAAAAATATAATGACTTTATAAAACGTTATTTTATATTTATCGTTATATTCATATTATAAATAAGTAATTTATAAATTTTTTTTTTATCATATTTTACTTTCAGCTTGTATGATATTTACAAAGTGAGTCCCAGGTTATTATAAGATAAACGTTTTTTATCAATAGCACTGGCATGATCAGACTTTCGTAAACATAAAGTAATAAAATAAATAAAGAATAATAAATTTAAAAAAAAAAAAAAACTAGTAATTATTTTTTTTAATCGTGAAATGTTTTTTTTAACTGAAGAAATCCCGCTTAAATAATTTGAAATTCCATCAGACGTTTGAGAGAAGGGGAAGGGCGCGAAATCGGTTGCCTAAAGGAAATGTAAAAAGTTTAATTGTTTTTAGTTAATTTAAGTCTCAAACAAACATTTGACAATATAACAGCCTTGAACGATAATTTAACATGAGGGGTAAAATAAACACTATGAACAAAATTTATAAAGTTAAGATTTTTAAAATTTGAAAATTTTTTTTAAGAAATTTTGGGTGATCCAAATTGCCCCATAAAGTCGGGGATACTGTAATATATTTTGTTCAGTTTACAAAACGTAGGGTCGATGTAGTTTAGTTTATATTAGGATAATGAATTGAAAAAAAACTGTTAGACTGAAAGAACATTTAACTGAAAAAAAATAATTTTTGTCCGATGATATCTTTGAAAAAAATCAATAGATTCAAGCATTCTTGGCGGCAATTGAAACAACTCACTAAGATTTAGAACTGATAAAATTTTGAGGCAACTCGGGCAAGTGGTTTATGAACTATACCAAAAAAACTTTAAAAAAAAGTTTTTTTAATTTTTATTTTCTGTATAACTCGTAAACTACTCGACCGATCAACTTTAAAATCTAATGAGTTCTAAGACTTAATGAGTTCTTTCGATTGCCGCCAAGAATGTTCAAATCGATTGATTCGTTTCAAAGATATCGTTGTACAAAAAAAGTTAACATACACACACATACACATGGACGTCCATCTAAAAATGATCAGAATATTTTCTAAGATCTTCAAAAGTCGAAATCTGACAAAACTCGATTTCCAAAAATCGGACTAAACTTAATAACTTTCCTTTTTTTGAAAGTTTTCAATTTTCTTAGCAGGAAGTTTAAAATTGTTGAGATGATTTGAGTTGACGACAACCTGGCTTTTAAGTTTGGTGACAGTAGAGTACTATCTCTCCGCTTTATGTTCGAGGTGTGCAAAAAAAAGTCGCTATTAAATTATTAAAGTTCTTAAAAAAATATTTTCATTTTATAAAAATAAATAAAATAAATTGTTGATTATTTATAAAATTAAAGTTATTAAAATAAACAAATGAGTATAAAATAGTTTTAAGTGAGAAATAACCAGCTGCGTTGCACTGTCGGTTGCCAGTGAACCCTATGGAATCAGCGGAAGTTCTCTAATGAACATCTTGAGAGCGCGAAAAGTTACCCCGGGTTGTGAAACAGAGAACTTTTTTTTTAAAATAATTAATTTAAAAAAATAAGAGCTAATAAGTAATGTTATCTAACCAATTACTTGCGCTTGAAAAAATTTATTACAAGATTTTCTAATAATAATGTAAACGTTTTATTTAAAGCTACACCCTACGCCGGAAGAAAATAATTAAACGCTTAAAGTACTTTCGAACGATAACGAAAAAATTTTTTATTAAAATTATGATTATTTATTTTTTTTATATATAAAATCCCTTTGGCCGTAGTTTATATTGATTATAAAACGTGCTTTGAAGCAGCAGCTTAATTAAAATTTATATATTTAAATTTATTGGAGCCATTTATTTATATATCGGCTGCATAGGCGTTTGAGATTTCGGAATTAGCCGTTAGACCGAAAATAACGAGATGCGTTACGTGTAACAAACTTGTCGAGCCGATGATAACTAGCTTTAATTGCGTTTCTTGTTTGCCTGATAATGTTGAGATGCTTCTTATAGAACGCTTAATTACATCCGGCATTGTTCAGTCCGAATCATCAAATTAATCTCTTCTTAAGTTATTTTTATATTTTTACCCATTTAGGGGGCAAATATTTAAAAACAAAAAAAAAAAAAAAAAAATACACAGAAAAAAAAAGATTTCTAGGCCCGAAAAAAAATTTGCTTTATGAAATGAAAATAAAAATTTCCTTAGGATTAGAATACATGTCGTAGCGCAAAAAATTTTTCGTTTTTAATTTTTTGAACTAAAAAAACCCTTTTTTCTGTGTATATATTAATACAGTCGACTAACCGTCATAAGCATGCCCGTCATAAGCCTTTTCCCCTCAATCGGGAGTTACTGAGTCCAAACAGCTTCCCCACTTAACCACTTTTTTGAGTTTCGTACCAGACATCCAGTTATAAGCCTCCGTTAAAATTCTCTAAATTATAAACTAACAATAGCAACAAAATATCTAAATAAATTATGAAAATTTACTATCGATGTTTCGCGGAGAATAATTTAATCATTATTAAGTAAAATATTATTTATTGTTCATAGTTGTAATCATTAATTACAATTAAAGCTTCTGTTACAATTTAAAAGTGTTCTGATCATTATGTTGATCAATAAAATTATTATTATCATTACTGTAATTAATAGCGTTGTCATTATAATTTTTTGCATTACAATTATTATTAGTGTAAAAAGATAAGTATTTATTTTAGCGCTATAAGCACTAGAAAAATTGGGATAGTGACATATGTAACAAAACGTAAATATGACGTTTAAAATGATATAAAATAAAACAGGCTTATACCGGGTAGTCGAGAACAAAACTAAACGCACGGTAGGGAAGACTGAAATTACAAGAAAAATTTCCCCTATATCCCCTAGACCAGGCTTATAACATCTCAAAAATTTTTTTTTAATCCTGCCATACAATTAATTTTTCATTTCATTAAAAAATATTTTTATCATTTGATTTACTTTCATATAAATTTTTTCGTCTATTAACTTACAAAAAATTTTCAATAACGGTATAGAAATATTTTCTTTTGTTTGACAAGAATTGGAAAGAAAATTCTGATGAATAAAAAATTTATTGCAATATTTCGAATTCAATTGAATTTGGTGACAAAGGAATAAATTTTGTGAATAACGTACCATTTAGTGTATGTAATATTTAATAAATTGAATTTATTGAAAGTTAAAAGTAAATTAGGGAATAATATTTAGATGAAAATAGTATTTTAATAAATGATGGTGTAAACTATAAACATTTGTCGTCCACTTGATGCCATGGCATTATGCATATTTGTAATAACACGAACTGACATAAGAGAATGTAATGGTAGCCCATCGGTAGAGGAAACTACCTCAGAATTAATAATGTTTGCCTGAGATCACTTAATCATACAAGCTAGCGCATATAACTGGCAGCGCCGTGGCGTTCAAACTTTCGTAGATCGCATATCCTACAACCGTTGGAAATTGTTTGAGAAATAGCTTTATTATGTTTCTCTATACTCTATAACATTTAATTTATTATTTAAGCTTTATGACTGTCAAAGTACACCCCAGAAATGTGAATTCATAAATACAACTATGAAAAATAAAATAGGGTAATATCCTCTTTCATCTCATAAAAAAGTTAAATTTAAAAAAATATATATATGTATATATATATATATATATATATATATGTAACAAAAAGTATTACCGCATATATAATAATGCTCAAGTATTATCCGAGTAATATTTCTTGGAAGAAAAAATTTCTTGATTATTCTTAAATTACATTACGTTATATTACTGTGTCAGGCAACAATTGCAATAACGTTTTACGAGAAAAACTATTATACATAAATATATATATATATATATTTTCACGTCATAAATAAATGTAATTGATATAGTTATAAATATGTAGTGAACCCAGAGCAAAATGAAACCCAATTTTTGAAACAAAAAAGCATTTTTTAGTTACGATTTGAAATTTTTCAATAGAAAATTTTTTTTTTTCTGCACAGAAATTTTGTGTTAAATTCAACACAAATCGTGTGTTGCAAACGGCCTACACAAATTTTTGTGTTAATTCAACACACTGCGTTTATGTTGATCTTTAATACAAATTTTGTGTTAAATAAAATTGAACACATAAAATCTGTTCTTTAGACAGAAAATTTGTATACATTTAACGAAACATTTGTGTAAATTTAACACATTTTTCGTGTTAAAATCAACTAATGAACATAAGAACATAACCTAACCAACTCAAGTATACTGATCTACCCTTAGTAGAACTTATGTCAATTTAGCGAACAATTGAACCGGTTCAAAAAGATATCAAAGTTATCTAAATTTAATTGTAAAATGTATATATTTAATTGTAAATAAATTATAATCAAAATTTCCCTGCAGACAATGCTTTGCTTGGTTATTGTAATGAAGAATTGCGCGGGAACGTTTAGTCAAACAACACAAATTTTGTGTCAATTTTCGAATAACACAAGAAATGTCTTACATCATATATTTTCTAATCATTTAGCATAAAAAGTCAGTTAAAGTAAAATAACACAAACAGTTTGTGTTGAATTAACAGATTTCTGTGTTAAAAATCAACACATAAAATTAAACCAAATAATTTTTTAACACAAATACACAAAATTTCTAACTGTGGTGAAAATTAAAAAAAAAGTATCGTTAAATTAAATTTGAATAGATTTAAAAATTGCATTAGTATGCGATTACTTAATCCTCGTTGTTACTCAAGGATTTTAAGGATTGGCCTGCAGTGGGATGATAAACAGATTTTCCATTGAATTCTCAGTTCAATGGGTAAACTAGTAGGAACTAGAGTAGACCAGTCAACTGCTTAAAGAATTTTAAATTAGAGGCTTTTAAATTTGTCTATTGACTTATGCATATTTATGCTGCTGGAAAATACCAGATGCACCGGCTTTTTATTTTTTTTTCTTTAGAATTTATTATCCGAAGTTAAATAGCGAAAAAAGAATCTATTTGCCGGGTAGTTGATCCGGTAAATTGTCATTTTTCTCAACTTCTTTATTGAATCAATTTATAAAAATTATTTTTTTTTTTTTTTTTTGTAAAAACCCTGCACGTTTTGTAGATAAAGCTTCCATAGATCGAAAAAAATTTTTCAGACTCAGAAGATTTTTCAGATTTTTCTTACACTCTTTTTTTCACCATCTCCAATACTGGCGCTTAGAAATTTTTATTATCATTAAAAAATTCAAAAATAAAAACTTTAAGCCTTCAAATATTTTTTTTCATTACTATAGTAATTTATAAATTTTTTACTATTACGGGATTTTAGAAATCATTGAAATTTTTTGTTGGATGCAGTTTTTTTTAAAAAACAATTGACCTTTGAGTCGTTAGTTGAAATGAAATGACAGAGAAAAGATATAAATGAGCACAAAGCTTGACTTCTTTACTTTGACTTCTCAGATCCGTGACTTAAATGTGCATCAGCAAATTAACCGTAAATCGAAGATATTTCCAATCCTCACTAATACTAGTATATATCAATCTAGTCAGAGCTGCTGGACTAAATCTTTAGTGTTTGATGTAATTACAAAAGCCCATGATAGAATAAAAGAGCTAGAGAAAGGAGAGAGAAAGTTGTAATAATAGAGTATTTGGTTAATGCGGGTTCCAAATTGAGCTTGGACTGGGTCAAGTTATACTCGAATTCTCTAAAATTAAAATAATAAAAAATTTTAAAAGCATTTGAGCCATTGCGTGAACAATTAAACATCAAAGACCCGAGTTTTGTCTTTCATCATCTAGTTTTACTCTGCGATGGTTAATAAAATAGATTTTATGTATTGTGCTAAGTGCGCTCCTCTCAATAATGGATTGCTCTTTTTATTTATTTTTAAAAGAATTTTTTTATCAAATCATACTTCAGTTACAAATGCTCAAATGTAGCACACAGAGCAAATAAAAAAATTCAATATAAATTTTTTATTCAGAGTTAAAGTTACAAAACAATTCCAAACTGTTAATTACTTTTCACTGTAATAAAAAAATAAAATTTCTATTTAACCGTTCAAATGTTTCATTTGTTGTTTTATTTTCTACAGAGGTAATTAAAAAATTTTCGAAGTATAAATTTAATTAATTTTCCCTTTACATATTTATATTTATACTTTTTACAGTAACATTTAAAAAAATCAGTTTTAAAATGAAGAAGGAGGTCGAGAAGTGCTTTTTTAAAATTTATTTTTTGTATAATGAATAATATATAAATATAATAATGTATATGAGAAACAAAGGACAATAATAATAAAAAATTCCGAAAGCAAAGTGAACGCTTTCTCGGCAGTAGCGGAGTGTTATCAGCTTATCAGCTCCAGCATGAGGAGGAAAAGATCAAAGACGTTCAAAGTAATTGGGGCGTTGCCGATGATCGATATCGCCTTGGTCTCGTTAAAAATACAACCACCTTCTTAGCTGCTGCTACTGCTGCTGTTACTGCACTTTATGCTGACGGTTGATCGATTTCCTCAGACTTTTTATAGCTCCTTTATTCCTTTCTTGCTAAATACCTAAGTCGTCAGCTTGCCAATCCATTGTTAGTACTTTCACCATTCTTAGTATAGCCAAATATTTTGATAACTTTATCGAAACTGATTCTATTATTTGTTATTTATTTCAATTATTAAAATTTATAAAGATTTTTTTCGATTTTTTTGAACTTCCCGCCAAGAAAGTTTAAAAGTTTCAAAAAAAGGCAAGTTATTGATTTCGTTCCGATTTTCAAAAACTGAGTTTTCAACAGATCTCGAAGTTTTGAGGTCCTAGGAAGCTATTTTGACTATTTTCAATATGATGTCCAAATCTATGTAAATATTTTCTAACTTTTGAACGAATAAACCGATTTGGCTTTTTCAGACGGCGATTAAAGCGGGATTTTTCAAAAATATTTTTTTTCAGATAACTTGTAATGCACTCAATTAATTGATTCCAAAATCTGAACCACTCTAGAACTTTATAAGCCGCGTCAAATGCCACCTCCACCATCGAAATCGGTTAATTTGTTCAAAAAAAACCCCGGTCAAAAATAAAACTTGATTTAGACATGGTCGTTTTAAATCGTGACTTAATTGGTCTTACTTAATCACGATTTAAGATTATTTCAAAAAAGTGCTTTTTTTTTTTTTTCTAATAAAATCCAAATCATTAAACTAATTGATGACAATTTTTTTTAATGTTAGAGGTAAAAAAACTGCATCAAATGCCTTTTTGAACCTCGAAAGCGATTCATTATTTCCAAAAATATTGCTGATGTAAAATAAAAAAATCATCGATTTACTTCATTATTTTTTTTGCTATTGCTTATAACTTAAATTTTTGCAATGGAAGGGGCGACACAGTACTATTTTCGAGCTTCATAACTCAAAAATATATTAACAATAGTATTTTCCAACTGAAGAGTGGGAAGTTTTAAAACTGGCCTGCAGGGTCAGGGGATTTTCAGATTTTTCTGTTTAGAAATTTTGAAAAGTCATTTAAAGGAGGTCGGTAGCCAAAAATTTTAGTGATTTTTTTTATAAATTTGATTAAGAATATATATTTTTTTATTTAAAAAAAAAGTATAGAGTAAACGATTAATCGCAATCAAAATTTAAGGTGTGATTTTTTTTCGTAGTATTCTCGGTTGCCTTCCCTTACGACTGGGCTCAGCAAAAAAAAAATTAATTTTTTTTCAAGTAAAAAATTTACTGGCTTAGTAAAATAAAATATAAAAATATATATAAATTTTTTTTTTGCAGTTTCATCTTTGGATGCATCGAAAATAAAATTTTAGAGACCGGATTTCCTACATTGGGTGAGTGCATTTTAAAATCGATCTATATTATAACTTATAACAATACAATGAATCGAGGATGAATCTCTCGATCACTCGTGATTGAAACGAATATAAAAAAGTAATATTTATAGCACCTACATCCATGCCCACATTACTTTACATAAAAGCTTTTTCATACCAACTATTATTTTTCTATCGGTATCATTATTATTATCACTTTTATTACCATTATTATTATTATCATTATTAAAATTTTTCTAGTTCTGCGTTCAAATATTTCCAATAAAATTAGTATTCGCTAAAAAAAATTGACTCGGTGAAAATGTAAGGAAAAAAAAATCCAAACGTAAAAAAATATTTTTACTCTCAATATATTTTCAACAAAATTAATATTTACTAAAAAACATTAAAACTCGGTTCAAACGTTTTTTTATTTATTTATTTTTTTTGGTCAATATTTCCAATAAAATTTATTTTTAAAAAAATGAAAATGGAGCCGATTGAAATGCAGAGAAAGAAAAAAAAATAAAAATATTTTTTACTGCAATTTATTTTCACATGATTATTGCGTAATGCTAAAAAATAAATATAATATTTTAGTATTTAAAAGTATAAAAATAAAGCAAGTACACTTGTAATCACGGTAGCAATTTTAATAGTATTCTCCGGAGAATTAAATTGCAGATATAATTATTTTTTAAATAAAAATATCTCAGCCTTACGTTACTAATATAAATTTTTATCTCTATTAGATTAAATATTTTATTTACTTAATAATACGCAATATATAAACTGCGAGATTGAATTTGAAATAATTGTTAATGTGAAGGGAAAATAAATAACTAGCAAAAGTGAAAGCTGACAGCCAATTGTTTTTTGATGTTCAAAATAATGGAATAGGATACATGACATAAAACATCATACGTCTTATATACAGAAGAAGCTTAGTTGAGCTTTGTAACGGTTAAGTTGATAGCAAAAAGTGAATAGATATAAAGTTTCGTGCCAGGTGAATCGCGATATCCGAGCTGAGCTACGTGGCCTGCATGGAAAACAATGAGCTAAGCTGTTTCGGCTGACGTAGATCTTTAGTCAACTACAAAAATATATTTACCTCTGATACTGTAAGGAAATTCTTGGCAAAATGAGATATCGTAAAATTCATAAATGTCCAGGGAAAAATGAGACACTATTTTTTAAGAAAAAAAAAAATTTACTTGTGATGTGGAGGGAAAGATAAACGAAATTTGACCATCTTGAGTAATTTGCTCTAAATTTTTTTTTTTCTTCGGAACCTCAGTAATTTTTTTTGCAAAAATTTTGATAAAGTTTTGATAAATGAACTCTATAATCTAGGAGTGTTTCTACAATCGACTCGTCATAAGCCTCTTCCCCTCAAATGGGAGTTACTGAGTCCAAACAGCTTCCCCCTTAACCACTTTTTTGAGTTTCGTACCAGACATCCCGTTATAAGCCTCCGTTAAAATTCTCTAAATTATAAACTAACAATAGGAACAAAATATCTAAATAAATTATGAAAATTTACTATCGATGTTTCGCGGAGAATAATTTAATCATTATTAAGTAAAATATTATTTATTGTTCATAGTTGTAATCATTAATTACAATTAAAGCTACTGTTACAATTTAAAAGTTTTATTGATCATTATGTTGATCAATAACAATTATTATTATCATTACTGTAATTAATACCGTTGTCATTATAATTTTTTGCATTACAATTATTATTAGTGTAAAAAGATAAGTATTTATTTTAACGCAATAAGCACTAGAAAAATTGGGATAGTGACGTATGTAACAAAACGTAAATATGACGTTTTAAATGATATAAAATAAACACAGGCTTATACCGGGTAGTCGAGAACAAAACTAAATGCACGGTAGGGAAGACAAATTATAAGAAAAATTTACCCTACGTCCCCTAGACCAGGCTTATAACGGATAGTCGACTGTATTTTAAAAAAATTTTTATTTGTTGGACAAATTTAAATCGGGGTAAAAAACTTTATGATGTAGAGGGAAAGATATGCAAATTTTGACCGTCCTGAGTAATGTGGTCAAATTTTTTTGTAAAAAAATTTTTATCGTTCGTTGGATCCTCAGTAATTTGTGTTCAAATTTTTCACTTGTAAAAATAGAACTTTCGCCAAAAATGACGAACGCTTCGGTAAATAAACTCTATATTCTAGCCATCCATGTTTTTATTTCCAAAAAATTTTTATTTGCTGTCAAACAAATTGAAATCGAGTTAAAAAAAAAAATTTTTTTTCACAAAGTGGCGCGTCATTTTACCCAGTACTTCATTTTGCCCCGAGCTTTCTTATCAGCAAAAAAAAAAAATAAGATAAACAACGTTTCGTTTAATATTAATATTTAATTATAATTTTCTATTAATCTCACTTCCATCAATCTTCTAAAAAAAAAAAACCAAAATAAAATAAATTGATTGACGATGCCCATTGGCCTTTTTTCAGTCCCTCGGGCTACTTATCATTCGTTTCTTATACTCATTCATAATTCACACAAGTTGATAAGTCTCACCTCGTGATTGTTTCTGTAGAAAGAGAAACCTCGAGAGAGCTTTGCTAAGCTTATGTGTCTGTCCCATCGGATTTCATTCTGTCCGAAGCTGAAGGCTCACTACAGAATAGAAACATAAATATAAATATAACATAAATGAGCAAAGCGAATTATTGAATTGTAGAACATATTTAATTTCCTCCTTATTCGCTTTTACGGAGCGAGTGTCAAGAAATTTTGAAAAGCCAGATAGAATACAAGCGACGGTCCATAGAAATTATAAAAATACTTACGGATGTATGTGAGTTTGTATGGCTTTGAAATATGTTGCCTATATATAGGTCGTATTCATCGATCCTCTCGCTATTGAGAGTAAATATTTTCATTTTACCTTTTTTCTGCCAGACGAAAAAAAAAAAAAAAATCCGATATTCTGGAATATGAAATATCGTGAATACTTATGTATCTGGGTATACATTATAAAAGTCTAATTAATAACCTTTGCAAATAATGACACTGCATACGAGAGCCCGAATGAAGTTTATGCATTGATTTTATCCTTGCAACTCTATTAATTAACGGAATTTTTTATATTACGATTATTTAACTAAGCTATTTTTCATTGGTTACTATTTCCGCGTTTGATAAATAAAGTGCCTCTTTTCTTTTTAGCCAACTCAAGTACTAGGCAAAAATGTATGTATTTATTTCGAGTGTTTTTAATTAAATTTTTTTATTTTAAATATTTGACTTATAAGCTAAATTTTTTTATTTATTAATACTGTGTTGAAAATATTTTTAATTAAACATTTATTGGTTTACAGTTAAAATTTATTAGAAATCAATTTATTGATTATTTTATTATTTACTATCAATTTAGGTTTGGGCGGGTCCCAAATTTTAGACAGAAATTTTTTTTTTATTTTAATTAATTTAAAATATCCAAGATTTATTTTTGAATTTTTTTAACGCCTTTTTACCCGAGTCAAAATATTAGACGTAAATTGAACGTTTTGGAAAGTTTTTTTAGTTTCATACTTCTATCATTAACTCTATATATTTATATCTGTTCATATATTATTTCATATTAAGGTTACAAAAATTGTGATTACAAATATCGAAATAAATTAATTAATGTTATTATTAAATTAAAATTATAACTCATGAAATTACAATCGAGTCACGTTATAAGTCCTCTTAGTGTCGCTTTCATATTAACGCGAGTCTTGTTAAAGAAAAAGATACAAGCCGGACTTATAACGCGACTCGACTGTACCAAGTTTTTACCCGAATCAAAAAACAAATTCTAGTTTAATCTTCAAAAGCCTCAATTCCTTTGATGTTTTTTTTTCCGAGAAAGTAACTCTAGTACTTAAAACCCTCAATGAGAACTATGAAGCCTAATTGCGAATAATTGATTGATTTTAAATTGTAACTAAGACCTTAAAATCCTCAACGAATGAAAAGCTATACTTCGGACTTTGAAAAATTTTAGATAGAAAAGGGAGGGGAGAGAATACGTCGAATGAGATTTATGGGGTTCAAATGTGGATAAAATTATTCCTATATGTTTTGAGTATTTTGAGGCTCTATTCCAGATTATTTCAGGTCACAATAGCTAGCCTCAATCTAGCCTCATCGAACCTAAGTAAGCCTCAATCCAGTCTCACTGAGAAAAAAAAGCATTTTGATCAAAGAGCCTCAAATAACTAATCGAGTTTAAATTGCATAGTCAAGACTAAATTTATTTGAGGCTCATCGAGGCTTATTGAAGTTCGTTGAGCACCATTCGAGGCTCATTGGGGCTTTTTGAATAACATTTGAGGCTCAAAATGCTTTTTTTACTCAGTGAGGCTGGATTGAGGCTTACTTGGGTTCAATGAGGCTAGATTGAGACTAAATATTGTGACCCGGGATGTTATTCCAGTTTAGTCCTCAAAGTGGTAAAGTTGGTCGTAAATACTATTTCGAGAACTATAATTATCCTTGTTTATAAGCAAGGATAACTTTATATACTGTTGTCAATCTACAAATTCTAAATTCATCCTCAAAAATCTCATTGAGAACTTTGAGATTTAAATACAAATTTGTTTTTTGACTCGGGTATGAAACGAAATACAAAAAAATCATTCAATTTACCTCTAATATTTCGACTCGAGATACCTTCAAATTGTATTACAAATCATATCTGTTACGTGTATCACTAAACCTGTTAAATTTTATTGAAAAAAAAATCATTTTTATTTTATTGAAGCTGTAACATTATTTGAAAAATGATTTTTTTTATTAACTTTGAAATTAAATTGTTATTTAAATTTATCAAAAATCGAAAAATTTCGAATGAATAAGAAAATAAAACTATCAGTATATAGTGAGTAAACCAAACACAGGGATAGCAATCAGAACATGTGATAAATCATAACCGCTGATTACACATTTCAAAATGCGACCGAACACACTTGATCTACGGCTCCATAACTCTGGCAGGACCACTACCAACCGTCCAGCATCCCACCTACACCTATATCTATCTATCTATATATAACTACCTATGTATACATATTACATATATATCTATATAAAAGTATATACATTGAATTGGATGGTGTGGTAGCCTCGTTACGAATTACTCGTATGCCTATATGCTTCAAAACTACCACGGGATTTATTTTATCGACTTTTTCCAATCGACGTCATTGATAAAGACACCATCCCACGCTTTACCTTTTTTTTTTTTTATTATCACCGAATGACATACAGCAGAGCAGTAGCTGGTGAAGTGGGAGTACCAGTACCGGCAGCCTTAGAGACCTTTTTTTCATTTCTATATAGATTTCTCCTCCTGTCACCTACTTTTAAACTTGCGCGGTGTCGCGGCCACTGCAAGTCTCCAAAGTAAAAGAAATGAAATGAAAAAAAAGCATCTACGATTCCACTGCCGGCTGAAAAACTCAAGGGAATAATTCGTTTTACGTCTAGTCGTATTTTCGCAGTGATAAATCGCGATTGCCTGCTGCTACTGCAGCCCCAGGTATAGGGTTTTCTGCGTTTTCAGACAAGAGTTCATGCTCAATGTTTCTACCTCGATGTTTTCAACACCTCTATAATCATTTTTTTTTTTTTTTTTCTTTTTTTTATTCATGTCTGAGGCTTTTTCATTTTATTACATTAAGCAATTTTAGTTATAAAATTCCTCTAACTGGATGGAATGGAAGCTGAAAGTGCAATTAAAAAATTAACACGAATGCTGGATTGAGTGTCAGCTCACATTTGGCCAGTATTTTAAACTCGAAGCCCAGAGCAAGTTATAATTAAATTTAAAAATTAAAATCTGTTGAAAGTAAATAAAATATACGCAAAATTATTTGAAGTGAAAGTTACAGCAGCTAACGTTGATGGTATTTAATTTTACCAGGGATTGTCGATGTATTATGTCCGACCTGCATATCAATGCAACAACTTAAGCCCAAGTATGTGCGTAAGAAGAGATTTGCATACTCACTTGCATCCCCCCAAGACATTAAACTTGCATATAAACTATAAACAGCATTTACAGGTGCTCATCCTTCCTCCTATGGTCTTTTTCTCTCATACGTTCGCTTGATAATTGAATTTAAGTGTCAGAATACATGATATTATGCTCTAACAGACCATGTTTCAGATAATATGCATTCAATAAAATACTCGTCGCGTTTTATTTTAATACATAACTTTGGATGATTTAAATAATTATTATATTTTATTGAGCTTTAGGTTTATAAACGTGAGAGATTAAATTTTATTTATATTTGGAAGTGCGTACTTTCTGTACCGGATGCTTGTAATACTATGGACGTAAAAGTTATTCTCTGAACAATTTCGACTGTCTGTTTGATGCTTAAGTGGTGAGTGGAGTTGAGGAAATTTATAAATTCAAAATGGCCGCTCGAGTGATAAAAGTTATTGGATTTGAATAGATATCAAATAAACCGCGGCTTTAAGGAATTATAAGACTTTAGTATCAAAATTGTAATTAATTTAACATAAAAGCGAACAGCTTTCATCAAATACAATAAACATGCAAATATTCATTTAAATAATTTAATTTATGAAAATATTTTATTTATTATTTACATTTAAGGGTGGGAATTATGGGGTATTTTACAATTTTGCCAATAGACTATCTGTTACAAGCCTGGTCTAGGGGACGAAGGGAAAATTTTTCTTGTAATTTCAGTCTTCCCTACCGTGCGTTTAGTTTTGTTCTCGACTACCCGGTATAAGCCTGTTTTATTTTATATCATTTTAAACGTCATATTTACGTTTTGTTACATACGTCACTATCCCAATTGTTCTAGTGCTTATAGCGCTAAAATAAATACTTATCTTTTTACACTAATAATAATTGTAATGCAAAAAATTATAATGACAACGGTATTAATTAAAGTAATGATAATAATAGTTTTATTAATCAACATAATGATCAATAAAACTTTTAAATTGTAACAGAAGCTTTAATTGTAATTAATGATTACAACTATGAAGAATAAATAATATTTTACTTAATAATAATTAAATTATTCTCCGCGAAACATCGATAATAAATTTTCATAATTTATTTAGATATTTTGTTCCTATTGTTAGTTTATGATTTAGAGAATTTTAACGGAGGCTTATAACGGGATGTCTGGTGCGAAACTTAAAAAAGTGGTTAAGGGGGAAGCTGTTTGGACTCAGTAACTCCCGATTCAGGGGAAGAGGCTTAAGAGGGACAGGCTTATAACGGGTAGTCGACTGTAAACATTTTTTTTTTAAATTTTTGAAAATTCTAATTAATTATTTTTACTTTTGAAAGTCAAAATTTCCGAGTCATCTTTAAAAAAATAAAAAACAGTAAAGTATTAAGCATAATTTCGATAAAAAAAATTAATGTCTTAAGCGTCTCCCCTTCCGTGTGCAAAAAAAATGCATAAATATCAATTTTAAAAATTTAAGTAGTCGTTTTCACTTATAGTATTGGATAAAAAATATATAAATCTCTTGAATCTCATACTTAATTCCGTATTTCCAGTTATTAAATATGGATTAACTGAAAAAAATAAATTTGTACATTCAAAAAACTCAAGCGAAGCTTCCAATTCGGCTTTGAAAAAAATAATCATATTACAAAGGATGAAAATAATCTTAAACTCCGTTTTTGATGATCATTAAATTGGGATGTAAAAAATAAGTAAAGCAATTAAACAGCGTCGGAGTGTTTCATTACGATTAAAATTTATCGAAAGAAAATAAAATTGTTATTAGTATATAAATCAAAGGTTGCGGTGTAGTTTTGTGGTCTCTGTAAGGTTCTATTCCACTTGTTTATAACTCGAAATGTTTCCGTATAATGTTCTGAGTGCGGTGTGTGCAATAGCTCTGGTGGCTCTGGTCGAACACGCCAAAATGCCGACCACATCACCAGTAGCTGAGTAGAGCACAGTCATAGCCATAGACTCGTGCACAGAGTACTTGTTGGTATGGGGGGCTAACGGTGAAATAGCTTCGGCCCATTCTCTCTATTCTCGAAGCTTTAGTTTCAAACTTCAGTTCTATTTGGGGATTTAGATATGTGTACAAGACTTGTATAAATGTGTATATATATGGATACTAGACTAGAGTAGAATATACTTCAGAAAATGCTTCTCTACAACTCGGTGAACGTATTCACGTACGATCTGCGATACGAAACTAGTGTATCCGTATTCACTTACGTATATATATATATATATATGCTCAGTTCTACCTAACACACTCTGCTGACTAGAATTCTATTCTTTGCCTCCATCCCGACGCTTTCAGTAGAACAACCCCACTGTTTCAAATACCACAGGCACTCAAACATATGACTATATATATCTATATACACTGACGTAAATTTTCGCAATCAGTCTCTAAGACAAGTCACTGAAACCAATCGAAACTACTTAACTATTTGTCAGTTTTGCACCTTCTCATTTGTGCACCATAACGAGGGTAATGTTTTTTTTTTTAAGTTTGACTGTCGTTTTTTAAAAATTTTTAAAAATAAACGTCGATTGTAAAATGAATTTGTTTTTAACCATTTAAATTCATAGCTTTTATGGAACTGTAATTAGTTTTTTTTTTTTCAATGCAACTTTATGTATTTAATATTTTATTTTTATAAAATTTTATTTAATATAAAATCATTTTTGCGTTTAATCTTTTTATTAACGATAGACTGATTTTTTTTTTAATTTTTAAAAGTGACTTTTTAGCCATTGGAAATATTAATATTGCAGATGAGTAAAAAAAAACAATGATACTGAAGTTAACCGGCGTCTAATAATTCTTTGATTTTTTCCAAAACGATAAATTATGACAAAAAAATTACTTAGAAAAATGGCACCTATAGTTTTTTGAATTTTCTACACGTGCATATTTTCATTCTTCTATTTTTTTTATAATTTATCGTTTTGAAAAAAATTAAAAAATTTTAGACGTCTATTAACTTTATGATACTGAAGTTAGCCAACGTCCAATACTTTTTGGATTTTTTTAAAAGGCTAAATTATCAAAAAACAAATATTTGAAAAAATTGCACCTTTAGTTTTTTGAATTTTCTACATGTGCATTTTTTCTTTTTTTTTTTTTTTTGTAACTAATTAGCTCTAAAAATATCCAAAAGTTGTTAATTGTCTACTAACTTTAGGATCATGGAAAATAATGTGTCGTTTTAATTTTTGAAATAAAAAATCGTGTAGTATAAAAAAAAAAATAAAAATTAAATTAACAAATAAATAGGGATAATTTATTATTTTTAATTGTAAATGCGTTTTGCTAATTAAATTGTTGAAAAAGTTAACGCTATTATTTAATAATTAAAAAAAAAGTAGGTTAATAATTTGTAACAATTGTAACGAATTAATTGTATGGATCGAAATGAGGAGCGGGAGATGGGGATGGGGGCCGGGGGATGGTAGGCTACGGATTTTCGAAGCGCGTGTGGTGCGAATTTATATATAGATCATTTTCGGTGTATTCACCTCCTGCAACGCGTCGTTAATTGGAAAATAACAATTATCACTGTATACGTTATTTCCAGCCATCCGGTTAGCCGTCAATAATTTCAAAGGTATAGAATTTTCGTGTTATTCAAAAATATACATATATATATATAGATACATTTGTGTAATAACTGCTATCATTTGTCGTAATTGTTGTATTGCTTAATACAATCAAAATTTCTCGCTTTAATAAATAAATAAAACATTTTTAATTAACTTAAATGTCTGTGTTGGGGATTTAAAAAAAGGAGATGGAACATCATCAATTTATCAGGTTATATAAAAATAGTTACGATATTAATTCATCGGGTATTTTTCGTGCCGAAGCGAAAAAATTTCAAATTATCCGCGTCAAAAATTTTTTTAATTTCAATTTATTTTAATTGAAAAAATATGTAGTTTATTGAATTATTCAATAAAAATATAAAATTTATCATATGCTCGAACATAAAACGATTTTCACAGTTCATAAGTTAATCGCTTTTTTTTTTATTTTTAGTCAATTAAAAAAAATAAAATTAATTTTTTTCTCTTAAAAATTTTTTACATTGAAATTAAAAAAAAATTAGCAGTTCAATTTTTTTTTTTCAATTTACTTTTTATAGGAGAAGGGGGAGGGGGTAAAACGGGGTACTTGATTAAATTAAATTTTTTTATAAGTAATTAATAGTTTTTTTCATAAAACAAGTCATAAATATTTTTCTATTCGATATTTGAAAAATTTTAACAAAAAAAAAAAATTCAACATAATGCTCAATGATATTTATAAAAGATTTTGGAATGTATGAAAAATATTAAAAAAAAAAAAAATGTTTTTTTTTATCAAATTTTGGAGATAACCTGCTTGGACCACCTTACCCCGTTTTGTTCCCTTGTCCCCTATAGTTAAAAAAAAATTTGAAAACTATTCAAAAATTTAAATATCGATAAATTGAAATATTTTCTATCATTTTGAAACAAAAAAAAAATGATTTTGAATATTGAAAGGTATTTTATAATTTTATTTTTAAAAAATAATAAAATATATGACTTTGATTGATACATGTACAAATAGACTTGTATGTATATGAAGAAATGTACATACGGCAGAATTGAAAAATATATTCAATAGTCAAAGAGACATGAGACGCCAAAGTATTTCAACACATATATAAAATATGATAAATGCATACAAACGAATGCTTTTCACAATACGATGCTATCATCTGCAGATGATATATAACCACCACGGGCCTGGACTTTTGTGAATATCTAACTTTTTTCATTCCCTTTTACGCATACCCGTATAAAAGTCCACGTCAAAAAGACGTTACCATTGACATTTTTACGTTTCCTAGACTTTGAGCATAAATAATCTGATACTTGCTCATTTTACACCAGAAACAAAAAGTTCCTAAAAATAAATTCCGCGTGAAATTTACCCTCCGTAATAAAGACGATCGTTGAACCCGAAAAACAAAAAATCACATCCGGGCTATCAACATTTAACATTTCCTTCTTATTCTTTCGTCAATGACTGAGATGTGCGTATGAGCTTGAAATTGCGCCTGGAACCGGTTTTCCATCTGAGTCTAAGTACCACAAGCTGTCTGGTTACCTCAGCCTCTCAACTCGCCACGGATCCGGGTAGCTAGACGTGCCCGCAGGACTTTAAACCAACTTCTTATCCATCAGCTCGTACTACTTATATTAAACTTCAACGCAGGCTTTGTCTTTATTTTTTTTCTTTATCAATAAATAATAACTTTATAACAAAATATAAATTTATTCAATTTATTATTTTTATAAGCTATTTTTATCGAGATTAAATTATATCCAGTACTCATGGATATTAATTTCACGCTGAATTTAATGATTGAGTGATTTAATAGTCGGTTTTTATTCTGTGCCCCGTTCCCAGTACTCGGTACCCACTATCTGTTTTTTTACTTTGTTGCTAAATGGATAAAAAAAACTAGACTTTAATATCTTAACTTTTAAATCTGTAAATTGTTTTCCTATCACCTCACATTAAATAATCTCATTTAACTATTTTATGCGGAAATTAATTTGATCTAATGGGTTTTAGTGAAAAAAAATATTTTTTGCTATTAAATAAATGCAAAAACTATTTACTCTAGTCCCAACTTATTTACTATTTTATAAAAAAGTATTAATGACTTCCTGATTAGCTGGAGTTTAATGAGCAGGTTTAACGCTGCATTAAACAATCAATCGAGTTTTTTATAAAAAAACGTTAGAGCAAAAAAGATAATTCAATAATAAATAAGAGTCGGTTAAAGAATTTACGGGGGATTTTTTACAAGAAAATTTAACATAAATTTTTTTTTTGTTGGATTTTCGAGTTATTTACTTCATTTTTATTTAGAGTTTGCCTATGCAGTCTCGGTAAAAGCACATTCGTCTCGGAAGAAGCTTTTCCGAGGCTCGTGCAGTATTCACGGCACTTGTACGACGTCGAGCCTCCCTCGAGCAATAAAGGATGCTTCTATCTCCGGTTTCCAAGTTTGTCTATTCGTCTTAACTGCTGCATACTACATATACAGCCCACGCTGGAGCTTTTTGTGCAGCGAAAATATTAACATGTCACGTGATAGTGTTTTTACATCACACCAACGAAATTCCCACATATTTCATAATGTATATAGATAAAAACATTATATATTCGCTCGGTATTTACTTTAAGTAAAAAAAAAAAAAAAAAAAAAAAAAATGAATTATTTTCTCTATATTATTTTTTCATTTTTTGTTTATGGATTTTTAAAAAGAAATCAGTTTATTTTTCTATTTTTCTCGGGGTATCGGTGAATAAAATTTTGAAAAAAATCGATAATACACGGAAAGAAAATTATGGAAATGGTTCCTATAATTTTGTGAAATTTCATCCTATACCAGTATAGGAATGACGGCCATAAATTATGGGAACACGTCCTATAGATATAGGAATATTACCCATAATTATAGGAATAGTTCCTATAATTATGGGAATGATACCTATACCATTATGGGAATAGTTCCTATAATATTATAGGAATGGTTCCTATAATATATAGG
Organism: Microplitis manilae; assembly: GCA_030273425.1. Taxonomy (NCBI): domain Eukaryota; kingdom Metazoa; phylum Arthropoda; class Insecta; order Hymenoptera; family Braconidae; genus Microplitis; species Microplitis manilae. The sequence continues at coordinate 16,152,189 of CP092730.1, read as the reverse complement.
AACGACTCCTATAAATTATAGAAGCCATTCCTATAAATTATAGGAACCATTCCTATAATAGTATAGGAATGGTTACTATACTATTATAGGAATGGTTCCTATAATATTATAGAAACCATTCCCATGAGTTATAGGAACCATTCCTATAATTATAGGAGCTATTCCCATTTTCATAATGTTATAGAAATGGTTCCTATAATTATAGGAATAGTTCCTATAATATTATAGGAATGGTTCCTATAATATTATAGAAATGGTTCCTATACTATTATAGGAAAAGTTCCTATAATAGTATAGGAATGGTTACTATACAATTATAGGAATGGTTACTATACTATTATAGGAATGGTTCCTTTACTATTATAGGAATAGTTCCTATAATAGTATAGGAATGGTTCCCATAATGGTATAGGGGTGGTTCCTATAATATATGGGAACCATTCCTATAATAGTATGGGTACAATTCCTATACCATTATAGGAACCATTCCTATAATGCATAGGAATACTCCCTATAATTTTCTTTCCGTGTAGTCTGAATAAGAATAATAATACATTGCAAAAAATTTGCGGAGTAAATACGGAGTGAACCCGGAGTGAATGATTTTTTATTTATTTAATTCCTTCGGAGTGAATTTTACTTCGAAGGAAAGTTTTGGAAAATATTAAGGCCTTTTCCCCCTCCCCTCCCCCCTTACTTTTAAAAAATATTCAATGACTTTGAGTTCCCGGAAAAATTTGATCTGTCTTAAATAAAATAAAAATTTTAAGTTATTTCTATTCAAGTTGACTTTTTATTTGTATTCAATTAACATATAGAAATTTTAATCGACTTTTACCCGTACTATTCCTTATTTAGACTACTTTCAGACTTGTTTCCAATAATTTTTAGGCTAGTTTTGGTCGCCTGTAGATCAAAATCAGACTTCTCTCAAAATATTTTGCCTTCTCTTGTTTTTATTCAGACCAAAATTAGACTTTTTCTGCCTACTATTTAACTTATAGCCTTTTTTCGATTCTCTTTAGATCAAAAACAGCTTTGAATTTTCATATAAATTTAAAAACGGATCAACTATTCCAAATACAGATTAATTAGCCCAAAAACAGTCTAGTTAGACTAGTATCAGATCAAGTTTTTCGACCCGAGTTGTAATGAGTAATAATAATTGCGTTAAACAAAATTTGGAAAATGAATTTTATTAAAATCATAATTTGGAACGTCAAATTTTTTAGGCTAAACTTAATTTACAAAATTTCACTTTCTGATAATGCACTTAATTATAAAAAAAATTACTAATCCCTAGAGAGGTTCAGTCTTTTATTTTAACATCTTTATTAAATATGAAAATAATCACAAGCTCCCTTTCTACATATTCACGTGAAAGAATTTTCAAAAATTACAAGCAGCTCAAAATGAAAATTTTCATGCCTGTCAAGTAAAAAAAATAGATTTTTAATTTTTTTCATTGATATAATTTAACTCAATCACAAACCGCAATAATTTGAATTTAGCAAATTACTAAAATATTTTATAAATTAAAAGCATAATATTTCATGTTTAATTATTAATATCTGAACCAATTATTTATTGAAATAATTACGTTTCTCATTAACAGTTATTTCTATCAAATATGAATTTAATTAAGCATTAAAACTCTGGGCTCGAGTGAATGCGGATTGAAACAAAATTCACGTTACTCCGAAATAACTCCGTTAAAAAAAATCCCTATTTAGCCCGCATGCGGATTTTTTATAAACTCCGGAACTCCGAATAACGGAGTGAATTCTGATTGAAATAAAATCCGTATTTACTCCTTTTTTTTAAAGTGTAAATAAACTAAATATTTAAAAAATTTAAAAAGTTTAATACCCGAAGCCATGTGACCCAGCTTCTCTTAGATATACTCAGGTGATAACGGTAAGACGATAATTATAGAGTAACCGCAGAAATCGAGGATGCTCTACTGGTTGTCTATTGATGTTGTGGTTTCTCTGTATTACTCTCTACCTCTAGGTCAGCAAATTCACCATCTGTGCTATCCTATCTAGCCAATCATTTTCAATTGAACCTCGATAGAAACAATCGTTAGATAACATTTGATCGATATCTATATATAAATAATTTTGAAATAAAAACGTGAGTAAATGAAAAATAAAAGAAAAATAAGAGTGAAAGATTGAGCTATCAAGCTATCAGCTGAATTGAACCGTAGAAAAACTCGTATTTAATTCACGCTTCAATTAAACCCATCGTGTAATTTTTCATAGCCGGCTGTCTTAAAATTTTCACGCGGTTGAAAAATAAAATCGTTATAATGACTTGTTTAAAATTAAATGTCTGAGTTAAAAATAATGCATTTAAAAATAAAAATATATAATCACGTGATCGGATTCATTATTGTCTTACCACCCACACAGAACCCTTCGGAATCTTTGACTGTGTATATAATGCTGGGTACTTGGCGCCGCGAGCGTCGACATCTCGTGAAATAATGTGGGTACCGGTTTATGAAAGAAGACTGCGAGGGCGGCGAAAATGACGTCATATGTATAAATATATAGCGGTAGTGTAAGGCCACACGCACTCACGCACATGTCTCAGTGTATTCGGTTAAAGGCTAGTTGACTCGTTAGTCTAACCGGTAGATTGACTGGAGAAATGAATTGAAAGTACGCTAGAGTAATTGTTGATCGGGGAAAATGTCGTCTAAATGGATATGACATCATGTTTTATGTAATCATGCGTTACTTTCATTTTATTCAATGGAATAGCATAGGTTCATATATTTTAAATAAGCTGGATTATCACTCGAATAAAACAATCTACAGACATTTTTATAAAATTATTTGAAAAATACACAGTTAGAAATTTTGTGTATTTGTGTTAAAAAATTATTTGGTTAAATTTTTTGTGTTGATTTTCAACACAGCATCTGTTAATTCAACACAAACCGTTTGTGTTATTTTACTTTAACTGATTTTTTATGTTAAATGATTAGAAAATCTGTAATGTAAGACATTTCTTGTGTTATTCAAAAATTAACACAGAATTTGTGTTGTTTAGCTAAACACTCCCGCGTGTTTCTTCATTACTATAACCAAGCAACGCATTGTAGCAGCATTGCCTGCAAGGAAACTTGGATTATAATTGATTTACAATTAGATATAATCATAGATAACTTTAATATTTTTATGATTAGGTTCAATGATTTTTTTATTCTCATTTTACGGGAGGATAATTCATAGCTTCATTTTTTAGAATAATCACTGAAAATCGAACTAATTGTTTGCTAATTGACAAAAGTTGCACTAAGGTTAGATCAGTATACTTGAGTTGGTTAGGTTATGTGCTTATATTTATTAGTTAATTTCAACACGAAGTCTGTGAAATTTCCAAAAATTTTCTGTCAAAATAACAGATTTTGTGTTCGATTATTTAACAAAATTTGTATTAAAGATCAACACAAACGCAATATATTGACTTAACACAAAAATTTGTGTAGAGCATTTGTAACACGATTTGTGTTGAATTTCACACAAAATTTTGAAATTTCAATAACAAAATTTAATTTAAATATTAGCGCTAATTTAAATAATAAACAAGTGAATCAAATAATAAAAATAATAAATAATTTTTATCTTATCTATTTATAGGATCTAGTGTATTATATATTACTAAATATTTTAACTTGATGATTGTATGAATGATTCATGAGTTGTCTGTAACGAAAGATGAACGTGATGAAGAGCCAAGTTAAATAAATTAACAAGACTTCACATGTATATATATATATAAATACATATGTGTATATCATCGAGAGTATGCACAATACGTATATTACAAGTCCAACAGGGTGGTGTCGTATTACCGATATGTGTTACCTATAACATGAGATTTACTTATGAATATTTAGCATCCGGTGAATATGCATATCTACCTTCGGACAATGTATTATATTTTTTATTTTAACCCTAAGATCAATATATATTCCCATAGAGGCCTACTGGCTGCTATGAAGATATAGTACCGTGTAATAGAACAAAGACATTTAGTAACACGAGCCCCCATGAGCATGGGAAAGTCCACGGACGTGACCGATCCACGACACGGATTCGTGGTCTACACTTGTTTCCTCCGTTTGTTCGTTTATTCGCTGGCTATATCTCACTTTCATTCCCTGCAGTGTTTTATCGCCTAAAATGTGTAACTGGGTATCGAAGCGTCAGCCAGCCTTTGAATTTATTGTCATTGCACTCTCTCTGAAGGCCCATTACTCTTCAATGACCATTACTGAGTATCGTTAAATTGAAATAATACTTTTTTTTTCAGTCAAAAACACACTATATATTTAATTAATCTATCGCTATTGATAAATTTAAACAAAAAAATACATTTTTAGTAACTTACCTTCGTCATCAATAGTAAACAGTCCCATTCCATCGCCTCCGCGTATGCTGTAACCGATTCGCGAATCTGGACCTGTAGGATCGACATCTTTGGCGCGCACTGTTGTCACTAGTGTACCGACTGGTTGATTTTCTGCTACACTTGTCGCCACAATGTAGTCGTCGAAAACAGGAGCATGGAGATTTTCATTAACGTCAACGACTTCTATTATCAACATTGTCTCCGACGACAGTGAAGGTTCGCCGCGATCTTTCGCGACTATTGTAATAGTATGGACTTGACGCTGTTCGAAATCTAGTGTCTTCGTAGTCCTAACAGTACCTGATAATTGATCGACTTTAAAGTAGCCTTCACTGTCCATGGTGTCTGACAATGAATATTCAATTTCACCACCGGGACCTTCATCGGGGTCAGTGGCTTCGACTATTGCCACAACACTCCATATTGGAATATCCTCACGTACTTTAACAGAATAACTTGGCAATGGGAATGTTGGCGGATTATCATTAATATCATCAACCGTAACGCGAACAAGAGCGTCCGAATAAAGTGGTGGTACTTCACCCGAGCCACCATTATCACTAGCACGTATTTTAAGTTCGTATATTTCTTGTCTCTCACGGTCTAATTTCCCGTACACACTCAGCACACCGGACACTGGATCAACACGGAAATCTTTTGTTTCAGTGACTAATGAGTATGTGATGCGTGCATTCTCACCCAAGTCTGCATCCGTAGCATTGGCACGGAATACATTTGTGCCATTTAACGCGTTCTCCGATATCTTGAAACTTGCCAGAGGTTTTTCGAACTTTGGCACATTGTCATTAACATCCAGCACGACTATTGGCAACATTTTCGATGCTGACTTTTGGGGTTTGCCCAAATCATAGACACTTATATTGAGAAAGTATTCATTCTCTCTTTCACGGTCTAAGTGACCAATGACATTTATATCACCGGTCTCTTGATTTATTGAAAATACCGAATCACGATCTCCATTTGTTATCCCAAATACCAGCTTGCCATTGTAATCAAGGTCACGATCTTTGGCAAGTATACGGACTAAAGTAGTGCCCAATTTAACAGACTCATTGACTTTAATTTCAGTCGGGAAGTCAATGAATTCTGGTGCATGTACATTCCCGCCGTAACGACGCGGTGTAAGCGTATGTCGATCATGGCTGTGTGACGGCTGGTTATTTTTTTCAGCTTGTTCGATAGCATCAGTAAGCCGCCTTGCAACACCTGTATCATGACACTTGAATGCACCAGTTTCGTTGTCAAGTATTTTCCCTTGAGAGCCCAAGTTTCTCTTGGTATTAACCAGCTGCACACGTATAACATTTATGTCAGCGAAGTGTGTGCCGTCAGTTGCTGTTACATTAACGTGCATTTCCGTTGCACTTATGTCAGTTAAATCGCAAATACATGACAATACACCGGAAACAGAATCTAGTGAAAAACAGGAATCGTCGTCAGTTGATTCAATTCGATAATTAATGATATTGCCAGCATCAAGATCGATTGCCGAAATGGTTAAAATCTCCGAGCCAATTGGAATGAAACGTGATACTCGAACAATACAATCAATTTTTTCAAATTGCGGTCTATTGTCATTTATATCACGTACTTTAACACGTAATTGCATTTCGGTTTGACGACGATACGGTAATCCCCAATCACTAGCACGTACTGATAATATATATTCACGTTTCATTGTTTCATAATCTAATACTTGTTTGGTTCTTATCAAACCGCTAAACGGATCTATTTCGAATGGAATTTTTTCGATGTTATCTATTGAATACGATATATAAGCATTCTCACCAGAGTCTTTATCACGTGCCGTAACTTTAATTACACTAGTACCAGCCGGTTGGTTTTCGTCTATTTCTACAGTCATTTCGGAATTTTCAAATATCGGATCATTGTCATTGGCATCTAGAACATTTATTTTAACTTTTGCCGACGACTGCTTTCGTGTTCCAGTATTACCCTGATCTACCGCAGAAACCGTTAGCGTATAGAGGGTTTTGGTTTCGGCATCAAGTGGTACAGCAGTGTAAAGCATTCCAGTATCAGCATTAACATGAAATTCTCCGCCTTCATTTCCTCCCACAATTTCCAACGAAACAAGTGCATTTTTACCCTCATCAGCATCCGTAACTTTTAATTTAATCAACGGGGTATTGATTGGCGCTGTTTCCGAAACATCAACTTGATACAATTCATGACTAAAAACAGGGGCATTGTCATTGGCGTCAGACAAATGAACTGGTACTATTTTGTGGCTAAATCTCTGTGGCGTTCCTCTGTCAATGGCACGTAGCGACAAATTGTAACCCTGCCTCGCGCCTTCGCGATCTAGCAAATGTAAAATTTCAATGGTGTATTCACCAGGCTTATGACCAGGTCTCACGCGAAAGTGACCATCTGGATCACCGCCAACAATGTCCAGGCTGGCTATTTCTCCGTGTATACCCTCGTCGCGGTCGACAACACGTATTATGGCATACACATCGGCATTTGAATTTTCTACAACGTCCGGCAAATGATTAACGTATATTTCTGGCGCATACAAGTTTACTTGCTGGACCCTGATGGTGACCCTAGCCGTACTTGCCCGATTCGTGCCGACCCCTCGGTCCAGGGCACCTCGATCCTTTGCCACGACTACTAACTCGTGGATGGCACGTTCCACGTATCTGAAAAAATAACCATCATTGTTTTCCATGGTATAAATTCTAAAAATTTATAAAAGCTATTCCCTACTGGTTTAACATAAAAAACATCATAAATATTCAACATATCAGGAGTTTATCGGAAAGCCTATTTCTAGAAATTTCTAATGTCAATTTAAACATTTAAGAAGAAAACAAATCTTAAAACTTTATTATTGTCTAGCTAAAGCATAATTTGCATTGTAAAGCAGACACTGTAAAATAATTGGACCAATAAAACGTGAACAGGAAATGGTATAAACATCTGTGGAATAACAAATGATAATTTCGAAAAGGTTACCGATCTTCAGCATGTAGCAATATGAATTCCTAATGAGTATTACTTATATTATTTATGTTTTTTATTGTTTAGAGGGGTATAGACTAAGAGGCAAAGCTAATTCTATGGAGCATGTCGTCATTGAAATGTAAATACAAACCTAAGTGGCCTGGTGAGCGTGATGACCCCGGTGACCGGATGCACAGCAAATTGTTCAGTCTCCTCGGCAAAGCTGTAGTATATCTCGCCATTTCTGCCCAAGTCGGCATCCTCAGCCACAACTTTAAGGATACTTCTATGCAACGGCGTATCTTCTGTAACTGTCTCTATATACTCGTTAGGTACGAACAGCGGGTTGAGGTCATTGGTGTCGAGTACAGTAACAACCACTGTAGTTTCTGTCTCCTGGTGGACAATCGTTGCTCCTGCAGCTCCTGGAGCTCCCGCTTTGTTATTACTATTGCCTCTGGATACAATATTTCTCCACGTCCAAGTTGCCCGCACTTGTAACACATAACGATCTTTACGCTCCCGATTTAATACCACGACATTCCCGGTACGAGTCCGCACAAGGAGAAAACAAAAGTCACCGACCGTCCGTTCCTCGGCCTTGAATAACTTGTCCCGATCTCCGCCCACAATACGAAACTTAATATCTATCTGATCACGTTTCAACGAAGATGACGACGACAATGAATAAGGCAGACTGATGCCCATCTTCTCTTCGTCAGACGAGACGTAAGTCTTGCCGATCGAGTTCTCCGGAATCGTGACATTGTACTGAATTTTAGTGAACTGCAGAAAATGGATTTCATTACTTTTGTGGCCACCGATGCTCAGCGTCGCCGATGCCTGATGATTCAAATGAGCCGGCAGAGACCCAGCATTGGCTGTTGCTATCCTACTTATCGGGTCATCTGTGTCTGGACTGTTTGAGTCGAGTGAATTTATGTGCACACCGGAAGATGCTGAGCCAACTGCAGCCGCGATAAACCACAACCACAGCCACATCCACGACCAGGTGGACTGGCCACCCCGATTATGGTTCTTCCACATGTTGCTAGCTCATCCTTCCTCTCCCCCTAGCGCCACTATCCAGCCACTCTTCTAACCCCTGCTGATTGTAATTATTTAACTCTCTTTTCATTCGTTTCACCTGCAACATTAAAGCATTCATTGATTAATACCCTTCCCAAAATGAACAAAACTCGTAGTAAAAGGTAAATTAAAAACAAATAAAACCGCGGATTATATTTGTATTGACGTGGATTTGAAAGCTTCCAACGGCTGTGTAACTCTAACTGTAAATTTACATATGTACTGTTGCATGCAATGTATTGAGTATGATCACTCATCGGATTTAAATGCATCCAAAACCACATCATCAACAATATTCACGACTTCTAAGCACTTTAGAAACGATAAACCTGTACAAGTTTATTGTTGCTGTCGATAATTACAAATAGGATTCGTATAATTGCCATACACTATTGCAATACTAAATTACTCGTATTCATTCCTTTGTTCTGACGCTAGTCTATTTCAGTCTTACGAAACTCTTAGTCGGAATTTCAATTGGATTATCAAACAAATTCCTTTGTTATGTTGTGAGTGATTATCGGCACACATTCAAACATAATTGAGGATTTAATTAAAATGGCTTTGTACGGATGTTTTAACTTTAATTCCCTCTTTATTTCTTCAGAAAGGACTTTTTACATGTTTTTGATTTAGTAATCAAAAATGTTGTCGAGTAAGTTTCCAATTAAAATCGGGTTCAAGCAGATTAAATACGAAAGCTAAATGTGCTTTTGAATTATATGAGTAATGAGTAGACTTGCGGTGATAAGTGAACATGATTTAATTTTATTATTAAAATTTTAATTAAATGAAAAAATAGACGACTTAAAAAAAATTGAACTCTTTTAATTTAATTCATTACGAAATCGCGGGTACAATTGAAGCAAAAATTTCAGAAAGACTATCAGTGGTATTGTCATATTATGAATAGACGTATTAAAGTAATTAATCGTCTAAATCCAATTGCCGAGTTCCACGGGTTTTCTTGTTCGCGCTATTGTCCAAAAAGGATGTCAATTTCAATCGTTTGTGCGAAAATAAATTTCATCTTTAACGATTTTTATTTTTACTTCTGCTATTATACTCCCTATTATTTGTCGAGGATTCGGAATTTTATATTCAATAAAGGGTACTTGAATTTGTCAGGGATTTATAAAAAGAAATGTCCTAATATAATTTTATTCTCTATAAATGGTTACGTTTAATAAAATAAAAATTCTTCAATTTCTGATTATATACCCTCATATATTTTTAAAGTCAATATAAGCTCTTTTATTGAATATTAATAGTATATTTTATTTTATAATTATACTTTTCTAAATAACATCTAACATTAAGATTTGTATCAATTTTTAAGAAAAGTATAAAAATTTTACAGAATATAGAAAAAGGGCGCGTGTATTTGAATACAATATAGTTTTTTTTAGCTTCTATTTGAACCAAATTTTCAGTTGCTAAGAAAATCGAAGATTTTCAAAAAATTCGGCAAATTGTTGTTTTATTTTTATTAAAAACAAGAATGAGTATAATAAAACTACTTATATCGAATCTAAGTGAGAAAAGAAATTTGCAGTATTGTTAGTAAATATATAAGGACTCCGATAAAAAAATCATTGAAAATAAATGACATATAAATTTGAATGTAGTGAAGAAGACCATGTTTATATTTTTTGCGGCTAACAATACATCGACGTTCTAATTAGCAAATATTCTTACTCCATTCCAGAAAACCCTCCATTTATGCGAAAAAAAGTCATTTAAGATTTTTTTGTCATCTAAAAATCAATTCCATATCTAGTATATGCATAATATTTTTGTCTAGGTTACTCAAATAATATTTTTTCTGACTATTACTATCTGAAAATTGCACAGATTCACCTTATAAAAAATTTTAAATTAGACAATTCGCTATTTAGAACGTCGATATTGAGTCCATTGAAAAATTCCTGAGAAAGTATTTTGAGAAATTCAAAATTGTACAAGAGTCGTAAATGACGATTCGAAACAATTTTTGATCACTCTAAAAATTTTCCCAAATTTTTTGGGTGACCCTGTTTGCCCACCTTTTCCTTAGCTGCATATATATTTGTACCACAATGATATTTTTAGAATCAATTTGACTAATTAAAATATGTTATGAGAGAATTCAATAAAAATTCCATTATGAAGACAAATATAATAATTAAATTTCTACATGAAATTAACTAAAACAGAGACATCTATATTGAATACCAGCTGAAATAATATTTCAGTATAAAATAAAATGAAGATATATTTTTTCAACGATATCTGGTCTAGCGTATCTAAATGTGATATCTAGTGGAAAAAGCATTATTCGCGGTGATGATCATCATTATCATCATCTCGCTAGCTTTGAATCTCTCTAACCACCATCACAGTACTTTTTGAGAGAGTGCGCAACTCGAGCACACCTGTTGAAGGCAACACTGCCGAGAGTGAAATATAAATATGATTATGATAGAAGATAACAGCAGCAGCATCAGAAGAAGAAGAAGAAGAAGGAGAAGAAGAAGAAGGAGAAGAAGAAGAAGAAAAAGAAGAAGAATTGGCCCAACAAAATGGGGAATGGTTTGAGTATCTTAGGTGAGTCAACACATTTCTCTTTTTTGCTGACTCTCTCTCTATACATATATATATTTATAATAAATATATATAGGTGGGTGTGTTCCTCTGAATACAACTCATTCAATTTTAACGACTTGCAATTTTTCAATGACCTTATTGAAATTTTTCGAGTGGGATAACAGATTATTATTATCATTATTATCTCATGATAAAAATACATTTGAAAATAAAGCACGTATGATTTGTATCATATATGTTTTTGTTTTCTTTCTATTGTGGACGTTTTTTCTCAACTTTTTAAGCCCGGTGAACATGACATACAGACCACGCAGTTGTAGTCGCGCTCTGAATATTTAAGCGGCTCGCGAGATGACACACAATACTTGAGGGACACGTTCACTAAAAATCCTGTCCCCGGGGTCTCAGTTAAAATCTCACTACATATTTTATTAATTCTATGTACAAATCATCATATGTGTTGATTCACTCATCAAATTTCCGACGTTTTTATTTAACTTTTTTATTTTAGTACTTTGCTATTATTTTCCAATATCGTGAACACTTCCGTGCTATTGGATTTTAATTTAATATTTTTTTGGTAACCTATGATAAAAATAATGAATTTTAAAATAATAAAATATAAATTGAGATATTTATTACTTAAAATGAAAAATTGATGGAAAATTTACGGTGGATTTCATTTAGTGAGGATTTTATAAATAAAATTAATTGATGGTATTGCTAGTGAATAAACAAGCTGTCGTTCAATATTAAAATTAATAATAATAATAATAATTTTAAATAATAAAATTCAAAATATGAATTAAATTCCAAGCGAATTTTAATCAATAGATGGAAATATGGAAAAAAATCAGTTTGCTTCTTGAAATTTTGATAAAGTCAACACTTGGTTGTGAAGTTTCGCTTAATTAAACTTTGCATTCAATTTACAAATTAATTAATATCTGTCAAAAAAAAAAAAAATTATGTTTTTATTGTTATCAAAACTAGTTACAGATAAATTTAGTTCATAGCTTGTAGAAAATTCCACTATTGGATTTCTGAAGCCAAGTAATTGGAAACTCATTCACAAACAAATTCAATATCTATAACTTTACTTTAAATAAAGTAAAACAAACAAAAACATTATTTAAATGAAATTGTATAATTAAATAAAATAATCCAAACAAATTACTGAGTTAATGAAAGAAATCAAAATAAATTTGAATATATATTAGAGTGGTCGTTAAAAATTAAATTTTCCCAGATGCCCAACAAAAAGCTTCTTTTGAGTGAAAAAATACATGGGGACTTTGGTTTTTTCCTTTTAACTAAAAAGAACACGTGCCTCAGATCAAAGTTCGTTTTTCGATACAATCGCGGTTTTTTTTAAATATCTCATGAAATATGCAGATTAGAGGAAAAAAACATAGAGACAATTTTGAAGGAAATTAAATTCTTGTCAAAAAAGGTCATTTTCATTTTTTTTATAAAATGTGTATTTATGAAGATATTTTAAAAAACGTGTTTCTAGATCTGAATTGAGCGTTTTAAGGATTACTAATTTTGAAAATAACATTTTTCTAATTAATAAGATCTAAAAAAGTTTTTTTTAAGTATCTTCGTAAATATACATTTTATAAAAAAAATAAACATGATCTTTTTTGTCAAGAATTTAATTTCCTACAAAATTGTTTCTATGATTTTTTCCTTTAAACTGGATATTTCATGAGGTATTTATAAAAAACCGCGATTGTATCGAAAGATGAACTTTGATCGTCCGGAGGCAAGTGTTCTTTTCGCTTAAAAAGGAAAAACCAAAGTCCCCATATATTTTTTCACTAAAAAGAACCTTTTTATGGGTATCTGAAAAAATTTAATTTTTAACGATCGCCCTAATATATACATAAAAATAATTGAATTTATAAGCTGATTCGTTTTCGTACTGTTCGTTACTGATATAAACAGATAATAAAGATATGATTGCATTAACAACTAACAAGTCCCAATCGATTATTTGATTTCGATAACTGACGCTCCGAAATCCACTCGGAAGAACTAGTTTTTTTTTCTTTATTTGTATAAAAAAAAAAAAAAAAACTTGAGAGTAGAAGGCTTTAATTAAACAGACCAATTTACGAGTGGCTAGAGGCATATTTATAAATTTTTTTTTTAAGCTCTAAAGAGTACGAAATAAAACACTGCGTCGATTTAAAATTGACTCTCACTTATACACGGTTGATTGGACAAACGGTCAGCGTAATGAATATTTATCAGTCACATTTATCGTATTTTCACTTAAAAGTATCTTTAAGTAATTTAAATAAAATTTATAAGGACGTTATGTGTACATGTGTATTAAAATATTATTATTTTAGATAAATAGACGTAGTTAAGGCTAATGCAATAAATGTTTGATAATTAATAAAAATTAAAGTGGCTGGAACTGTCCATTAGTAATTAGATAAACATATTTATGAGGGTAATTTTTTTTAGTGATCTAGATAACGGTGGAATTTTAAAAAAACCGTAAATTCACATCTCGTTTATATTTAGAGCCGGCAATATAATCTTCTACAAGTACTAAGAGCAAAGTTCGACGGTTGACCAAGCAAATGGACGCATCTCCATCTAGTCTAGTCTAGTTGGCGTATCAAGACCCCGTAACTTGCTAAAGTTGCAAACTAGTTTCAGCAGTTGTAAAGCAGAAAATTGTCTGAAGCAGACAAATATCCGTTTTTGTTTTTATTGTTTTACAAAAATTTTATTCCTTTATTTGTTTGTTTGACCATAAATTATTTTTTTTATGACTAATTTTGGTCGTTAGAATTCACTGCCGTAAAGTGGATGGTGATAAAAAATTTTGAAAAATTAGGGGGAGGAATAGAAATTTTTCTAAATAGTCAGTACTAAAAAGCCAATACATTTTCTTTCAAACTGTATCACAAATGAGTTTTCTGCTTAAGGTAGTAGTCTGATAACTCACGCCATTTTTCATGCCTAATTTTGGAGCTTTTTTTTTTTTTTATAAATAACAAACGAAAAGTTTTGAATTTTTATTTACGTTTTAAAGTAGTAGAAAAAATTTTTTTTGAAGAAATGAAAAAGTTGGCGCCTGAAACAAAAGCGCGCGAGGATGGCCCAGGTAATTTGGGGACATCTAAAATTAAAAATTCTTGAATATTCTTAATCTATAGATATGTCATTCTGGTCGGAACTAGAATTATGAAATTTTATTGAAAAATAACAAAATGGCAGACTTTGAAAAAATGACTTTTATAAAAAAAAAAAGGCATGAAAAACGGCGCGAGTTACGAGACACCTTAAATTCATAAGAGAATTACTGGTTAAATTTTATTAAAAATATAAAATAAAATAATTTTTCGAATTTTTTTAAAGTTTCATTTTGCCCAGGATTGAGAAAAAATTTTTTTTTTATATTATTTGAAAATTTGAGAGAGGAAAAATCCGAAAATTTTGCATAGTAAAATAAAAAAAATGAATTTCTGGAGCTCAGTTTTCCGATTTCTCTTCTATAGTAAATATTTATTTATTTATTTTAGTATAATATTTAAATATGAAACAATTAATTGAAATTAAAGTAATTGAGAGCACCGAACAGTATTAAATTAAAAACATTTTCGTTTGAAATAACAATGGTCGTAATTTAATAAATTGGTTTGTTTATTTTATATATAAAAATAATGAATTTAAAATTTTATTCGGTAAATGAAAAAGTATTTTTACCTGGTTGATTACAAATTTCAATTTTGTATTAAACAGTCAACAGTATAATTAAAAAATAAATTAACATTGGAAATATATTATATCTATAAAGGTAATAACATATTTTGAATCGTACTCGAGTGGATACATTTAATTCAACTGGAATGGTTTTAATGGAAAACGTGAATCTAATTTTCAGAATGGAAAATATTATTTCATCATTATAATTATTATCACTATTATTGCAAAAATATTTAAATATACATGTTTAATAATTTATCAAAAGGAAATATTTATTCAAAAAGAAAATAATTGATATTTTTTTTTTGTATCTCATGTTTACAACTACTAGACTTAACATGCTCGCTTCGCTCGCCTTCATTCTTTCAAAAATCCCGCCACTATCTCAGTCGACCAATTGACAACCGAATAAAATAGTCACAGAAGTGACGTAAAACGATACGACATCCGGTCATCAACTTTTTAGAAGAGGATATTCCCTTCACTATTTCTGAACGAAATAATATCAGAGTAAATGTCAACGTCAAATACGTGCTGAATAATCTGTTTCAAAATTTATTTTCTTGTAAATATTATACTATATTATATTTAAATTTATACCGCAAATTTTGAATTTGTATTTCAATTCATTTCTGAGTATTAAAAAAAACAGGAAAAATTAAAATCAAAATTTCATACATTTACGCGGTTTTTTGAATAGAAATTTGGAAACATTTGAAAAAAATTCTGTAAGAATTACAGTTTTCACTAGTGGCTGCAGAATTTTTTGAAAAATTTAAATAATAGTACATCTGAAACTGTAAAACACTACTGAAAATTTCATTCAATGAAATTACTTTTTGAAATTGTAATTTTTACAGTTTTCTATTCGAAGCACCACGTTACCACACGGAAAAATATATATATCCGAGAATATATGCCGGCAAAAAAGCATACATACAACAATACTAAAGATATAAGCCGGATATATACTATTTTGCTGATATATATTTTTTCGTGCGGGTTACTATGTAAGATTAAAATTTCTGTTATTCTATTTTTTTTTCTAAAAAACTAAAATTACTGAAACACTTCTTCTCAAAATTCATTAAGTGAATATGTACCTAAAGATCGGAACGTTTCTCGCGGAAAAAAAAATAAAAAAACAGATGGAAAAATATAGAATCTGGATCAAGATTTATGAAATATTTTGGATAAACGCTAGTATATCGTCAGCCTTTTAGCAATCGAATCACATGAATTTTTTTTCATTTTCACTGCGCAAAAAATGTTTCGATCTTCAGATAAATAATTGATTTCTATAAAATTTAAATTTTTTTAATTTTCATTTCTTTTTCTAAAAAACTCGACTAATTTTTTATCTTGTGACTACAAGGGTCCAGTCTTTAAAAATTCATATGCAAAAAATTTTTAACCCGTTGACAATTCAAATCTTCTCTATAAATTCTTGCAGCACAATTTAGTCCTTCTAAATAAAAAATAAATCAAATTTTCAATATCTAGTCAATCAAAATTTCGATGTAGTTAGACATGAATTTAAACCAACAGTCGAAGTTCGTAATTTTTTGATTGCCACATTAGAAAGCATTTAACTCGTCATAAAATAACAAATATTATTTTATATATTTGTCTCTAATAGCCATTAAATATTTAAAAGTGTCAGAAAATGAATCAAAATCTCCGCCCGTCACTTACAGGAATGTCTCATCTTTGAAACATCATAAAATATTACAAAATTTTTTATGCTTTCCTCTGACGCCATTCAAATGAAATCATAAAATACAAATTTTGTAAATTTTATTTACTCAACTATTTCATCGTGTCTGGTTCCCTTCATTCATTGACTATGATATATTTAACAGAAAGTTGAATTTATTAGTAAGCAATTAAAAAAAAAAATAAATTAAGTTTGTCAATAGTGTCAAGACTGTCAACGTCTTTTAAAAAAATAACAAGCCAGCGTCATCATATCTCAACTCTCACTCTTACTGAAACTCTCCTCATCGTCGGAGACTGTCGAGACATATCCACTTGGGTGGATCGGCAAACTCGGGGCCAGCTACACTTTATACTATAGCTGCTCCTCCACGAGGTTAATCGCTACTTGACCTAATTTTATTCACATGCCTTAATGTGCCACATAGAACAATGCTTCTCGGGCGTGATATTATAATGAAAACTCCAGTTAATCCGCTCTATCTCTATCTCTATATCTATTTCTGTCTCTATCTCTATCTCTCTTTCTGTCTTTGTCTCTTCTCTATATGCGCATTATTTTTTTTATAACTAGATCTCCATTAGATCATAAATTTCACTCGAGAGTTAATCATTTTGTCAAATTATGCATTATTAATTTTTTATTTCATAAAAAACTGATTAACTCAATTCAATTATTAATTAAATTTATAAATAACTGATTAAATTTAATTACTTAATTAAAATAACTTTTAAAAAATTTAGATAATAGATAAACAAAATTAATTTTTTGGTTATGATAACAAGTTTAATAAAAAAAAAAATAGTTGATAAATTAGGTGTGCGAATATAAGGAAAAGAGGGAATCGAGTAGAGCTCGTTCCACGGCACCGAGAGTACCAACCGAGAACCCAGAACTACACGTTGTCGGGTCAACGTTCTTTCCAAGTGCATTGCCTTGGAGGGATGTGGATGTAAATGTGGATGGCACACTGAGGAGTGTGTGCTATAACATAAACCAACGGTGTGTACAATGTACGCCAGTACAGTGTAAACTTGTATTCGAAAAGGAAAGAGTAAAGAGTAAAGAACAGGATAAATTAAGAGGAGAGAGGGTTAATCGACGTGCAGTCGTGCAAGGAAAGGAGCATCAAGGAGAGGCTGCTGATGATCAAGGAGGTAACACACAAAGGAACCACTATAACAGAAGAATTTACAAAAAAATAATACTGATAATATTACAAACTTTCATGAAACCTGCACAGAAAAAAAGGATTTCTTGGCAAGAATTATTTTTTGTTGTGAAATGAAGGCAAAAGTTATCTTAGAACTAAAAAAAATTTTTTGCGTCAAAAAGTTTTTTCTTACATGGTAGGAAATACATGGCGTTCAACACAATGCTGGTATGGTTTCAAGACAGATACTAAAATAGTATGTGAAATATTCTAAGACAGTATTGTAACGAGTTTCAGAAGTATGACGTTATTTACTATACTGTATAGAACTGGAACTATTGTATTGCTCTCATGTATGTATAGAAGACATGGCAATACAGTATGGTCCTGAGATCCATACTAAAATGTCGAGGGCACAATGCTACGTTTTTCCCGCCATAACTTTTGGCATGCCAATCGACGTACATTATCGTATTACTGTCAAAACTATACAGATGTCGTTAGATTAGGTTTATCTGCCAGAAACATTGTGGATATGGCAACGCAGTATGGGCCTGACGGCCATGCTGACATTGCGGCGCTCACGCCAACTATCGCAGATGTCACTATTCTCGCAATGGTCGAATCATCTATACATACAATTTTATAAGGTATGAAAATCTTCGATACCATACAGTATGGCGTTCACGACCATACTGGTATAGTGATATCCGCAAAATATTTCTTACCATGTGGATAAAAAAAATGTTCATTTTTGATTCATTTTGCAAAAAATTTCGTATAGTCCAGTCGAAACTTCAAAATGGGAGACATTTCAGAAAAATTGGTGGAAAATTTATTGAAGGTCTATGATGCCCACAATCACCTCCCAAAATAAAATTCATCACCCCAGGGGTTAATGAAGAAAACAATAAAAACAGATTTTTTGCAAATGTTCCATAAGCAATAAAAAATTCGTGAAAAACTTTCAAACAAAAGTTGTAGAGAAAATACTAGGGCAAATAAAAATTCTTTTAGGGCGAGAAAAAATTATTCGCACCAAGAAATTATATTTTTCTGTATGGTAGTATTAGTTTTTTTTCTCATTTGTTTTATGTGCAATATGTAATAATAATAAGATGGATTCATGTGTAAGCGAATAATCGCAACGCCCAATAGACCAACTGCGTCAACAATTTTCAATGATGCGTTTTACTGCTGATGCTGACAACCTGAAACTCGTCATCGTTGTTTCGAATGCATTTTTTGTCCAAAAAAAAAAATACTATATGAGTACAAGGGATAATCTCATGGATTTTATGACGGCTGGATAAAATGAACAAACCGTGGATTGTATAAATTACAATCCCTGTGTTTTACGTTTTTAAATTTAAATAAGAAATATTATTTTGCATATGGAGGAAAGAAAATTGTAAGTAATGACAATTAAAAACTGTCAAATAAATTTATATTATGCTAAATTAACGCTTAGTACTTTCACTTTTAGATGCAGGTATGAAATACGGGTAGACGTTAAACCCGACGTCATTTAAGTGGATAGTAGTTTTTTAAAACCGTTAGTGTTCTCAATTTCATTTTCTTGGCTCCCATGTGTGACATTTTATAGTATGTTATATACTGTATTATATTAGCCGAGCATGTGCAGTGAAATGTTTTACGGGCTGATATAAATGACGAACCGGTGAATTTTAGATAAAATTTTGTTAACCGATATGTCGGCAAAATGCCAAGGTGAAGTTAATTGAGGTTGTTAAAATTTAACGCGATTATTTTCTACACTTGACAAGAGTTATCGGTGTGTTTCATTCTTATTTAATATAAAGTTGGTATGCTGCACGTTAAGATAGCTCTTAGTTGGTTTTATTGTTAGACTTTCATTTTGTTTCTGATTAGATTAAAACTCTAGATAATTAATATTTTTTTTTTTTTTTTTTTTTTTCATAATTTCAAGCTATAACCTGTCTATTTAATCCTATTTCACAAGTGGAGTGTCAAATATATAATTGTACTCATTCATTAAATTTAAATTAATTAATTCGTTAATTATTCATATGTGTAAATGAGACTTAGTACCTATTCATATTTATTAAGGGGGGTTTCATTATTTTTTTTTCGCACTCAAGAGGACGAACGGAACTGTCTTTGTTGCACTCGTACAGTTAATGGAGACTTTGTCCAAATTTTTCTCGCGATCGAATAGAAAATTTCCAATAAATAGAACCGTGCAACCCGTGTAAAAAAAATTCATTCCAAAAAGTTACGCATGTAGGACTTCTAAACATGAGACAGATTAGAACTTTGAATGGAACGTTTTAGAACGTTAGTAATTGTGATAGTTAAAAAAAAGTTTTTAAGCATATTTAGAGTAAAAAATGAACGTTCTTGGAACTTTTTTGGAATTTATTATGGACATGCCAAAAAAGTTCTAGAATCACTACTTTTGTCTTTTTAGAAACTAA
Organism: Microplitis manilae; assembly: GCA_030273425.1. Lineage (NCBI taxonomy): Eukaryota > Metazoa > Arthropoda > Insecta > Hymenoptera > Braconidae > Microplitis > Microplitis manilae. The sequence goes on along the minus strand of CP092730.1, from coordinate 16,132,037 downwards.
AAAAGACGTTCCAACAACATTCCAAAATCACTATTCTTGCATCTTTTGTAGAAATAAAGACGTTCTAGAAACATGTCAATATAGTTCAAAAATCACTACTTTTGAATTTTTATAGAACGAAAAAAAACGTCCATTCAAAATTCCAAAAAAGTTTCAATAACGTCTTTTTCGGCTTTAAATTTCTTTATAAATACTTTCTTTTCAACATTAAAATTACTAACGTTTCAAAAAAGTTCTATTCTAAGTTCTAATCTGTCTCATGTTTAAAAGTTCCACATGCAGAACTTTTTTGAAATCTTCCCTGGTCAGAAATAAAACTTGGTTTTGACTTGGTCGTCTTAAATCGTTACTAAGTAAGACCAGTTAAGTCGAAACTAAGGCGAACTTACGCAAATTCGTCATGGTTTTGACTTAACTGGTCTTACTTACGATTTAAGATGACCAAGTCTAAACCAAGTTTTATTTTTGACCCGGGTTTTTGGAACGAATTTTTTTGACTCGGGGAATTCACTCTGTAAATTTTATACAGTGCGCATATAATTTTACCTTAAATGCTTATTATTGAATTGGATTTCTTCGACCTGAGCTTTAGGAGATCTTAAGACATAACCTTAGAAAAAGTTACAAGATAGTAATAGCCATTAAATTGTTATCATTATTATTGATAAATTTTATGGAAATACTTAATTCATATTCTGTTACAAGAGTAATCAAAGTCTTTGACTAAAAAAAATTCAATCCAACCTTAATCCATTGTGTAAAAGTTAAAAATTAAGCACAATTTTTAACGTCAAAGCTTTTTGACTCGTTAGTTTTTCAAGACAAGTACAAAAATGTATCGCTTTGAGTGTTTGCACTCGTGAAATATCTCATATTACTAATGGATTACATTACTCAAACGAAGTTTACACAGTGTATATTTATATTTACACATATATACACAAGCGAACATTTATTTACACATATAGTAAAGCTACGGATAATGACTATCCTGTGAACCGACGCGAAAACTTTCATCTCGTTCAATCATTTGAAACACTGAATCTGTTCGTTATAAACATGACACGTGATATCAACACAGCGACCGTAAAACTTTAAAAGAATGAGCGTACAAAATCTAAATAAAACAAACTATGAAAGTTTTATTTTCAGCTATAAATATTTCTTATATTAACAAATGTTTCAACAATATCATCTTATACTCAACACTTGCTATCACTTGTAATAATGATAATCATAATAATTATTTGCCAATTACATTTAATCCAAGTATTATATATTCGTATACTTAGACCGGGTATAATTTATCCGTACAATATGTTTATGCAAATTTATAGTGAATAGAATATAACAGTGGAATATTTAAATTTGGTATCATCTCCAATAAAATATATTTAATATTCATACAAAGAAACTTGGGGTCAAACGAGTCACCATTTTTGAAAGAAGTGATTTTTTTTGCAAACAACGCATAGTTAAGGGTTGTGATAGAACAGTGAGGTAAATTGATCAGTTCACGCAATGAGGGCATTAAAATTTTTAGTAAAAAAAAAGGATTATTAGTACAGTCGACTACCCGTCATAAGCCTGTCCTTCATAAGCCTCAACCCCTCAATCGGGAGTTACCGAGTCCAAACAGCTTCCCCCTTAACCACTTTTTTAAGTTTCGTACCAGACATCCCGTTATAAGCCTTCGTTAAAATTCTATAAATTATAAACTAACAATAGGAACAAAATATCTAAATAAATTATGAAAATTTACTATCGATGTTTCGCAGAGAATAATTGAATCATTATTAAGTAAAATATTATTTATTGTTCATAGTTGTAATCATTAATTACAATTAAAGCTTCTATTACAATTTAAAAGTTTTATTGATTATTATGTTGATCAATAAAATTATTATTATCATTACTGTAATTAATACCGTTGTCATTATAATTTTTTGCATTACAATTATTATTAGTGTAATAAGATAAGTATTCATTTTAGCGCTATAAGCACTAGAAAAATTGGGATAGTGACGTATGTAACAAAACGTAATTATGACGTTTAAAATGATATAAAATGAAACAGGCTTATAACGGGTAGTCAAGATCAAAACTAAACGCACGGTGGGGAAGACTGAAATTACAAGAAAAATTTCCCTACGTCCCCTAGACCAGGCTTATAACGGGTAGTCGACTGTAGTTTAAAATATAATGGGATAAATTAGTCACTTTGATAGCATGACTGATAAAAATTTTATTCTTAAAAGGGTTCGTTACTTTCTTAAAGGGAGAACTAAAACAAAACTTAAGTGCGATATGAATTTTTAACTCTTAAAAAGGAAAAATTTATTTCTGTAAAATGGTGTTTCATTTTACCCCAAGTTCATCTATATATATGTATATACATTTATAATTTCATACAAGTTAAATAACAAAATAAAAAGCATATTATGTATGATTTCGGTGACAGTTATTTTAAATGACAGAATTCTAATTAAGTCTCTCTTTAAGTGGCTTTTCTTGACGGTTTTCTATTTCATAATAACTTTAAATGAGATTTTCTTTACTCAACTCCAAACATATATATATATATATATATATTTTTCAGAGGTTGTACGTACTTGAAATAATTACGTAATGCATTACCAAGTCTAACACAATTACATAATGTTAACACTAGAAACACAATGTTGTATTTTAAGACAAATATTATTTTAATAAATAGAAAAAAGAAATATTTTTTTATATTTAAAAATAATCTGTCGCCTGTAATCTATAGTCTGGTGTTTGTTTATGTTTTTTAGGGCAACTAAGCTAAATTATTTATTGAAGTGTCATTGAATTTAAAATTCAATAAAGCAATCGTCTGGTTATCTTTTATAGCAATTCTCATCAGAAGACTATTATATCGTACACTCGTATTGACTAACCGGTTTGACATCTTTTCTTATTTAGTGTCGACAATGACTCATCGGTGGATGTCACACGTGGTTTTAAATCAGACAAGATCGAGTATATTTAACCGTATAACCGAGCAGCTCTTTAACCTCTGCTCGCTAATTTTTTTTTATTACTTCATCTATTTAGCGATGGCCTACAATAATTGTAGTTCGGGACAATTTATCACGCGTACATAGATGTAATTAATGCCGAGTTAATTTAAAATTGCATAGATACAATACGCAGAGAAAATATTCTCGTTTGAAATGCTATGGTGCACGGAGAAAAAAAAATAGTTCTAATTCCTATGTAGAATGGTAACCATTACTATGTTACATAGAAACGCGGATTTTTTAGCGTCGAGAGTCACCGGGCAGAGTAATCCCCCCCATTCTATTTAGTAACGGTGACTATGCTAGCATAGGACTGATTACCATTCTACATTGACGAGAGAACTATGTAAATGGACACCACTGCAATGTTACCTAGTAACGTTTACGATCTTTTATTTATTTCATTTTTAGTAAATAAGGTTATGACAAAACAAATAACTCTGGTTACTATAAATAGATATATGTAGAAATTGAATTAATCTATTGAAATAATTAAGATATTGCTCAAAAAGAAATATCATTTTTTGATAACAGATAAATAATAATTAAATAAATTAAAATATTTAATAATATACATCGCACATATACATGCATACCCATACACATAAGTTACTGCGCAAACGTCCGCGCATGTTTACTTCCTTGTCTCACTTATTAAACTGTAAGGACAGCTATTCTAGCATAGGACTCAGTACCATTCTACATAGCCCTGATTCCTATGCTAGATGGCGATTTTTACTATTTTAGTTGTTTCAATGTAGCATAGTAATCATTGCCAGAAAAATGGTAATGAGTCCTATTCTACATAGCATTATTTACTATTTTACAAAAAATTAGTCTGGTTACTATGTAACATAGTAATCATTACTATTTTTTTCTCTCCGTGTGTCATACACGAAAAAAAATCTTTTCGAATCATATATTCTTACCGCGAAAAATTATGTTATTAAAAATTTTCAATCTTATATATTTTTGGTGCGAAAATTTGAAGACCTCATTCAAAATAATTGTTTTAATCGAAGAAACACATGTTTATTTCAAGACATGTTGATTTTTTTTTGCAGTGATCTGAACAAATTTTGATTTTCTTCTGTCAAAAAAATAATTTTTTTCGCGCTATCGATTTATTACTCGAAAATCGTATATTACACATCTAGGGAATTAAAGTAAGAAATGTCTCAGATCACATGTAATTGTTGGCCGAGGCGAAGCTTTAGCTGAGGATTTCTTATTTACTTCCCGAGGTGTGTAATATACTATTTCAGAAAAGTTATTTTTTTTCAGTGCAGTAAAGTTGGGTCATGTTGACCACCTGCAGAAATTGAAATGAACCTGTGCAAAAATTACTATGGCCATGGTAAAATTGACAACGAATATATCCTAGATTACTGTACTCTCGAAATCTGAAACAATGACTATTCACTGTTTCACAGCTATAAGTATATCATGGTATACTTATAGCTGTGAAATAGTATATATACACTATTTTTCAGAGATTTTCACTGTTTCAGATTTAAAGAGTAACCATTGGAAATTTTACTATGATTTTAGTAACTTTTGCATATGTTTATTTCAAATTTCGGCAGATGGCTAACATGGTCTAGATTTACTATGTCACCATACGCAGATACAATATTCATATTTGAAAAGCTATGGTGTCATAAGAAAGCCGACCCATTTCGACCATCTGCAGAAATTGAAATACACACGCAAAAATTACTATGGCCTTATTAAAATTGACGTTACAGTAATTTGGAATGTAATCTATGTCAATATTGACTATGGTCATAGCAATTTCCACATGTGTTTATTTCCATTTCCGCCAGGTGGCCAACATAGACTGGCTTTACTGATTGTATTTCAAACGAGAATAATACATAATTTTTCCGTGTGCGACATACTAGATACTAGACTCCAGATACCGAGTAGTAGATCTTAATCATTTTAAGTTAATAAATATATTAACAGTTAAATTGATAATATGCACGCATAGCATGCATTACCGCAGTACACATCGAGTACGTATACGACGCACGTGATTGCCTGATTGACAGTTTAAGTAGACACACAAGGTGCTAAGGGATTTCTGCAATCGATTGTGCGTCAACCTCGACGAAAACTATCAATCACAATAACTTGTAGTTGTTTTCAAGTTTTGCAATTTTCATTTACATATTCGATGTGATAATTATTATTATTAATTTTAATTATATATTGATATTAATCGATATATTTTAATTCTTGGAATAAAAAAAAAATTAAATGTCACCCGAGGATTTTTTTAATAAATTCATATCCTAGAGTTATTATTAAATATTAAAAAAATTAATAGAGAAAATTTTAGCGGTCAAATAATTTTTCAAAATTTTCAAATTCGGAATTTATTATTTCGAATTAATTTTCAATGCAGAGACTGTTTTTTTTTAAATAAGTTTTTTTGGATAGAAATGAAAAGTAAAATTTTTGGCACAATCAGGATCAAAGAATGAAATCTTTTCCTTTGTGTTCCATTTTGCCTACTTCATCGATATTATTGAATAATATTTAAATTAAAGTAAATCAAGTAATTTTTCAAAAAGAGTGAAAGTTAAAAAATAAAAAAACATTAAATATATTAAATGGCTGAAAGTATTCAACGAATCAAAAGATAACAATGGAGCCAAGAAGTTTTATTAACAAAGAAATAAAAAATATTTAAAAAAAAGAAAAAAAACAAGAATGATGTCTGAGTTGGTCGCTGAAAAGATATATCCTTCAATTGAAACTCTACGTATAAATATATAAGCAAAAGAGTCCTCTGCACTGGTTTTGTCCGTTCCTTTGATTTCTTTGGACAAACAGAGAAGCCAACGGGAGTGTATAAAGTAAAACAAAAAATAAGAGCCCAGAGATGGAACAAGAAGAAAAAAAACAAGCAAAAGTATGAGTGGAAGAAGTAGAAGAAGATGGAGATGGAGATGAAGAAGAGGGAAAAGTAAAGTGAAGCAAAGCCCAATGGGAATGACCGTAGTGATGATGGCAATAGCATGTCAAAGGGCATGGGTAATATCACGAAAAGTTAGCATGTAAGCTTGATCTAACTTACATTGCATTACATTACGTTACAAACAATGTGGAGGGAAAGAAAGTCTGCAAGGTGGCTGGCCCTAAGACGGTATATATCGGCGTTGCCAACGGCAAGTTTCTGCCCGTCGTCCCTACCTGTTTCGTTGTGTCGTTCATCCTATCCTGAAGGAAGTAGTCGATGGTAAAACTGGTTTGACGAGAGTCGGGGGCTTTTATTTTTATTTTACTTTTATTACTTTTTTCCTCGAGGTCTTGTCTTTCGTCTATACATCGCGGTAAACATTCAGCTCAAGTTCAGCCAGCAGGTTACTTCCAGATCAAGTTTCCTCAACATTGATATTCTGTTTAATAATATTACCCTCAAAGTTTCAACTTTGTTTTTCACTATCGCTAATTAAGTGAAAAATTATTTTAAAAAATTTTTTTTATCACTTTAAATAATTGGTTTGAGTTTAATGTATGTTAATAAGTACTTTTTAATAAATATCAAGTTCTTTATGCCACTGGAAATTAGAATTTGTTCACTGGAGTAGTTGTTATAATATTAATTGGATATTCGTTAGCTAAATTGCAGTAACTGGGTACTTGTACATTTTGATTATATTATTTAATATATCAATATCAACTCAACTAGTCAAATCAATTTCACTAATTGCACATCAATGTTTTCATATTCATTTGCTTTGATAATTCATCATATTTTATTATTAAAGAACATTCAGGTTTATTAATATTCTAATTATTTTACTAGTATGTTTTAATATTAATGGAAGCTTTATTACGAAAATTGAAATTTCATGAGGTTAATATCGATTCAATATAATTATGAATTAAAATTTTATAATTTCTCGATCATATATTGATACTAGAGTTTGACCTGACCTATAATTCTGATTTTTTATTTTTTTAAATCAATTTTTTATGCTCCAGGTTCTAGAATTTTTTCGATTAGAGTTTTATAGTTTTATTCAATTTTTTTAAAAATTTTAGTTTTCTGGAGACTTCCAGTCAATCATATTTTCTAAAATGCTTCAAATAAATTTTTTTTTCATTTAAGACAGCCGATTTTTGAATTTCGTAAATATTTCAGAATTTTCTTAATATTGTTATCGATTCCTAAATAATTTCCGGGTACGGTTCAAATTATACAAATTTACAGCGAAAAAAAAAAAACCTTAAATATTGTTTTCATTATAAAAAATTACAAATATATAATCTGATCTCGATTTCTACGCACGGTAAAAAAACCAGGGTAAGTTTAGGTGGTGCAGGTATCAAAATTTTTGGAATTAAATTTCAACACCGAAAGCGGTGTTAAAATAACTCGATTATTGAAGTTGAAAAGTGTTTAATTAATAAAATCAATTATTGGCAATTGAAATGATGGGCAAAATATTGTGTAATTTTTCAATAAATATACTGTAAAAAATTTCCACCAAATTTTACTATGGGTGCATTGTAACACCGGACCATAAGAAAACTGATACAAAATTTACAAGTGTCTTATAGTAAATGTGTGCGCAGACGGCACGATTGGGACCTATGCGCATACGTTTACTATAGTACACTTGTAAATTTTGTACCAGTTTTCTTATGTTCCTGGGTTACAATGCCACCATAGTAGAATTTAATGGGGTTTTTTCACAGTGTACGTACATAGCGAAGTTGAAATTCCCTCCAAATAATTTCATTAAATTTTTATATTTTTTTATGTGTCCCGAGTCAAAAAAATAACTTGATTTGACTGCTATAATTCTTTAGACTTGAATATGACTTTTTTAACTTAGAAATTTAAGTCAGCTGTCAAACCCAAGATGTGACTTTAATTTGACTTAGTTGGCGTAAATGGATACTAAGTTAGTGTTTTCATATTTTAAGGTGCGAAAATTCATTCAGTTGATTTGCTTTTAGCTAAGATGTCTTACTTAGTACCCATTTACGCCAACCAAGTCAAAAGCAAGTCAAATAATTAAGAAAAGTCAAAATCAAGTTATTTTTTTGATCCGGGTGCAATACATTTTTTTTTCTAATTTCTTTACGTGGAATTTTTTTTTACACCGATTTAACACCGCCAATTACACCCCCTATACGGGTGTTATTCCATTTTAACACCGCAAGTGTTGAATTGAGTCATTTTTAACGCCGCTCTTTTAACAATGCACCAATATCCCAATTACAAAACAAAATCGCAAATATTAAGGCAATTTTGTAAATGCATATTACAAACGTTTGAAGTTTAATATAACCTGCATGCTATATACTCTCAAAACTCTCGCAGCGGTATTATTGTCATGAAAACGTTATGTGCAATCGTGCATTGATTTTTCGTGTAGCTCGTTAGCTGTGTGATGGTGTGCGAGTAATCAAATTGTCTAGCTAGTTAAAAAAAAAAAGTTTACTTTAATAAAGTAAACTTTTTTTTCACTTTTGAAATAGTTGTTTGTTATAACCGCAAACTATAACCACTTGTCAAAAATTCCCAATATAACAACACTAAATTCTTCAAATTAAAATACTTCCCTTTATTTGGTATTTAGCAATAAATATTTTATTAGACGCATTATTCACAAGCTCCATTGTTCACTTTCATTCGACCCTAGGTAAACAGAGCCCAGAATAATTAAAAGTAAATAAGCCTTTAGCTCTGTAACTAAATTTCAAAATTTTTTGGATTTCTCTTGAGAAATTATTTTTTAAATATTGATTCATAAGTTTTTAAGTATAGTAATCTCCCCGTTTAAAGCCTCTTATCCGCTTTCTACAGAGGTCAAAAAATTGATTTCATTAATAATGATCAAAATATTAAAATTTGAGCCATCAGTTATTCGTACGACTTTATAAATTAAAATTTTTCTAGAACTTGGTTATTATCGAGTTGACTTAGTCTGCATATTTTTTTCTACAATGTTTGCACAATATTATCCCCCTATTAATCAAGATTTTGTTGGTAGAGAAGCAAATGCACGCGCCAGTCGTTTCAATTCGCATCGCACGATCCAGACTTGTGTAGCTATCTAGAAGGGCTATTTATCACGAACCGGGGAGTCTTATTGGAGGAGAATTCAAACTCTCCCCTGGATTCCATTACTCTCAACACACAATATTCTCTATCGTTATATTATAGGATTGAATAGGCTCGAGAGCGTGAATCAGGCCATTATCCATTCCAGACACTAACGACTTGAATTAATTTATTTGTTTTTATATTTATGATTTTATTCATGACAAACGAAAAAAGCTCGCTTGATTTATTCATTCATTTTGTAAATATATTCATTTTATTTATAAAAAGTTATCGAAATACATTTTTGACTCAACATTTTTTTTTTTCCTACAAACTTTGATTGAAGTGTATGCTGTGTGTTTTTGATAACATGATACTTAAGTAATAATTTTAAGCATCCGGTTTTATAAGGTTTGATAACCTTGCGGCTTATCGTTATCTAAAATTCCCTCGAGTAATATAGGATAAGGATAAACGGCTTTGAAAATAGTCTTCCGAGGGTATTTTGTATTTTTAAAATCTCTTCTGATACCTAAGCTTTCAAAATCTCTTTAATTATTATTAATGATTAGATATATAGATTTATTTTAACATCAACTTAATTTTAATCAAAACTGACAAATTTATTTTTTCCGGCATACATTTTTTGGTATACAGAAAAAAGGATTTTTTGGTACTTGTCTCAAAAAAATTTTTACTTGCCTCACCCGCATGAAAATACCATATATGATAAATATATATGGAAAAATATATAATCAATATGGGACCATATAAGTGGCCAAAAACGATATATATTTTCTTATATATAATATAGTAAGTTTTAATGTAATTAATTATATATGTAAGTTTATAAATTAATACATGTATTATATATATTTATAATCATATATGTAAACTTATAAGTTAGCACATAGATGTATTACATATATTGATGATTATATATGTAAATTTGTAAGCTAGCACACATATATATTCAGAACACAATGTTTGAATCTTATAACAGAGAGAGAAAGACAGAAAAGAATAGATTTTATTTATTCTTACATATATGGAGAGACTTATATGATTCTATATATCGAAAAATATATAAAAATTTATAAAGGTAAATACATTGTACATATATCGTGCCATATAATGATGAATTATAAATGTATTCTTAATTGTTTCCATATATAAATAACATTTATGTTTGAATATATTGAAATTATAAGTTTTCAAATATATAAATAATATATTGAAGTTATACGGAAATATATGAAATCATATAAGAGAAAACATATATAGAAATATAATAAAATCAGTCAAAATCTATATAAAGTTCTATATAAGATTTCATGTACAGTGACCGGCCTATAAGAAAGAAAAGAGATCGGAAAAAGAAAGCACTGAGCTCTATCGCGAAGTTTTCCAGACTACCCGACTAGAAATTGTAGTGAGGCGGTAGTTTGCTCCAAATGAGGCAAGCCGAATGTCAAACTTGTGGCAAGTGAGGCATCCAAACGAGGGCCATGTTTGGGATGTAACGCAGTTGCGAGACTCAGCCTTACTTGGCTTCCAAATTCGGTGGCAGTTTGGAAGCCACACTTGCTGCAAGGATCCTAAGCCTAAAGTGCCCTAAGCTTAGCATCCGAATTCGGTGGCAGTTTGGAAGCCAAACTTGTGGCAAGTAAGGTATCCAAACAAGGGCGATGTTTGGGATGTAACGCAGTTGCGAGACTCAGCCTTACTTGGCTTCCAAATTCGGCGGCAGTTTGGAAGCCACACTTGCTGCAAAGGTCCTAAGTGACTCTCAAGCGACCGAGTATAAAAATTTAAACTAAATTAAAAAAAAAAATTACTCGATTTCTGATTTTTTTTTTTTTTTTTTTTTTTTGAATAATTATTTTGGCTTTGCGGAAATCGTCAGTTATGTGATTAATTTGAGTCCTAATCTAGTAGAATTTTTTTATTTCAGGAAAAAACGCTATAAATATCAACTAACCGCGCACGCTTTAGTGGGATTCGAACCCGGGACCTAACGAACGAAAGACCGACGCATTAACGACTAGGCTACGCTACCGATAGTGACTACTAAGTTTATTTGTGCTACATGAGATTGAAAGAATACATCACTTTTAAAACAGCAAAATATAATTGAATATCTATTATTAGTAATAACGAAAACATTTCTTATTTTTTTTTGTCCACTATAAAATCTGGTATATCAATAATTGTAATATGTGTAATTTTGATTATAGTGTTATGTATAAAATTGTTAAAAAAGTATATAGGCTCTACCCCCATCAAAAAAGTATAAAAAAAATTTATTATTAATTAAATATAAAAAATTAATCGAATAAAGTTGTCAATTAAATCGAAATTGTCCAGCAGTACTATTATGAGTAGATTAAAAGAAGGTTATGAGTACACGCTAAAGATTTACATTCAAGTACCGAAGTTCGGCTTGCCATAGATATCCCTAGTTCCCCTTAAGCTTGGCAAGCCAACTTCTAGAAATCTTTGGAACGCCTAACTTGTAGGAAGGAACGGTAACCGAAGGTTTACCGAAGTTCGGCTTGCCATAGATGTCCCTAATTCCCCTTAAACTTGGCAAGTTAAACTTCGAGAAACCTTAGAAACACCTAACTTGCAGGAAATAACGGTAACCGAAGGTTTGTCGATGTTCGGCTGGCCATAAATGTCCCTAGTTCCCCTTAAGCTTGGCAGGTTACACTTCGTGAAATCTTAGGAACGCCTAACTTGCAGGAAATAACGGTAGCCGAAGGTTTACCGAAGTTTGGCTTGCCATGGATGTCCCTAGTTCCACCTAAGCTTGGCAAGCCAACTTCTAAAAACCTTAGGAACACCTAACTTGCAGGAAATGACGGTAGCCAAAGGTTTACCGAAGTTCGGCTTGCCATGGATGTCCCTAGTTCCCCTTAAGCTTGGCAAGCCAACTTCTAGAAACCTTAGGAACACCTAACTTGCAGGAAATGACGGTAGCCAAAGGTTTACCGAAGTTTGCCTTGCCATAGATGTCCCTAGTACCCCTTAAGCTTGGCAAGCCAACTTCTAGAAATCTATGGAACACCTAACTTGCAGGAAATAACGGTAGCCGAAGGTTTACCGAAGTTTGGCTTGCCATGGATGTCCCTAGTTCCACCTAAGCTTGGCAAGCCAACTTCTAAAAACCTTAGGAACACCTAACTTGCAGGAAATGACGGTAGCCAAAGGTTTACCGAAGTTCGGCTTGCCATGGATGTCCCTAGTACCCCTTAAGCTTGGCAAGCCAACTTCTAGAAATCTATGGAACACCTAACTTGCAGGAAATAACGGTAGCCGAAGGTTTACCGAAGTTTGGCTTGCCATGGATGTCCCTAGTTCCACCTAAGCTTGGCAAGCCAACTTCTAAAAACCTTAGGAACACCTAACTTGCAGGAAATGACGGTAGCCAAAGGTTTACCGAAGTTCGGCTTGCCATGGATGTCCCTAGTTCCACCTAAGCTTGGCAAGCCAACTTCTAAAAACCTTAGGAACACCTAACTTGCAGGAAATGACGGTAGCCAAAGGTTTACCGAAGTTCGGCTTGCCATGGATGTCCCTAGTTCCCCTCAAGCTTGGCAGGTTAAACTTCGAGAAACCTTAGGAACACCTTACTTGCAGGAAGTAACGGTAACCGAAGGTTTGCCGTAATTCGGCTTGCCATAGATGTCCCGAATTCCATCCATATTTGGCAAACCGATCTTCGCTTTGCCTAACATGGATGTAATTAGGCGCATATTAGGCTTGCCTAAGTTAGGCAATCCAAACTTGCCCCTCACTAATTCTTCGGCATTCCTCACTATAATTTCTAGTCGGGTAATTATCAAAAAGATACGTAGTACCCTCAAGGTCTTTCTCTAGAACACAATCTATGATGCTGTCACTTAATCCAAGAACATTAAATTGAAGACTGACACTGCTATAAGATTGCCCGATCAAAAATGATTTCAAATTATTATAATTTAATTTATACTCAATTATAATAATTTAAGATCATTTTCGATCGGGCAATCTTATGGCAGTGTCAGTCTTCAATTTAATGTTCTTGGATTGAGTGACAGCATCGTAGATTGTGTTCTAGAGAAAGACCTTTAGGATACTACTCATCTTTTTGATAATTAGTCTGGAAAACTTCGCGATAGAGCTCAGTGCTTTCTTTTCCCGATCTCTTTTCTTTCTCATAGGCCAGTCACTGTCCAAAATGTTCAATTCAAGTTCAAAACGTTGAAAACGTTGAATTTACGTTGAAAACGTTGAATTTACGTTGAAAACGTTGAATTCACGTTCAAAACGTTGAAAACGTTGAATTCACGTTCAAAACGTTGAAAACGTTGAATTCACGTTTGAAACGTTGAAAACGTTGAATTCACGTTCAAAACGTTGAAAACGTTGAATTTACGTTGAATATTTCGACTCGGGTATATAAATCACATTTATGTTTGAATATATTGAAATTATAAGTTTTCAAATATATAAATAATATATTGAAGTTATACGGAAATATATGAAATCATATAAGAGAAAACATATATAGAAATATAATAAAATCAGCCAAAATCTATATAAAGTTCTATAAAGATTTCATGTATTGTCACATATATATTTATATCTGTAACATATATTTTTTAATATATGTTTACCACAACTGATAATTTCATGCGGGCAAGAAATTTTTCTTATCGTCCTAAGAAAATTTTTTTTCTGCGTATAAAAAAATTAAAATTATTACAGAAAACATTTCCCTGATTGAAAGAAACGATTCAAAACGATTTGCAATGTTAAACTTCCATAAGAATGTCGATTCAAAAGTATTCAACGTATTCAAAAGCATTAAAAAGCATTAAAATTTTTTTTTTTCGAATCGTTTCAAATCGTTTCTTTTAATAAGGGTTGTTACTCCTCTGGGAAAACTAGGGCGATTTGACCATCGCAAAATTAAAAAAAAAAAATTAATTATTTCAAAAATCGCGACTTATTTCTTTTATTAAAAAAAAAAATTTCTTTAAATTTTGAGATGACCGACTTTCCCAGTGCTTTAAATAAACGTCATTTTTTGGATAAAAAAAATGACTAAACTGCTGAATAAGTAAAAAAATTTTATTTTAAATTGAAAATGAAATTCCACGAAAAATTATTGAATATGATAAATTTACAGCCACCAGATGTTTAATAATAATATTAATAACGCACATGTATAATTTAGTTTGACAAAATTTTTTTAATAAAAATCCGTAAAAATGTAAATTGTAAAACTGCTGTCAATATCAGGCGAGTGTACATATGAAATGTAGTTTACAGTTTGAAAACATGTCAAAAAGTTTAAATTAAATGGCAGAGCCGAGTATAAAAAATTTAAATAAACCGCTTGTATGTATGTTAACTAAAAATATGAATAAATATTTTTGGTATATATGTCCAGGATATATCTATATACATAACCAATTCGGAAGCAGTGGAGCCAGACTAGTTTGGGTTAATAATCCAAGCAGGTAGTACAGTTGTTGTATAGTAGGTATGCAAGTAACACGATCGGTAATGCCCAGTGATGCGTGAAAAATTAATTACACTACAGCACGAACATGTTGCAGGAAACTGGCTCGATAATTTGACGCTTCACTCGCTACATGAACGATCGTGAGAGACCACGAGACAATCCTGATTTTGTAATCGCGTTCCATAATTAATTATCCAAACGCTACCACCGGATTCAGTTATGCGGAATTATAAGAAAGCAATAAAACTTTTTTTTTTTTACTCGAATTATAAAATTAAATGTGAGTTAAAATTTTTGAAATTAATTTTCTGCTACACTGAAAAAAAGATTTTTGGGGCAAACAAATCTTTTTCACTTCAAGAAAACTTTCACTTGTCCTAAGAAATTTTGCGCATTGAATTGAAGACAAAAATGTTCTTGGGACGAGAAATAAGTTTTTGAGGTTTGAAAAATTAATTATGAGTCTTAAGATCATACTTTAATTTTGATTTATTATTTTTTTTTTTTTCGGTTAAATTCAAAAGATTTGTGGTCAATATCTGCCCGTATTTTTGTGTAATTTATTTATTTTTTTTTCTTGTTAAATTTAAACTGCGGTCTGAATTGGAAAGTTTTCATCAGCTGGCCTCGCTGCAAACCGACGATGGGCGGAGAAAATGGACAGGTCTTTGGGGGGTTTAAGTATGAGATACAATAGATTTTGGAACAAGGACGACGTGCATAACAGATGAAAGATTTAACACAGCAACAGCTGGCGATGACTTTCTCGGTTTTCGCTACTGACGAATTATATTAAACGAGCTTTTAAGCTCCTGGTTTCATTCACATGAATAACTTTTCTACACTGAATAACTATTGTTCCAAAAGTAAAACCCCAGTAACTTTTGATGAATCATAGTTGACAATCTTAAAATTAAACTACAAAATTGAATTTAATTTTGAATGTAGAAGCTTGAGTTGATAATTAGAAATGTTTGTAAAAATCGGTCGGAAAAAATTTAGATGAAGTAGTTATCAAAATTTGATGTCGAAGAAAAAAGATATAAGTGGTTGTATAAATAAAAATAGTAAGAAAAGTTAAAAGTTTGGTAGCTAGGTAACAAATTGAGATGGAGTAAGAGACAATTGCTCGTTGAAGAAGCAACTTTAATCGCCGTTTCGCTCCAATTTTCTTAAAGTATAAGAAGGAAGATATTAGCCGGGAAACTCAGCTCATGGATTCTTGACGACAGGAACAGGATGTCTTGGTGTTAAAGGAGAAGGACGCGATGAAAATTCAACAAGGCACGTAGAGGAGAAAGATTACGAATAAGTAATAAGAAACCCTCGTCTCTTTTTCGCCAAAGACTACCCGAGACTCTGTCCTTATTCAGCTTCCCAGCAAGTATATTGCCGGAAAAGTTGGTGAATTCGTTGCAGCAGTAGCCAATTGAACAGCAAGCAACCTTACTCCTAACTCTAACGAAGAGACTTGAGGACCTAACTAGCGCAGGACTTGTTACTAATTTTATTTTATTTCTTTTCTTTTTTTTTTTTTTTTTTTTCGCTACAATTAAAAAGATCGCTCGGGTATTAATAATTAATGGAGCTTGTTATATTTAAAAGTGACAATGAAAATTCAAATTTTACTGACTCTTTAAAAAATTTTATCGCCAAATTAATGAAATTTTTTACCACGTTAAGGAGGTTCGACCGAATCTAATGTAAAAAGGATTTTCCAACTTTAAGATTTGCAACTTAGTATACATGTAAAGAAGTACTTTATCTATGTATTCTCAAAATTTGAATATGATCCACCATCTAGTTTTTTAGAAAAAAAGATTTAAAAATGACGTTTTTACAGTTCTTACACACAGGCTCTTATGGCGGACAAGCTTCCGATATGACTTATTAGATTTTTTTCATTATTAACCTCCCAAGTTTAAGAAATAAAAAACCACATACCATAAACTTGAATATTTTTAGAATATGATAAGATTTTAACAATATAGTGTTACCGTTGTAGTTATTTAAATAATTCAAGTTAAACTTTATTTTTTAACCTTTTCATCGACAGAGATACATATTATTGAGGGTTTAGCAACGTCGCGGAAGCAGCTGAGAGAAAAAAAAAAGATAGAAATACATTAATAAGAGAGACGAGATTAGAAATAAATTTTTCCCGCTTTAATCTGAATATCGATGTGTAAGAAGTTAGAACGCGCTGTTGCCAAATCTTTTTATTAAATCATATGAGCCAAACATAACCAAGTAATTTTATTACTTTCTTTAATTAAATAAGTAATAATTGTTAATTTATGAATTCGTTATGTTATTATAAATTAAAATAATGAATTTTTATAACTATTAGGGAAATTTAGCAAACAAAAAAATTCAAACACTACTTTGACTCACTAGTGTCGGTCGAACCTTCTTAATTTTCTCATAATAAAAAAAATTTTACAACTGTTTGGCCTCTGGCCAATTAAAAATTTTTTTTTTCAGCTCTTAGTTTTTTTTAATTAACCTTCATATCATATTTTTTTTTTATTGAAAATATGAACATTTTGGATTTTTTTTTTATTCAAAAAAAATTCTTCTTGAAAATTTGAACTCACGACTGGAAAAAAAAATTTTATTGACAATGAAAGACATCCGCGGTTTTACAAGTGTTCCATTACATTAAAAGAAAATAAAAAAAATAAATCCATTTATTTTAAAATATTTGATTTTTTCACCCCAGTCTTTGTTCTCTTTAAAATAAAATAAAAGATAAATTTAAAATAATTGTGGTCATAAAATTTTATTTAGACACGTTATATTAATGGCATTACTTAAAGTGTCAGTAAAAAATTTAAATCTAGATCGAGAAATATTACAAATTTAAAAATAGATTATTTTTTATCA
The DNA here is from genome assembly GCA_030273425.1 of Microplitis manilae. NCBI lineage: Eukaryota > Metazoa > Arthropoda > Insecta > Hymenoptera > Braconidae > Microplitis > Microplitis manilae. The sequence goes on along the minus strand of CP092730.1, from coordinate 16,114,522 downwards.
CCACTAACTGTCAAATATGTTAATAAATTTTATTATATACAGATCGTAGTAAAGTCAGAGGTGTGAAACTTGTTGTGAATTGTGAGTTGTGTCGGATGATAAGACGATCCGCTTTAATTTTAAGCTGATAAGGTGTAACCGATAAGCAGCTATAAACATAGACAAGCCTTTGCACAGTCAGACATGTATACAGACATAGACGTAGGACAGACCCAGACACAGACATACAAATTACGATGAGTGACTTTATCTGCCGGAGGATCCTCGTAATAATAGTCACGACAAATGGTGTTATGTGTTATGTATATATCAGAATAACGGTTATACTAATATAATCTAAATCTGAGCAGATACAGAGAAATTACTGGCAGTAGGAGAGAGTGTACTAACTCACGATGCCTCTCCTAAATGTCGAGCCGTAACTTTAAAGTTCCACTGGGATTACACGGTTCCTATTGCTACAATATTCCACGACATGCATTAAGCTCTTGTTAAAGACAATGTATATATTAATATATTGGTCAGCAATACATGATGTGCAGGTACCATTGACACACATTAGCTCAATAACAATCAACGCCCTGATCTAGACTTCGAGACTGGAATTTGCGGTCTGATTTAACAGAATACTTCATCTAAAGATTCAACTATTCTCGAAGGAATTTAATTTATTTACACTCGATATTCTGTTGGAGCGATTGTTAAATAATTTTATTTATTTAATAATCAATATCTATGAATATTCAAATTTCATTTTTATTTTAAGAAATATTTAATTCATAAATTTATTTTAATATTAATAAACATTTCGCTCGCTTGTTAATTTATTTTTTTTTTTAATTTTATAGAATAATAATTTAATTTATGTATGGAATTAAAGTTTTGTTATTTAATACGAATAAAAAAAATGGTTTATTTAACACTGGGTTCACTTAGTTATTTATTAATGCTAATATAATAATATTAGTAGATATAATTACGTGAAATTATTACACGCATATAAATTGATTTCAATTAACTGAATTTAATTGATTACTGCTTTGATTATTTATTGGATTTGTGAGTTGATAGATTTTAATTAATATTTAATTTAACAGTAAATTGAAAGTAGGAAAAAATTATTTGGTTTTTTTTAAAAAAATATTAATTTTTATTCAAATTTAATAAGTTTTGAATAAATATAAATATGAGTATTTTGAATAATATATGAGTATTTATATAAATTCAATTTACATTTTCACCCAATTACAAATATGAGATATATATGAAGCATATATGTCTCATATATGAAATTTGTCTGCATATATATTTTTTTCGTACGAGTTCTTGTAGATATATACGGAAAATCAGGTACCCCAAAATTTAAATGAGACATTTTTTTGCACAACTCAATTGCAAAGCAATGAGATGTATTCTGTTAAAGCTTTCTCAGTCCTAGCAGATTCACTCATGCGAAAGTCGTATTTGCACTTATTCAATTATGCTCAACTAGAACAAAATTCGTGCGATTTGAAAAAGAATTTGTTAATGAATAAAACGAACACGATTTCAAGTCACTTTTTTTAAAAATAACGATTGAAATAAAAAAATTAGAAAAAAACCTGTGATGTGCGTCAGTATGTACAGATGTTAGTAAACACAAAAAAATATACCCAACCGATTGATCTACTTTATTTTTTTTTAAATTTGAATTTTTAAATAAAAGAACTCTTTTAAAAATCACTACCCAAACCCTTTTGGTTTAATTATATCATTAATAAAAACTTAAAACTGCCAAGTCATGATGTCTGAAAATCGTAACGTTTTTCGCGCAACGAAAAAAAAATTGGAAAGTAATAAATTTACTGGATGACTTGATTCCTCTGAAATGTTTCGCGTATAGATGCTGGTGTGTCAGTCGAAAATTGCGGACTACCCCCCAACTTCCGGAACTACTCCTTAAGCAGTCAAAGTACATCAATTTTTTTCATTTTCGTTGCGCGAAAAACATTCCGATCTTCAGGTACATAATTTATGAAAAAATTTAGCCGTAATTTATTATTTTATTTTTTCAAATACTTTCTTGCATACAAGAGCGCCATCTATTGATCACTTTTTGAATGAGCAAATGAGTTGTGCATGCACATTTGCATTTTCAAACTTTTCTTTTTTTTTTTGTAAAATTCTAAATTGTTTTTTTTTTCACAATTATTTTAAACTGATTTGCGGTGCTCAGAATATTTTTTAACTTCCCGCTAAGAAAATTGCAAATTTTCAAAAATTCGGGAAGTTATTGGTTTCAGTCCGATTTTCGAAAATCGAATTTCTAAGAGATCTTGACGTTTTGAGGTCCTAGGAAGCTATCCTGGCTAATTTCACGATGATGTCCGAGTGTATGTATGTATGTATGTACGTACGTACGTACGTATGTAAATATCTATAACTTTTGAACGGATAAACCGATTTTGATTTTCAAGGTGCCATTCGACGCGGCTTGCGAATATCTTGAAGATGAAAAAAAATTGAACTTGATCGGTATGGCTCGTTCAGAGATATTTCAAAAATAAACTTTTTTCAAAAATGTTTTTTGGATAACTTTTTATGTTCTGGATGGATTATTTCCAAAATGAACTGGGCTTTGGAGCTTCATAAGCCGCGTCGAATGCCGCCTCAAACATCTAAATCGGTTGATTCTTTCAAGAGATATCGTTGTCGAAAGAATTAAAAAAAAAAATTTTTTTTTAGTATTTTGAAAATTTCTCAAAAACGACTCGATAAATCAATTTCAAAATCTAATCAGTTGTAGAACTCGAAGAGCTCGAAAATGTATCTACAACAACTTTTCGAGCTCAAGGAGCTCGAAATAGGCGGGAAGTTTTGGGGCTGGCCCGCAGGGTCAACCGACTGACCGATTTTTTTAATTTGAGAAAAGAAATAAAAAATTTATGCCTTAATTCGAAAATTGTTTTGAAAATCATATTTGTTACTGTAACTAACACAATATTCCAAATTTGTTAAATTTTGTTAGAAGTATATGGAGTGTTTTTTTTTTCTTCCATTTTTTTGAAGCTATGCCATTCACTAAAAATTGGAAAAACTTTATCTTAATGTCAAATGAAACTTTATCTTCCTTTTTTGCAGACAACAAAAAAAGTTTTAGTACTCAAACCGTTTTTCTAAGTCACTTTTATTATTTTTGAATAAAAAAAAAAAATTAAAAGCTTAACAAATCTATACCGAGTATATTTTTTTGTACAAATTTCATTGCAAGGTTTACTTAAATAAGATCGTCTTTCGAAAGCAAACAAAAATATAATGTTCAATTTATATGCTCTCGTTTTATCAAACTCAATTTGTATTATTCTTATATATACATTCAATATATACAGTATCGAAAAAAGAACAAAAATTAAAAAAACGGTTATACTAAGTCCGTTCAAAGTTTAGTATGTCCTGCAGAACAAGACAGAGTTTGTGTCAAATAAACATCAAACGCGATCGGCAAATCGACCACGCCCAAGACAAATACTCCACACCTAGGGTATAATAGTCGACACTATACTCTACTCTGCACTCTATATATACACCTTCATCCGTCATATAAATACATACATACACGCACTCGTTTATTTTGCAATTTAAAAAAAAAGAAAAAAAAATCTAGTCATCTACAGTTCCTACATGTCGGCCCAACTATCAAAAAATAAATTTATTTAAAATTTTTAAAATTAAATTCATCAAAAAAATCCTCGATCTAAGGATATTTAGAATTTTTAAATTATTACTTATAAATTTTCACCTTCTACACACACACACACATATATATATATATATATATATATATATATATATATATATATATATATATATATATAATGTGTATATATATATATATATATATATATATATATATATATGTATATAAATTACTTTTCACTGAAAAATTAGAGCCTGCGTGTTAAAGTTTAAATAATAAACTTAAACTAAATTTTTTTTAATGAGTTTCTGTCTATTTTTTCAATAACTCGATGGAGATAAAAATTTATTCAAATGAAAAAACTTCGAATTTTCATGGCTTCATTCTTAAATTACATTTTTATGAAAAGCTATGGCCAAGCTTCACAAAAAGTAGGAAGTTTGTATAATAATCAACTTAAATTTTTTTTCTGAATTGGTTACTCCAATTTCATTTTCTTGGAAATAATAATCAATTAATATTTTTTTTATCCATAAATAGTTGGATAGTATATTAAAATTTTTTTTTTTTTCATTCAAACTTACACTATATAAAATAAAAAAATCGATAGTTAATTCGGAGTGATTACGAGTTTTATTTCAATCCAAATTCACTCCATCATTCAAAATTCCGGATTTTTGAGAAAAAAAACCACTTCTCATACGAATTCAATCTCAGAATATTTAAAAATATTCACGCAAGAATTAAAAAAATTTAGAATTATTTTGAAAACAGCATATTAACTTGATCATCCTTTAAAGACAATTTAAATTTAAAAAATTACATTATTTTAGCGGTTTCCCAGTTTGAATTAAAACTAGATGTCTTTAGCCAATCAACTCAGAATTAAATTTCTAGCTATCAAATTAATCGTTCTCTAGATTACACTTCTTAATTACAATATAAATTATCATAATTATCCTAAAGGCTACAACCTTTTTACTCGGGTTTGAAATAGGGAATCTTACTACTCAAATTTTAATTTTTTAAGTATCATTTTTCTTTATCAAATCAAATGTAAAAAAAAAAAAATATGCAGATGTAGAAAACTAAGAAAACTACACGGAAAGAAAATTATAGGGAGTATTCCTATGCATTATAGGAATGTTACCTATACCATTATGGGAATGGTTCCTATAATTATAGGAATGAGTCCTATAAATTATAGGAACCATTCCTATAATATTATAGTAACCATTCTTATAATAGTATAGTAACCATTCCTATAATATTATAGGGATGGTTACTATAATATTATAGGAATGGTTACTATACTTTTATAGTAACCACTTCTATAAATTATAGTAACCATTCCTATAATATTATAGGGATGGTTACTATAATATTATAGGAATGGTTCCTATAATTTATAGGACTCATTCCTATAATTATAGGAACCATTCCCATAATGGTATAGGTATCATTCCTATAATTATATGAACTATTCCTATAATTATGGGTAATATTCCTACAATTATAGGACGTGTTCCTATAATTTTTGGTCGTCATTCCTATACTGGTATAGGATGAAATTTCATAAAATTATAGGAACCATTCCCATAATTTTCTTTCCGTGTATACGTGCAATTTTTTAAATATTTTTTTTTTTTTGTAATTTACCGTTTTTAAAAAAATTTTTAGACGTCGGTTAATTTCGGTATCATGAAGATTTAATATAAAAATAAACTCCCATTCGGGGTGAATTTTATTCCAAAGGGATTAAATGAGTACACAGTCATTTAATGGCATTCCAGTAATATTCAGAGAGTAGTGGATACAATCTTGATAGCATACAATACTCCCGAAAAATTTTTTTTTTACCGAAAGTACGCAGTATTATGAGAACGTTGCCATTACTATATTGTTTTTTCCGTGTAAAGGTGGGAATAGTCACTTTATTAAGATGGAAGATATCATAATTTTTTTTTTAGTATATAGATATATTGTTTGCTTAAAATACTTCATTCTCCTGATAATATATGTGATTTTAGTTTCAATGCAAATTAAATGTCAGTGTAAATATTGAATATGTCATTTGATGTTTAAATAATTAAAACATAATAACATGCTAACTGACCCCAATACAGAGTGTTAATTTACAATTACACATTATCGACTAGTATGTGCATAACATACAAAATTTATTATGATTAATTTTAGCCATCACTGTTATTATGACGCATAGCTGCCGTCCCGGTAGAGGTAGACAAAGACAAGCGTAGAGCTAGAGCTAGAGGTAGAGGTAGAGGTGAACCAATGAGTTGAGTTGAGGGATGCTTAAATTATTTTTGATACATTACAAGCACCATATTTGCGGTAACGTCAACACAAAAGCTTAACTGTATTAATTATGACAGATTGATTATTATTAATCGTGGTTGAGAGAAGAGTGTTGGGTACTGGGCTGGTTTGAGGAATATGAGCCAATAAACCCAGTGAATGACATTATGGACGTTGTTGCTGTTGCTGGCATTGTACATAACAGCACATGATGCCGGGTGATGCATAATAAACTCTTGGTATTTACGCGGCTCTGTAGTGTAGTATAATATAACATATAACAAACTTGCGGATATAACGACCGATTAATTTTAAACTTCCCTCCACTCAATACTCATGGCTATTTTGTTGACGGTCTTGACATGCTATTTATTAAACTATTAATCAGCTAATTACTTATTCAAAAGTAGTTCGTTTATGGTTATACTGGAAACCGGGACCCAATCGCCCACCCTCAAATTTTTTTTGTCAAAAGTTGTTTTACTAATTTTGAGTTTATTTAGGGATTCAGAAGCAAAATAGGATTTTCGGGGTAAAATGAGACTAGAAAATTTAGAGAAATTATTTTTTATGAAATTTTTATTCTACGATTTTTTAAGGATACAAACTGTCGTACAGTCGACTACCCGTCATAAGCCTCTTTCCCTCAATCGGGAGTTACTGAATCCAAACAGCTTCCCACTTAATCACTTTTTTGAGTTTCGTACCAGACATCCCGTTATAAGCCTCCGTTAAAATTATATAAATTATAAACTAACAATAAGAACAAAATATCTAAATAAATTATGAAAATTTACTATCGATGTTTCGCGGAGAATAATTTAATCATTATTAATTAAAATATTGTTTATTGTTCATAGTTGTGATCATTAATTACAATTAAAGCTTCTAATACAATTTAAAAGTTTTATTGATCATTATGTTGATCAATAAAATAATTATTATCATTACTATAATTAATACCGTTGTCATTATAATTTTTTGCATTACAATTATTATTAGTGTAAAAAGATAAGTATTTATTTTAGCGCTATAAGCACTAGAAAAATCAGGATAGTGACGTATGTAACAAAACGTAAATATGACGTTTAAAATGATATAAAATAAAACAGGCTTATAACGGGTAGTCGAGAACAAAACTAAACGCACGGTAGAGAAGACTGAAATTACAAGAAAAATTTACCCTACGTCCCCTAGACCAGGCTTATAATGGGTAGTCGACTATGCCTCGAAAAAAATAATTGTTTAATAAAAAGTGCTGATATATCATTGGAGCGAAAAATTTTTTTAAAAATTTGTTCTCGAAAGTCTAAAATATAATTAAACTCACTTAGGTAGACTAATGTGTCCCAGTTTCTACTTAATTGTTATTTTTTTCAAATAAAAACAAATATTTAAATTAAAAACATCAGATTTAAATGTATGTAAGAAAAATTAATTAAAAAACTAAATCGCAGTGTGAAACTACTCGGTTACTTTCACGCGGACCCTTTCGCAGAGACAACCGACTAACTCGGCTAATCCGATGCTAATTTGATACGGTAGTCGTATCCCAGTTCACAATAGTCCTTTGTGCACCTACACGCTCACCTCAGTACAGACAACTCTCCGCACCCGGAAGACTAATAACGAATATCTCCGTGTGATATTTGCTGCGTACATCACGCAGCCGGCAGACCAGACCATTATGCATTATTACCATTTCTCACAATCCACTAATTTCTTCAATTTCCTGATAAACAGTCACGGTACTCAAGCCCAGTATCTTCAATAGATTTCTCATGATTATGCGGAAAATTTTTTGTTTCCTCAACGTAAGATATATGTTGTAGCAACAAATTTTTTCATTCATACAGAATCTATACGGATAACAAATAATTTGTTGTGGTAACAACGGGTTTATTGTGGCAAAGAAAAATTCGATGAATCAACTAACAGTATTTTACACCTGATTTCCGAGTTTTATTAAAAAATTTTTTAAAACAAGAAAATTTGTACTAGTGTTTTCGAGATCTTAGAGCTCGAAAACAGCGGGAAGTTACGGGGCTGGCCCACAGGGCCAACCGATGCCCAGATTTTTTTCAATTGCGAAAGTAAATGTTCATTTTTTCTGTTGGGAAAACAACTTTTTAAACTAAAAGTAAATCGATTTTTTAAATCTTTCCCAGTAAAGCGCAAGGACGGGTAAAACGGGATCGCTAAGAAAATAGTAGATTATTGTGAATTTAAATACAGTGAATATTTTTTTTGACGTCCATTTGAAGTAATTGAACCAAATTGACAGTTGCAATAGAAAAAATAATTTTTTTCCGGGCGGGCAAAATAGACTTTATAGAAAAAGTAAAAAAAAATTGTTATTTGAAAAAACATTGACTGCAGTAAAATGTTTTATACCGGATCTAAGTGAAAGAAAATTGTGATACAATTAGTAAATAAAGATGTCAACAAAAAAAATTATTGAAGACAAATAAATTTTATAAAATTTAAATATAGCGAATAAGACACCGAGTATTTTTTTTTGTGGCCAACAATACATTGATTCAAAAAAATTTCTGAAAAAAATTCAAAACAAAAACTTTTTCAAGTGATAATTTTGAAAAAAATTTTGAGACACTCAAAATCATACAAAAAAAATGATGCTACACTGTAAAAAGAGCGGTGTTAAAAATGGACTCATTTTAACTCCGCCCGGTGTAAAAATGAAATTACACCGGTGTAGGAAGAGTAATTCACCGGTATTAAAGTGGGGTAACCGGTGTAAAAACGGAGTAGAACCGGTGTAAAAGCGGGGTAACCGGTGTAAAAGCGGGGAAAACTGCGTCCGCTTGGAGAATGAACTTTAAAGATTATAAAACACAAAAAATGTCAGTTCTTTATGAAAATAAATAAAAAATATCATTTATTAACAAGTATAGTGATCGAGTAAGTAAAAATATTCACAAAATAAAATATTTTAACACCCGTAAAGAATATCTACACCGGCGGCGGCGTTATTTTAACACCGGAGAATTTGTTTTAACACCGGTACAGAATATTTACACCGGCGGCGGCGTTATTTTTACACCACTTTCGGCGTTGAAATTTAACACCGCTGATTTTAACACCTATACCGCTTGGACTTACCCCGATGATTTTTTACAGTGTAAGATTCATAAGACATTTACAAAAAATTTTTGAAAAATAATTACTAAATTTTTAGAGTGTTCCGTTTTGCCCACCCTTCTGCTGTATTTTTTTTTTTTTAAGAATATAAATTATCTTGTCTTTTGTTGTGTAAAAATTTTTTGTTACACGCAAATTAAAAATAATAAATAGAATCAAAGGTTTTTTAGAAAAAGTAAATATATAAAGTATCATTCTTAAAAAAATAATTGCATGAAAATATTAAAAAAAAAAAAAATTGACAAAAAAGCTTTTACCCTTGTTCTGATCTCACCTGAGACCGCAACTACTTTGTCAGTGGTATCCAGTTAACAGCAAAGACACCAATTAACAGCACTCTTTCTACAGACCATCTACTGGGTATACTTTAAATGTATATATGTATATTAAACCCAACCTTTTCTCATTAGCCGTTATTCTGACTCATAATAACCTACGTGATGACAAGTTAAAAAAGAAAAAGTGGAAAATTGCATATACATATCTCTCGACACTTTTAATTAGATAAAATAGAATGAAATTTTTCATAAAAATACTAAAGTGTCGTAAAGAAAAAAAAATGCTGGCTAATTTATTTAGGATTTTAAAATTTTTTTTTCCATGTCGACGTTTATAAAATGAATGTAATGCCATTGCATTAGTTATTTCAGCAGAGTACAGTAAGTCGGAAAGAGTGAAATAAAAGAGTTTCAAAAGACAACGAAAAATTAGGAACCTGGCGCCCTGGTACTTGTACATGGATATTGTAATTTAAATGCCGCATTGTTAAAAGCTTGGATTCCTTACTGTCAGACGTGGCGTGTTCTTACAACAATTCGTAGAACAGCGTTAGTCATTGTGAGATGGCGATTGTCGTCGTCTTGGTCTTGGTACCAGGAGACGATACAATGAACGGCGACGTACGAGCTAAGTGTAGACGACGAGACAACGCGAGTTGAATAGTAAAACAGTTACGACAAACTAAACCGGCTGCGAGTCAATACGATGAGTGTGTTGAGTATGTTTTGTCTGGATACGTGAGTGTGAGTGTATGTCAATGGAAGACTTGCTAAATCCTGCAATCAAATTGTATCCCACTTAATCATGTGTGCTACAAAAAACCACTTAATGCGCTCGGCGTAGTCAACAGTAAAGTAAAGTGGGCAAAAAAATAAAAAAATCAGGCGCATTGACGAATAGCTTAATGATGTGAAGACTGGAAATTCATGTTTTTTGTCCGGGGATCAAATTGGAAACAATTGGTGAATAATGAGCAATTAATTAATGCCAGAGAAGGTCTAATACGCATTGCAGTGGGAAATGGGATCAAACGCCTTGGCTGTTGTCATGTAAATTTGTGGGTGACTGTAAACTCCCGGTATTATATATATAGATGTATTTGTTTGTATGTATATATGTATGGATGGATGTATACATGTATGTGTGGACAATTGTGTTGCATTGTTCATAGGTGACAAGACCATTGGATACGAGTAGTGCTTTTGGCATTTGATTTCACATTACGGCTTAATGCTACTTGCGCTTCGTAACACTCATTAGACGCTAATCTGGTGACATTGTTATCGTTTATAACGATCAATATACGTGTAATTAATCCGTTTGTTATTGTTTCGTTTTTAAATTTTGCGGTGTAGTGCTTTAATTAATATTTATCCGTTGGAACATATTTTTGTTTAATTTAATTCGACTTTCCCACGCGTAAAAATTAATAAAATTAAAGCTGTGTCTTTGATAAATTTATTGAGGAAAAATATGTTTTGTAGTTCAGGTCTTTGTTATTTTAAAATGGTTATGGTTAGGGTTTATTTTTAAAAAAATTCTGCAGTGATACAGATGATAAGAGGAAAAAAATGTTCTTCACTGTAAAAAAAACTGGGGTAAATACACGGAGAAAAATGGGCTTGAGAAATCTACGAATTTTTGTTATCCTGTCAACCAAATTTGAAACAGGAAATTAAGTTGCCAAAAAATCATTATGCTATACTACAAAAAATATTATACACTCAAAACTTACTGATAAGTTGTAATGGATATTGTTATTTTATTGACTCAACCCGAGTCAAAAAAAAAAATTCGGATTTAAGTCTCAAAATTCTCAATGAGGTTTTAGAGGATCAATTTAGAATTTGAAGACTGACAGCAGTATAGAAAGTTATCCTAGTTTAGTCTTCAAAGTAGTAGTTACGACCAATTTTACCACTTTGAGGACAAAACTGGAATATTATCTGGATTGAAGCCTCAAAATACTCAAAACATACAAGAATAATTTTATTCACATTTGAACTTCAAAAGTCTCATTCCACGTATTCTCTCCCCTCCCTTTTCTATCTAAAATTTTTCAAAGTCCAAAATATAACTTTTCATTCGTTGAGGATTTTGAGGTTTAGTTATAATTTAAAATCGATAAATTATTCGCATTTAGACCTCATAGTTCTCATTGAAGATTATAAGTACTAGAGTTACTTTCTGAGCAGGAAATAAAACATCAAATTGAGGCTTTTGAGGACTACACTAAAATTTTTTTTTTCACTCGAGAATTTCTTGTTTCAAGTTTGGTCAACAGCATAATAAAAATTCGTATATTGTTTGTCTCCATTTTTCTCCATATACAGGCGGAGTAGATGTTAAAAGTTTCGTTATTAAATTGCAACACCGAAAGCAGTGTTAAAATAATACCGCCGGTGTAAATATTATTTACCGGTGTTAAAAAAATTTCCCAGTATTAAAATATTTTTTGGTGTTAAAAATATTTCACTTTGTTATTCTTCAATTTTTTTTTTTAACACTGATTTAACACTGGTATTTGAACACCACCAAATTACACCTTCTACACCGGTGTTATTCCACGGTGTTAAATTGAGTCTATTTTTAACACCACTCTTTTTACAGTGTTGGGCTAGATTAATTGAAAAAATATAATTGGCTGCATAATTATAACGGGAAATAAATATTTTACAGCCGAATTCAAAAATTAGAGTAATGGATTTTTTGTTCTTTTTCAAATTTCAAGTAATAAAATAAAATTGATGTAAAAAGTGAACAATATCGAGTACCAATAAATAATGACAGTTATAATTATTAAACTGAAACAATCAGTAAAAAAAAATCAATACACAGCACAATGCATTAATGTCATATAATAATACAAATGAAAATTGACACATGGACGTCATTGACAAGCTCACAATAAAATTTATCCGCAATAAATACTCTAATTAAAACAATTAAACTTCAATGCACACCAAGCAATAACCAATAAAACTCACCAATAATTCCATAAAGATAAAAAAAAGTAAATATACGTATAAAATGAAATGAAAAACAATTAAACTGTCAATAACAAAATTAAATGGAATAATTTATAATATTTGAATTTGCATAAGCGTATCAAATCAAAATGTAACATATTTAAACTTTCACTACTCCACCCTAGATCAACTAATCTAAACTCACGTGCCTCACACCCTACACACCTTTCTACTACTAGATTACACATTTAAACATTTACACACCAATAAACACATTACCCAGTGTCCATTCTCGATTACGTGTACACTAGTTGGGATATTTAACTTCAGACTGACGTAAATAATCCCAGTCCTCCTACGTGTGACCTTATCACGAGATAAATCGGACCGGAAATCAAACAACTTGGTGCTGAGCCGATGACAAAGCGCGAAATTTAAGTATTCGAATCGATTTAATATTTATTACGTCATTATTTTATATTTTATATATTTCTGTATTTTTTATTAGTAATTATAATAATAATAAAAGTTAAAATAGTATTTATACAGAAAAAAAGGATTTCTTGACAGAAAATATTTTCACTTGCCGTAAAAAAATTTTTGAATATTTCTTGCGTCAAGAAATTCTTTTTTTTCTGGGTACTCTATGGAAAATCGGAAGTGAATCAGAATTTTTTGTCTATCCGAATTCATTCTTTCACTCGAGTACGTAGTTGAAAAAAAAAAATTTTCCGTATGCGAAATGAATAGAATTTTTTTTTTGAGCGGAGTAATTTTGGAGCAACTTAGATTTTATTTCAATCCGCATTCAGTCCAATCAGGAGTTTTAATACTTAAGTAAATATATATTTAATAGAAATAACTGTTGATGAGAAACGTAATTATAACAATGAGTTATTGACCCGTACTCAAAATAAATGTCAAAATATAGAAACCCTAACGTCATTATATATGATCCTAAATTTAAGAGACAATTAAAAATTTTAGGATTTTATTTTATATTATTTAATTACAAAAATTAAAAAACTCAAAAATTGCACATGTAGAAATTTTAAAAAATTTTGAGTGAAATTTTTTTAAATATTTTTTTTTTTTATAATTTATCGGTTTCAAAATTTCCAAAAATTATTAGATGTCGGCCACTTTCAGCATCATCATTATGATGATGTAAGAGTTAACAGACATTTAAAAATTTTCGGATTTTTTTTCACCATATATATTACAAAATTTAAAAAAAGTAAAAATATGCACATGTAGAAAATTTAACAAACTATAAGTGCAATTTTTTCAAATATTTTTTTTTTCATAATTCATCGTTTGGAAAAAATTCAAAAATTATCAAACGTCGGCTAACTTTAGTATCGCATCATTATGTATTAGTAATTTTTTTTTATAATAAATATTTTCCAAAACTCCCCTTCGGAGTGAAATTCAAGGGGAATAAACACATAAAAAATCATCAACTCTGCAAATTTTCGACATCGTAAACACTTGAATTTACATTGAAAGTTAAAGAATAATTTATTCTAAAGAGTTTTATTACCAATAAAATCCATTGAAACATATTTCCCATATCTCCAATAGATAAATCAGTATTCAAGTTAAAGACGTTAAAATATTTGTAATTAGATTTTTATCTTATTTATAGATTGGGTACTTTAAATCGAAATCGTGAGTTAATTATCAAAGACGCGATAAAATTGTTTAGGAACAAATTTACGAGAGTAAAATTCCAACAAAAAAATAATCCGATAAATTATTTCGTAGAGTAAACAATCAACAAATTATTTCAATTAAACCTTCCATCAAAATTGTTTTTTTTTTTTTTTTTTTTAAACAATAACAATTATATTGATGGCCAAATGCATTAGCTGTAAAGACTACTTCACTTCATCTAGTCCTTTAGGGGTGCTTCTGCTCCAACAACCGGACGGACCGGAAACGTGGCTCGAATTGAATTCCACTTTCGTGGAGGTTGTTGGTGAAGCAGACCGACAAGTGCAATAGGGCGTTTGAAATCGACTAGTGCATTTTCAGTAAACCCAACTCTTGTAAGACGTGTATGGGCGTTTGTTGGCTTCCTTCATTTATATTTTATATCTTTTATTTTTATATCATTATTATTATTACTTCTTTTGTCATAATATTAACAATATATCTATACAATTACAGTTACAGTTATTGTCGTTATTGTTTAGTCGCGGTAATGGATTTTTTTATTCACCCAACACAATTCAAGCTCTTTGTGAGCAATAACAATATCTTATTTTTCTTCGCAATTCGTTTTTTAAAAAATTAGTTCATTTATTTCTTCTTTTATTTTACTGAAACACTTGAATTGGGTAATTTATGAGCGGATTTGTTTCAAGTACAGATACAGTATTAAGTAAAATATTTATTTACAATATAAAAAAGATAAAAAACTGAAATAAAACATCTTTAAAAAATATGTTGAATTTATATAACTCTCGAGTGTATCGTTTTGTCATTTATTTCCGGATTTCATATTATATATAAAAATATATTAAAAGAAGGAAAAAAAAGTTTATATATTTTCATAGTTATATTCTAGTGAAGGAGTTAGGAAAATATAAGAGCAAGCTCTGAGTGTGCAGCGGACGGAATATGGAATATATTCGTTAGAGAACAACTCTGGGGTATTGTGTGTTGTGTGGATTTTTATGTTGTTGTGTATACAGTATTATTGTGAATAGTCAAGTAGTATTCACACACATGTTAAAGTGGTGGTTAAGCTGATGCATCTGACATTTTTGCCGCCTGCTTCACCAAACGAATTCATACACTGTGTTTTGTATAAATATATATACATATATATCTTTTTTATGTATACTTTTTTATCATTATTATTATATATCTATTTATACTTATACGCTACAATTCCCGATAATCCGGGAGTTTATCCAGCCGGAAGTGAAGATCTCGAGTAGACGAACAACAGGCTGTCACAAAAATACCATCCAGTCGTAGCTTGTCGAGCTTTTTTAATCACCTTTTTTCATGTCAGAATTTTATCCCAAGTTAAATTCGTTAAAAGTAATTAGGAAACGTTTTGTATCAATTTTAACTCGAGTTAATATTTAAGATAAATATTTTTAAATCTGGTCTACGGAATTTTTTTGTAGATCCGTGTGTTCATGCGTCCTTTGCACGGGCGATTTAATTAGAAATATTTTATTAACTGACTTAATTTTTTTTGCATAGGAGAGAGGGAAGTGAAACCTGTCTAGAAAAATATAAAAAAAATGTTTTTTTTTTTTTTTCATATTTATTAGAAGCTACATGGTTAAATGGTTTAAATGTGTAAATTTACTGACAACAAGTTGGTGCCATGAAAAAATTAAAAATTTGTTTTTTAATTTCTTTTATAATAAATGATATTTTGTATGAATACAGTCGAATACCCGTAATAAGCTTGCCCTTCATAAGCGTCTTCCCCTCAATGGGGAGATACTGAGTCCAAACAGCTACCTTACTTAACCACTTTTGCACGCCTCATAACGCGAAGCGTTTGAGGTTGTGCTCTACTCTCAACACATCAAGGCCAAGCAATTTTCTGGTCTTAAAATGACTCTTAACGTACATCTTTCATTCATAGGATGAATATGAGTACACGTATATCAAGAATAGACTTTAGAGAACTTATTTAATGTTTTTTCAAAAACATTTGTTTTGTTAGTTTAAAGAAAAAAAAAGTTTAAAAAAATTTTACTTGGACGTCCGGATGTCTGTATGTATACACTTTTTTGGGATGTAGTCATGATAACTGCCGAAAAAATTATCGTATCGAAAGCGGTTTTTTTTTATTTTGTTCAGAATTTTCTCAAGATGAACCCTTTCGATATTCACTATTGTAGTTTCTATAGTTTTTTTTATATTTAATTAAAAGTGATGACTGATAGTGTTTTTGTATACAAAATCCCGTATATATTTTTTCCGCTGGTGCTAACCTCTGACGGATATATTTGCAAACATATATATAGATATATTTTGCGGTGGGCTTTTTACCGGTGCTGCATCCAAGCGGCTAATTTTTGCACAACTCTTTTTTAATTTTCCTTCTATTTTTTCGACGTCAAATGTTGACATAAACAGTGGCGTAATCGTAGCGAAAATGTTTTTTTGTTTTAATCTTTAATTTAGAAATACAAGTTATTTTGACTTAAAAATTAAAAAGCGTTATGAGGCGTGCACTTTTGGATTTTCCAAACTTTTTGAGAGTTTCGTACCAGGCATCCCGTTGTAAGCCTCCGTTAAAATTCTATAAATTATAAACTAACAATAGGAACAAAATATCTAAATAAGTTATGAAAATTTACTATCGATGTTTCGCGGAGAATAATTTAATCATTATTAAGTTAAATATTATTTATTGTTCATAGTTGTAATCATTAATTATAATTAAAGCTTCTGTTACAATTTAAAAGTTTTATTGATCATTATGTTGATCAATAACCATTATTATTATCATTACTGTAATTAATACCGTTGTCATTATAATTTTTTGCATTGCAATTATTATTAGTGTAAAAAGATAAGTATTTATTTTATCGCTATAAGAACTAGAAAAATTGGGATAGTGACGTATGTAACAAAACGTAAATATGACGTTTAAAATGGTATAAAATAAAACAGGCTTATAACGCGTAGTCGAGAACAAAACTAAACGCACGGTTGTGGAAGACTGAAATTACAAGAAAAATTTCCCCTACGTCCCCTAGATCAGGCTTATAACGGATAGCCAACTGTACTTCAGAGTAAATCCAACTTATTCTCGTGAGTTTAAATAAACCATCTAACCCCGGAAAAATCGTTAAAAATTATCAATCATTTTTTTTTTTTTTAATTTTTGAGAAGGGGCCATTATTCTCTTACCACTTTTAAGTTGCCCGGGTCAAAAAAAAATAACGACTTTGACTTAATTAACTTGATTTTCGCAACACTTACTTTATTTAACTCCAATATGACTTTTTGAACTTAAAATTTAATTCAAATTCAAGTCAAGGTTGACTTGTACTTGACTTAAATGACTTTAATTCAAGTAAACTTTTCAAATCCAAGACAACGTGACTTTAACTCCATTTGGTTAACGTAAATCAACTCTAAAAACTTGTCTTGCAACTTGCTTTATTTTGAATTTTTGAAATTATGCCAAAATCGTAATTTTTTTGACCCGAGCGATCACAAGAAAATTTGCCGATTTGTTTAATAATAATCTAGTAAAATTCTTAAAAAAAACCACCCCCTCCTCCCTTTCTAATCCTCAGAAAATCTTAAAGTCTGATTCTATAAAAAATGAGTGTTGATTATTAATTAGAATTAATTAAATAAACGGAATAGCAGCCTGGTTAAAATTATTAGACATTTTTATTATAAAAGCAATCTTCTTTGAAGCGTGATATTAGTTTTAAATCTCAAAGAGGTTAATTCTTAATAAGGTAAATTATTTATTTGAAATTACGTTGATGCTCAGTATAGTTGTGTATCAAGTACGGCAATCTTTTTTATTGCATATTTATTTTTTCTTAGGGTTTTCTTCAAGCTTGTCCAACAGTGCAAATACACTGCAGTCTCGTTACCTCGACTTACATCGAGCACTCACGACAGGAGCGGTTTTACGGTGTGGGTTATCCACTCGGTAAATAACTCTCTGGCGTCCTGAGAGCTCAAGGATTTACACTCGCGTCCGTCTGACGTTTAAAAATAAAAAAAAATTCGAATGTAATGTTAAGAAAACGATAGAGGAAGAGAAAGAGATAGAGAAGAGGAAAAAGGAAGAGGAAGAGAAAGAGAAAGAGAAATAAAAAGGAAAAAAGGAGCAGAAGTAGAAGTGTAAGGAATAAAGAAGACTACGGTACAGAAGGAGCAAAGTCAAAGTGGCTTTACGGCAATCTTTCTCAACTTATATATATATATATACATATATATATATATTTATAGAAATACTCAAGATATTCTTGATGGAGTTTGCAGGTGTAGAAATAGAGAAGTACACATCAAAATGGATTTCGGGTTGAGTTTAAACTGGTGACGACACCAGAGTGACTAGACTACTTGACTACTAGGCCATTACTATTGCCAGTACAACTACTATAGTATTAGTAATAGTAGTAGTACTACATTGGATCCAATAGATATAGTTTTACTAAAGTCACTCTCGGAGGGTCGCAATTTCCCTCTTATACTTAAAGGATAAAATTGTTATAAATCGATCTGACAGACGATTAAAGCTCTCTCGATTATCTCACTATTTTCAACTTCCCAGACACTTATATTCTGTATATATATGCAGAGTGGGAGTGGGCGGGAGTATAGAGTTAAATTCAAAATGAAGACCAAGCCAGAGGCTAGACTGTGCACTAGTCAAGTGAGGAAACTACTTAGTATGAGTGCTTCTTCTCAGGGTATATTCATATATGGATATATATACATATATAAAGGATTAAATATATATGATGGAGTATCATTAACACAGCCACGAAGAAATACTCACATAAACCTTGGCAAAGCTTTCTGCTTTCTCAATTTAATATTAATATTTAAACAGTTATGTGCTATGCTGGATGGCTGGCTTGAGAGGAAATTCGCCTTCAAGAAGCCTCATTAGACTACCTGAGATATATGTACTAACTTATACCAATACATTGTAATAATCGTTAAATAAATATACACAAACGTATTCTACGGTTTAATTTTTTATAAATTAAAATTTTACAAATTTTATTTTCCGACAATCGTTGCAATTAAAATAATTAAGTACCTAAAAATTATTATAATATACGAGTATGAGTAAAATTTGGAACAAGTCTAATAATAAATTATTTTTTTTTTTAATTAATAGTAATCTACCTGAAGGTCAGAAGGTTTTTCGCGGGACGAAAATAAAAAAACGAAATGAAAAGTAAAAAAATCAACTGGATCTAGATTCATGATTCTAAAATTGACAGACATTCAACAATTTTTAGTTTTTTTTTTAGAGTTGATTTGTCGAAAAAAATAATCCGAAAATTGTTATTTGTCTGCTAACTTCAGGATCATAATTTTTTTCATTTTCATTACTCGAAAAATTTTCCAATTTTCCGGTACATTAACAATAACGTTTTTTGTTATGATGAGCCTTAAAAAATTTGTTTTGAGGCCATAAAAAATAAAAAGATATTTTTTATATTGAGCTTGTTAATATTATATAAATATATATAACATATCAACAGCTTCTTCAGGTACTCGTATCCCTCTAGAAGTGAATAAGAGTGTTGTTGGTGTATATTTACCATGGAATTCTTGAAAACGTCGAGTGTAAGAGTAGAGTGGCGGTTACGCCACTGTTGCACTGCACACAACACTCGCGGTGGATATTTCAAGGTAGGCAGTACAACGAGCACGTGACCCGGCGAAGGGGAAGGTCAGAAGAGCCCGAGAGATCTGGTGGCTGCCGTCAGAGCCTCAAGAGCCATTATATCGGTGCAATGCGCTGTGCAGCGTACGGCGTACATACACCATACTCTGTAACTTTGCTCGCTGGTGTAGGCTCTGGCAGCCTGGCATGCATGCGCACGTTTACGTTACACCAGCCGTTTCGTTGCCACGAACAAGTCACCCAGTCAAGTAGAGAAGATACCTCTGGATACACTGACAGAGTGTTGCAAGCTTACATTACATTATATACACGTGCACACACGTGCATTATATATGTGCACATATGCATGTGTGTAGATATAAAAACCACCAAACGTAATATACACAGGTCACAGCGTGTATCAGCCCTATACTCTTTTGCCGACGTTGTCTTTACGGTCATAAACCACAGAGCCGTTGCCAAAGTCTACACTTCGAGTCCCTCACATGCTCAGTGCGTTGACTATCAATTTTATTGAGTAACCGTTGCTGTGTGATTTAAAATAATCGTTTATGTTATTGAGTATACGATGTTTGATATTACGGTAATTTTTTTTATTTATTATTATTATTACACTATAAAAAGAGCGGTGTTAAATCGGTGAACAAAAAATTCCACGGATAGAAATTAGGAAAACAAATGTACAGTTGACTACCCGTCATAAGCCTCTTCCCCTCAATCGGGAGTTACTGATTCCAAACAGCTTC
The DNA here is from genome assembly GCA_030273425.1 of Microplitis manilae. Lineage (NCBI taxonomy): Eukaryota > Metazoa > Arthropoda > Insecta > Hymenoptera > Braconidae > Microplitis > Microplitis manilae. The sequence goes on along the minus strand of CP092730.1, from coordinate 16,093,996 downwards.
CCCCTTAACCACTTTTTTGAGTTTCGTACCAGACATCTCGTTATAAGCCTCCGTTAAAATTCTCTAAATTATAAACTAACAATAGCAACAAAATATCTAAATAAATTATGAAAATTTACTATCGATGTTTCGCGCAGAATAATTTAATCATTATTAAGTAAAATATTATTTATTCTTCATAGTTATAATCATTAATTACAATTAAAGCTTCTGTTACAATTTAAAAGTTTTATTGATCATTATGTTGATCAATAACAATTATTATTATCATTACTGTAATTATTACCGTTGTCATTATTATTTTTTCCATTGCAATTATTATTAGTGTAAAAAGATAAGTATTTATTTTAGCGCTAAAAGCACTAGAAAAATTGGGATAGTGACGTATGTAACAAAGCGTAAATATGACGTTTAAAATATTATAAAATAAAACAGGCTTATAACGCGTAGTCGAGAACAAAACTAAACGCACGGTAGGGAAGACTGATATTACAAAAAAAATTTCCCCTTCGTCTCCTAGACCAGGCTTATAACGGGTAGTCGACTGTATAAAAATTAATGAATATTATCTATAGGAAATTTCAATTTCGTATGTACTTGTTTATGTTATACGTAATTTATTTAAAAGTTACACAATTTTACCCCCACCATTTGAGTGACTAATAATTTAATAAATTAATAAAAACACTGTTTAACTGTAGTAATCAAGTAAGTACACAGAAAAAAAGAATTGTTTGGCGCAAGAAAAATTTTTCATCATGAAATGGAAACAAAAATTTTCTCAGAACTAGAAAAAAATTATTGGCACAAATGTTTTCTCACCCCAAGGAAATTTTCGTGTTTAATTCATACTGCGAAAAATTTCTCAATGCAAGTAAAAATTTCCTTAAAGCGAGTAAAAATTTTTTGCACCAAGAAGTCATTTTTTTTTTTGTATAAAAATATTCACAAAGTAAAATATTTTAACACCGTTTTCGGTGTTGGAATTTAACACCTATAGGTTTATAGACCATCTGGACTTACCCCGGTTTTTTTATACAGTATACTCTAAAGTTTTTATTTTTTTGTTTATTCAATAAAATTTTTCCGGTTGATTTAAAAGATAAACTTTAGTTTCGAGTTGTTCAATAAATCAAGACGTTTATTTAGTCTTTTAGTGAGGACGTAGATAAAATATGCACATGGCTCGTTTTCATTCTATCCGAGTAGAAGCTAAGATTGTGTACAGAGAAACGGGTGCAACGAGGCGTAAGAACTGCCGGAAGTCGCGCAATGCGGTTTTCGTCGGGAAAACGTATCCCGAGTGTAAGCGTGAGTTGAAACGATGCTTCGCTTATATATTTATTTTTTTTTGTTTGTCTATTTTTTGTTATTTTCTGTTGCACTACTTGTTAGATTTTTTTTTTACTTTTACAAACTTGAATTCACTATTATATGGGCTCTCATTTTTCCCTATATTGCGTGTGCTTGCAGTAACACCCCAGCTGCGGTAAATTCTACCCCAACACACCGTAACGTAACTCGCTCACTTTAATACGCAATAAGCGTACTCGCTTATGGCCACCTTTATAACACACTTACAAGTTACCTTCGGCTTATATAAGACTAACAATCTCATTATTATTATTCCAAATTATTTTTATTTTTATTAATGACCCAAAAGAAACATTTTTTTGAATTTCTTTTATTTCGATGCTTAAAAATTTTTTTTTAATAATAAAAATAAAAAAAAAATTGTATCACTTGAAGAAAACAATTTTCATCTAAATGGTAACAACTAGAAAAGAGACATATATATCTCTAGTTATCCCGTTGAATTGTTTACCACCAGAACATTCTATTCGTGCTCCTACTCGATTTGCATGCAATCCTGTATAGCACAACGAAGGCATTAACATACAGCAAAGGGCGGCGTCACCTCAACAAAACAACGTCTTTTGCTCCTTCGATTATAGTACGCGAATGTCAATGAAAAAAAGTATACCGAATACGAAATAAAAAAAAAGAAATTGCTGAATATTTATTTTCAAAAGTATTTTAAAAGCCTCTACTTCTTTCCTCGCTCCCGCCCTTTTCATTTACTTTACTTCAAACACCGGTCGTTCCTTTATTTTCCGCCGATAAATCCCATAAACGCGAATACTTTTTCATAACCACGATGCTTTAGTTACAGCCGCACGTAACACTTTCAATCTCAATATTTTGTTTTTATAAGACTTTTTATTTACAGGCAAATTAAATAAAACGAAATTATGTTTATTTATTTTTTCATATACACTGTAAAAGAGCGGCGTTAAAAATGGATTCAATTTAATACCACGTGGTGTTAAAATGAAGTAACACCGGTGTAGTTGGTGTAATTTGATATTAAAATACTGGTGTTAAATTGGTGTAAAAAAAAATCCCCTTATGGAAATTTGAAAAAAAAAAAAAAAAAAAAATATTTTATATATGAATATTATCTGGAGGAAATTTAAATTTTGCTATTGGGGAGGAGGGGGCAAAGTGGGCCCCTCAAAATTTTCTATACGTCAATAAATTCAGAAGGATAATTAGCTTATCTAAATTTCTTTTATTTTTGCGAATATCACATGTGTAAAGAATAAAAAATATCAAATCTGAAATTTTTTGGAGGGACCACTTTGCCCCTAATTTTCGATTTTTAAATTTTAATGAACGTAGGATAATGAATTAGAAATAAGTATCGAAGGTCTTGAACGAAGTAAACGCTAAAAAAAATTAATTAAATTATAATTATCTTTCTTAAGAGGCCCGCTTTGTCTCCCTCTTCCCTACTTATTTAAATGATTATTTATTGAGACACTTTTTAACTGTAGTGATCGATCAAGTTAAAATATTCACAGTCAAATATTTTAACATCGGGAAATTTTTTCAACGCCGGTAAAGGATATTTACTCCGGCGATGGTGTTATTTTAACACCGGTATCGGTGTTAAAGTTTAACACCGAAAATTTTAATACCTACACCGCACAGTTGAAAATTTTGTGTTCTTGTGTAGTATAAAAATTCAAAGGTTGAATATTTTGTATCAATTATTTAACACCATCAAGTTTTAAACCTCTATTATTGTTTAACACAGTGATAATGTGTTAAATTAACAAAAAAAATTGAGTTGACCGTTTAAGACACGGGATTTGTGTTAAGTTTAAGACTCATTTTTCAACTGTGCGCCTAGACTTACCCCAGTTTTTTTTTACAGTGTAACAGCAAACAGGAATAATTTAAAATTATGAATTAAAATAAATAAATCCCGGGGTAAAAATGATTTTTTGTGCAATGATACTCAGTTTACTTATCATTACGACACTCTTTTATCTGCAAGTCTTAGGTAGATCTTTTGAATACACACTTTTAAATCTTTGGACCCTGAAATCCATAGCGAAGTCTCGAGACCCGAGGGTTAAGTCTAATATACTATACCCAGCAAACCCTTGTCAAAAAGATTGTTATCAGTGGACATCTTGCCACACAAATTTTATACTTCCAACTTCTAGGCTAACAGTTTCAACTTCAATACAACTCCCATCCAGACCGCTCTCAGCTTTTATTCGAAAATTTTATTTCTAACTGTACTGTATATCTTATAACATCACACAATATTACACCCTTACAAACTTTTCTTCAACAATACCATGATAACAATCGCATTTAACTTTTTCGAGATCAGAATATTTAAATTCATTTTTTTAAACTTTTTTTTTTAATTGCGCTATAGAAATTTTTTTATAAATCCCGCGATTTTTTTTTTTTTTATAAAAGTTAATAACGTTTTCTTGGTATGTAGTTCGCAATTTAAAATATCAGTTCTCGTGACATTCTCGATAATCTTTAATTTATAAATAATAAGTACTACCGCGAATTACTATAAAAGAACTCTCGCGAGATGCTTTTTCATGAATAAAAACTTTATACGTGACTCTCTCAATTCGGATATTGAGTCTCAGGATATTATACATATATATATATATAGAAAGAGAACTGCTCAAAGTCATAGTAATCGTGTATGCCTCATGCGTACTGAACGCGTTTTACGTTTGAATCCTTAATGCATTACATACCGTGTGCACGAGCGCTCAATATATTTTTATATGTAACTCTACTTATAACATGCTTACATTATAATTGAAAAAAAAAGACATTGATTTTTTAATCGATAATTTTGAATATTTTTTCATAGTTTAAACTACTGAGTGCTATTTTATTTAAATTCAAAACTGAAAAAGAAAAACTAAACATTTTATAATTTTTCATAAAATAAAATTTTGAAAAAAAAAATGAAACATCTAAAAGGCAAGTCGGGCGAAAAAATTTTCACAAGACAGTTGAAATTTAAATTCAAAAAATTTTAGTCAGATAATTTTGTTAATTATGTCACTTAATTCATCTGATAATTTTAAATTTTCTGTGTGCGTTTTTGAAACAGGAATAAAAATATTGAAAAAAAAAAACATTTTTCAAAATTTCTATTTTTTTTTTGACTAAACCATATTTATAAAAAACAAAAATTTTTTTAGAACTACTCAAAAAACTGCTGAAAATTTTTCTGACTCTCCATTTCGCCCCGACCGATTCCCCAGCATTTAAATTATAAATTTAATACAAAAACAAAAAAAAAGTTCAACTTTTTTTCAGAAGCCAAGAAGTAGATTCGTACCGCTGACTTTACGTTACCAAGAGACTTATGATCAAGTTAATAGATTAGTAATTTAAATAATTTTTTAAAAAGTTTTTTTCGACTAAGTAAAAAAATAAGTTATAGATAAAAGTTTTACAAAGTGGTCTTTAGCTTTGCGTCTTTATAACTTTAAGAACTTCTAAAAGATTAAAATTCACCGAATTGACTCGTACATATGTTACGTTTGCTAAAGTTACTTAACTTGTACCATACTAAGTTACTTGCTCACTTCTTTTCCTCGTGAATTTGTTTTTTTTTTTCTTTTATATAAAAGACTTTCAGCAACTGACATGACGATTCCTGAATGAATCCCGATTATGAAATTTTATCTCAATACCTTCTTATTTATTTTCCCCTCTATCACTATAACTTATAAGTATATACATACATATCTATATATAGATATAAATATATAAATGTATATTTGAGCAATGTGACATTCGATCCATCTCAATCTCTATTTATTTTTCATTTCAATTGATAAAGTTGAAAAAATATTGAAGCTTTGATCCAGTGATGGAAAAAATACTTAAAAAATAATAATAACCTCATATGTAAGATGTGACGTGTAACTATAGAACATTGACAAGAGTGTAGATAAAAGAAAAAAAAACGAGCCAATATACTCGGCGATAAGATAAGCTGTTGAAGGAAATCTAAGGCGCCACGAGGTGACAGTATAACAGGGTTTTAAGACTCGGTAACATAATATTCATGATTACTTCAGACTCTTTACATCCATATGATACTTTACTTACATGCGACAGTAAACTTTGCGATTTACATTCCTGTTTGATATTTTATAATTTAATACCCGTTAAAGATTTACATTTTTCAGAAGCAACTCATACTTAAATGTAAAGAAATTATAATATACAATTTATTAATTGATTATTTTATTTTTTTGTATTTTGTATTTAATTAATTAACATTTTTTTAGTTTATTTTTTAAAAATTTATCACTGGAAAGTTATCAAATTAGAAATTAATTACAGTCGACTACCCGTCATAAGTCTGCCCTTCATAAGCCTCTTCTCCTCAATCGGGAGTTACTGAGTCCAAACAGCTTCCCACTTAACCACTTTTTTGAGTTTCGTACCAGACATCTCGTTATAAGCCTCTGTTAAAATTGTCTAAATTATAAACTAACAATAGGAACAAAATATCTAAATAAATTATGAAAATTTACTATCGATGTTTCGCGGAGAATGATTTAATCATTATTAAGTAAAATATTATTTATTGTCCATAGTTGTAATCATTAATTACAATTAAAGCTTCTGTTACAATTTAAAAGTTTTATTGATCATTATGTTGATCAATAATAATTATTATTATCATAACTGTAATTAATACCGTTGTCATTATAATTTTTTGCATTACAATTATTATTAGTGTAAAAAGATAAGTATTTATTTTGGCGCTATAAGCACTAGAAAAATTGGGATAGTGACGTATGTAACAGAACGTAAATATGACGTTTAAAATGATATAAAATAAAACAGGCTTATAACGAGTAGTCGAGAACAAAACTAAACGCGAGGTAGGCAAGACTGAAATTACAAGAAAAATTTCCCCTATGTCCCCTAGACCAGGCTTATAACGGGTAGTCGACTGTAATTAAGAAATTTGAATTATTCGTACATTTATAAATTTGAATTTGACAAATGATAAAAAATTAGAATAGCCGAATTTTAATGTTCAATTAAATACAAATCACTCGTAAATTCGGCATCACCAATTTTCGTTTTAAACTCAGAAAAAAAAATTTATGAAAAATATGTGGCATTAAAAATTTTTATTCTTATTAACTATAATAAAAATTTCAGCGCAATTTATATCCGTAAGATGAATGGGGCTTTAAGTCCATTTGAATCTTTATATAGCCAATCTGAATTTTCTGGTTCGAATCCAAGTGACGACATTTTTTTTTTTAATATACGTCCACATAATGTAGACATGAATATAAAATTTATAGTAAAAAATAAATTTAAAAAAGCAAAATTTATTTCAACAATATTTACTCTAGTGTATCTTAATAAATAATATTAAAAATATAATTCAAGAACATATATTACTGTCAGAGGCAAAAGTACATCGTTAAAAGTAAGATTAGATTGGGGTATTTTTTCCAGAGAACGAAATTTCCATTCATAAATCTAACAATATTGATCGCGACGTACATCAGGGGTTAGAATATGGAACCCGAAAACGATCTTTGGCCTACTCAATGCACGATGTTGTTTACTACCCCTCCGAGAGGGCGAGGGTACACTGGGGGTGAATCATCGTCTGCGAAATATATATATACTCGCATCAGGATCCTTCATAGAGGTAAAGCTGGGATAGACAGAGACAGAGGCAGGAGCAGAAGCAAAAGCAGATATCTGGGGTAGATCGCAGTAGCACGCAATAAACTCGACACCCTCGACAACACAACATACGACAACTGGTCGGACTATGGCACATACTAATACATATACAATGCAGGACTATGCTGAATCCTGTATAGTGCGCTGGTGTAAACGTAGTAGATGTACGGATGCATGAATGTGAGCTTTGTATAAATCGACATGAGGGTTCGTATGTAATTCGATGGGCGAAACCGTGTGGTTGTGGACGGAGGAAAAACTTGCTCACGACCTTCAGTCAAGCACAATAGTAATATACGCTTATATTATACGTACGACGACAGAAGGGGAAATAATATTATTGGGGTGATTCTCAATGGGGGCTCAAGTTTGCAAGAGAATGCAGTTATACATTATGTACGACTAAGTCTCGTTATATATATTTATATATATTTAAGTATATATGATTGATGGAAATATTTTTTTCGTCAATGAGTTCAATTTTAAATTATACATATTTGTGAATTTATGTTGAGATTTTAAGAGAGAAAAAAGAGATGATACTGAAGTTAACCAAGTTTAATCATTTTTAAAAACAATTAATTATAAAAAAAAAAATATTGTAAGAAAATGCACCTACAGCTTTTTGAATTTTCTACATGTGCATATTTTTACTTTTTTTTTTTTTTAATAATTGATTTGTTGACAAAAAAATATGAAAATTTTTTATTGTCAATTTCAAGATACTGAAGTTAGCCGACGTCTAATAATTTTTGGAATTTATTCAAACTGATAAATTAAAAAAAAAAATATTTTAAAAAATTGCATCTATAGTTTTTTTAATTTTCTACAAGTGCATATTTTATTTTTATTTTTTTTTTAATTGGTTTGTTGAAAAAAAAATTCAAAAATTTTTAATTGTGTCCTAACTTCAAAATCATGTCAATATTAGATCATAAATAGAGTATTGAAAATTTTGTTGTCTGACATTTAAAAAAATTTCTTTTTTGAAATATTTTTTTTTTTAATTTTGCTCGTATTTTATTACAGATGATATTTTATTTAATATTACAAGCAAATCATATTTATTAATTTTTGTTTGAAATATGAAAAAAAAATTTTTTTTACTACAATCATATTTTGAATATTAAATTGAAGCTTATGATCTATAGAATCAATAAAAAAAAAATAATTCGAGTAATTTTATAAATTATTTTTTATTTAATAAAAATTTTTAATGAATGTAAAGAAAAAATAAAATTAAAAAATCTGACGTTAAATCAAAAGCAAAATGTAAAATGAATAAAATATGATATTGTAAAAACTAATAAAAAATAATGAGTAAGAAAATGTATAAAAATATTGTGAAAATAATAAAGTATAAAATAAGAAAAAAAGTACAAACGCGAAAAAAGATAAAAAAAGCATATTTTCAAAAAACAAAGATAAAGATGTGGGTGAATGGAAAGAATACGGATAAGAAAAAAAAATAAGAATGAAAATCATAGCTGGCAGCGGTTCAGCTTCTGTCTGATCGACGCCCTAGGCGAGATGGCGCGAGAGAGAAAGAAATGAAGAAAGAGAGTAAAAAAAATAAAAGAGAAGAAAATGAGAGACCTTTGAAGTTTAAACTACGGGCTCAATATTCTTTTACGAATGAGGCCATTGACTTGGTTGAGTCGTCGATCGACGACTTTACTATATACGTGAATCCATTGCACACGAGCAGAGTCGGCGCAGCAATATCTCCGGTATTTATTCATCGAAGAATCAGAGGCGAAATGAGTATTCTTAAAAAGAACAAAAAATTAAACTGCAAAGTTAGAGGAGTGAGTGAGCCGCAAAGGAAGAGTAAGAAAAAAATACTAATAATAATAATAATAAAGAAATTCATAAAGAATAGAAGAGAAGGGAAAGAAAGCGAGTGGAAAATTATTTCGTATCTATATATTATTACATGGGAAAAAAGATATTTAACCAAAGAATAGGAAGAATTGTTTCCACACTTGAACTTGTATGTGTACTCATAAAACATATAGATATATATATGGATATAACGTATGCACATTGTTATATATCCATATTATAACTTTTGAGAGTGAATATAAATGAGACTAACGAGCTCCGTAATGCTAGTAATGACGCTAGATTGCTGCGGTTACTCTGCCAGTGCCATTCTAACGCATACCGATGGTCAAGCATAGAAATTTTATAAATATATAATAAGAGACTAAGAGTTTTTATACTCGTTTTTTATTCTACAAAGATTCCTGACACTTTATACGGGTCACAAAGAATACTAATGCTCTTTAATGTGAACATCTATCAAAATTTTTTTTCTCTATAGAGTTTTTAAAAAAACATTTTCTGCTTTTCTCATCATTTTTTAGTTACTAAATCACATTATTTATTAAAATTTTTTTTTTAGTATAATAAAAAAAAAATTAATGGACTCGAAAATTATTTTTACCGTCAACTGGAATCGAACCGTCGACTTAACGTTCGCTGGTGTTGAAAGGCCTGAGTATCATTTTTGTTTTCAAAATATTATTTATTAATTTTATAATGATAATTACCCATCATATTTGACACAGAAGGCAATAAAGTAATCTTTGGTGTAATAAAAAAAATTAATGGACTTAAAAATTATTTTTACTGTGAACTGGGATCGAACCGTCAACTTAAGGAGGTTCGAACGAAACTAATGAGTCAAAGTAGTGTTTGAATTTTTTTTTTGCTAAATTCTCCTAATAGTTATAAAAATTCATTATTTTAATTTATAATAACATAACGAATTCATAAATTAATAATTATTACTTATTTAATTAAAGAAAGTAATGAAATTACTTGGTTATTTTTGACTCATATCATTTAATAAAAAGATTTGGCAACAGCGCGTTCTAACTTTTTAACCATCGATATTCAAATTAAAGTGGGAAAAATTTATTTCTAATCTCGTCTCTCTTATTAATGTATTTCTATCTTTGTTTTTTCTCTCAGCTGCTTCCGCGACGTTGCCAAACCCTCAATAATCTGTATCTCTATCGATAAACGAGATTAAAAAATAAAGTTCAACTTGAATTATTTAAATAACTACAACGGTAACACTATATTGTTAAAATCTTATCATATTCTAAAAATATTCAAGTTTATGGCATGTGGTTTTTTATTTCTTAAGCTTGGGAAGTTAATAATGAAAAAAATCTAATAAGGCATGACGGAAGCTTGTCCGCCGTAAGAGTCTGTGTATAAGAACTTTAAAAACGTTATTTTTAATCTTTTTTTCTAAAAAACTAGACGGTGGATCATATTCAAATTTTGAGAATACATAGATACAGTACTTGTTTATATATATACTAAGCTTCAAATCTTAAAGTTGGAAAATCCTTTTTACATTAGATTCGATCGAACCTCCTTAACGTTCATAGATGAATATCTCGTTGTTTTTTAATTAATAAATAATATAATTTAATTAATAATGAAAAAATAAATTATATATAATTTGATGAAAGATATTGTATAAAATATAACCCGAGAATGCGAACATACAGTGAAGTAACTCAAGTTAACATTTATTTAACGTTATAATTCGTACTTTCATTTCTCGCATGTTCTACATCAGTATCTTCTATCATACTCTTTACTTGTCTTTGCTTATTAAACGTACAGTCAATGTCAACAATTCTACACCGTATGAGACAATAAACATAAACTACTCTGCCTTATATTCATATATAAATATATGACATGCTATACTACACAATAAAATATATTCAAATTCATATCACGATCAAGAGGTTATTTAATAGCAAAATATTAATTATATATTTGTAATATGATCCAATGAGATTTAATTAACATTTAAAATTACAATATTTTGTTTACATAAATTGAATATACTCGAGAGAAAAAAAATAACTGTATATTTATACATTATTTAATGAACACAATGTAAACAGAGCTAATGTTTAATATTTAATAAGAAGGACAATGAATTTGTTAACGCCTATTTAGAGGCAAAGAGCTTTAAATAAAAGAAACTTTTAAAACAATAAAATAAAAAAAAGGGCTTGTATACACGTGGCATTGTGTGCATGTGCACTTACGGGCCACCGCACATACCATATTATAGAAGCTTATTAACGTCGTGCCAGCTGCGCCCGTGTGTAATCCCAGTAACATCCCAACTTATATATATATATATATATATATATATATATATATATATATATATATATATATATATATATATATATATATATATATATATATATATATATATATATATATATATATATATATATATATATATATATATATATTTATTAGCTGACCCACTCCCTTCACGGACCGAAATTTACAATAATAATTTTCTTAAAATATTTTAAAATAAAATTTATATAAAAACAATTTATAATTTATATACATACATAGATATATATTATATTAAAATATGAATATAAAATAATTTTTCATTTTTAAAGCTAATATTTATTAAAGCTAAAATTTAATATTCTCTGCTATCATTTATTCAAATTTGTTATTTCATCAGTATTTTACTAACAAATATGAATAGTAATAGTATAATAATATATATATATATATATATATATATATATATATATATATATATATATATATATATGATGGTTATAATGAACGTAGAACATCTTGCAATGGAGTCACTTTTCTTATCAACAAAATTTGTGATAATTTTGTTTTCTTAACGTATCTGTGTTCGTATGAATGCTTTTGTAAAATAATCAGGGAAAGATGGGCAATATGAAAGTTTTAATGAATTAAAATTACTAGGGGTAACTTGGGCCTTCAAGACTTTTTTATAAGTATAAATATAAAATGCTTTATGGGGTAATTTGGGTCAATGAAAAATTCTTACAGAAAATTTTCAAATTTGAAGCAACTGAAAATTTTTATTCAAATATTTTAATTTAAATTTTTACAATTTATATTTCACGTCGAGATTGAATCGAATAATGAATTCGGAATTATTATGTACATATATTTATAAAATTTATTGATGGATAATTTTACATATTGTTCGTATCAACAACTGAAAATTTTGCTCTCATAGAGTTTACTCTAGAGACATTTTAATTTTTTCACAAAAAAATAAATACAGTTGGTTTTTTAAAATTACATTTTTTAGTGAAAAATTTTATCGAAATTTTTTATGATCCTAAAGTTAGTAGACAATTAATTTTCGGATTTTTTTAGAGCAAATTAATTTTCGAAAAAATGCACATGTAGAAAATTCCAAAAACTAGAGGTGCAATTTTTTCAAATATTAATTTTTCTATAATTTACCCTTTAAAAAAAAACTAAAAAGTATTAGACGTTGGCTAAGTTGTACCATGAATTTTTTTCATGGGAAAAATTTCGATCTTGAGTGAAATTTCACTTGGTGACTTAATGAAATTGCAATTAAATAAAAACAATTATTTTAAATTTTTTAAGAGACCATTTTACCCCCGGCCTTTCTTGAAAATAAAAAAAAAAAGTGCTATAAATAAAATTAATAAAAGAAAAGCCCAAAACTTCCAAGCGATCTTGAACTTAATCCATCTCATGCATAAATATCTTATGTTTTTTTTTAACGTCAACTTCTTTCTGATAAAACATATTTCCCTATTCAAGTATGTATATACATATCTACGTAAATTACATATGACTAATTCAACCGTAGCCTACTTCAGTATTTTCAAAACAAAAACTTTTAAAATTAAAAATAAAATTACAATTTAATCAAATATTCAAGTTCTTTTCGTCGAAAACTTTTTATCGGAGCAAGAAGCCATGTTTGAACATGTTTTAAATGTCTATTCGGACAACTAAATTATTTGAGTGTTTAAAATTCACGGATTAAATCTTGCGGCGAACAAATAAAATAAAAAGTAAAATAAAATATTTAAGACATGAGTGGTTTTGGGTACTGGTGTTTTCTGGAGCCTGGTTATGGTCTGTACCTGTAGTGGACCCACGAAATTCAACACCCCGGCTGTGCTGCCGGGGTCGGCTGGTAACAGAGACCCGGCTCGTAGAACAATGGGGATACTGGTTTGCCTGAAGGAATAACGAATAACAGGGCAGAGTTGAGTGAGGAGTGAACGGACACAAGTAAACCTACACTAGACATCGGACGAATAGCCAGGTAGACGTATATAAACGACCGGTGCGATGAGGTTCACTTAAATACACATTCAAGTAAATTTTATACTCTATAGTCTACATGGTACTTTAGTAGTTAAGGTTAAGGTTTAGCTTGGGATAGTAGTAGTATAGAGGGTACAGAGCTTCTAGCGGACCGCTACCTCACCTATTTCATTATTTTATGCCTGTGTGAATGTCTCGTCTATTACATTGTCGGATGCATGAGTGTAGAATAGAATATCCTGTAAAATGCCTGGAGGACTATGCAGCCTTGGCATACCTGCCAGAAATTTTCTTGTCCCGACGAGAATATTCTAACAAAAACACACGCAGCTCAAGTTTAAACGAGATGCCGACAGTTAAACTTTAATGTTCACTCCTATTCGGAGGATACCAAATAAAAGTAAAAGTGAGATTTCGAGCTTACGAAGAATCCAAACCATGAAAAAAATTTTTCTTCTGGAATTAATACTTCAGGTCTACTTAAAGTTTATGATTTGTATCAACTTTAAAAGAGACTTGAGGTGGAAAAAACAAATATTTTGTTAGAAAATGAGAACAAAGATGATGATGATGATGCAGTCGACTACTCGTTATAAGCCTGGTCTAGGGGACGTAGGGGAAATTTCTCTTGTAATTTCAGTCTTCCCTACCGTGCGTTTAGTTTTGCTCTTGACTACCCGTTATAAGCCTGTTTTATTTTATATCATTTTAAACGTCATATTTACGCTTTGTTACATACGTCACTATCCCAATTTTTCTAGTGCTTATAGCACTAAAATAAATACTTATCTTTTTACACTAATAATAATTGTAATGCAAAAAATTATAATGACAACGGTATTAATTACAGTAATGATAATAATAATTGTTATTGATCAACATAATGATCAATAAAACTTTTAAATTGTAACAGAAGCTTTAATTGTAATTAATGATTACAACTATGAACGATAAATAATATTTTACTTAATAATGATTAAATTATTCTCTGCGAAACATCGATAGTAAATTTTCATAATTTATTTAGATATTTTGTTCCTATTGTTAGTTTATAATTTAGAGAATTTTAACGGAGGCTTATAACGGGATGTCTGGTACGAAACTCAAAAAAGTGATTAAGTGAGAAGCTGTTTGGTCTCAGTAACTTCCGATTGAGGGGAAGAGGCTCATAAAGGGCAGGCTTATGACGGGTAGTCGACTGTACTAATTACATATTGGAATTAGTTAAGTTTCTAACAACTCTTAATAACGTTTGCAAATAATATATATGGGCAAATACGAGATAAGAAGTTGACACGAATGAAAAAAGAAAGTTAAGCTTTTAAGAGGTAATAATAAATTAGCATGAATAAAATTTTTTATTATTATTTTTCTCTCAACTCTTGTGCAATGACAGCTTTGCGGTTCGCGGATAATACAAATTTAATACCCACTTCTTTTGCTCGCGTACTTTTTTACGACTTTGACCTCATATTAAACTTGATACACGAAATATTTTTTTTAACATTTTTACGTCCATTACTGCCCAAGAATTCGTTATTATTTTTACTGCAGACTATTTGGCGAGACAAATTAACTTAATAATACTTTTCTCAACAAACAAACTTCTGGCTAATTAGAAATTTAAATAAATAATAATTAAAGCCTTCAAAGATAACTTTAAAAAATTTATTAATTATTTAAATCTCTATCAAATTTTTTTATCTTTCATAAATAATTGAACCCATTACTTTGATACTTAAAATTTTATCGCGAATTCCTTTGAAGATTATTTAAAATAAATGCAACATCATTTTTATTCATTAGACTTTTTTTTAATTAACAAAAAATAATTCAAACCTTCACCACGGGTTTATTCGAAATAAATTTTGCTACATTTAAATCTAACTCGCTTTTTACATTTCGCGGCGTATGTACTTGGCTTTTTCATGCTCTACTTGCATCCACAAGTCGGAGTCGAGTTGACGCTTGGACTCAACCATAATATATACATACATAATATGTATATGTATGTGTGTGTAAATGTTTCGGCTGGGTACGCAGTAATAAATGCACTGTTTACATGCCCAAGTCACTAATAACTTGATATCACCTTCACTTGTTATACGATCCTGTTATGTTATCTATGTAATTCTTTATTCTAGTCTAATTCACGTAATATATGTATTACTTACATGTCACATAAAAATATTCTTAATGTCTATGTTATTCTCTCTTAAACACGCTAGCAGTTACATTATGATAAGGATATGTAATAAAAAAATTCTCTAGTGATGTAATTTTTTTATTCGCTATTAACGAGATACTTTAAATATATATGAGATCCATATATGGGAAAAAAAACTCGACTGAAAGTTAATACTCTTGAATCGAGAAATTTTTTTGACAACCTCAATTTTCTCGGGTAAAGTAGAAATTTACTTTGACTAAATGTATACACAGATAAATTTTTAGTAAAAATTACCCATAAAATTTGATCCTATGGGGACAGGTGGTAAATATATAAATTTTTCCTATGCACATTGTAAAATATACTACTCGACATCATGTAAATGAAGCAATTTCTACTGACAACTTAATAAAAATTTAGTTACTATCTAGATGTCGTTACAATACCAAACTTTATTGAAAGGTAATTTTTACTCAAAAATTCTCTGCGTGTACCTGATGGAAAATGAAAAAAAAATTATGTAATTTGACTGCTTGAGGGGTAGTTCTGAGGTTTGGGGATGGCGTAAGATTTTCGGCTGGCATACCAACATCTATATGCGAAAACATTTCTGAAATCTACGGCTGCCTAATTTTCAAACACAGTAGTTGGGATCATGTTAACATGACTCCACTGGAACTAAAAATACTAAAGAATCGATTTTGAGAAATTTTACCCTTACTGTGATTTGAAATTAGGCAGGCATCTAGTAGATTTTGTACTATCCAATTTTTTTTTTCGCTGTGCGAAAAAACGATCCGCTCTTCAGGTACATCTGATCAGGACGAATTCTCTTGTTAGTACCCGAAAACTTTTGTCTTCAAAAATAATTTCTTGACTCAAGAATTTTCTTTTTCTTTGTACTTTTTTTTTATAAATAAACGATCATAAAATTCCGTTTAATAATCAGTGACTGCTCTAAATATATATGCATACATTTATATGTGTATTTGAGAAAAAATTCGGAGCAAAGTGAAACACTTTTTGAAAGAAAAAAATTTATGCAAAACTTTTTATTTACTGGGTCTAGGCAAAGAGGAGTAAGTTGACAGCCCTAGGCATTGCGGTTACTCCAAAATTTAGAAAAAAAAAAAATTTTTTTTTTTACCCAACAGTTTTATTTTTGTTTTAATCCTTTTTGATATAGAGCAGAAAAAAATGCAAACAACAAACTTGAAAAAAAAAAATTTTAATAAAAATTTTTACCGCACTAACCGACATGATCAACTTTTCTCCATATAAATAAATTATTTTTTTTTTTTTCTAAAATCCCGTTTCATTTTACCCAGGTTTCTCTGCACATATTATGTATAAACATAAAAAAATGATCGGTAATTAAACATCCAATAATTAACGCGTTAATTTTTCGTGTAAAAAAAAAAAAAAAATTATAAATTACAATTATAAAGAGCTAAAATATTCAAGCACAATTACCTTGGGTTATTTTTAAAATAATAAAAATTTTTTATAAATTAAGTCAGCACCAGACTCATTAGCAATGAAATCAGTGATAATTTTTTTTTTTTATTTAAATTATCTCTGCAGTTATGCAAATTACGTCTGGAGAAAAATCAATCGACAAAATAAAAGTATAGAATATTATGATATTTGTAAAATAAATAAATTTAGATTAGATCAATGTAATAATTCTTATCTTAAATATTTTAAACGCAAACGTGACTCATACCTTCATATGTGTCTATTTACTCAATATATGTATATATGTATATATTCAAAGACTCATCACGAGAATCTTGTCGCGTGACAGTTGAGCATGTTTGTCGTTTAGAATCGGCTTGAACTGTACTTTTTCAAACAAATACCCATATACCTTTATATATATAGATATACATATTTATGTATACTCTAGTCTGCTGGCCGCCACCTGTCGCCCTGACGTAATTGCGCAAGGTGTAATTAACGAGACGCCGTTAACCCGTTCCGCGAATCCACATGACCAACATAAATACCAAATACTCATATATTTACAATAAAATATTATTATAAATAAATTTCCTCAAACTTTCGATTGATAAAATTTTTTATCGTGAAAAATAATTACGTGGAAAAAATTTTTATCAGCCGATGTAATCTAATCTACATATTTATTGGATATCTCCCCCTTGGGTTTCGTATATATAATTTTTTTTTTTGTTGCAAATCTCAAGGGAAATGTCAGAAATCCAGTCAATTGTCCATGAGAAATTAGTGTGACTAGAATTTAAAAAATAAAAATATATAATTTTTGGGTCACAGGATTGAAGGCTTTTAAATTCACGCCAAACTGTTGACTAACAACAAAAGATCTTTGGTAAAAGAAGTTTTTAAAACTTTTATACTGTATATATAAAAGAGAATCCAGAGGTTTTCTTAAACATTTTATATAGAAACGTTAAAATAGCCGCGTTAAATTACGAGCGTACAGCAGGCTGACTTATTATTATTCTTTTACAAATAAAAACTCCAATAGGTATTGTACGACAACTTGAATACTTTGTAAATATATTGTAAATATAAATTATTTATTTTAAATTAAAATGTAACTGAGGATACCAAAAAAATGTAATAAATATATCGGAATGCTGAGAGTAGGATCGGAGTAAATTAAAACGGGCATGAAATAAAAATAAAAACAAAGAAAAGGGGTTAGTAATTTTTAGGATATTTGTTGGTGTACACAATAGATCGCGTGGTTGATCCGTATTATATCCATTTCTCTCCTCTGTGCCTTTAACTCTCAATCTAATTTTATTTCTCGGGAAGGAAAGAGTAAAGACAGAAACGTAGCGCGAGTCTGTATCTGGTTGTGCTCTGAGAGCTGAATAAAAAGAGAGAATAACAGTTGAGCTGGATAAGATAAAAAAATTTTAAAACCGGTTTGTTCTCAGACAAAAGACCGACCGACGTCATTACGTGCCGAAGCAGAGTACGATTATCATCCCCTCATGGTTAGTCAAAGACTTGAATCTGCTATAATACAACTATGCTGTATACTGATACATATATATATGTATATGTGGATGTACAGATATATAGGCATATATATGTGTATCATACACTCCATTTCAATGTAGAGTACTCTAAAGAGAGCAATGCTGTTTAATTATCCCGTCGATTGTCCCAATGAGTGAATCTTTAGACTTTTTATTTCATTATCTATGGGATAATTGGAATTTTTATCTCAATTACGGCCTGGAATTTTTTATTTTTTCGTTACGACTCAACGTTCTTCAAGACTGAATAAAATATTCAATTGTCTTAAAATGTCCGCTAAGTCAAATGTTGTAAGACTTGAAAGTTAATTCTGTGTTAAAATTCACATAAAATAGCTTGTAACTACTTAAGTGTCCATCCTACATGAAAAAAGTAAGAGGACGATTTTGTAGAGAATTTAATGGGCTACAAAAATGGTCGTAAGGCAGAAGTTGATAGATTTTAAATTTTAAGCGATAGAGCGAAAATAAGTGTAAAAAAAGTAAGTAAAGTCGACCTCGTCATAAGCCTCTTCCCCTCAATCGGAAGTTACTGAGTCCAAACAGCTTCCCACTTAACCACTTTTTTGAGTTTCGTACCAGACATCCCGTTATAAGCCTCCGTTAAAATTCTCTAAATTATAAACTAACAATACGAACAAAATATCTAAATAAATTATGAAAATTTACTATCGATGCTTCGCGGAGAATAATTTAATCATTATTAAGTAAAATATTATTTATTGTTCATAGTTTTAATCATTAATTACAATTAAAGCTTCTGTTACAATTCAAAAGTTTTATTGATCATTATGTTGATCAATAACAATTATTATTATCATTACTGTAATTAATACCGTTGTCATTATAATTTTTTGCATTACAATTATTATTAGTGTAAAAAGATAAGTATTTATTTTAGCGCTATAAGCACTAGAAAAATTGGGATAGTGACGTATGTAACAAAACGTAAATATGACGTTTAAAATGATATAAAATAAAACAGGCTTATAACGGGTAGTCGAGAACAAAACTAAACGCACAGTAGTGAAGACTGAAATTACAAGAAAAATTTACCCTGCGTCCCCTAGACCAGGCTCATAACAGATAGTCGACTATATAAATTTTAATTCAATACATATTTACTCCGATTCAAAGTTTTAATATTAAAATGAGGAGTAAATTTCACTCCGAGAGAATTAAATAAATAAAGAGTCACCTGCTTCGCATTAACTTGGATCTACTCCGCTATTTTTTGCAGTGTAATTAATTGATTAATTAATTACATAAGTAATGAATTAAAATTAATACATAATAAATTAAACTAAAAAATGTTCAGGGCTTATAGTGCATGACTGTATGTAATAAAATTTTTTTTTAAAATAGCTAAGTTATGATAAGTTTTAAAATTACAAAACTTGAAAGTTAATTCAGTGTTAAAATTTACATAAAATCGCTTGTAACAACTAAAATATCCATCCTACATAAAAAAATAAGTGGACAATTTTGTGTAGAATTTAATGGGCTACAAAAAAGGTCTGAGAGTAAAAGTCGATAGATTCAAAATAAAAATACTTATGAGCGATTTAAAAATAGTCGGTACAAAAAACCCGAGGGAAAAAATTATCGGTTAATTAAAAATAAATGATTTATGATTAATATTGAATATAAAAGGTTTTTCAATGCCCATGCCGCATGACCATATATAATGAAATTTGAATCAGCATAATTACACTAACCCAAAGAGTAATTCGTACTAATCCGCGCGAATGCATTGGAATTGATAACGCGGACATTTGGAGCAAACCACATCTGAATGCCCTCATTGACGACCCTTTACCCATTACATTTGATTCGAGATATCCCTCCTCATTCTATAAATATCACGCGTGAATAAACTCAACAACAAACTAAAGCCTACGACACACATTTCGTTACTTTCAATTCAATCGAGTCCTTATCGTTTCAAACACATTTAAAAAAATATTCATCTCCCCTCCCCCATTCTCTATTTTAAAAACTCTAGATTCAAATCATATATTAAATAGTCGATTTTACAAGATTAATATAAATTTACCAAAGTATCTTTAGCAAACTCGATAAAAGTTTTAAGTTTTAAATTTTTAAAAGTTATGCGCAACTTATATGCGACTATCGGTTACACTTTTTTATCAAATCCAGTCCAAGTTTTCATAGAATTTAATTATATTTAAAATAAGCACGTACTTAGTACACTTTACTTGCATTAGAGAATATATATATGTATATGTATGTATATATATATAGAATTATTTGCAATTGAAGCGTCTTATTTGCAAGCAAAGTAGTTATTAGTTACTTAAGGAAAATTACCGGCCTCGGAACATTTTATATATATATATATATGGATATATATTTGCATTAACGCGATAAAGTGAACAAAGACAAGAATTTGTTGACGGCCATAACCACGTGGTATTTAAAAAAAATTTATTAATTTAAATTAAGCTCCTATTAGTCGGTATTAAATTTAAAATTTATTTTTGTTATTTATTTTCCTGGGAAAAAATGATTTAAAGAAAAAAAAAAATGTTTACCTTGACAGTTAATTAATCCAATAATAAAGCCACTTATTATTATGATATTTATGATTATTAGTAATTAATCAACACAAATCACAGCACAACACAAATTTGTACACACATTTAACATTTGATTAAAAAATAACGCATCGCGTTTATATTTATTTAATTGATGATAAAAGGAAATGTATTTTAAAAAAATAAAATATAAAAAACTCGCAAAAATTTTCACGGGAACGAAAAATGCCATCCGTCGCAAGTGAGCGGCAAACCGAAACTGCCGCGTCGTGTGGCCGGTGAGAAAGCTGAGCCTACACTCGCGCCCCCTTTCCGCGAGTTCCGAGGGTCTCTCGCTCTGACTCCAGGTCCATTCATGCCGCGGTCTTTGTCGCGCCCCTCCACAAACATCCAGCCGGCGCTCCGATCTCAATGCCAGAGAGAGAGAAAGAAAATGAAAGAGATAAACTTGGGCCCAACTTGCCTCTTTTTTTCTCACTACTCTTACTCTCATTCACTCTCTTTATCTTATTCACTTCTTAAGGTAGACAATAATAATTCTTTTCTTCGTGTTCACTACTGTACGCATTTTTTATTTTTTTTTTTTATTGAGGTAAGACTACATATTTTTTTACTCGCTCGCTTTTGCTTCATTACCTATACATATTTATTCTACTTACTATATATATAAAAGTACATACTCTCGGCTGATGGTATTTCGTTAAAAATTTTTTTTAGCTCAAACCCTTATAACTAGAAGGGATGGCCACAATAGGGGAAAAAAATTTTTTACAAAATTTTACTGAATCGTAATTTATTACCTTCACAATTATTTCGAAGCAGAATACCCTGGAGTTATATCTGGAAAATTCATTTTATTTTTTTGCTTTTAAATTGCAGTACGGATGATAGCTCCAACTTAAAGTTACACCTGGATCATGCTCGTTAAATTTTATTAGAAATACAAAAAACATTTTTTTTGTATCGCCCGACATTTTTCATGAAAATTGAAAAATTTTTCTTTAGAATGATCCTCAATAGTAAATTGATACTTGTATACTGTAAAATATCAGGAGTGAATTCGGAGTGATTACAGATTTTATTTAAATTCAAATTTACTTCATCACTCCGAGTTTCGGAGTTTAAAAAAAAAATCACTCACATATGAAGTAAATAGAAGATGAATCGTTTATTTGAGAAACCCCATAATTCAAGAAAACAGAATTTTTCAGGAAAGACAAAAAACATTTTTCTGGAAAAACTTGTCATTGAAATAACAAATAAATAATTGAAGAGAATAATGTTAGCGTCTGAAAAATATTCAAACAAGAAAAATTCAATTTTTTAATTGAAACTACTTAAAAAAATTATTTAAAGTTGATTGACTTATGGGGTTTCTCAACCAAACGGAAGAAAAAGTTATAAAATCATTGTTTTTTTATTTTTTCCACTCAAGTAATTTATTAGACTGATAAAATGAAGTATATAGTATGTATATAAACTCTGAAACTCAGAAATTACAAAAAATAATAATTAATTTAAGTATTTTAATTAGTCATATAATTTTTTTTTCCAAAAAAGCGCGAATTTAAAATAAAAAAGAAAAAATTATTTCTATAAAACTAAAACTGCACACAGAAAAAAAGGAATTCTTGGGTCAAGACGAAAATCGTTTCCAAAAATAAATTCTTAAAATAAAATATCCTATTTTCTTGTTTGAAAAAAATTTCTCTTGGTAAAAAAATTTTTTTTTTTTAATTAAAATACATAAAGCTCTCCAATCAAGAAATTCAATCTTGATTTAAAACTATAAATTTTTGATTTAAATGTTTTTAGTTTCTTCTACCAAGAAAACAACCTCATTGGCTCAAGAAAATTTTGCTCTTGGTTTTAGAAGATACCAACTCATTCTAAAAACATCGTTCTCTTGAATGTAGTCGATATCGATTCATTTCGATACATCGAGTTCTTAAACGGAGTCACATTTAACTGACTCCAAGTAAAGATTAATTTCTTTGAAAATTTGATAACATTTAGTTCAAAATAAATGTAGACTTATCTTAAAACGATTAATTTTAGATTTAAAAAATAAAAAAATTCATTTTAAAATTTAATTACATTAATGTCAAATAAAAAATACTTTTATTTTAAATATAATAAATAAGTTCAATTTTAAATTACTTGTTTTTATTAAAAATTTAAGTCTCAGAATATATACAATTAATCATCAAAGTATATTTTGATTTTGTATTACAATACAAAATTTTTTTTGTTTACAAAAATAAATGAAAGGTTATGTTATTTATCCTGGCTTCATTGACACCATCAACTGCATGATATCACACTAAAAAGGAAACAATTTTATATGAATTTAAGATCAGAAATGAAAACAAACTTGACTATCTGATATGATTAAAAACACCATAAATAATAATTAACTTACTTTTTGAAATATAAACGACACCATTTAAATTAACTTGAATCAGGGAAAAACATCAGATATAATGACTAATAACTACAATAACTCACATTTTTACTGAACACTTTGATTCGAAACAATTTATGTATATAAATTTGTTAATTGTACAATTAATAAACTAATACCATTAGAATATTGCTGTGTAATATATAATTGCACACATACGGCGACAGCGCTGAACAGACTAGTTTCATTTTTTTGCGATCTTCGGGCATCTCCGTGTATATACAAAGTAGTGTCCGAAGTAGAGAAGCAGCATAGACCCGAGTGCCGCTGTTACCCGAATGCTGCTATGGACAAAAACCAAGAGCTTGATTTTCTTGACTTGAATTTTTTTTATTTTTGTTTCAAGCAATAGCCACTAGTTGGTTTAAGAAATTTGACTCCATACGTAGAGAAGTTAAATTTCATAGAATAAAATATTTTATACATAAATGAAGAAATTCGAAATATTAATTCAAAAAATAATTTACTTTCTTTAATAATTTTTCTTTTTGAACTGAGATGATATATTTTTAACTTAAAACTTTAACCCATTTAAGTCGAAAAAATAACTTTTTGAATCAAAATAATCAAAATTAAGAGAAAATTTTCTTCAATCAAGATATTTTCCATTTTCCTAAATATTCTCTTGACTCAAGATAATTCTCTTTGAACCAAGATAACCTTTCGTTCAGTGTAATTTCGATGTGTCCACTACACTCGGGAATTGATTTTGAACAATTTTGTTGTGTCATTCAGGTCGTATATTAGTCAAGAAAATAGTTTCTAAAGTGATACTAATTACTCGCCTTATC
Organism: Microplitis manilae; assembly: GCA_030273425.1. Classification (NCBI taxonomy): domain Eukaryota; kingdom Metazoa; phylum Arthropoda; class Insecta; order Hymenoptera; family Braconidae; genus Microplitis; species Microplitis manilae. Next base: position 16,069,763 of record CP092730.1, on the reverse strand, counting down.
GAACCGACGTCGAATCAAATATCACGGCAGTCACTGCGATTCTTGTCGAATTAAGTACTTGCATAATTTCTATGTGTCCACTACACTCGGGAATTGATTTTGAACAATTTTGTTGTGTCATTCAGGTCGTAGATTAGTCAAGAAAATAGTTTCTAAAGTGATACTAATTACTCGCCTTATCGAACCGACGTCGAATCAAATGTCACAGCTGTCACTGCAATTCTTGTCGAATTAAGTACTTGCATAATTTCTATGTATCCACTACACTCGGGAATTAATTTTGAACAATTTTGTTGTGTCATTCAGGTCGTATATTAGTCAAGAAAATAGTTTCTAAAGTGATACTAATTACTCGCCTTATCGAACCGACGTCGAATCAAATGTCACGGCAGTCACTGCGATTATTGTCGAATTAAGTACTTGCATAATTTCTATGTATCCACTACACTCGGGAATTAATTTTGAACAATTTTGTTGTGTCATTCAGGTCGTATATTAGTCAAGAAAATAGTTTCTAAAGTGATACTAATTACTCGCCTTATCGAACCGACGTCGAATCAAATGTCACAGCTGTCACTGCAATTCTTGTCGAATTAAGTACTTGCATAATTTCTATGTATCCACTACACTCGGGAATTAATTTTGAACAATTTTCTTGTGTCATTCAGGTCGTATATTAGTCAAGAAAATAGTTTCTAAAGTGATACTAATTACTCGCCTTATCGAACCGACGTCGAATCAAATGTCACGGCAGTCACTGCGATTATTGTCGAATTAAGTACTTGCATAATTTCTATGTGTCCACTACACTCGGGAATTGATTTTGAACAATTTTGTTGTGTCATTCAGGTCGTATATTAGTCAAGAAAATAGTTTCTAAAGTGATACTAATTACTCGCCTTATCGAACCGACGTCGAATCTAATGTCACAGCTGTCACTGCAATTCTTGTCGAATTAAGTACTTGCATAATTTCTATGTATCCACTACACTCGGGAATTAATTTTGAACAATTTTGTTGTGTCATTCAGGTCGTATATTAGTCAAGAAAATAGTTTCTAAAGTGATACTAATTACTCGCCTTATCGAACCGACGTCGAATCAAATGTCACAGCTGTCACTGCAATTCTTGTCGAATTAAGTACTTGCATAATTTCTATGTGTCCACTACACTCGGGAATTAATTTTGAACAATTTTGTTGTGTCATTCAGGTCGTATATAAGTCAAGAAAATAGTTTCTAAAGTGATACTAATTACTCGCCTTATCGAACCGACGTCGAATCAAATGTCACGGCAGTCACTGCGATTATTGTCGAATTAAGTACTTGCATAATTTCTATGTGTCCACTACACTCGGGAATTGATTTTGAACAATTTTGTTGTGTCATTCAGGTCGTATATTAGTCAAGAAAATAGTTTCTAAAGTGATACTAATTACTCGCCTTATCGAACCGACGTCGAATCAAATGTCACAGCTGTCACTGCAATTCTTGTCGAATTAAGTACTTGCATAATTTCTATGTGTCCACTACACTCGGGAATTGATTTTGAACAATTTTGTTGTGTCATTCAGGTCGTATATTAGTCAAGAAAATAGTTTCTAAAGTGATACTAATTACTCGCCTTATCGAACCGACGTCGAATCAAATGTCACAGCTGTCACTGCAATTCTTGTCGAATTAAGTACTTGCATAATTTCTATGTATCCACTACACTCGGGAATTAATTTTGAACAATTTTGTTGTGTCATTCAGGTCGTATATTAGTCAAGAAAATAGTTTCTAAAGTGATACTAATTACTCGCCTTATCGAACCGACGTCGAATCAAATGTCACAGCTGTCACTGCAATTCTTGTCGAATAAAGTACTTGCATAATTTCTATGTATCCACTACACTCGGGAATTAATTTTGAACAATTTTGTTGTGTCATTCAGGGCGTATATTAGTCAAGAAAATAGTTTCTAAAGTGATACTAATTACTCGCCTTATCGAACCGACGTCGAATCAAATGTCACGGCAGTCACGGCAATTCTTGTCGAATAAAGTACTTGCATAATTTCTATGTATCCACTACACTCGGGAATTAATTTTGAACAATTTTGTTGTGTCATTCAGGGCGTATATTAGTCAAGAAAATAGTTTCTAAAGTGATACTAATTACTCGCCTTATCGAACCGACGTCGAATCAAATGTCACGGCAGTCACGGCAATTCTTGTCGAATAAAGTACTTGCATAATTTCTATGTATCCACTACACTCGGGAATTAATTTTGAACAATTTTGTTGTGTCATTCAGGTCGTATATTAGTCAAGAAAATAGTTTCTAAAGTGATACTAATTACTCGCCTTATCGAACCGACGTCGAATCAAATGTCACAGCTGTCACTGCAATTCTTGTCGAATTAAGTACTTGCATAATTTCTATGTGTCCACTACACTCGGGAATTGATTTTGAACAATTTTGTTGTGTCATTCAGGTCGTATATAAGTCAAGAAAATAGTTTCTAAAGTGATACTAATTACTCGCCTTATCGAACCGACGTCGAATCAAATGTCACGGCAGTCACTGCAATTCTTGTCGAATTAAGTACTTGCATAATTTCTATGTGTCCACTACACTCGGGAATTGATTTTGAACAATTTTGTTGTGTCATTCAGGTCGTATATTAGTCAAGAAAATAGTTTCTAAAGTGATACTAATTACTCGCCTTATCGAACCGACGTCGAATCAAATGTCACGGCAGTCACGGCAATTCTTGTCGAATAAAGTACTTGCATAATTTCTATGTATCCACTACACTCGGGAATTAATTTTGAACAATTTTGTTGTGTCATTCAGGGCGTATATTAGTCAAGAAAATAGTTTCTAAAGTGATACTAATTACTCGCCTTATCGAACCGACGTCGAATCAAATGTCACGGCAGTCACGGCAATTCTTGTCGAATAAAGTACTTGCATAATTTCTATGTATCCACTACACTCGGGAATTAATTTTGAACAATTTTGTTGTGTCATTCAGGTCGTATATTAGTCAAGAAAATAGTTTCTAAAGTGATACTAATTACTCGCCTTATCGAACCGACGTCGAATCAAATGTCACAGCTGTCACTGCAATTCTTGTCGAATTAAGTACTTGCATAATTTCTATGTGTCCACTACACTCGGGAATTGATTTTGAACAATTTTGTTGTGTCATTCAGGTCGTATATAAGTCAAGAAAATAGTTTCTAAAGTGATACTAATTACTCGCCTTATCGAACCGACGTCGAATCAAATGTCACGGCAGTCACTGCAATTCTTGTCGAATTAAGTACTTGCATAATTTCTATGTGTCCACTACACTCGGGAATTGATTTTGAACAATTTTGTTGTGTCATTCAGGTCGTATATTAGTCAAGAAAATAGTTTCTAAAGTGATACTAATTACTCGCCTTATCGAACCGACGTCGAATCAAATGTCACGGCAGTCACGGCAATTCTTGTCGAATAAAGTACTTGCATAATTTCTATGTATCCACTACACTCGGGAATTAATTTTGAACAATTTTGTTGTGTCATTCAGGGCGTATATTAGTCAAGAAAATAGTTTCTAAAGTGATACTAATTACTCGCCTTATCGAACCGACGTCGAATCAAATGTCACAGCTGTCACTGCAATTCTTGTCGAATTAAGTACTTGCATAATTTCTAAGTGTCCACTACACTCGGGAATTGATTTTGAACGATTTTGTTGTGTCATTCAGGTCGTATATTAGTAGAAAAAATAGTATCTAAAGTGATACTGATTACTGGCCTTATCAAACTGACGTCGAATTAAATGTCACGGCTGTCACTGCGATTATTGTCGAATTAAGTACTTGCATAATTTCTATGTGTCCACTACACTCGGGAATTGATTTTGAACAATTTTGTTGTGTCATTCAGGTCGTATATTAGTCAAGAAAATAGTTTCTAAAGTGATACTAATTACTCGCCTTATCGAACCGACGTCGAATCAAATGTCACAGCTGTCACTGCAATTCTTGTCGAATTAAGTACTTGCATAATTTCTATGTGTCCACTACACTCGGGAATTGATTTTGAACAATTTTGTTGTGTCATTCAGGTCGTATATTAGTCAAGAAAATAGTTTCTAAAGTGATACTAATTACTCGCCTTATCGAACCGACGTCGAATCAAATGTCACAGCTGTCACTGCAATTCTTGTCGAATTAAGTACTTGCATAATTTCTATGTGTCCACTACACTCGGGAATTGATTTTGAACAATTTTGTTGTGTCATTCAGGTCGTATATAAGTCAAGAAAATAGTTTCTAAAGTGATACTAATTACTCGCCTTATCGAACCGACGTCGAATCAAATGTCACGGCAGTCACTGCAATTCTTGTTGAATTAAGTACTTGCATAATTTCTATGTGTCCACTACACTCGGGAATTGATTTTGAACAATTTTGTTGTGTCATTCAGGTCGTATATTAGTCAAGAAAATAGTTTCTAAAGTGATACTAATTACTCGCCTTATCGAACCGACGACGAATCAAATGTCACGGCTGTCACTGCGATTATTGTCGAATTAAGTACTTGCATAATTTCTATGTGTCCACTACACTCGGGAATTGATTTTGAACAATTTTGTTGTGTCATTCAGGTTGTATATTAGTCAAGAAAATAGTTTCTAAAGTGATACTAATTACTCGCCTTATCGAACCGACGTCGAATCAAATGTCACGGCAGTCACGGCAATTCTTGTCGAATTAAGTACTTGCATAATTTCTATGTGTCCACTACACTCGGGAATTGATTTTGAACAATTTTGTTGTGTCATTCAGGTCGTATATTAGTCAAGAAAATAGTTTCTAAAGTGATACTAATTACTCGCCTTATCGAACCGACGTCGAATCTAATGTCACAGCTGTCACTGCAATTCTTGTCGAATTAAGTACTTGCATAATTTCTATGTATCCACTACACTCGGGAATTAATTTTGAACAATTTTGTTGTGTCATTCAGGGCGTATATTAGTCAAGAAAATAGTTTCTAAAGTGATACTAATTACTCGCCTTATCGAACCGACGTCGAATCAAATGTCACGGCAGTCACTGCGATTATTGTCGAATTAAGTACTTGCATAATTTCTATGTGTCCACTACACTCGGGAATTGATTTTGAACAATTTTGTTGTGTCATTCAGGTCGTATATTAGTCAAGGAAATAGTTTCTAAAGTGATACTAATTACTCGCCTTATCGAACCGATGACGAATCAAATGTCACGGCTGTCACTGCGATTATTGTCGAATTAAGTACTTGCATAATTTCTATGTGTCCACTACACTCGGGAATTGATTTTGAACAATTTTGTTGTGTCATTCAGGTCGTATATTAGTCAAGAAAATAGTTTCTAAAGTGATACTAATTACTTGCCTTATCGAACCGACGTCGAATCAAATGTCACGGCTGTCACTGCAATTCTTGTCGAATTAAGTACTTGCATAATTTCTATGTGTCCACTACACTCGGGAATCTATTTTGAACAATTTTGTTGTGTCATTCAGGTCGTATATTAGTCAAGAAAATAGTTTCTAAAGTGATACTAATTACTCGCCTTATCGAACCGACGTCGAATCAAATGTCACGCCTGTCACTGCAATTCTTTACGAATTAAGTACTTGCATAATTTCTATGTGTCCACTACACTCGGAAATTGATTTTGAACAATTTTGTTGTGTCATTCAGGTCGTATATAAGTCAAGAAAATAGTTTCTAAAGTGATACTAATTACTCGCCTTATCGAACCGACGTCGAATCAAATGTCACGGCTGTCACTGCGATTATTGTCGAATTAAGTACTTGCATAATTTCTATGTGTCCACTACACTCGGGAATTGATTTTAAACAATTTTGTTGTGTCATTCAGGATGTATATTAGTCAAGAAAATAGTTTCTTAAGTGATACTAATTACTCGCCTTATCGAACCGACGTCGAATCAAATGTCACGGCAGTCAGTGCGATTCTTGTCGAATTAAGTACTTGCATAATTTCTATGTGTCCACTACACTCGGGAATTGATTTTGAACGATTTTGTTGTGTCATTCAGGTCGTATATTAGTAGAAAAAATAGTATCTAAAGTGATACTGATTACTGGCCTTATCAAACTGACGTCGAATTAAATGTCACGGCTGTCACTGCGATTATTGTCGAATTAAGTACTTGCATAATTTCTATGTGTCCACTACACTTGGGACTTGATTTTGAACAATTTTGTTGTGTCATTCAGGTCGTATATTAGTCAAGAAAATAGTTTCTAAAGTGATACTAATTACTCGCCTTATCGAACCGACGTCGAATCGAATGTCACGGCTGTCACTGCGATTATTGTCGAATTAAGTACTTGCATAATTTCTATGTGTCCACTACACTCGGGAATTGATTTTGAACAATTTTGTTGTGTCATTCAGGTCGTATATTAGTCAAGAAAATAGTTTCTAAAGTGATACTAATTACTCGCCTTATCGAACCGACGTCGAATCAAATGTCACAGCTGTCACTGCAATTCTTGTCGAATTAAGTACTTGCATAATTTCTATGTGTCCACTACACTCGGGAATTGATTTTGAACAATTTTGTAGTGTCATTCAGGTCGTATATTAGTAGAAAAAATAGTTTCTAAAGTGATACTGATTACTGGCCTTATCAAACTGACGTCGAATTAAATGTCACGGCTGTCACTGCAATTCTTGTCGAATTAAGTACTTGCATAATTTCTATGTGTCCACTACACTCGGGAATTGATTTTGAACAATTTTGTTGTGTCATTCAGGTCGTATATTAGTCAAGAAAATAGTTTCTAAAGTGATACTAATTACTCGCCTTATCGAACCGACGACGAATCAAATGTCACGGCTGTCACTGCGATTATTGTCGAATTAAGTACTTGCATAATTTCTATGTGTCCACTACACTCGGGAATTGATTTTGAACAATTTTGTTGTGTCATTCAGGTTGTATATTAGTCAAGAAAATAGTTTCTAAAGTGATACTAATTACTCGCCTTATCGAACCGACGTCGAATCAAATGTCACGGCAGTCACGGCAATTCTTGTCGAATTAAGTACTTGCATAATTTCTATGTGTCCACTACACTCGGGAATTGATTTTGAACAATTTTGTTGTGTCATTCAGGTCGTATATTAGTCAAGAAAATAGTTTCTAAAGTGATACTAATTACTCGCCTTATCGAACCGACGTCGAATCTAATGTCACAGCTGTCACTGCAATTCTTGTCGAATTAAGTACTTGCATAATTTCTATGTATCCACTACACTCGGGAATTAATTTTGAACAATTTTGTTGTGTCATTCAGGGCGTATATTAGTCAAGAAAATAGTTTCTAAAGTGATACTAATTACTCGCCTTATCGAACCGACGTCGAATCAAATGTCACGGCAGTCACTGTGATTATTGTCGAATTAAGTACTTGCATAATTTCTATGTGTCCACTACACTCGGGAATTGATTTTGAACAATTTTGTTGTGTCATTCAGGTCGTATATAAGTCAAGAAAATAGTTTCTAAAGTGATACTAATTACTCGCCTTATCGAACCGACGTCGAATCAAATGTCACGGCAGTCACTGCGATTATTGTCGAATTAAGTACTTGCATAATTTCTATGTGTCCACTACACTCGGGAATTGATTTTGAACAATTTTGTTGTGTCATTCAGGTCGTATATTAGTCAAGGAAATAGTTTCTAAAGTGATACTAATTACTCGCCTTATCGTACCGACGACGAATCAAATGTCACGGCTGTCACTGCGATTATTGTCGAATTAAGTACTTGCATAATTTCTATGTGTCCACTACACTCGGGAATTGATTTTGAACAATTTCGTTGTGTCATTCAGGTCGTATATTAGTCAAGAAAATAGTTTCTAAAGTGATACTAATTACTTGCCTTATCGAACCGACGTCGAATCAAATGTCACGGCTGTCACTGCAATTCTTGTCGAATTAAGTACTTGCATAATTTCTATGTGTCCACTACACTCGGGAATCTATTTTGAACAATTTTGTTGTGTCATTCAGGTCGTATATTAGTCAAGAAAATAGTTTCTAAAGTGATACTAATTACTCGCCTTATCGAACCGACGTCGAATCAAATGTCACGCCTGTCACTGCAATTCTTTACGAATTAAGTACTTGCATAATTTCTATGTGTCCACTACACTCGGAAATTGATTTTGAACAATTTTGTTGTGTCATTCAGGTCGTATATAAGTCAAGAAAATAGTTTCTAAAGTGATACTAATTACTCGCCTTATCGAACCGACGTCGAATCAAATGTCACGGCTGTCACTGCGATTATTGTCGAATTAAGTACTTGCATAATTTCTATGTGTCCACTACACTCGGGAATTGATTTTAAACAATTTTGTTGTGTCATTCAGGATGTATATTAGTCAAGAAAATAGTTTCTTAAGTGATACTAATTACTCGCCTTATCGAACCGACGTCGAATCAAATGTCACGGCAGTCAGTGCGATTCTTGTCGAATTAAGTACTTGCATAATTTCTATGTGTCCACTACACTCGGGAATTGATTTTGAACGATTTTGTTGTGTCATTCAGGTCGTATATTAGTAGAAAAAATAGTATCTAAAGTGATACTGATTACTGGCCTTATCAAACTGACGTCGAATTAAATGTCACGGCTGTCACTGCGATTATTGTCGAATTAAGTACTTGCATAATTTCTATGTGTCCACTACACTTGGGACTTGATTTTGAACAATTTTGTTGTGTCATTCAGGTCGTATATTAGTCAAGAAAATAGTTTCTAAAGTGATACTAATTACTCGCCTTATCGAACCGACGTCGAATCGAATGTCACGGCTGTCACTGCGATTATTGTCGAATTAAGTACTTGCATAATTTCTATGTGTCCACTACACTCGGGAATTGATTTTGAACAATTTTGTTGTGTCATTCAGGTCGTATATTAGTCAAGAAAATAGTTTCTAAAGTGATACTAATTACTCGCCTTATCGAACCGACGTCGAATCAAATGTCACAGCTGTCACTGCAATTCTTGTCGAATTAAGTACTTGCATAATTTCTATGTGTCCACTACACTCGGGAATTGATTTTGAACAATTTTGTTGTGTCATTCAGGTCGTATATTAGTCAAGAAAATAGTTTCTAAAGTGATACTGATTACTGGCCTTATCAAACTGACGTCGAATTAAATGTCACGGCTGTCACTGCAATTCTTGTCGAATTAAGTACTTGCATAATTTCTATGTGTCCACTACACTTGGGACTTGATTTTGAACAATTTTGTTGTGTCATTCAGGTCGTATATTAGTCAAGAAAATAGTTTCTAAAGTGATACTAATTACTCGCCTTATCGAACCGACGTCGAATCGAATGTCACGGCTGTCACTGCGATTATTGTCGAATTAAGTACTTGCATAATTTCTATGTGTCCACTACACTCGGGAATTGATTTTGAACAATTTTGTTGTGTCATTCAGGTCGTATATTAGTCAAGAAAATAGTTTCTAAAGTGATACTAATTACTCGCCTTATCGAACCGACGTCGAATCAAATGTCACAGCTGTCACTGCAATTCTTGTCGAATTAAGTACTTGCATAATTTCTATGTGTCCACTACACTCGGGAATTGATTTTGAACAATTTTGTTGTGTCATTCAGGTCGTATATTAGTCAAGAAAATAGTTTCTAAAGTGATACTGATTACTGGCCTTATCAAACTGACGTCGAATTAAATGTCACGGCTGTCACTGCAATTCTTGTCGAATTAAGTACTTGCATAATTTCTATGTGTCCACTACACTCGGGAATTGATTTTGAACAATTTTGTTGTGTCATTCAGGTCGTATATTAGTCAAGAAAATAGTTTCTAAAGTGATACTAATTACTTGCCTTATCGAACCGACGTCGAATCAAATGTCACAGCTGTCACTGCAATTCTTGTCAAATTAAGTACTTGCATAATTTCTATGTGTCCACTACACTCGGGAATCTATTTTGAACAATTTTGTTGTGTCATTCAGGTCGTATATAAGTCAAGAAAATAGTCTCTAAAGTGATACTAATTACTCGCCTTATCGAACCGACGTCGAATCAAATGTCACGGCTGTCACTGCGATTATTGTCGAATTAAGTACTTGCATAATTTCTATGTGTCCACTACACTCGGGAATTGATTTTAAACAATTTTGTTGTGTCATTCAGGATGTCTATTAGTCAAGAAAATAGTTTCTTAAGTGATACTAATTACTCGCCTTATCGAACCGACGTCGAATCAAATGTCACGGCAGTCAGTGCGATTCTTGTCGAATTAAGTACTTGCATAATTTCTATGTGTCCACTACACTCGGGAATTGATTTTGAACGATTTTGTTGTGTCATTCAGGTCGTATATTAGTAGAAAAAATAGTATCTAAAGTGATACTGATTACTGGCCTTATCAAACTGACGTCGAATTAAATGTCACGGCTGTCACTGCGATTATTGTCGAATTAAGTACTTGCATAATTTCTATGTGTCCACTACACTTGGGACTTGATTTTGAACAATTTTGTTGTGTCATTCAGGTCGTATATTAGTCAAGAAAATAGTTTCTAAAGTGATACTAATTACTCGCCTTATCGAACCGACGTCGAATCGAATGTCACGGCTGTCACTGCGATTATTGTCGAATTAAGTACTTGCATAATTTCTATGTGTCCACTACACTCGGGAATTGATTTTGAACAATTTTGTTGTGTCATTCAGGTCGTATATTAGTCAAGAAAATAGTTTCTAAAGTGATACTAATTACTCGCCTTATCGAACCGACGTCAAATCAAATGTCACGGCAGTCACGGCAATTCTTGTCGAATTAAGTACTTGCATAATTTCTATGTGTCCACTACACTCGGGAATTGATTTTGAACAATTTTGTTGTGTCATTCAGGTCGTATATTAGTCTAGAAAATAGTTTCTAAAGTGATTCTGATTACTGGCCTTATCAAACTGACGTCGAATCAAATGTCACAGCTGTCACCGCAATTCTTGTCGAATTAAGTACTTGCATAATTTCTATGTGTCCACTACACTCGGGAATTGATTTTGAACAATTTTGTTGTGTCATTCAGGTCGTATATTAGTCGAGAAAATAGTTTCTAAAGTGATACTAATTACTCGCCTTATCGAACCGACGTCGAATCAAATGTCACAGCTGTCACTGCAATTCTTGTCGAATTAAGTACTTGCATAATTTCTATGTGTCCACTACACTCGGGAATTGATTTTGAACAATTTTGTTGTGTCATTCAGGTCGTATATTAGTCAAGAAAATAGTTTCTAAAGTGATACTAATTACTCGCCTTATCGAACCGACGTCGAATCAAATGTCACAGCTGTCACTGCAATTCTTGTCGAATTAAGTACTTGCATAATTTCTATGTGTCCACTACACTCGGGAATTGATTTTGAACAATTTTGTTGTGTCATTCAGGTCGTATATAAGTCAAGAAAATAGTTTCTAAAGTGATACTAATTACTCGCCTTATCGAACCGACGTCGAATCAAATGTCACGGCAGTCACTGCAATTCTTGTCGAATTAAGTACTTGCATAATTTCTATGTGTCCACTACACTCGGGAATTGATTTTGAACAATTTTGTTGTGTCATTCAGGTCGTATATTAGTCAAGAAAATAGTTTCTAAAGTGATACTAATTACTCGCCTTATCGAACCGACGTCGAATCAAATGTCACGGCAGTCACGGCAATTCTTGTCGAATAAAGTACTTGCATAATTTCTATGTATCCACTACACTCGGGAATTAATTTTGAACAATTTTGTTGTGTCATTCAGGGCGTATATTAGTCAAGAAAATAGTTTCTAAAGTGATACTAATTACTCGCCTTATCGAACCGACGTCGAATCAAATGTCACGGCAGTCACGGCAATTCTTGTCGAATAAAGTACTTGCATAATTTCTATGTATCCACTACACTCGGGAATTAATTTTGAACAATTTTGTTGTGTCATTCAGGTCGTATATTAGTCAAGAAAATAGTTTCTAAAGTGATACTAATTACTCGCCTTATCGAACCGACGTCGAATCAAATGTCACAGCTGTCACTGCAATTCTTGTCGAATTAAGTACTTGCATAATTTCTATGTGTCCACTACACTCGGGAATTGATTTTGAACAATTTTGTTGTGTCATTCAGGTCGTATATAAGTCAAGAAAATAGTTTCTAAAGTGATACTAATTACTCGCCTTATCGAACCGACGTCGAATCAAATGTCACGGCAGTCACTGCAATTCTTGTCGAATTAAGTACTTGCATAATTTCTATGTGTCCACTACACTCGGGAATTGATTTTGAACAATTTTGTTGTGTCATTCAGGTCGTATATTAGTCAAGAAAATAGTTTCTAAAGTGATACTAATTACTCGCCTTATCGAACCGACGTCGAATCAAATGTCACGGCAGTCACGGCAATTCTTGTCGAATAAAGTACTTGCATAATTTCTATGTATCCACTACACTCGGGAATTAATTTTGAACAATTTTGTTGTGTCATTCAGGGCGTATATTAGTCAAGAAAATAGTTTCTAAAGTGATACTAATTACTCGCCTTATCGAACCGACGTCGAATCAAATGTCACAGCTGTCACTGCAATTCTTGTCGAATTAAGTACTTGCATAATTTCTAAGTGTCCACTACACTCGGGAATTGATTTTGAACGATTTTGTTGTGTCATTCAGGTCGTATATTAGTAGAAAAAATAGTATCTAAAGTGATACTGATTACTGGCCTTATCAAACTGACGTCGAATTAAATGTCACGGCTGTCACTGCGATTATTGTCGAATTAAGTACTTGCATAATTTCTATGTGTCCACTACACTCGGGAATTGATTTTGAACAATTTTGTTGTGTCATTCAGGTCGTATATTAGTCAAGAAAATAGTTTCTAAAGTGATACTAATTACTCGCCTTATCGAACCGACGTCGAATCAAATGTCACAGCTGTCACTGCAATTCTTGTCGAATTAAGTACTTGCATAATTTCTATGTGTCCACTACACTCGGGAATTGATTTTGAACAATTTTGTTGTGTCATTCAGGTCGTATATTAGTCAAGAAAATAGTTTCTAAAGTGATACTAATTACTCGCCTTATCGAACCGACGTCGAATCAAATGTCACAGCTGTCACTGCAATTCTTGTCGAATTAAGTACTTGCATAATTTCTATGTATCCACTACACTCGGGAATTAATTTTGAACAATTTTGTTGTGTCATTCAGGTCGTATATTAGTCAAGAAAATAGTTTCTAAAGTGATACTAATTACTCGCCTTATCGAACCGACGTCGAATCAAATGTCACAGCTGTCACTGCAATTCTTGTCGAATTAAGTACTTGCATAATTTCTATGTGTCCACTACACTCGGGAATTGATTTTGAACAATTTTGTTGTGTCATTCAGGTCGTATATAAGTCAAGAAAATAGTTTCTAAAGTGATACTAATTACTCGCCTTATCGAACCGACGTCGAATCAAATGTCACGGCAGTCACTGCAATTCTTGTTGAATTAAGTACTTGCATAATTTCTATGTGTCCACTACACTCGGGAATTGATTTTGAACAATTTTGTTGTGTCATTCAGGTCGTATATTAGTCAAGAAAATAGTTTCTAAAGTGATACTAATTACTCGCCTTATCGAACCGACGACGAATCAAATGTCACGGCTGTCACTGCGATTATTGTCGAATTAAGTACTTGCATAATTTCTATGTGTCCACTACACTCGGGAATTGATTTTGAACAATTTTGTTGTGTCATTCAGGTTGTATATTAGTCAAGAAAATAGTTTCTAAAGTGATACTAATTACTCGCCTTATCGAACCGACGTCGAATCAAATGTCACGGCAGTCACGGCAATTCTTGTCGAATTAAGTACTTGCATAATTTCTATGTGTCCACTACACTCGGGAATTGATTTTGAACAATTTTGTTGTGTCATTCAGGTCGTATATTAGTCAAGAAAATAGTTTCTAAAGTGATACTAATTACTCGCCTTATCGAACCGACGTCGAATCTAATGTCACAGCTGTCACTGCAATTCTTGTCGAATTAAGTACTTGCATAATTTCTATGTATCCACTACACTCGGGAATTAATTTTGAACAATTTTGTTGTGTCATTCAGGGCGTATATTAGTCAAGAAAATAGTTTCTAAAGTGATACTAATTACTCGCCTTATCGAACCGACGTCGAATCAAATGTCACGGCAGTCACTGCGATTATTGTCGAATTAAGTACTTGCATAATTTCTATGTGTCCACTACACTCGGGAATTGATTTTGAACAATTTTGTTGTGTCATTCAGGTCGTATATTAGTCAAGGAAATAGTTTCTAAAGTGATACTAATTACTCGCCTTATCGAACCGATGACGAATCAAATGTCACGGCTGTCACTGCGATTATTGTCGAATTAAGTACTTGCATAATTTCTATGTGTCCACTACACTCGGGAATTGATTTTGAACAATTTTGTTGTGTCATTCAGGTCGTATATTAGTCAAGAAAATAGTTTCTAAAGTGATACTAATTACTTGCCTTATCGAACCGACGTCGAATCAAATGTCACGGCTGTCACTGCAATTCTTGTCGAATTAAGTACTTGCATAATTTCTATGTGTCCACTACACTCGGGAATCTATTTTGAACAATTTTGTTGTGTCATTCAGGTCGTATATTAGTCAAGAAAATAGTTTCTAAAGTGATACTAATTACTCGCCTTATCGAACCGACGTCGAATCAAATGTCACGCCTGTCACTGCAATTCTTTACGAATTAAGTACTTGCATAATTTCTATGTGTCCACTACACTCGGAAATTGATTTTGAACAATTTTGTTGTGTCATTCAGGTCGTATATAAGTCAAGAAAATAGTTTCTAAAGTGATACTAATTACTCGCCTTATCGAACCGACGTCGAATCAAATGTCACGGCAGTCAGTGCGATTCTTGTCGAATTAAGTACTTGCATAATTTCTATGTGTCCACTACACTCGGGAATTGATTTTGAACGATTTTGTTGTGTCATTCAGGTCGTATATTAGTAGAAAAAATAGTATCTAAAGTGATACTGATTACTGGCCTTATCAAACTGACGTCGAATTAAATGTCACGGCTGTCACTGCGATTATTGTCGAATTAAGTACTTGCATAATTTCTATGTGTCCACTACACTTGGGACTTGATTTTGAACAATTTTGTTGTGTCATTCAGGTCGTATATTAGTCAAGAAAATAGTTTCTAAAGTGATACTAATTACTCGCCTTATCGAACCGACGTCGAATCGAATGTCACGGCTGTCACTGCGATTATTGTCGAATTAAGTACTTGCATAATTTCTATGTGTCCACTACACTCGGGAATTGATTTTGAACAATTTTGTTGTGTCATTCAGGTCGTATATTAGTCAAGAAAATAGTTTCTAAAGTGATACTAATTACTCGCCTTATCGAACCGACGTCGAATCAAATGTCACAGCTGTCACTGCAATTCTTGTCGAATTAAGTACTTGCATAATTTCTATGTGTCCACTACACTCGGGAATTGATTTTGAACAATTTTGTAGTGTCATTCAGGTCGTATATTAGTAGAAAAAATAGTTTCTAAAGTGATACTGATTACTGGCCTTATCAAACTGACGTCGAATTAAATGTCACGGCTGTCACTGCAATTCTTGTCGAATTAAGTACTTGCATAATTTCTATGTGTCCACTACACTCGGGAATTGATTTTGAACAATTTTGTTGTGTCATTCAGGTCGTATATTAGTCAAGAAAATAGTTTCTAAAGTGATACTAATTACTCGCCTTATCGAACCGACGACGAATCAAATGTCACGGCTGTCACTGCGATTATTGTCGAATTAAGTACTTGCATAATTTCTATGTGTCCACTACACTCGGGAATTGATTTTGAACAATTTTGTTGTGTCATTCAGGTTGTATATTAGTCAAGAAAATAGTTTCTAAAGTGATACTAATTACTCGCCTTATCGAACCGACGTCGAATCAAATGTCACGGCAGTCACGGCAATTCTTGTCGAATTAAGTACTTGCATAATTTCTATGTGTCCACTACACTCGGGAATTGATTTTGAACAATTTTGTTGTGTCATTCAGGTCGTATATTAGTCAAGAAAATAGTTTCTAAAGTGATACTAATTACTCGCCTTATCGAACCGACGTCGAATCTAATGTCACAGCTGTCACTGCAATTCTTGTCGAATTAAGTACTTGCATAATTTCTATGTATCCACTACACTCGGGAATTAATTTTGAACAATTTTGTTGTGTCATTCAGGGCGTATATTAGTCAAGAAAATAGTTTCTAAAGTGATACTAATTACTCGCCTTATCGAACCGACGTCGAATCAAATGTCACGGCAGTCACTGTGATTATTGTCGAATTAAGTACTTGCATAATTTCTATGTGTCCACTACACTCGGGAATCGATTTTGAACAATTTTGTTGTGTCATTCAGGTCGTATATAAGTCAAGAAAATAGTTTCTAAAGTGATACTAATTACTCGCCTTATCGAACCGACGTCGAATCAAATGTCACGGCAGTCACTGCGATTATTGTCGAATTAAGTACTTGCATAATTTCTATGTGTCCACTACACTCGGGAATTGATTTTGAACAATTTTGTTGTGTCATTCAGGTCGTATATTAGTCAAGGAAATAGTTTCTAAAGTGATACTAATTACTCGCCTTATCGTACCGACGACGAATCAAATGTCACGGCTGTCACTGCGATTATTGTCGAATTAAGTACTTGCATAATTTCTATGTGTCCACTACACTCGGGAATTGATTTTGAACAATTTCGTTGTGTCATTCAGGTCGTATATTAGTCAAGAAAATAGTTTCTAAAGTGATACTAATTACTTGCCTTATCGAACCGACGTCGAATCAAATGTCACGGCTGTCACTGCAATTCTTGTCGAATTAAGTACTTGCATAATTTCTATGTGTCCACTACACTCGGGAATCTATTTTGAACAATTTTGTTGTGTCATTCAGGTCGTATATTAGTCAAGAAAATAGTTTCTAAAGTGATACTAATTACTCGCCTTATCGAACCGACGTCGAATCAAATGTCACGCCTGTCACTGCAATTCTTTACGAATTAAGTACTTGCATAATTTCTATGTGTCCACTACACTCGGAAATTGATTTTGAACAATTTTGTTGTGTCATTCAGGTCGTATATAAGTCAAGAAAATAGTTTCTAAAGTGATACTAATTACTCGCCTTATCGAACCGACGTCGAATCAAATGTCACGGCTGTCACTGCGATTATTGTCGAATTAAGTACTTGCATAATTTCTATGTGTCCACTACACTCGGGAATTGATTTTAAACAATTTTGTTGTGTCATTCAGGATGTATATTAGTCAAGAAAATAGTTTCTTAAGTGATACTAATTACTCGCCTTATCGAACCGACGTCGAATCAAATGTCACGGCAGTCAGTGCGATTCTTGTCGAATTAAGTACTTGCATAATTTCTATGTGTCCACTACACTCGGGAATTGATTTTGAACGATTTTGTTGTGTCATTCAGGTCGTATATTAGTAGAAAAAATAGTATCTAAAGTGATACTGATTACTGGCCTTATCAGACTGACGTCGAATTAAATGTCACGGCTGTCACTGCGATTATTGTCGAATTAAGTACTTGCATAATTTCTATGTGTCCACTACACTTGGGACTTGATTTTGAACAATTTTGTTGTGTCATTCAGGTCGTATATTAGTCAAGAAAATAGTTTCTAAAGTGATACTAATTACTCGCCTTATCGAACCGACGTCGAATCGAATGTCACGGCTGTCACTGCGATTATTGTCGAATTAAGTACTTGCATAATTTCTATGTGTCCACTACACTCGGGAATTGATTTTGAACAATTTTGTTGTGTCATTCAGGTCGTATATTAGTCAAGAAAATAGTTTCTAAAGTGATACTAATTACTCGCCTTATCGAACCGACGTCGAATCAAATGTCACAGCTGTCACTGCAATTCTTGTCGAATTAAGTACTTGCATAATTTCTATGTGTCCACTACACTCGGGAATTGATTTTGAACAATTTTGTTGTGTCATTCAGGTCGTATATTAGTCAAGAAAATAGTTTCTAAAGTGATACTGATTACTGGCCTTATCAAACTGACGTCGAATTAAATGTCACGGCTGTCACTGCAATTCTTGTCGAATTAAGTACTTGCATAATTTCTATGTGTCCACTACACTTGGGACTTGATTTTGAACAATTTTGTTGTGTCATTCAGGTCGTATATTAGTCAAGAAAATAGTTTCTAAAGTGATACTAATTACTCGCCTTATCGAACCGACGTCGAATCAAATGTCACAGCTGTCACTGCAATTCTTGTCGAATTAAGTACTTGCATAATTTCTATGTGTCCACTACACTCGGGAATTGATTTTGAACAATTTTGTTGTGTCATTCAGGTCGTATATTAGTCAAGAAAATAGTTTCTAAAGTGATACTGATTACTGGCCTTATCAAACTGACGTCGAATTAAATGTCACGGCTGTCACTGCAATTCTTGTCGAATTAAGTACTTGCATAATTTCTATGTGTCCACTACACTCGGGAATTGATTTTGAACAATTTTGTTGTGTCATTCAGGTCGTATATTAGTCAAGAAAATAGTTTCTAAAGTGATACTAATTACTTGCCTTATCGAACCGACGTCGAATCAAATGTCACAGCTGTCACTGCAATTCTTGTCAAATTAAGTACTTGCATAATTTCTATGTGTCCACTACACTCGGGAATCTATTTTGAACAATTTTGTTGTGTCATTCAGGTCGTATATAAGTCAAGAAAATAGTCTCTAAAGTGATACTAATTACTCGCCTTATCGAACCGACGTCGAATCAAATGTCACGGCTGTCACTGCGATTATTGTCGAATTAAGTACTTGCATAATTTCTATGTGTCCACTACACTCGGGAATTGATTTTAAACAATTTTGTTGTGTCATTCAGGATGTCTATTAGTCAAGAAAATAGTTTCTTAAGTGATACTAATTACTCGCCTTATCGAACCGACGTCGAATCAAATGTCACGGCAGTCAGTGCGATTCTTGTCGAATTAAGTACTTGCATAATTTCTATGTGTCCACTACACTCGGGAATTGATTTTGAACGATTTTGTTGTGTCATTCAGGTCGTATATTAGTAGAAAAAATAGTATCTAAAGTGATACTGATTACTGGCCTTATCAAACTGACGTCGAATTAAATGTCACGGCTGTCACTGCGATTATTGTCGAATTAAGTACTTGCATAATTTCTATGTGTCCACTACACTTGGGACTTGATTTTGAACAATTTTGTTGTGTCATTCAGGTCGTATATTAGTCAAGAAAATAGTTTCTAAAGTGATACTAATTACTCGCCTTATCGAACCGACGTCGAATCGAATGTCACGGCTGTCACTGCGATTATTGTCGAATTAAGTACTTGCATAATTTCTATGTGTCCACTACACTCGGGAATTGATTTTGAACAATTTTGTTGTGTCATTCAGGTCGTATATTAGTCAAGAAAATAGTTTCTAAAGTGATACTAATTACTCGCCTTATCGAACCGACGTCAAATCAAATGTCACGGCAGTCACGGCAATTCTTGTCGAATTAAGTACTTGCATAATTTCTATGTGTCCACTACACTCGGGAATTGATTTTGAACAATTTTGTTGTGTCATTCAGGTCGTATATTAGTCTAGAAAATAGTTTCTAAAGTGATTCTGATTACTGGCCTTATCAAACTGACGTCGAATCAAATGTCACAGCTGTCACCGCAATTCTTGTCGAATTAAGTACTTGCATAATTTCTATGTGTCCACTACACTCGGGAATTGATTTTGAACAATTTTGTTGTGTCATTCAGGTCGTATATTAGTCGAGAAAATAGTTTCTAAAGTGATACTAATTACTCGCCTTATCGAACCGACGTCGAATCAAATGTCACAGCTGTCACTGCAATTCTTGTCGAATTAAGTACTTGCATAATTTCTATGTGTCCACTACACTCGGGAATTGATTTTGAACAATTTTGTTGTGTCATTCAGGTCGTATATTAGTCAAGAAAATAGTTTCTAAAGTGATACTAATTACTCGCCTTATCGAACCGACGTCGAATCAAATGTCACAGCTGTCACTGCAATTCTTGTCGAATTAAGTACTTGCATAATTTCTATGTGTCCACTACACTCGGGAATTGATTTTGAACAATTTTGTTGTGTCATTCAGGTCGTATATAAGTCAAGAAAATAGTTTCTAAAGTGATACTAATTACTCGCCTTATCGAACTGACGTTGAATCAAATGTCACGCCTGTCACTGCAATTCTTTACGAATTAAGTACTTGCATAATTTCTATGTGTCCACTACACTCGGGAATTGATTTTGAACAATTTTGTTGTGTCATTCAGGTCGTATATAAGTCAAGAAAATAGTTTCTAAAGTGATACTAATTACTCGCCTTATCGAACCGACGTCGAATCAAATGTCACAGCTGTCACTGCAATTCTTGTCGAATTAAGTACTTGCATAATTTCTATGTGTCCACTACACTCGGGAATTGATTTTGAACGATTTTGTTGTGTCATTCAGGTCGTATATTAGTAGAAAAAATAGTATCTAAAGTGATACTGATTACTGGCCTTATCAAACTGACGTCGAATTAAATGTCACGGCTGTCACTGCGATTATTGTCGAATTAAGTACTTGCATAATTTCTATGTGTCCACTACACTTGGGACTTGATTTTGAACAATTTTGTTGTGTCATTCAGGTCGTATATTAGTCAAGAAAATAGTTTCTAAAGTGATACTAATTACTCGCCTTATCGAACCGACGTCGAATCGAATGTCACGGCTGTCACTGCGATTATTGTCGAATTAAGTACTTGCATAATTTCTATGTGTCCACTACACTCGGGACTTGATTTTGAACAAATTTGTTGTGTCATTCAGGTCGTATATTAGCCAAGAAAATAGTTTCTAGAGTGATACTAATTACTCGCCTTATCGAACCGACGTCGAATCAAATGTCACGCCTGTCACTGCAATTCTTTACGAATTAAGGACTTGCATAATTTCTATGTGTCCACTACACTTGGGAATTGATTTTGAACAATTTTGTTGTGTCATTCAGGTCGTATATTAGTCAAGAAAATAGTTTCTAAAGTGATACTAATTACTCGCCTTATCGAACCGACGTCGAATCAAATGTCACAGCTGTCACTGCAATTCTTGTCGAATTAAGTACTTGCATAATTTCTATGTATCCACTACACTCGGGAATTAATTTTGAACAATTTTGTTGTGTCATTCAGGTCGTATATTAGTCAAGAAAATAGTTTCTAAAGTGATACTAATTACTCGCCTTATCGAACCGACGTCGAATCAAATGTCACAGCTGTCACTGCAATTCTTGTCGAATTAAGTACTTGCATAATTTCTATGTATCCACTACACTCGGGAATTAATTTTGAACAATTTTGTTGTGTCATTCAGGTCGTATATTAGTCAAGAAAATAGTTTCTAAAGTGATACTAATTACTCGCCTTATCGAACCGACGTCGAATCAAATGTCACAGCTGTCACTGCAATTCTTGTCGAATTAAGTACTTGCATAATTTCTATGTATCCACTACACTCGGGAATTGATTATGAACAATTTTGTTGTGTCATTCAGTTCGTATATTAGTCAAGAAAATAGTTTCTAAAGTGATACTAATTACTCGCCTTATCGAACTGACGTTGAATCAAATGTCACGGCAGTCACTGCAATTCTTGTCGAATTAAGTACTTGCATAATTTCTATGTGTCCACTACACTCGGGAATTGATTTTGAACAATTTTGTTGTGTCATTCAGGTCGTATATAAGTCAAGAAAATAGTTTCTAAAGTGATACTAATTACTCGCCTTATCGAACCGACGTCGAATCAAATATCACGGCAGTCACTGCGATTCTTGTCGAATTAAGTCCTTGCATAATTTCTATGTGTCCACTACACTCGGGAATTGATTTTGAACAATTTTGTTGTGTCATTCAGGTCGTATATAAGTCAAGAAAATAGTTTCTAAAGTGATACTAATTACTCGCCTTATCGAACCGACGTCGAATCAAATGTCACGGCAGCCAATGCAATTCTTGTCGAATTTAGTACTTGCATAATTTCTATGTGTCCACTACACTCGGGAATTGATTTTGAACAATTTTGTTGTGTCATTCAGGTCGTATATAAGTCAAGAAAATAGTTTCTAAAGTGATACTAATTACTCGCCTTATCGAACCGACGTCGAATCAAATATCACGGCAGTCACTGCGATTCTTGTCGAATTAAGTCCTTGCATAATTTCTATGTGTCCACTACACTCGGGAATTGATTTTGAACAATTTTGTTGTGTCATTCAGGTCGTATATAAGTCAAGAAAATAGTTTCTAAAGTGATATTAATTACTCGCCTTATCGAACCGACGTCGAATCAAATGTCACGCCTGTCACTGCAATTCTTTACGAATTAAGGACTGGCATAATTTCTATGTGTCCACTACACTTGGGAATTGATTTTGAACAATTTTGTTGTGTCATTCAGGTCGTATATTAGTCAAGAAAATAGTTTCTAAAGTGATACTAATTACTCGCCTTATCAAACTGACGTCGAATTAAATGTCACGGCTGTCACTGCAATTCTTGTCGAATTAAGTACTTGCGTAATTTCTATGTGTCGACTACACTCGGGAATTGATTTTGAACAATTTTGTTGTGTCATTCAGGTCGTATATTAGTCAAGAAAATAGTTTCTAAAGTGATACTAATTACTCGCCTTATCGAACCGACGTCGAATCAAATGTCACAGCTGTCACTGCAATTCTTGTCGAATTAAGTACTTGCATAATTTCTATGTATCCACTACACTCGGGAATTAATTTTGAACAATTTTGTTGTGTCATTCAGGTCGTATATTAGTCAAGAAAATAGTTTCTAAAGTGATACTAATTACTCGCCTTATCGAACCGACGTCGAATCAAATGTCTCAGCTGTCACTGCAATTCTTGTCGAATTAAGTACTTGCATAATTTCTATGTATCCACTACACTCGGGAATTGATTATGAACAATTTTGTTGTGTCATTCAGGTCGTATATTAGTCAAGAAAATAGTTTCTAAAGTGATACTAATTACTCGCCTTATCGAACTGACGTTGAATCAAATGTCACGGCAGTCACTGCAATTCTTGTCGAATTAAGTACTTGCATAATTTCTATGTGTCCACTACACTCGGGAATAGATTTTGAACAATTTTGTTGTGTCATTCAGGTCGTATATAAGTCAAGAAAATAGTTTCTAAAGTGATACTAATTACTCGCCTTATCGAACTGACGTTGAATCAAATGTCACGCCTGTCACTGCAATTCTTTACGAATTAAGTACTTGCATAATTTCTATGTGTCCACTACACTCGGGAATTGATTTTGAACAATTTTGTTGTGTCATTCAGGTCGTATATAAGTCAAGAAAATAGTTTCTAAAGTGATACTAATTACTCGCCTTATCGAACCGACGTCGAATCAAATGTCACAGCTGTCACTGCAATTCTTGTCGAATTAAGTACTTGCATAATTTCTATGTGTCCACTACACTCGGGAATTGATTTTGAACAATTTTGTTGTGTCATTCACGTCGTATATTAGTCAAGAAAATAGTTTCTAAAGTGATACTAATTACTCGCCTTATCGAACCGACGTCGAATCAAATGTCACAGCTGTCACTGCAATTCTTGTCGAATTAAGTACTTGCATAATTTCTATGTGTCCACTACACTCGGGAATTGATTTTGAACAATTTTGTTGTGTCATTCACGTCGTATATTAGTCAAGAAAATAGTTTCTAAAGTGATACTAATTACTCGCCTTATCGAACCGACGTCGAATCAAATGTCACAGCTGTCACTGCAATTCTTGTCGAATTAAGTACTTGCATAATTTCTATGTGTCCACTACACTCGGGAATTGATTTTGAACAATTTTGTTGTGTCATTCAGGTCGTATATTAGTCAAGAAAATAGTTTCTAAAGTGATACTAATTACTCGCCTTATCGAACCGACGTCGAATCAAATGTCACAGCTGTCACTGCAATTCTTGTCGAATTAAGTACTTGCATAATTTCTATGTGTCCACTACACTCGGGAATTGATTTTGAACAATTTTGTAGTGTCATTCAGGTCGTATATTAGTAGAAAAAATAGTTTCTAAAGTGATACTGATTACTGGCCTTATCAAACTGACGTCGAATTAAATGTCACGGCTGTCACTGCAATTCTTGTCGAATTAAGTACTTGCATAATTTCTATGTGTCCACTACACTCGGGAATTGATTTTGAACAATTTTGTTGTGTCATTCAGGTCGTATATTAGTCAAGAAAATAGTTTCTAAAGTGATACTAATTACTTGCCTTATCGAACCGACGTCGAATCAAATGTCACAGCTGTCACTGCAATTCTTGTCAAATTAAGTACTTGCATAGTTTCTATGTGTCCACTACACTCGGGACTTGATTTTGAACAATTTTGTTGTGTCATTCAGGTCGTATATTAGTCAAGAAAATTGTTTCTAAAGTGATACTAATTACTCGCCTTATCGAACCGACGTCGAATCAAATGTCACGGCAGTCACGGCAATTCTTGTCGAATTAAGTACTTGCATAATTTCTATGTGTCCACTACACTCGGAAATTGATTTTGAACAATTTTGTTGTGTCATTCAGGTCGTATATTAGTCAAGAAAATAGTTTCTAGAGTGATACTAATTACTCGCCTTATCGAACCGACGTCGAATCAAATGTCACGGCAGTCACTGCGATTCTTGTCGAATTAAGTACTTGCATAATTTCTATGTGTCCACTACACTCGGGAATTGATTTTGAACAATTTTGTTGTGTCATTCAGGTCGTATATTAGTCAAGAAAATAGTTTCTAAAGTGATACTAATTACTCGCCTTATCGAACCGACGACGAATCAAATGTCACGGCTGTCACTGCGATTATTGTCGAATTAAGTACTTGCATAATTTCTATGTGTCCACTACACTCGGGAATTGATTTTGAACAATTTTGTTGTGTCATTCAGGTTGTATATTAGTCAAGAAAATAGTTTCTAAAGTGATACTAATTACTCGCCTTATCGAACCGACGTCGAATCAAATGTCACGGCAGTCACGGCAATTCTTGTCGAATTAAGTACTTGCATAATTTCTATGTGTCCACTACACTCGGGAATTGATTTTGAACAATTTTGTTGTGTCATTCAGGTCGTATATTAGTCAAGAAAATAGTTTCTAAAGTGATACTAATTACTCGCCTTATCGAACCGACGTCGAATCTAATGTCACAGCTGTCACTGCAATTCTTGTCGAATTAAGTACTTGCATAATTTCTATGTATCCACTACACTCGGGAATTAATTTTGAACAATTTTGTTGTGTCATTCAGGGCGTATATTAGTCAAGAAAATAGTTTCTAAAGTGATACTAATTACTCGCCTTATCGAACCGACGTCGAATCAAATGTCACGGCAGTCACTGTGATTATTGTCGAATTAAGTACTTGCATAATTTCTATGTGTCCACTACACTCGGGAATTGATTTTGAACAATTTTGTTGTGTCATTCAGGTCGTATATAAGTCAAGAAAATAGTTTCTAAAGTGATACTAATTACTCGCCTTATCGAACCGACGTCGAATCAAATGTCACGGCAGTCACTGCGATTATTGTCGAATTAAGTACTTGCATAATTTCTATGTGTCCACTACACTCGGGAATTGATTTTGAACAATTTTGTTGTGTCATTCAGGTCGTATATTAGTCAAGGAAATAGTTTCTAAAGTGATACTAATTACTCGCCTTATCGTACCGACGACGAATCAAATGTCACGGCTGTCACTGCGATTATTGTCGAATTAAGTACTTGCATAATTTCTATGTGTCCACTACACTCGGGAATTGATTTTGAACAATTTCGTTGTGTCATTCAGGTCGTATATTAGTCAAGAAAATAGTTTCTAAAGTGATACTAATTACTTGCCTTATCGAACCGACGTCGAATCAAATGTCACGGCTGTCACTGCAATTCTTGTCGAATTAAGTACTTGCATAATTTCTATGTGTCCACTACACTCGGGAATCTATTTTGAACAATTTTGTTGTGTCATTCAGGTCGTATATTAGTCAAGAAAATAGTTTCTAAAGTGATACTAATTACTCGCCTTATCGAACCGACGTCGAATCAAATGTCACGCCTGTCACTGCAATTCTTTACGAATTAAGTACTTGCATAATTTCTATGTGTCCACTACACTCGGAAATTGATTTTGAACAATTTTGTTGTGTCATTCAGGTCGTATATAAGTCAAGAAAATAGTTTCTAAAGTGATACTAATTACTCGCCTTATCGAACCGACGTCGAATCAAATGTCACGGCTGTCACTGCGATTATTGTCGAATTAAGTACTTGCATAATTTCTATGTGTCCACTACACTCGGGAATTGATTTTAAACAATTTTGTTGTGTCATTCAGGATGTATATTAGTCAAGAAAATAGTTTCTTAAGTGATACTAATTACTCGCCTTATCGAACCGACGTCGAATCAAATGTCACGGCAGTCAGTGCGATTCTTGTCGAATTAAGTACTTGCATAATTTCTATGTGTCCACTACACTCGGGAATTGATTTTGAACGATTTTGTTGTGTCATTCAGGTCGTATATTAGTAGAAAAAATAGTATCTAAAGTGATACTGATTACTGGCCTTATCAAACTGACGTCGAATTAAATGTCACGGCTGTCACTGCGATTATTGTCGAATTTAGTACTTGCATAATTTCTATGTGTCCACTACACTTGGGACTTGATTTTGAACAATTTTGTTGTGTCATTCAGGTCGTATATTAGTCAAGAAAATAGTTTCTAAAGTGATACTAATTACTCGCCTTATCGAACCGACGTCGAATCGAATGTCACGGCTGTCACTGCGATTATTGTCGAATTAAGTACTTGCATAATTTCTATGTGTCCACTACACTCGGGAATTGATTTTGAACAATTTTGTTGTGTCATTCAGGTCGTATATTAGTCAAGAAAATAGTTTCTAAAGTGATACTAATTACTCGCCTTATCGAACCGACGTCGAATCAAATGTCACAGCTGTCACTGCAATTCTTGTCGAATTAAGTACTTGCATAATTTCTATGTGTCCACTACACTCGGGAATTGATTTTGAACAATTTTGTAGTGTCATTCAGGTCGTATATTAGTAGAAAAAATAGTTTCTAAAGTGATACTGATTACTGGCCTTATCAAACTGACGTCGAATTAAATGTCACGGCTGTCACTGCAATTCTTGTCGAATTAAGTACTTGCATAATTTCTATGTGTCCACTACACTCGGGAATTGATTTTGAACAATTTTGTTGTGTCATTCAGGTCGTATATTAGTCAAGAAAATAGTTTCTAAAGTGATACTAATTACTTGCCTTATCGAACCGACGTCGAATCAAATGTCACAGCTGTCACTGCAATTCTTGTCAAATTAAGTACTTGCATAATTTCTATGTGTCCACTACACTCGGGAATCTATTTTGAACAATTTTGTTGTGTCATTCAGGTCGTATATAAGTCAAGAAAATAGTCTCTAAAGTGATACTAATTACTCGCCTTATCGAACCGACGTCGAATCAAATGTCACGGCTGTCACTGCGATTATTGTCGAATTAAGTACTTGCATAATTTCTATGTGTCCACTACACTCGGGAATTGATTTTAAACAATTTTGTTGTGTCATTCAGGATGTCTATTAGTCAAGAAAATAGTTTCTTAAGTGATACTAATTACTCGCCTTATCGAACCGACGTCGAATCAAATGTCACGGCAGTCAGTGCGATTCTTGTCGAATTAAGTACTTGCATAATTTCTATGTGTCCACTACACTCGGGAATTGATTTTGAACGATTTTGTTGTGTCATTCAGGTCGTATATTAGTAGAAAAAATAGTATCTAAAGTGATACTGATTACTGGCCTTATCAAACTGACGTCGAATTAAATGTCACGGCTGTCACTGCGATTATTGTCGAATTAAGTACTTGCATAATTTCTATGTGTCCACTACACTTGGGACTTGATTTTGAACAATTTTGTTGTGTCATTCAGGTCGTATATTAGTCAAGAAAATAGTTTCTAAAGTGATACTAATTACTCGCCTTATCGAACCGACGTCGAATCGAATGTCACGGCTGTCACTGCGATTATTGTCGAATTAAGTACTTGCATAATTTCTATGTGTCCACTACACTCGGGAATTGATTTTGAACAATTTTGTTGTGTCATTCAGGTCGTATATTAGTCAAGAAAATAGTTTCTAAAGTGATACTAATTACTCGCCTTATCGAACCGACGTCAAATCAAATGTCACGGCAGTCACGGCAATTCTTGTCGAATTAAGTACTTGCATAATTTCTATGTGTCCACTACACTCGGGAATTGATTTTGAACAATTTTGTTGTGTCATTCAGGTCGTATATTAGTCTAGAAAATAGTTTCTAAAGTGATTCTGATTACTGGCCTTATCAAACTGACGTCGAATCAAATGTCACAGCTGTCACCGCAATTCTTGTCGAATTAAGTACTTGCATAATTTCTATGTGTCCACTACACTCGGGAATTGATTTTGAACAATTTTGTTGTGTCATTCAGGTCGTATATTAGTCGAGAAAATAGTTTCTAAAGTGATACTAATTACTCGCCTTATCGAACTGACGTTGAATCAAATGTCACGCCTGTCACTGCAATTCTTTACGAATTAAGTACTTGCATAATTTCTATGTGTCCACTACACTCGGGAATTGATTTTGAACAATTTTGTTGTGTCATTCAGGTCGTATATAAGTCAAGAAAATAGTTTCTAAAGTGATACTAATTACTCGCCTTATCGAACCGACGTCGAATCAAATGTCACAGCTGTCACTGCAATTCTTGTCGAATTAAGTACTTGCATAATTTCTATGTGTCCACTACACTCGGGAATTGATTTTGAACGATTTTGTTGTGTCATTCAGGTCGTATATTAGTAGAAAAAATAGTATCTAAAGTGATACTGATTACTGGCCTTATCAAACTGACGTCGAATTAAATGTCACGGCTGTCACTGCGATTATTGTCGAATTAAGTACTTGCATAATTTCTATGTGTCCACTACACTTGGGACTTGATTTTGAACAATTTTGTTGTGTCATTCAGGTCGTATATTAGTCAAGAAAATAGTTTCTAAAGTGATACTAATTACTCGCCTTATCGAACCGACGTCGAATCGAATGTCACGGCTGTCACTGCGATTATTGTCGAATTAAGTACTTGCATAATTTCTATGTGTCCACTACACTCGGGACTTGATTTTGAACAAATTTGTTGTGTCATTCAGGTCGTATATTAGCCAAGAAAATAGTTTCTAGAGTGATACTAATTACTCGCCTTATCGAACCGACGTCGAATCAAATGTCACGCCTGTCACTGCAATTCTTTACGAATTAAGGACTTGCATAATTTCTATGTGTCCACTACACTTGGGAATTGATTTTGAACAATTTTGTTGTGTCATTCAGGTCGTATATTAGTCAAGAAAATAGTTTCTAAAGTGATACTAATTACTCGCCTTATCGAACCGACGTCGAATCAAATGTCACAGCTGTCACTGCAATTCTTGTCGAATTAAGTACTTGCATAATTTCTATGTATCCACTACACTCGGGAATTAATTTTGAACAATTTTGTTGTGTCATTCAGGTCGTATATTAGTCAAGAAAATAGTTTCTAAAGTGATACTAATTACTCGCCTTATCGAACCGACGTCGAATCAAATGTCACAGCTGTCACTGCAATTCTTGTCGAATTAAGTACTTGCATAATTTCTATGTGTCCACTACACTCGGGAATTGATTTTGAACAATTTTGTTGTGTCATTCAGGTCGTATATAAGTCAAGAAAATAGTGTCTAAAGTGATACTAATTACTCGCCTTATCAAACTGACGTCGAATTAAATGTCACGGCTGTCACTGCAATTCTTGTCGAATTAAGTACTTGCATAATTTCTATGTATCCACTACACTCGGGAATTGATTATGAACAATTTTGTTGTGTCATTTAGGTCGTATATTAGTCAAGAAAATAGTTTCTAAAGTGATACTAATTACTCGCCTTATCGAACTGACGTTGAATCAAATGTCACGGCAGTCACTGCAATTCTTGTCGAATTAAGTACTTGCATAATTTCTATGTGTCCACTACACTCGGGAATTGATTTTGAACAATTTTGTTGTGTCATTCAGGTCGTATATAAGTCAAGAAAATAGTTTCTAAAGTGATACTAATTACTCGCCTTATCGAACCGACGTCGAATCAAATATCACGGCAGTCACTGCGATTCTTGTCGAATTAAGTCCTTGCATAATTTCTATGTGTCCACTACACTCGGGAATTGATTTTGAACAATTTTGTTGTGTCATTCAGGTCGTATATAAGTCAAGAAAATAGTTTCTAAAGTGATACTAATTACTCGCCTTATCGAACCGACGTCGAATCAAATGTCACGGCAGCCAATGCAATTCTTGTCGAATTTAGTACTTGCATAATTTCTATGTGTCCACTACACTCGGGACTTGATTTTGAACAAATTTGTTGTGTCATTCAGGTCGTATATTAGCCAAGAAAATAGTTTCTAGAGTGATACTAATTACTCGCCTTATCGAACCGACGTCGAATCAAATGTCACGCCTGTCACTGCAATTCTTTACGAATTAAGGACTGGCATAATTTCTATGTGTCCACTACACTTGGGAATTGATTTTGAACAATTTTGTTGTGTCATTCAGGTCGTATATTAGTCAAGAAAATAGTTTCTAAAGTGATACTAATTACTCGCCTTATCGAAGCGACGTCGAATCAAATGTCACAGCTGTCACTGCAATTCTTGTCGAATTAAGTACTTGCATAATTTCTATGTATCCACTACACTCGGGAATTAATTTTGAACAATTTTGTTGTGTCATTCAGGTCGTATATTAGTCAAGAAAATAGTTTCTAAAGTGATACTAATTACTCGCCTTATCGAACCGACGTCGAATCAAATGTCACAGCTGTCACTGCAATTCTTGTCGAATTAAGTACTTGCATAATTTCTATGTGTCCACTACACTCGGGAATTGATTTTGAACAATTTTGTTGTGTCATTCAGGTCGTATATAAGTCAAGAAAATAGTTTCTAAAGTGATACTAATTACTCGCCTTATCAAACTGACGTCGAATTAAATGTCACGGCTGTCACTGCAATTCTTGTCGAATTAAGTACTTGCATAATTTCTATGTGTCGACTACACTCGGGAATTGATTTTGAACAATTTTGTTGTGTCATTCAGGTCGTATATTAGTCAAGAAAATAGTTTCTAAAGTGATACTAATTACTCGCCTTATCGAACTGACGTTGAATCAAATGTCACGCCTGTCACTGCAATTCTTTACGAATTAAGTACTTGCATAATTTCTATGTGTCCACTACACTCGGGAATTGATTTTGAACAATTTTGTTGTGTCATTCAGGTCGTATATAAGTCAAGAAAATAGTTTCTAAAGTGATACTAATTACTCGCCTTATCGAACCGACGTCGAATCAAATGTCACAGTTGTCACTGCAATTCTTGTCGAATTAAGTACTTGCATAATTTCTATGTGTCCACTACACTTGGGAATTGATTTTGAACAATTTTGTTGTGTCATTCAGGTCGTATATAAGTCAAGAAAATAGTTTCTAAAGTGATACTAATTACTCGCCTTATCGAACCGACGTCGAATCAAATGTCACAGCTGTCACTGCAATTCTTGTCGAATTAAGTACTTGCATAATTTCTATGTGTCCACTACACTCGGGAATTGATTTTGAACAATTTTGTTGTGTCATTCACGTCGTATATTAGTCAAGAAAATAGTTTCTAAAGTGATACTAATTACTCGCCTTATCGAACCGACGTCGAATCAAATGTCACAGCTGTCACTGCAATTCTTGTCGAATTAAGTACTTGCATAATTTCTATGTGTCCACTACACTCGGGAATTGATTTTGAACAATTTTGTTGTGTCATTCAGGTCGTATATAAGTCAAGAAAATAGTTTCTAAAGTGATACTAATTACTCGCCTTATCGAACCGACGTCGAATCAAATGTCACAGCTGTCACTGCAATTCTTGTCGAATTAAGTACTTGCATAATTTCTATGTGTCCACTACACTCGGGAATTGATTTTGAACAATTTTGTTGTGTCATTCAGGTCGTATATTAGTCAAGAAAATAGTTTCTAAAGTGATACTAATTACTCGCCTTATCGAACCGACGTCGAATCAAATGTCACAGCTGTCACTGCAATTCTTGTCGAATTAAGTACTTGCATAATTTCTATGTGTCCACTACACTCGGGAATTGATTTTGAACAATTTTGTAGTGTCATTCAGGTCGTATATTAGTAGAAAAAATAGTTTCTAAAGTGATACTGATTACTGGCCTTATCAAACTGACGTCGAATTAAATGTCACGGCTGTCACTGCAATTCTTGTCGAATTAAGTACTTGCATAATTTCTATGTGTCCACTACACTCGGGAATTGATTTTGAACAATTTTGTTGTGTCATTCAGGTCGTATATTAGTCAAGAAAATAGTTTCTAAAGTGATACTAATTACTTGCCTTATCGAACCGACGTCGAATCAAATGTCACAGCTGTCACTGCAATTCTTGTCAAATTAAGTACTTGCATAGTTTCTATGTGTCCACTACACTCGGGACTTGATTTTGAACAATTTTGTTGTGTCATTCAGGTCGTATATTAGTCAAGAAAATAGTTTCTAAAGTGATACTAATTACTCGCCTTATCGAACCGACGTCGAATCAAATGTCACGGCAGTCACGGCAATTCTTGTCGAATTAAGTACTTGCATAATTTCTATGTGTCCACTACACTCGGAAATTGATTTTGAACAATTTTGTTGTGTCATTCAGGTCGTATATTAGTCAAGAAAATAGTTTCTAGAGTGATACTAATTACTCGCCTTATCGAACCGACGTCGAATCAAATGTCACGGCAGTCACTGCGATTCTTGTCGAATTAAGTACTTGCATAATTTCTATATGTCCACTACACTCGGGAATTGATTTTGAACAATTTTGTTGTGTCATTCAGGTCGTATATTAGTCAAGAAAATAGTTTCTAAAGTGATACTAATTACTCGCCTTATCGAACCGACGTCGAATCAAATGTCACGGCTGTCACTGCGATTATTGTCGAATTAAGTACTTGCATAATTTCTATGTGTCCACTACACTCGGGAATTGATTTTAAACAATTTTGTTGTGTCATTCAGGTCGTATATAAGTCAAGAAAATAGTCTCTAAAGTGATACTAATTACTTGCCTTATCGAACCGACGTCGAATCAAATGTCACGGCTGTCACTGCAATTCTTGTCGAATTAAGTACTTGCATAATTTCTATGTGTCCACTACACTCGGGAATCTATTTTGAACAATTTTGTTGTGTCATTCAGGTCGTATATTAGTCAAGAAAATAGTTTCTAAAGTGATACTAATTACTCGCCTTATCGAACCGACGTCGAATCAAATGTCACGCCTGTCACTGCAATTCTTTACGAATTGAGTACTTGCATAATTTCTATGTGTCCACTACACTCGGAAATTGATTTTAAACAATTTTGTTGTGTCATTCAGGTCGTATATAAGTCAAGAAAATAGTCTCTAAAGTGATACTAATTACTCGCCTTATCGAACCGACGTCGAATCAAATGTCACGGCTGTCACTGCGATTATTGTCGAATTAAGTACTTGCATAATTTCTATGTGTCCACTACACTCGGGAATTGATTTTAAACAATTTTGTTGTGTCATTCAGGATGTATATTAGTCAAGAAAATAGTTTCTTAAGTGATACTAATTACTCGCCTTATCGAACCGACGTCGAATCAAATGTCACGGCAGTCAGTGCGATTCTTGTCGAATTAAGTACTTGCATAATTTCTATGTGTCCACTACACTCGGGAATTGATTTTGAACAATTTTGTTGTGTCATTCAGGTCGTATATTAGTCAAGAAAATAGTTTCTAAAGTGATACTAATTACTCGCCTTATCGAACCGACGTCGAATCGAATGTCACGGCTGTCACTGCGATTATTGTCGAATTAAGTACTTGCATAATTTCTATGTGTCCACTACACTCGGGAATTGATTTTGACAATTTTGTTGTGTCATTCAGGTCGTATATTAGTCAAGAAAATAGTTTCTAAAGTGATACTAATTACTCGCCTTATCGAACCGACATCAAATCAAATGTCACGGCAGTCACGGCAATTCTTGTCGAATTAAGTACTTGCATAATTTCTATGTGTCCACTACACTCGGGAATTGATTTTGAACAATTTTGTTGTGTCATTCAGGTCGTATATTAGTCTAGAAAATAGTTTCTAAAGTGATTCTGATTACTGGCCTTATCAAACTGACGTCGAATCAAATGTCACAGCTGTCACCGCAATTCTTGTCGAATTAAGTACTTGCATAATTTCTATGTGTCCACTACACTCGGGAATTGATTTTGAACAATTTTGTTGTGTCATTCAGGTCGTATATTAGTCAAGAAAATAGTTTCTAAAGTGATACTAATTACTCGCCTTATCGAACCGACGTCGAATCAAATGTCACAGCTGTCACTGCAATTCTTGTCGAATTAAGTACTTGCATAATTTCTATGTGTCCACTACACTCGGGAATTGATTTTGAACAATTTTGTTGTGTCATTCAGGTCGTATATAAGTCAAGAAAATAGTTTCTAAAGTGATACTAATTACTCGCCTTATCGAACTGACGTTGAATCAAATGTCACGCCTGTCACTGCAATTCTTTACGAATTAAGTACTTGCATAATTTCTATGTGTCCACTACACTCGGGAATTGATTTTGAACAATTTTGTTGTGTCATTCAGGTCGTATATAAGTCAAGAAAATAGTTTCTAAAGTGATACTAATTACTCGCCTTATCGAACCGACGTCGAATCAAATGTCACAGCTGTCACTGCAATTCTTGTCGAATTAAGTACTTGCATAATTTCTATGTGTCCACTACACTCGGGAATTGATTTTGAACGATTTTGTTGTGTCATTCAGGTCGTATATTAGTAGAAAAAATAGTATCTAAAGTGATACTGATTACTGGCCTTATCAAACTGACGTCGAATTAAATGTCACGGCTGTCACTGCGATTATTGTCGAATTAAGTACTTGCATAATTTCTATGTGTCCACTACACTTGGGACTTGATTTTGAACAATTTTGTTGTGTCATTCAGGTCGTATATTAGTCAAGAAAATAGTTTCTAAAGTGATACTAATTACTCGCCTTATCGAACCGACGTCGAATCGAATGTCACGGCTGTCACTGCGATTATTGTCGAATTAAGTACTTGCATAATTTCTATGTGTCCACTACACTCGGGAATTGATTTTGAACAATTTTGTTGTGTCATTCAGGTCGTATATTAGTCTAGAAAATAGTTTCTAAAGTGATTCTGATTACTGGCCTTATCAAACTGACGTCGAATCAAATGTCACAGCTGTCACCGCAATTCTTGTCGAATTAAGTACTTGCATAATTTCTATGTGTCCACTACACTCGGGAATTGATTTTGAACAATTTTGTTGTGTCATTCAGGTCGTATATTAGTCGAGAAAATAGTTTCTAAAGTGATACTAATTACTCGCCTTATCGAACCGACGTCGAATCAAATGTCACAGCTGTCACTGCAATTCTTGTCGAATTAAGTACTTGCATAATTTCTATGTGTCCACTACACTCGGGAATTGATTTTGAACAATTTTGTTGTGTCATTCAGGTCGTATATAAGTCAAGAAAATAGTTTCTAAAGTGATACTAATTACTCGCCTTATCGAACCGACGTCGAATCAAATATTACGGCAGTCACTGCGATTCTTGTCGAATTAAGTCCTTGCATAATTTCTATGTGTCCACTACACTCGGGAATTGATTTTGAACAATTTTGTTGTGTCATTCAGGTCGTATATAAGTCAAGAAAATAGTTTCTAAAGTGATACTAATTACTCGCCTTATCGAACCGACGTCGAATCAAATGTCACGGCAGCCAATGCAATTCTTGTCGAATTTAGTACTTGCATAATTTCTATGTGTCCACTACACTCGGGACTTGATTTTGAACAAATTTGTTGTGTCATTCAGGTCGTATATTAGCCAAGAAAATAGTTTCTAGAGTGATACTAATTACTCGCCTTATCGAACCGACGTCGAATCAAATGTCACAGCTGTCACTGCAATTCTTGTCGAATTAAGTACTTGCATAATTTCTATGTATCCACTACACTCGGGAATTAATTTTGAACAATTTTGTTGTGTCATTCAGGTCGTATATTAGTCAAGAAAATAGTTTCTAAAGTGATACTAATTACTCGCCTTATCGAACCGACGTCGAATCAAATGTCACAGCTGTCACTGCAATTCTTGTCGAATTAAGTACTTGCATAATTTCTATGTGTCCACTACACTCGGGAATTGATTTTGAACAATTTTGTTGTGTCATTCAGGTCGTATATAAGTCAAGAAAATAGTTTCTAAAGTGATACTAATTACTTGCCTTATCAAACTGACGTCGAATTAAATGTCACGGCTGTCACTGCAATTCTTGTCGAATTAAGTACTTGCATAATTTCTATGTGTCGACTACACTCGGGAATTGATTTTGAACAATTTTGTTGTGTCATTCAGGTCGTATATTAGTCAAGAAAATAGTTTCTAAAGTGATACTAATTACTCGCCTTATCGAACCGACGTCGAATCAAATGTCACAGCTGTCACTGCAATTCTTGTCGAATTAAGTACTTGCATAATTTCTATGTATCCACTACACTCGGGAATTAATTTTGAACAATTTTGTAGTGTCATTCAGGTCGTATATTAGTCAAGAAAATAGTTTCTAAAGTGATACTAATTACTCGCCTTATCGAACCGACGTCGAATCAAATGTCTCAGCTGTCACTGCAATTCTTGTCGAATTAAGTACTTGCATAATTTCTATGTATCCACTACACTCGGGAATTGATTATGAACAATTTTGTTGTGTCATTCAGGTCGTATATTAGTCAAGAAAATAGTTTCTAAAGTGATACTAATTACTCGCCTTATCGAACTGACGTTGAATCAAATGTCACGGCAGTCACTGCAATTCTTGTCGAATTAGGTACTTGCATAATTTCTATGTGTCTACTACACTCGGGAATTGATTTTGAACAATTTTGTTGTGTCATTCAGGTCGTATATAAGTCAAGAAAATAGTTTCTAAAGTGATACTAATTACTCGCCTTATCGAACTGACGTTGAATCAAATGTCACGCCTGTCACTGCAATTCTTTACGAATTAAGTACTTGCATGATTTCTATGTGTCCACTACACTCGGGAATTGATTTTGAACAATTTTGTTGTGTCATTCAGGTCGTATATAAGTCAAGAAAATAGTTTCTAAAGTGATACTAATTACTCGCCTTATCGAACCGACGTCGAATCAAATGTCACGCCTGTCACTGCAATTCTTGTCGAATTAAGTACTTGCATAATTTCTATGTGTCCACTACACTCGGAAATTGATTTTGAACAATTTTGTTGTGTCATTCAGGTCGTATATAAGTCAAGAAAATAGTCTCTAAAGTGATACTAATTACTCGCCTTATCGAACCGACGTCGAATCAAATGTCACGGCAGTCAGTGCGATTCTTGTCGAATTAAGTACTTGCATAATTTCTATGTGTCCACTACACTCGGGAATTGATTTTGAACGATTTTGTTGTGTCATTCAGGTCGTATATTAGTAGAAAAAATAGTATCTAAAGTGATACTGATTACTGGCCTTATCAAACTGACGTCGAATTAAATGTCACGGCTGTCACTGCGATTATTGTCGAATTAAGTACTTGCATAATTTCTATGTGTCCACTACACTTGGGACTTGATTTTGAACAATTTTGTTGTGTCATTCAGGTCGTATATTAGTCAAGAAAATAGTTTCTAAAGTGATACTAATTACTCGCCTTATCGAACCGACGTCGAATCAAATGTCACGGCAGTCACTGCAATTCTTGTCGAATTAAGTACTTGCATAATTTCTATGTGTCCACTACACTTGGGACTTGATTTTGAACAATTTTGTTGTGTCATTCAGGTCGTATATTAGTCAAGAAAATAGTTTCTAAAGTGATACTAATTACTCGCCTTATCGAACCGACGTCGAATCAAATGTCACGGCTGTCACTGCGATTATTGTCGAATTAAGTACTTGCATAATTTCTATGTGTACACTACACTCGGGAATTGATTTTAAACAATTTCGTTGTGTCATTCAGGATGTCTATTAGTCAAGAAAATAGTTTCTTAAGTGATACTAATTACTCGCCTTATCGAACCGACGTCGAATCAAATGTCACGGCAGTCAGTGCGATTCTTGTCGAATTAAGTACTTGCATAATTTCTATGTGTCCACTACACTCGGGAATTGATTTTGAACGATTTTGTTGTGTCATTCAGGTCGTATATTAGTAGAAAAAATAGTATCTAAAGTGATACTGATTACTGGCCTTATCAAACTGACGTCGAATTAAATGTCACGGCTGTCACTGCGATTATTGTCGAATTAAGTACTTGCATAATTTCTATGTGTCCACTACACTTGGGACTTGATTTTGAACAATTTTGTTGTGTCATTCAGGTCGTATATTAGTCAAGAAAATAGTTTCTAAAGTGATACTAATTACTCGCCTTATCGAACCGACGTCGAATCGAATGTCACGGCAGTCACTGCAATTCTTGTCGAATTAAGTACTTGCATAATTTCTATGTGTCCACTACACTCGGGAATTGATTTTGAACGATTTTGTTGTGTCATTCAGGTCGTATATTAGTAGAAAAAGTAGTATCTAAAGTGATACTGATTACTGGCCTTATCGAACCGACGTCGAATCAAATGTCACGGCAGTCACGGCAATTCTTGTCGAATTAAGTACTTGCATAATTTCTATGTGTCCACTACACTCGGGAATTGATTTTGAACAATTTTGTTGTGTCATTCAGGTCGTATATTAGTCAAGAAAATAGTTTCTAAAGTGATACTAATTACTCGCCTTATCGAACCGACGTCGAATCGAATGTCACGGCTGTCACTGCGATTATTGTCGAATTAAGTACTTGCATAATTTCTATGTGTCCACTACACTCGGGAATTGATTTTGAACAATTTTGTTGTGTCATTCAGGTCGTATATTAGTCAAGAAAATAGTTTCTAAAGTGATACTAATTACTCGCCTTA
This sequence comes from Microplitis manilae, assembly GCA_030273425.1. NCBI lineage: Eukaryota > Metazoa > Arthropoda > Insecta > Hymenoptera > Braconidae > Microplitis > Microplitis manilae. The sequence goes on along the minus strand of CP092730.1, from coordinate 16,030,127 downwards.
TCGAACCGACGTCGAATCAAATGTCACGGCAGTCACGGCAATTCTTGTCGAATTAAGTACTTGCATAATTTCTATGTGTCCACTACACTCGGGAATTGATTTTGAACAATTTTGTTGTGTCATTCAGGTCGTATATTAGTCTAGAAAATAGTTTCTAAAGTGATTCTGATTACTGGCCTTATCAAACTGACGTCGAATCAAATGTCACAGCTGTCACCGCAATTCTTGTCGAATTAAGTACTTGCATAATTTCTATGTGTCCACTACACTCGGGAATTGATTTTGAACAATTTTGTTGTGTCATTCAGGTCGTATATTAGTCAAGAAAATAGTTTCTAAAGTGATACTAATTACTCGCCTTATCGAACCGACGTCGAATCAAATGTCACAGCTGTCACTGCAATTCTTGTCGAATTAAGTACTTGCATAATTTCTATGTGTCCACTACACTCGGGAATTGATTTTGAACGATTTTGTTGTGTCATTCAGGTCGTATATTAGTAGAAAAAATAGTATCTAAAGTGATACTGATTACTGGCCTTATCAAACTGACGTCGAATTAAATGTCACGGCTGTCACTGCGATTATTGTCGAATTAAGTACTTGCATAATTTCTATGTGTCCACTACACTTGGGACTTGATTTTGAACAATTTTGTTGTGTCATTCAGGTCGTATATTAGTCAAGAAAATAGTTTCTAAAGTGATACTAATTACTCGCCTTATCGAACCGACGTCGAATCGAATGTCACGGCTGTCACTGCGATTATTGTCGAATTAAGTACTTGCATAATTTCTATGTGTCCACTACACTCGGGAATTGATTTTGAACAATTTTGTTGTGTCATTCAGGTCGTATATTAGTCTAGAAAATAGTTTCTAAAGTGATTCTGATTACTGGCCTTATCAAACTGACGTCGAATCAAATGTCACAGCTGTCACCGCAATTCTTGTCGAATTAAGTACTTGCATAATTTCTATGTGTCCACTACACTCGGGAATGGATTTTGAACAATTTTGTTGTGTCATTCAGGTCGTATATTAGTCGAGAAAATAGTTTCTAAAGTGATACTAATTACTCGCCTTATCGAACCGACGTCGAATCAAATGTCACAGCTGTCACTGCAATTCTTGTCGAATTAAGTACTTGCATAATTTCTATGTGTCCACTACACTCGGGAATTGATTTTGAACAATTTTGTTGTGTCATTCAGGTCGTATATAAGTCAAGAAAATAGTTTCTAAAGTGATACTAATTACTCGCCTTATCGAACCGACGTCGAATCAAATATTACGGCAGTCACTGCGATTCTTGTCGAATTAAGTCCTTGCATAATTTCTATGTGTCCACTACACTCGGGAATTGATTTTGAACAATTTTGTTGTGTCATTCAGGTCGTATATAAGTCAAGAAAATAGTTTCTAAAGTGATACTAATTACTCGCCTTATCGAACCGACGTCGAATCAAATGTCACGGCAGCCAATGCAATTCTTGTCGAATTTAGTACTTGCATAATTTCTATGTGTCCACTACACTCGGGACTTGATTTTGAACAAATTTGTTGTGTCATTCAGGTCGTATATTAGCCAAGAAAATAGTTTCTAGAGTGATACTAATTACTCGCCTTATCGAACCGACGTCGAATCAAATGTCACGCCTGTCACTGCAATTCTTTACGAATTAAGGACTTGCATAATTTCTATGTGTCCACTACACTTGGGAATTGATTTTGAACAATTTTGTTGTGTCATTCAGGTCGTATATTAGTCAAGAAAATAGTTTCTAAAGTGATACTAATTACTCGCCTTATCGAACCGACGTCGAATCAAATGTCACAGCTGTCACTGCAATTCTTGTCGAATTAAGTACTTGCATAATTTCTATGTATCCACTACACTCGGGAATTAATTTTGAACAATTTTGTTGTGTCATTCAGGTCGTATATTAGTCAAGAAAATAGTTTCTAAAGTGATACTAATTACTCGCCTTATCGAACCGACGTCGAATCAAATGTCACAGCTGTCACTGCAATTCTTGTCGAATTAAGTACTTGCATAATTTCTATGTGTCCACTACACTCGGGAATTGATTTTGAACAATTTTGTTGTGTCATTCAGGTCGTATATAAGTCAAGAAAATAGTTTCTAAAGTGATACTAATTACTTGCCTTATCAAACTGACGTCGAATTAAATGTCACGGCTGTCACTGCAATTCTTGTCGAATTAAGTACTTGCATAATTTCTATGTGTCGACTACACTCGGGAATTGATTTTGAACAATTTTGTTGTGTCATTCAGGTCGTATATTAGTCAAGAAAATAGTTTCTAAAGTGATACTAATTACTCGCCTTATCGAACCGACGTCGAATCAAATGTCTCAGCTGTCACTGCAATTCTTGTCGAATTAAGTACTTGCATAATTTCTATGTATCCACTACACTCGGGAATCGATTATGAACAATTTTGTTGTGTCATTCAGGTCGTATATTAGTCAAGAAAATAGTTTCTAAAGTGATACTAATTACTCGCCTTATCGAACTGACGTTGAATCAAATGTCACGGCAGTCACTGCAATTCTTGTCGAATTAAGTACTTGCATAATTTCTATGTGTCCACTACACTCGGGAATTGATTTTGAACAATTTTGTTGTGTCATTCAGGTCGTATATAAGTCAAGAAAATAGTTTCTAAAGTGATACTAATTACTCGCCTTATCGAACTGACGTTGAATCAAATGTCACGCCTGTCACTGCAATTCTTTACGAATTAAGTACTTGCATGATTTCTATGTGTCCACTACACTCGGGAATTGATTTTGAACAATTTTGTTGTGTCATTCAGGTCGTATATAAGTCAAGAAAATAGTTTCTAAAGTGATACTAATTACTCGCCTTATCGAACCGACGTCGAATCAAATGTCACGCCTGTCACTGCAATTCTTGTCGAATTAAGTACTTGCATAATTTCTATGTGTCCACTACACTCGGAAATTGATTTTGAACAATTTTGTTGTGTCATTCAGGTCGTATATAAGTCAAGAAAATAGTCTCTAAAGTGATACTAATTACTCGCCTTATCGAACCGACGTCGAATCAAATGTCACGGCTGTCACTGCGATTATTGTCGAATTAAGTACTTGCATAATTTCTATGTGTCCACTACACTCGGGAATTGATTTTAAACAATTTCGTTGTGTCATTCAGGATGTCTATTAGTCAAGAAAATAGTTTCTTAAGTGATACTAATTACTCGCCTTATCGAACCGACGTCGAATCAAATGTCACGGCAGTCAGTGCGATTCTTGTTGAATTAAGTACTTGCATAATTTCTATGTGTCCACTACACTCGGGAATTGATTTTGAACGATTTTGTTGTGTCATTCAGGTCGTATATTAGTAGAAAAAATAGTATCTAAAGTGATACTGATTACTGGCCTTATCAAACTGACGTCGAATTAAATGTCACGGCTGTCACTGCGATTATTGTCGAATTAAGTACTTGCATAATTTCTATGTGTCCACTACACTTGGGACTTGATTTTGAACAATTTTGTTGTGTCATTCAGGTCGTATATTAGTCAAGAAAATAGTTTCTAAAGTGATACTAATTACTCGCCTTATCGAACCGACGTCGAATCGAATGTCACGGCTGTCACTGCGATTATTGTCGAATTAAGTACTTGCATAATTTCTATGTGTCCACTACACTCGGGAATTGATTTTGAACAATTTTGTTGTGTCATTCAGGTCGTATATTAGTCAAGAAAATAGTTTCTAAAGTGATACTAATTACTCGCCTTATCGAACCGACGTCGAATCAAATGTCACGGCAGTCACGGCAATTCTTGTCGAATTAAGTACTTGCATAATTTCTATGTGTCCACTACACTCGGGAATTGATTTTGAACAATTTTGTTGTGTCATTCAGGTCGTATATTAGTCAAAAAAATAGTTTCTAAAGTGATACTGATTACTGGCCTTATCAAACTGACGTCGAATCAAATGTCACAGCTGTCACCGCAATTCTTGTCGAATTAAGTACTTGCATAATTTCTATGTGTCCACTACACTCGGGAATTGATTTTGAACAATTTTGTTGTGTCATTCAGGTCGTATATAAGTCAAGAAAATAGTTTCTAAAGTGATACTAATTACTCGCCTTATCGAACTGACGTTGAATCAAATGTCACGGCAGTCACTGCAATTCTTGTCGAATTAAGTACTTGCATAATTTCTATGTGTCCACTACACTCGGGAATTGATTTTGAACAATTTTGTTGTGTCATTCAGGTCGTATATAAGTCAAGAAAATAGTTTCTAAAGTGATACTAATTACTCGCCTTATCGAACCGACGTCGAATCAAATATCACGGCAGTCACTGCGATTCTTGTCGAATTAAGTCCTTGCATAATTTCTATGTGTCCACTACACTCGGGAATTGATTTTGAACAATTTTGTTGTGTCATTCAGGTCGTATATAAGTCAAGAAAATAGTTTCTAAAGTGATACTAATTACTCGCCTTATCGAACCGACGTCGAATCAAATGTCACGGCAGCCAATGCAATTCTTGTCGAATTTAGTACTTGCATAATTTCTATGTGTCCACTACACTCGGGACTTGATTTTGAACAAATTTGTTGTGTCATTCAGGTCGTATATTAGCCAAGAAAATAGTTTCTAGAGTGATACTAATTACTCGCCTTATCGAACCGACGTCGAATCAAATGTCACGCCTGTCACTGCAATTCTTTACGAATTAAGGACTTGCATAATTTCTATGTGTCCACTACACTTGGGAATTGATTTTGAACAATTTTGTTGTGTCATTCAGGTCGTATATTAGCCAAGAAAATAGTTTCTAGAGTGATACTAATTACTCGCCTTATCGAACCGACGTCGAATCAAATGTCACGGCTGTCACTGCGATTATTGTCGAATTAAGTACTTGCATAATTTCTATGTGTCCACTACACTCGGGAATTGATTTTAAACAATTTCGTTGTGTCATTCAGGATGTCTATTAGCCAAGAAAATAGTTTCTAGAGTGATACTAATTACTCGCCTTATCGAACCGACGTCGAATCAAATGTCACGCCTGTCACTGCAATTCTTTACGAATTAAGGACTTGCATAATTTCTATGTGTCCACTACACTCGGGACTTGATTTTGAACAAATTTGTTGTGTCATTCAGGTCGTATATTAGTCAAGAAAATAGTTTCTAAAGTGATACTAATTACTCGCCTTATCGAAGCGACGTCGAATCAAATGTCACAGCTGTCACTGCAATTCTTGTCGAATTAAGTACTTGCATAATTTCTATGTATCCACTACACTCGGGAATTAATTTTGAACAATTTTGTTGTGTCATTCAGGTCGTATATTAGTCAAGAAAATAGTTTCTAAAGTGATACTAATTACTCGCCTTATCGAACCGACGTCGAATCAAATGTCACAGCTGTCACTGCAATTCTTGTCGAATTAAGTACTTGCATAATTTCTATGTGTCCACGACACTCGGGAATTGATTTTGAACAATTTTGTTGTGTCATTCAGGTCGTATATAAGTCAAGAAAATAGTTTCTAAAGTGATACTAATTACTCGCCTTATCAAACTGACGTCGAATTAAATGTCACGGCTGTCACTGCAATTCTTGTCGAATTAAGTACTTGCATAATTTCTATGTGTCGACTACACTCGGGAATTGATTTTGAACAATTTTGTTGTGTCATTCAGGTCGTATATTAGTCAAGAAAATAGTTTCTAAAGTGATACTAATTACTCGCCTTATCGAACCGACGTCGAATCAAATGTCACAGCTGTCACTGCAATTCTTGTCGAATTAAGTACTTGCATAATTTCTATGTATCCACTACACTCGGGAATTAATTTTGAACAATTTTGTTGTGTCATTCAGGTCGTATATTAGTCAAGAAAATAGTTTCTAAAGTGATACTAATTACTCGCCTTATCGAACCGACGTCGAATCAAATGTCTCAGCTGTCACTGCAATTCTTGTCGAATTAAGTACTTGCATAATTTCTATGTATCCACTACACTCGGGAATTGATTATGAACAATTTTGTTGTGTCATTCAGGTCGTATATTAGTCAAGAAAATAGTTTCTAAAGTGATACTAATTACTCGCCTTATCGAACTGACGTTGAATCAAATGTCACGGCAGTCACTGCAATTCTTGTCGAATTAAGTACTTGCATAATTTCTATGTGTCCACTACACTCGGGAATAGATTTTGAACAATTTTGTTGTGTCATTCAGGTCGTATATAAGTCAAGAAAATAGTTTCTAAAGTGATACTAATTACTCGCCTTATCGAACTGACGTTGAATCAAATGTCACGCCTGTCACTGCAATTCTTTACGAATTAAGTACTTGCATAATTTCTATGTGTCCACTACACTCGGGAATAGATTTTGAACAATTTTGTTGTGTCATTCAGGTCGTATATAAGTCAAGAAAATAGTTTCTAAAGTGATACTAATTACTCGCCTTATCGAACCGACGTCGAATCAAATGTCACAGTTGTCACTGCAATTCTTGTCGAATTAAGTACTTGCATAATTTCTATGTGTCCACTACACTTGGGAATTGATTTTGAACAATTTTGTTGTGTCATTCAGGTCGTATATAAGTCAAGAAAATAGTTTCTAAAGTGATACTAATTACTCGCCTTATCGAACCGACGTCGAATCAAATGTCACAGCTGTCACTGCAATTCTTGTCGAATTAAGTACTTGCATAATTTCTATGTGTCCACTACACTCGGGAATTGATTTTGAACAATTTTGTTGTGTCATTCACGTCGTATATTAGTCAAGAAAATAGTTTCTAAAGTGATACTAATCACTCGCCTTATCGAACCGACGTCGAATCAAATGTCACAGCTGTCACTGCAATTCTTGTCGAATTAAGTACTTGCATAATTTCTATGTGTCCACTACACTCGGGAATTGATTTTGAACAATTTTGTTGTGTCATTCAGGTCGTATATAAGTCAAGAAAATAGTTTCTAAAGTGATACTAATTACTCGCCTTATCGAACTGACGTTGAATCAAATGTCACGGCAGTCACTGCAATTCTTGTCGAATTAAGTACTTGCATAATTTCTATGTGTCCACTACACTCGGGAATAGATTTTGAACAATTTTGTTGTGTCATTCAGGTCGTATATAAGTCAAGAAAATAGTTTCTAAAGTGATACTAATTACTCGCCTTATCGAACCGACGTCGAATCAAATGTCACAGTTGTCACTGCAATTCTTGTCGAATTAAGTACTTGCATAATTTCTATGTGTCCACTACACTTGGGAATTGATTTTGAACAATTTTGTTGTGTCATTCAGGTCGTATATAAGTCAAGAAAATAGTTTCTAAAGTGATACTAATTACTCGCCTTATCGAACCGACGTCGAATCAAATGTCACAGCTGTCACTGCAATTCTTGTCGAATTAAGTACTTGCATAATTTCTATGTGTCCACTACACTCGGGAATTGATTTCGAACAATTTTGTTGTGTCATTCACGTCGTATATTAGTCAAGAAAATAGTTTCTAAAGTGATACTAATCACTCGCCTTATCGAACCGACGTCGAATCAAATGTCACAGCTGTCACTGCAATTCTTGTCGAATTAAGTACTTGCATAATTTCTATGTGTCCACTACACTCGGGAATTGATTTTGAACAATTTTGTTGTGTCATTCAGGTCGTATATAAGTCAAGAAAATAGTTTCTAAAGTGATACTAATTACTCGCCTTATCGAACCGACGTCGAATCAAATGTCACAGCTGTCACTGCAATTCTTGTCGAATTAAGTACTTGCATAATTTCTATGTGTCCACTACACTCGGGAATTGATTTTGAACAATTTTGTTGTGTCATTCAGGTCGTATATTAGTCAAGAAAATAGTTTCTAAAGTGATACTAATTACTCGCCTTATCGAACCGACGTCGAATCAAATGTCACAGCTGTCACTGCAATTCTTGTCGAATTAAGTACTTGCATAATTTCTATGTGTCCACTACACTCGGGAATTGATTTTGAACAATTTTGTAGTGTCATTCAGGTCGTATATTAGTAGAAAAAATAGTTTCTAAAGTGATACTGATTACTGGCCTTATCAAACTGACGTCGAATTAAATGTCACGGCTGTCACTGCAATTCTTGTCGAATTAAGTACTTGCATAATTTCTATGTGTCCACTACACTCGGGAATTGATTTTGAACAATTTTGTTGTGTCATTCAGGTCGTATATTAGTCAAGAAAATAGTTTCTAAAGTGATACTAATTACTTGCCTTATCGAACCGACGTCGAATCAAATGTCACAGCTGTCACTGCAATTCTTGTCAAATTAAGTACTTGCATAATTTCTATGTGTCCACTACACTCGGGACTTGATTTTGAACAATTTTGTTGTGTCATTCAGGTCGTATATTAGTCAAGAAAATAGTTTCTAAAGTGATACTAATTACTCGCCTTATCGAACCGACGTCAAATCAAATGTCACGGCAGTCACGGCAATTCTTGTCGAATTAAGTACTTGCATAATTTCTATGTGTCCACTACACTCGGAAATTGATTTTGAACAATTTTGTTGTGTCATTCAGGTCGTATATTAGTCAAGAAAATAGTTTCTAGAGTGATACTAATTACTCGCCTTATCGAACTGACGTCGAATCAAATGTCACGGCAGTCACTGCGATTCTTGTCGAATTAAGTACTTGCATAATTTCTATGTGTCCACTACACTCGGGAATTGATTTTGAACAATTTTGTTGTGTCATTCAGGTCGTATATTAGTCAAGAAAATAGTTTCTAAAGTGATACTAATTACTCGCCTTATCGAACCGACGTCGAATCAAATGTCACGGCTGTCACTGCGATTATTGTCGAATTAAGTACTTGCATAATTTCTATGTGTCCACTACACTCGGGAATCTATTTTGAACAATTTTGTTGTGTCATTCAGGTCGTATATTAGTCAAGAAAATAGTTTCTAAAGTGATACTAATTACTCGCCTTATCGAACCGACGTCGAATCAAATGTCACGGCTGTCACTGCAATTCTTGTCGAATTAAGTACTTGCATAATTTCTATGTGTCCACTACACTCGGGAATCTATTTTGAACAATTTTGTTGTGTCATTCAGGTCGTATATTAGTCAAGAAAATAGTTTCTAAAGTGATACTAATTACTCGCCTTATCGAACCGACGTCGAATCAAATGTCACGCCTGTCACTGCAATTCTTTACGAATTAAGTACTTGCATAATTTCTATGTGTCCACTACACTCGGAAATTGATTTTGAACAATTTTGTTGTGTCATTCAGGTCGTATATAAGTCAAGAAAATAGTCTCTAAAGTGATACTAATTACTCGCCTTATCGAACCGACGTCGAATCAAATGTCACGGCTGTCACTGCGATTATTGTCGAATTAAGTACTTGCATAATTTCTATGTGTCCACTACACTCGGGAATTGATTTTAAACAATTTCGTTGTGTCATTCAGGATGTATATTAGTCAAGAAAATAGTTTCTTAAGTGATACTAATTACTCGCCTTATCGAACCGACGTCGAATCAAATGTCACGGCAGTCAGTGCGATTCTTGTCGAATTAAGTACTTGCATAATTTCTATGTGTCCACTACACTCGGGAATTGATTTTGAACGATTTTGTTGTGTCATTCAGGTCGTATATAAGTCAAGAAAATAGTTTCTAAAGTGATACTAATTACTCGCCTTATCGAACTGACGTTGAATCAAATGTCACGGCAGTCACTGCAATTCTTGTCGAATTAAGTACTTGCATAATTTCTATGTGTCCACTACACTCGGGAATTGATTTTGAACAATTTTGTTGTGTCATTCAGGTCGTATATAAGTCAAGAAAATAGTTTCTAAAGTGATACTAATTACTCGCCTTATCGAACCGACGTCGAATCAAATATCACGGCAGTCACTGCGATTCTTGTCGAATTAAGTCCTTGCATAATTTCTATGTGTCCACTACACTCGGGAATTGATTTTGAACAATTTTGTTGTGTCATTCAGGTCGTATATAAGTCAAGAAAATAGTTTCTAAAGTGATACTAATTACTCGCCTTATCGAACTGACGTCGAATCAAATGTCACGGCAGCCAATGCAATTCTTGTCGAATTTAGTACTTGCATAATTTCTATGTGTCCACTACACTCGGGACTTGATTTTGAACAAATTTGTTGTGTCATTCAGGTCGTATATTAGCCAAGAAAATAGTTTCTAGAGTGATACTAATTACTCGCCTTATCGAACCGACGTCGAATCAAATGTCACGCCTGTCACTGCAATTCTTTACGAATTAAGGACTTGCATAATTTCTATGTGTCCACTACACTTGGGAATTGATTTTGAACAATTTTGTTGTGTCATTCAGGTCGTATATTAGTCAAGAAAATAGTTTCTAAAGTGATACTAATTACTCGCCTTATCGAACCGACGTCGAATCAAATGTCACAGCTGTCACTGCAATTCTTGTCGAATTAAGTACTTGCATAATTTCTATGTGTCCACTACACTCGGGAATTGATTTTGAACAATTTTGTTGTGTCATTCAGGTCGTATATAAGTCAAGAAAATAGTTTCTAAAGTGATACTAATTACTCGCCTTATCAAACTGACGTCGAATTAAATGTCACGGCTGTCACTGCAATTCTTGTCGAATTAAGTACTTGCATAATTTCTATGTGTCGACTACACTCGGGAATTGATTTTGAACAATTTTGTTGTGTCATTCAGGTCGTATATTAGTCAAGAAAATAGTTTCTAAAGTGATACTAATTACTCGCCTTATCGAACCGACGTCGAATCAAATGTCACAGCTGTCACTGCAATTCTTGTCGAATTAAGTACTTGCATAATTTCTATGTATCCACTACACTCGGGAATTAATTTTGAACAATTTTGTTGTGTCATTCAGGTCGTATATTAGTCAAGAAAATAGTTTCTAAAGTGATACTAATTACTCGCCTTATCGAACCGACGTCGAATCAAATGTCTCAGCTGTCACTGCAATTCTTGTCGAATTAAGTACTTGCATAATTTCTATGTATCCACTACACTCGGGAATTGATTATGAACAATTTTGTTGTGTCATTCAGGTCGTATATTAGTCAAGAAAATAGTTTCTAAAGTGATACTAATTACTCGCCTTATCGAACTGACGTTGAATCAAATGTCACGGCAGTCACTGCAATTCTTGTCGAATTAAGTACTTGCATAATTTCTATGTGTCCACTACACTCGGGAATAGATTTTGAACAATTTTGTTGTGTCATTCAGGTCGTATATAAGTCAAGAAAATAGTTTCTAAAGTGATACTAATTACTCGCCTTATCGAACTGACGTTGAATCAAATGTCACGCCTGTCACTGCAATTCTTTACGAATTAAGTACTTGCATAATTTCTATGTGTCCACTACACTCGGGAATTGATTTTGAACAATTTTGTTGTGTCATTCAGGTCGTATATAAGTCAAGAAAATAGTTTCTAAAGTGATACTAATTACTCGCCTTATCGAACCGACGTCGAATCAAATGTCACAGTTGTCACTGCAATTCTTGTCGAATTAAGTACTTGCATAATTTCTATGTGTCCACTACACTTGGGAATTGATTTTGAACAATTTTGTTGTGTCATTCAGGTCGTATATAAGTCAAGAAAATAGTTTCTAAAGTGATACTAATTACTCGCCTTATCGAACCGACGTCGAATCAAATGTCACAGCTGTCACTGCAATTCTTGTCGAATTAAGTACTTGCATAATTTCTATGTGTCCACTACACTCGGGAATTGATTTTGAACAATTTTGTTGTGTCATTCACGTCGTATATTAGTCAAGAAAATAGTTTCTAAAGTGATACTAATTACTCGCCTTATCGAACCGACGTCGAATCAAATGTCACAGCTGTCACTGCAATTCTTGTCGAATTAAGTACTTGCATAATTTCTATGTGTCCACTACACTCGGGAATTGATTTTGAACAATTTTGTTGTGTCATTCAGGTCGTATATAAGTCAAGAAAATAGTTTCTAAAGTGATACTAATTACTCGCCTTATCGAACCGACGTCGAATCAAATGTCACAGCTGTCACTGCAATTCTTGTCGAATTAAGTACTTGCATAATTTCTATGTGTCCACTACACTCGGGAATTGATTTTGAACAATTTTGTTGTGTCATTCAGGTCGTATATTAGTCAAGAAAATAGTTTCTAAAGTGATACTAATTACTCGCCTTATCGAACCGACGTCGAATCAAATGTCACAGCTGTCACTGCAATTCTTGTCGAATTAAGTACTTGCATAATTTCTATGTGTCCACTACACTCGGGAATTGATTTTGAACAATTTTGTAGTGTCATTCAGGTCGTATATTAGTAGAAAAAATAGTTTCTAAAGTGATACTGATTACTGGCCTTATCAAACTGACGTCGAATTAAATGTCACGGCTGTCACTGCAATTCTTGTCGAATTAAGTACTTGCATAATTTCTATGTGTCCACTACACTCGGGAATTGATTTTGAACAATTTTGTTGTGTCATTCAGGTCGTATATTAGTCAAGAAAATAGTTTCTAAAGTGATACTAATTACTTGCCTTATCGAACCGACGTCGAATCAAATGTCACAGCTGTCACTGCAATTCTTGTCAAATTAAGTACTTGCATAATTTCTATGTGTCCACTACACTCGGGACTTGATTTTGAACAATTTTGTTGTGTCATTCAGGTCGTATATTAGTCAAGAAAATAGTTTCTAAAGTGATACTAATTACTCGCCTTATCGAACCGACGTCGAATCAAATGTCACGGCAGTCACGGCAATTCTTGTCGAATTAAGTACTTGCATAATTTCTATGTGTCCACTACACTCGGAAATTGATTTTGAACAATTTTGTTGTGTCATTCAGGTCGTATATTAGTCAAGAAAATAGTTTCTAGAGTGATACTAATTACTCGCCTTATCGAACCGACGTCGAATCAAATGTCACGGCAGTCACTGCGATTCTTGTCGAATTAAGTACTTGCATAATTTCTATGTGTCCACTACACTCGGGAATTGATTTTGAACAATTTTGTTGTGTCATTCAGGTCGTATATTAGTCAAGAAAATAGTTTCTAAAGTGATACTAATTACTCGCCTTATCGAACCGACGTCGAATCAAATGTCACGGCTGTCACTGCGATTATTGTCGAATTAAGTACTTGCATAATTTCTATGTGTCCACTACACTCGGGAATTGATTTTAAACAATTTTGTTGTGTCATTCAGGTCGTATATAAGTCAAGAAAATAGTCTCTAAAGTGATACTAATTACTTGCCTTATCGAACCGACGTCGAATCAAATGTCACGGCTGTCACTGCAATTCTTGTCGAATTAAGTACTTGCATAATTTCTATGTGTCCACTACACTCGGGAATCTATTTTGAACAATTTTGTTGTGTCATTCAGGTCGTATATTAGTCAAGAAAATAGTTTCTAAAGTGATACTAATTACTCGCCTTATCGAACCGACGTCGAATCAAATGTCACGCCTGTCACTGCAATTCTTTACGAATTAAGTACTTGCATAATTTCTATGTGTCCACTACACTCGGAAATTGATTTTGAACAATTTTGTTGTGTCATTCAGGTCGTATATAAGTCAAGAAAATAGTCTCTAAAGTGATACTAATTACTCGCCTTATCGAACCGACGTCGAATCAAATGTCACGGCTGTCACTGCGATTATTGTCGAATTAAGTACTTGCATAATTTCTATGTGTCCACTACACTCGGGAATTGATTTTAAACAATTTCGTTGTGTCATTCAGGATGTATATTAGTCAAGAAAATAGTTTCTTAAGTGATACTAATTACTCGCCTTATCGAACCGACGTCGAATCAAATGTCACGGCAGTCAGTGCGATTCTTGTCGAATTAAGTACTTGCATAATTTCTATGTGTCCACTACACTCGGGAATTGATTTTGAACGATTTTGTTGTGTCATTCAGGTCGTATATTAGTAGAAAAAATAGTATCTAAAGTGATACTGATTACTGGCCTTATTAAACTGACGTCGAATTAAATGTCACGGCTGTCACTGCGATTATTGTCGAATTAAGTTCTTGCATAATTTCTATGTGTCCACTACACTCGGGAATCTATTTTGAACAATTTTGTTGTGTCATTCAGGTCGTATATTAGTCAAGAAAATAGTTTCTAAAGTGATACTAATTACTTGCCTTATCGAACCGACGTCGAATCAAATGTCACGGCTGTCACTGCGATTATTGTCGAATTAAGTACTTGCATAATTTCTATGTGTCCACTACACTCGGGAATTGATTTTGAACAATTTTGTTGTGTCATTCAGGTCGTATATTAGTCAAGAAAATAGTTTCTAAAGTGATACTAATTACTCGCCTTATCGAACCGACGTCGAATCAAATGTCACAGCTGTCACTGCAATTCTTGTCGAATTAAGTACTTGCATAATTTCTATGTGTCCACTACACTCGGGAATTGATTTTGAACAATTTTGTAGTGTCATTCAGGTCGTATATTAGTAGAAAAAATAGTTTCTAAAGTGATACTGATTACTGGCCTTATCAAACTGACGTCGAATTAAATGTCACGGCTGTCACTGCAATTCTTGTCGAATTAAGTACTTGCATAATTTCTATGTGTCCACTACACTCGGGAATTGATTTTGAACAATTTTGTTGTGTCATTCAGGTCGTATATTAGTCAAGAAAATAGTTTCTAAAGTGATACTAATTACTTGCCTTATCGAACCGACGTCGAATCAAATGTCACAGCTGTCACTGCAATTCTTGTCAAATTAAGTACTTGCATAATTTCTATGTGTCCACTACACTCGGGAATCTATTTTGAACAATTTTGTTGTGTCATTCAGGTCGTATATGAGTCAAGTAAATAGTTTCTAAAGTGATACTAATTACTTGCCTTATCGAACCGACGTCGAATCAAATGTCACGGCTGTCACTGCAATTCTTGTCGAATTAAGTACTTGCATAATTTCTATGTGTCCACTACACTCGGGAATCTATTTTGAACAATTTTGTTGTGTCATTTAGGTCGTATATTAGTCAAGAAAATAGTTTCTAAAGTGATACTAATTACTTGCCTTATCGAACCGACGTCGAATCAAATGTCACAGCTGTCACTGCAATTCTTGTCAAATTAAGTACTTGCATAATTTCTATGTGTCCACTACACTCGGGAATCTATTTTGAACAATTTTGTTGTGTCATTCAGGTCGTATATGAGTCAAGTAAATAGTTTCTAAAGTGATACTAATTACTTGCCTTATCGAACCGACGTCGAATCAAATGTCACGGCTGTCACTGCAATTCTTGTCGAATTAAGTACTTGCATAATTTCTATGTGTCCACTACACTCGGGAATCTATTTTGAACAATTTTGTTGTGTCATTCAGGTCGTATATTAGTCAAGAAAATAGTTTCTAAAGTGATACTAATTACTTGCCTTATCGAACCGACGTCGAATCAAATGTCACAGCTGTCACTGCAATTCTTGTCAAATTAAGTACTTGCATAATTTCTATGTGTCCACTACACTCGGGAATCTATTTTGAACAATTTTGTTGTATCATTCAGGTCGTATATTAGTCAAGAAAATAGTTTCTAAAGTGATACTAATTACTCGCCTTATCGAACCGACGTCGAATCAAATGTCACGCCTGTCACTGCAATTCTTTACGAATTAAGTACTTGCATAATTTCTATGTGTCCACTACACTCGGAAATTGATTTTGAACAATTTTGTTGTGTCATTCAGGTCGTATATAAGTCAAGAAAATAGTCTCTAAAGAGATACTAATTACTCGCCTTATCGAACCGACGTCGAATCAAATGTCACGGCTGTCACTGCGATTCTTGTCGAATTAAGTACTTGCATAATTTCAATGTGTCCAGTACACTCGGGAATTGATTTTAAACAATTTTGTTGTGTCATTCAGGATGTATATTAGTCAAGAAAATAGTTTCTTAAGTGATACTAATTACTCGCCTTATCGAACCGACGTCGAATCAAATGTCACGGCAGTCAATGCAATTCTTGTCGAATTAAGTACTTGCATAATTTCTATGTGTCCACTACACTCGGGAATTGATTTTGAACGATTTTGTTGTGTCATTCAGGTCGTATATTAGTAGAAAAAATAGTATCTAAAGTGATACTGATTACTGGCCTTATCAAACTGACGTCGAATTAAATGTCACGGCTGTCACTGCGATTATTGTCGAATTAAGTACTTGCATAATTTCTATGTGTCCACTACACTCGGGAATTGATTTTGAACAATTTTGTTGTGTCATTCAGGTCGTATATTAGTCAAGAAAATAGTTTCTAAAGTGATACTAATTACTCGCCTTATCGAACCGACGTCGAATCAAATGTCACGGCAGTCACGGCAATTCTTGTCGAATTAAGTACTTGCATAATTTCTATGTGTCCACTACACTCGGGAATTGATTTTGAACAATTTTGTTGTGTCATTCAGGTCGTATATTAGTAGAAAAAATAGTATCTAAAGTGATACTGATTACTGGCCTTATCAAACTGACGTCGAATTAAATGTCACGGCTGTCACTGCGATTATTGTCGAATTAAGTACTTGCATAATTTCTATGTGTCCACTACACTTGGGACTTGATTTTGACCAATTTTGTTGTGTCATTCAGGTCGTATATTAGTCAAGAAAATAGTTTCTAAAGTGATACTAATTACTCGCCTTATCGAACCGACGTCGAATCGAATGTCACGGCTGTCACTGCGATTATTGTCGAATTAAGTACTTTCATAATTTCTATGTGTCCACTACACTCGAGAATTGATTTTGAACAATTTTGTTGTGTCATTCAGGTCGTATATTAGTCAAGAAAATAGTTTCTAAAGTGATACTAATTACTCGCCTTATCGAACCGACGTCGAATCAAATGTCACGGCAGTCACGGCAATTCTTGTCGAATTAAGTACTTGCATAATTTCTATGTGTCCACTACACTCGGGAATTGATTTTGAACAATTTTGTTGTGTCATTCAGGTCGTATATTAGTCTAGAAAATAGTTTCTAAAGTGATTCTGATTACTGGCCTTATCAAACTGACGTCGAATCAAATGTCACAGCTGTCACCGCAATTCTTGTCGAATTAAGTACTTGCATAATTTCTATGTGTCCACTACACTCGGGAATTGATTTTGAACAATTTTGTTGTGTCATTCAGGTCGTATATTAGTCGAGAAAATAGTTTCTAAAGTGATACTAATTACTCGCCTTATCGAACCGACGTCGAATCAAATGTCACAGCTGTCACTGCAATTCTTGTCGAATTAAGTACTTGCATAATTTCTATGTGTCCACTACACTCGAAAATTGATTTTGAACAATTTTGTTGTGTCATTCAGGTCGTATATTAGTCAAGAAAATAGTTTCTAAAGCGATACTAATTACTCGCCTTATCGAACCGACGTCGAATCAAATATCACGGCAGTCACTGCGATTCTTGTCGAATTAAGTCCTTGCATAATTTCTATGTGTCCACTACACTCGGGAATTGATTTTGAACAATTTTGTTGTGTCATTCAGGTCGTATATAAGTCAAGAAAATAGTTTCTAAAGTGATACTAATTACTCGCCTTATCGAACCGACGTCGAATCAAATGTCACGGCAGTCAATGCAATTCTTGTCGAATTTAGTACTTGCATAATTTCTATGTGTCCACTACACTCGGGACTTGATTTTGAACAAATTTGTTGTGTCATTCAGGTCGTATATTAGCCAAGAAAATAGTTTCTAGAGTGATACTAATTACTCGCCGTATCGAACCGACGTCGAATCAAATGTCACGCCTGTCACTGCAATTCTTTACGAATTAAGTACTTGCATAATTTCAATGTGTCCACTACACTTGGGAATTGATTTTGAACAATTTGGTTGTGTCATTCAGGTTGTATATTAGTCAAGAAAATAGTTTCTAAAGTGATACTAATTACTCGCCTTATCGAACTGACGTTGAATCAAATGTCACGGCAGTCACTGCAATTCTTGTCGAATTAAGTACTTGCATAATTTCTATGTGTCCACTACACTCGGGAATTGATTTTGAACAATTTTGTTGTGTCATTCAGGTCGTATATAAGTCAAGAAAATAGTTTCTAAAGTGATACTAATTACTCGCCTTATCGAACTGACGTTGAATCAAATGTCACGGCAGTCACGGCAATTCTTGTCGAATTAAGTACTTGCATAATTTCTATGTGTCCACTACACTCGGGAATTGATTTTGAACAATTTTGTTGTGTCATTCAGGTCGTATATTAGTCTAGAAAATAGTTTCTAAAGTGATACTGATTACTGGCCTTATCAAACTGACGTCGAATCAAATGTCACAGCTGTCACCGCAATTCTTGTCGAATTAAGTACTTGCATAATTTCTATGTGTCCACTACACTCGGGAATTGATTTTGAACAATTTTGTTGTGTCATTCAGGTCGTATATCAGTCGAGAAAATAGTTTCTAAAGTGATACTAAATACTCGCCTTATCGAACCGACGTCGAATCAAATGTCACAGCTGTCACTGCAATTCTTGTCGAATTAAGTACTTGCATAATTTCTATGTGTCCACTACACTCGGGAATTGATTTTGAACAATTTTGTTGTGTCATTCAGGTCGTATATTAGTCAAGAAAATAGTTTCTAAAGTGATACTAATTACTCGCCTTATCGAACCGACGTCGAATCAAATATCACGGCAGTCACTGCGATTTTTGTCGAATTAAGTCCTTGCATAATTTCTATGTGTCCACTACACTCGGGAATTGATTTTGAACAATTTTGTTGTGTCATTCAGGTCGTATATTAGCCAAGAAAATAGTTTCTAGAGTGATACTAATTACTCGCCTTATCGAACCGACGTCGAATCAAATGTCACGCCTGTCACTGCAATTCTTTACGAATTAAGGACTTGCATAATTTCTATGTGTCCACTACACTTGGGAATTGATTTTGAACAATTTTGTTGTGTCATTCAGGTCGTATATTAGCCAAGAAAATAGTTTCTAGAGTGATACTAATTACTCGCCTTATCGAACCGACGTCGAATCAAATGTCACGCCTGTCACTGCAATTCTTTACGAATTAAGGACTTGCATAATTTCTATGTGTCCACTACACTTGGGAATTGATTTTGAACAATTTTGTTGTGTCATTCAGGTCGTATATAAGTCAAGAAAATAGTTTCTAAAGTGATACTAATTACTCGCCTTATCGAACCGACGTCGAATCAAATGTCACGGCAGTCAATGCAATTCTTGTCGAATTTAGTACTTGCATAATTTCTATGTGTCCACTACACTCGGGACTTGATTTTGAACAAATTTGTTGTGTCATTCAGGTCGTATATTAGCCAAGAAAATAGTTTCTAGAGTGATACTAATTACTCGCCGTATCGAACCGACGTCGAATCAAATGTCACGCCTGTCACTGCAATTCTTTACGAATTAAGTACTTGCATAATTTCTATGTGTCCACTACACTTGGGAATTGATTTTGAACAATTTTGTTGTGTCATTCAGGTCGTATATTAGCCAAGAAAATAGTTTCTAAAGTGATACTATTTACTCGCCTTATCGAACCGACGTCGAATCAAATGTCACAGCTGTCACTGCAATTCTTGTCGAATTAAGTACTTGCATAATTTCTATGTGTCCACTACACTCGGGAATTGATTTTGAACAATTTTGTTGTGTCATTCAGGTCGTATATTAGTCAAAAAAATAGTTTCTGAAGTGATACTAATTACTCGCCTTATCGAACTGACGTTGAATCAAATGTCACGGCAGTCACTGCAATTCTTGTCGAATTAAGTACTTGCATAATTTCTATGTGTCCACTACACTCGGGAATTGATTTTGAACAATTTTGTTGTGTCATTCAGGTCGTATATAAGTCAAGAAAATAGTTTCTAAAGTGATACTAATTACTCGCCTTATCGAACTGACGTTGAATCAAATGTCACGGCAGTCACGGCAATTCTTGTCGAATTAAGTACTTGCATAATTTCTATGTGTCCACTACACTCGGGAATTGATTTTGAACAATTTTGTTGTGTCATTCAGGTCGTATATTAGTCTAGAAAATAGTTTCTAAAGTGATACTGATTACTGGCCTTATCAAACTGACGTCGAATCAAATGTCACAGCTGTCACCGCAATTCTTGTCGAATTAAGTACTTGCATAATTTCTATGTGTCCACTACACTCGGGAATTGATTTTGAACAATTTTGTTGTGTCATTCAGGTCGTATATTAGTCAAGAAAATAGTTTCTAAAGTGATACTAATTACTCGCCTTATCGAACCGACGTCGAATCAAATATCACGGCAGTCACTGCGATTCTTGTCGAATTAAGTCCTTGCATAATTTCTATGTGTCCACTACACTCGGGAATTGATTTTGAACAATTTTGTTGTGTCATTCAGGTCGTATATAAGTCAAGAAAATAGTTTCTAAAGTGATACTAATTACTCGCCTTATCGAACCGACGTCGAATCAAATGTCACGGCAGCCAATGCAATTCTTGTCGAATTTAGTACTTGCATAATTTCTATGTGTCCACTACACTTGGGAATTGATTTTGAACAATTTTGTTGTGTCATTCAGGTCGTATATTAGTCAAGAAAATAGTTTCTAAAGTGATACTAATTACTCGCCTTATCGAACCGACGTCGAATCAAATGTCACGCCTGTCACTGCAATTCTTTACGAATTATGGACTTGCATAATTTCTATGTGTCCACTACACTTGGGAATTGATTTTGAACAATTTTGTTGTGTCATTCAGGTCGTATATTAGTCAAGAAAATAGTTTCTAAAGTGATACTAATTACTCGCCTTATCGAACCGACGTCGAATCAAATGTCACAGCTGTCACTGCAATTCTTGTCGAATTAAGTACTTGCATAATTTCTATGTGTCCACTACACTCGGGAATTGATTTTGAACAATTTTGTTGTGTCATTCAGGTCGTATATAAGTCAAGAAAATAGTTTCTAAAGTGATACTAATTACTCGCCTTATCGAACCGACGTCGAATCAAATATCACGGCAGTCACTGCGATTCTTGTCGAATTAAGTCCTTGCATAATTTCTATGTGTCCACTACACTCGGGAATTGATTTTGAACAATTTTGTTGTGTCATTCAGGTCGTATATAAGTCAAGAAAATAGTTTCTAAAGTGATACTAATTACTCGCCTTATCGAACCGACGTCGAATCAAATGTCACAGCTGTCACTGCAATTCTTGTCGAATTAAGTACTTGCATAATTTCTATGTGTCCACTACACTCGGGAATTGATTTTGAACAATTTTGTTGTGTCATTCAGGTCGTATATTAGTCAAGAAAATAGTTTCTAAAGTGATACTAATTACTCGCCTTATCGAACCGACGTCGAATCAAATGTCAAAGCTGTCACTGCAATTCTTGTCGAATTAAGTACTTGCATAATTTCTATGTGTCCACTACACTCGGGAATTGATTTTGAACAATTTTGTTGTGTCATTCAGGTCGTATATAAGTCAAGAAAATAGTTTCTAAAGTGATACTAATTACTCGCCTTATCGAACCGACGTCGAATCAAATGTCACAGCTGTCACTGCAATTCTTGTCGAATTAAGTACTTGCATAATTTCTATGTATCCACTACACTCGGGAATTAATTTTGAACAATTTTGTTGTGTCATTCAGGTCGTATATTAGTCAAGAAAATAGTTTCTAAAGTGATACTAATTACTCGCCTTATCGAACCGACGTCGAATCAAATGTCAAAGCTGTCACTGCAATTCTTGTCGAATTAAGTACTTGCATAATTTCTATGTGTCCACTACACTCGGGAATTGATTTTGAACAATTTTGTTGTGTCATTCAGGTCGTATATTAGTCAAGAAAATAGTTTCTAAAGTGATACTAATTACTCGCCTTATCGAACCGACGTCGAATCAAATATCACGGCAGTCACTGCGATTCTTGTCGAATTAAGTCCTTGCATAATTTCTATGTGTCCACTACACTCGGGAATTGATTTTGAACAATTTTGTTGTGTCATTCAGGTCGTATATAAGTCAAGAAAATAGTTTCTAAAGTGATACTAATTACTCGCCTTATCGAACCGACGTCGAATCAAATGTCACGGCAGCCAATGCAATTCTTGTCGAATTTAGTACTTGCATAATTTCTATGTGTCCACTACACTCGGGACTTGATTTTGAACAAATTTGTTGTGTCATTCAGGTCGTATATTAGCCAAGAAAATAGTTTCTAGAGTGATACTAATTACTCGCCTTATCGAACCGACGTCGAATCAAATGTCACGCCTGTCACTGCAATTCTTTACGAATTAAGGACTCGCATAATTTCTATGTGTCCACTACACTTGGGAATTGATTTTGAACAATTTTGTTGTGTCATTCAGGTCGTATATTAGTCAAGAAAATAGTTTCTAAAGTGATACTAATTACTCGCCTTATCGAACTGACGTTGAATCAAATGTCACGGCAGTCACTGCAATTCTTGTCGAATTAAGTACTTGCATAATTTCTATGTGTCCACTACACTCGGGAATTGATTTTGAACAATTTTGTTGTGTCATTCAGGTCGTATATAAGTCAAGAAAATAGTTTCTAAAGTGATACTAATTACTCGCCTTATCGAACTGACGTTGAATCAAATGTCACGCCTGTCACTGCAATTCTTTACGAATTAAGTACTTGCATAATTTCTATGTGTCCACTACACTCGGGAATTGATTTTGAACAATTTTGTTGTGTCATTCAGGTCGTATATAAGTCAAGAAAATAGTTTCTAAAGTGATACTAATTACTCGCCTTATCGAACCGACGTCGAATCAAATGTCACAGCTGTCACTGCAATTCTTGTCGAATTAAGTACTTGCATAATTTCTATGTGTCCACTACACTCGGGAATTGATTTTGAACAATTTTGTTGTGTCATTCAGGTCGTATATAAGTCAAGAAAATAGTTTCTAAAGTGATACTAATTACTCGCCTTATCGAACCGACGTCGAATCAAATGTCACAGCTGTCACTGCAATTCTTGTCGAATTAAGTACTTGCATAATTTCTATGTGTCCACTACACTCGGGAATTGATTTTGAACAATTTTGTTGTGTCATTCAGGTCGTATATTAGTCAAGAAAATAGTTTCTAAAGTGATACTAATTACTCGCCTTATCGAACCGACGTCGAATCAAATGTCACAGCTGTCACTGCAATTCTTGTCGAATTAAGTACTTGCATAATTTCTATGTGTCCACTACACTCGGGAATTGATTTTGAACAATTTTGTTGTGTCATTCAGGTCGTATATTAGTCAAGAAAATAGTTTCTAAAGTGATACTAATTACTCGCCTTATCGAACCGACGTCGAATCAAATGTCACAGCTGTCACTGCAATTCTTGTCGAATTAAGTACTTGCATAATTTCTATGTGTCCACTACACTCGGGAATTGATTTCGAACAATTTTGTTGTGTCATTCAGGTCGTATATTAGTCAAGAAAATAGTTTCTAAAGTGATACTAATTACTCGCCTTATCGAACCGACGTCGAATCAAATGTCACAGCTGTCACTGCAATTCTTGTCGAATTAAGTACTTGCATAATTTCTATGTGTCCACTACACTCGGGAATTGATTTTGAACAATTTTGTAGTGTCATTCAGGTCGTATATTAGTAGAAAAAATAGTTTCTAAAGTGATACTGATTACTGGCCTTATCAAACTGACGTCGAATTAAATGTCACGGCTGTCACTGCAATTCTTGTCGAATTAAGTACTTGCATAATTTCTATGTGTCCACTACACTCGGGAATTGATTTTGAACAATTTTGTTGTGTCATTCAGGTCGTATATTAGTCAAGAAAATAGTTTCTAAAGTGATACTAATTACTTGCCTTATCGAACCGACGTCGAATCAAATGTCACAGCTGTCACTGCAATTCTTGTCAAATTAAGTACTTGCATAATTTCTATGTGTCCACTACACTCGGGACTTGATTTTGAACAATTTTGTTGTGTCATTCAGGTCGTATATTAGTCAAGAAAATAGTTTCTAAAGTGATACTAATTACTCGCCTTATCGAACCGACGTCGAATCAAATGTCACGGCAGTCACTGCGATTCTTGTCGAATTAAGTACTTGCATAATTTCTATGTGTCCACTACACTCGGGAATTGATTTTGAACAATTTTGTTGTGTCATTCAGGTCGTATATTAGTCAAGAAAATAGTTTCTAAAGTGATACTAATTACTCGCCTTATCGAACCGACGTCGAATCAAATATCACGGCAGTCACTGCGATTCTTGTCGAATTAAGTCCTTGCATAATTTCTATGTGTCCACTACACTCGGGAATTGATTTTGAACAATTTTGTTGTGTCATTCAGGTCGTATATAAGTCAAGAAAATAGTTTCTAAAGTGATACTAATTACTCGCCTTATCGAACCGACGTCGAATCAAATGTCACGGCAGTCAATGCAATTCTTGTCGAATTTAGTACTTGCATAATTTCTATGTGTCCACTACACTCGGGACTTGATTTTGAACAAATTTGTTGTGTCATTCAGGTCGTATATTAGCCAAAAAAATAGTTTCTAGAGTGATACTAATTACTCGCCGTATCGAACCGACGTCGAATCAAATGTCACGGCTGTCACTGCGATTATTGTCGAATTAAGTACTTGCATAATTTCTATGTGTCCACTACACTTGGGAATTGATTTTGAACAATTTTGTTGTGTCATTCAGGTCGTATATTAGTCAAGAAAATAGTTTCTAAAGTGATACTAATTACTCGCCTTATCGAACTGACGTTGAATCAAATGTCACGGCAGTCACTGCAATTCTTGTCGAATTAAGTACTTGCATAATTTCTATGTGTCCACTACACTCGGGAATTGATTTTGAACAATTTTGTTGTGTCATTCAGGTCGTATATAAGTCAAGAAAATAGTTTCTAAAGTGATACTAATTACTCGCCTTATCGAACTGACGTTGAATCAAATGTCACGGCAGTCACGGCAATTCTTGTCGAATTAAGTACTTGCATAATTTCTATGTGTCCACTACACTCGGGAATTGATTTTGAACAATTTTGTTGTGTCATTCAGGTCGTATATTAGTCTAGAAAATAGTTTCTAAAGTGATACTGATTACTGGCCTTATCAAACTGACGTCGAATCAAATGTCACAGCTGTCACCGCAATTCTTGTCGAATTAAGTACTTGCATAATTTCTATGTGTCCACTACACTCGGGAATTGATTTTGAACAATTTTGTTGTGTCATTCAGGTCGTATATTAGTCGAGAAAATAGTTTCTAAAGTGATACTAAATACTCGCCTTATCAAACCGACGTCGAATCAAATGTCACAGCTGTCACTGCAATTCTTGTCGAATTAAGTACTTGCATAATTTCTATGTGTCCACTACACTCGGGAATTGATTTTGAACAATTTTGTTGTGTCATTCAGGTCGTATATTAGTCAAGAAAATAGTTTCTAAAGTGATACTAATTACTCGCCTTATCGAACCGACGTCGAATCAAATATCACGGCAGTCACTGCGATTCTTGTCGAATTAAGTCCTTGCATAATTTCTATGTGTCCACTACACTCGGGAATTGATTTTGAACAATTTTGTTGTGTCATTCAGGTCGTATATTAGCCAAGAAAATAGTTTCTAGAGTGATACTAATTACTCGCCTTATCGAACCGACGTCGAATCAAATGTCACGCCTGTCACTGCAATTCTTTACGAATCAAGGACTTGCATAATTTCTATGTGTCCACTACACTTGGGAATTGATTTTGAACAATTTTGTTGTGTCATTCAGGTCGTATATTAGTCAAGAAAATAGTTTCTAAAGTGATACTAATTACTCGCCTTATCGAACCGACGTCGAATCAAATGTCACAGCTGTCACTGCAATTCTTGTCGAATTAAGTACTTGCATAATTTCTATGTGTCCACTACACTTGGGAATTGATTTTGAACAATTTTGTTGTGTCATTCAGGTCGTATATTAGTCAAGAAAATAGTTTCTAAAGTGATACTAATTACTCGCCTTATCGAACTGACGTTGAATCAAATGTCACGGCAGTCACTGCAATTCTTGTCGAATTAAGTACTTGCATAATTTCTATGTGTCCACTACACTCGGGAATTGATTTTGAACAATTTTGTTGTGTCATTCAGGTCGTATATAAGTCAAGAAAATAGTTTCTAAAGTGATACTAATTACTCGCCTTATCGAACTGACGTTGAATCAAATGTCACGGCAGTCACTGCAATTCTTGTCGAATTAAGTACTTGCATAATTTCTATGTGTCCACTACACTCGGGAATTGATTTTGAACAATTTTGTTGTGTCATTCAGGTCGTATATTAGTCTAGAAAATAGTTTCTAAAGTGATACTGATTACTGGCCTTATCAAACTGACGTCGAATCAAATGTCACAGCTGTCACCGCAATTCTTGTCGAATTAAGTACTTGCATAATTTCTATGTGTCCACTACACTCGGGAATTGATTTTGAACAATTTTGTTGTGTCATTCAGGTCGTATATTAGTCGAGAAAATAGTTTCGAAAGTGATACTAAATACTCGCCTTATCAAACCGACGTCGAATCAAATGTCACAGCTGTCACTGCAATTCTTGTCGAATTAAGTACTTGCATAATTTCTATGTGTCCACTACACTCGGGAATTGATTTTGAACAATTTTGTTGTGTCATTCAGGTCGTATATTAGTCAAGAAAATAGTTTCTAAAGTGATACTAATTACTCGCCTTATCGAACCGACGTCGAATCAAATATCACGGCAGTCACTGCGATTCTTGTCGAATTAAGTCCTTGCATAATTTCTATGTGTCCACTACACTCGGGAATTGATTTTGAACAATTTTGTTGTGTCATTCAGGTCGTATATTAGCCAAGAAAATAGTTTCTAGAGTGATACTAATTACTCGCCTTATCGAACCGACGTCGAATCAAATGTCACGCCTGTCACTGCAATTCTTTACGAATTAAGGACTTGCATAATTTCTATGTGTCCACTACACTTGGGAATTGATTTTGAACAATTTTGTTGTGTCATTCAGGTCGTATATTAGTCAAGAAAATAGTTTCTAAAGTGATACTAATTACTCGCCTTATCGAACCGACGTCGAATCAAATGTCACAGCTGTCACTGCAATTCTTGTCGAATTAAGTACTTGCATAATTTCTATGTATCCACTACACTCGGGAATTAATTTTGAACAATTTTGTTGTGTCATTCAGGTCGTATATTAGTCAAGAAAATAGTTTCTAAAGTGATACTAATTACTCGCCTTATCGAACCGACGTCGAATCAAATGTCACAGCTGTCACTGCAATTCTTGTCGAATTAAGTACTTGCATAATTTCTATGTGTCCACTACACTCGGGAATTGATTTTGAACAATTTTGTTGTGTCATTCAGGTCGTATATTAGTCAAGAAAATAGTTTCTAAAGTGATACTAATTACTCGCCTTATCGAACTGACGTTGAATCAAATGTCACGGCAGTCACTGCAATTCTTGTCGAATTAAGTACTTGCATAATTTCTATGTGTCCACTACACTCAGGAATTGATTTTGAACAATTTTGTTGTGTCATTCAGGTCGTATATAAGTCAAGAAAATAGTTTCTAAAGTGATACTAATTACTCGCCTTATTGAACTGACGTTGAATCAAATGTCACGGCAGTCACGGCAATTCTTGTCGAATTAAGTACTTGCATAATTTCTATGTGTCCACTACACTCGGGAATTGATTTTGAACAATTTTGTTGTGTCATTCAGGTCGTATATAAGTCAAGAAAATAGTTTCTAAAGTGATACTAATTACTCGCCTTATCGAACCGACGTCGAATCAAATGTCACAGCTGTCACTGCAATTCTTGTCGAATTAAGTACTTGCATAATTTCTATGTGTCCACTACACTCGGGAATTAATTTTGAACAATTTTGTTGTGTCATTCAGGTCGTATATTAGTCAAGAAAATAGTTTCTAAAGTGATACTAATTACTCGCCTTATCGAACCGACGTCGAATCAAATGTCAAAGCTGTCACTGCAATTCTTGTCGAATTAAGTACTTGCATAATTTCTATGTGTCCACTACACTCGGGAATTGATTTTGAACAATTTTGTTGTGTCATTCAGGTCGTATATAAGTCAAGAAAATAGTTTCTAAAGTGATACTAATTACTCGCCTTATCGAACCGACGTCGAATCAAATATCACGGCAGTCACTGCGATTCTTGTCGAATTAAGTCCTTGCATAATTTCTATGTGTCCACTACACTCGGGAATTGATTTTGAACAATTTTGTTGTGTCATTCAGGTCGTATATTAGTCAAGAAAATAGTTTCTAAAGTGATACTAATTACTCGCCTTATCGAACCGACGTCGAATCAAATGTCACGGCAGTCACTGCGATTCTTGTCGAATTAAGTACTTGCATAATTTCTATGTGTCCACTACACTCGGAAATTGATTTTGAACAATTTTGTTGTGTCATTCAGGTCGTATATTAGTCAAGAAAATAGTTTCTAGAGTGATACTAATTACTCGCCTTATCGAACCGACGTCGAATCAAATGTCACGGCAGTCACTGCGATTCTTGTCGAATTAAGTACTTGCATAATTTCTATGTGTCCACTACACTCGGGAATTGATTTTGAACAATTTTGTTGTGTCATTCAGGTCGTATATTAGTCAAGAAAATAGTTTCTAAAGTGATACTAATTACTCGCCTTATCGAACCGACGTCGAATCAAATGTCACGGCAGTCACTGCGATTCTTGTCGAATTAAGTACTTGCATAATTTCTATGTGTCCACTACACTCGGGAATTGATTTTGAACAATTTTGTTGTGTCATTCAGGTCGTATATTAGTCAAGAAAATAGTTTCTAAAGTGATACTAATTACTCGCCTTATCGAACCGACGTCGAATCAAATGTCAAAGCTGTCACTGCAATTCTTGTCGAATTAAGTACTTGCATAATTTCTATGTGTCCACTACACTCGGGAATTGATTTTGAACAATTTTGTAGTGTCATTCAGGTCGTATATTAGTAGAAAAAATAGTTTCTAAAGTGATACTGATTACTGGCCTTATCAAACTGACGTCGAATTAAATGTCACGGCTGTCACTGCAATTCTTGTCGAATTAAGTACTTGCATAATTTCTATGTGTCCACTACACTCGGGAATTGATTTTGAACAATTTTGTTGTGTCATTCAGGTCGTATATTAGTCAAGAAAATAGTTTCTAAAGTGATACTAATTACTTGCCTTATCGAACCGACGTCGAATCAAATGTCACAGCTGTCACTGCAATTCTTGTCAAATTAAGTACTTGCATAATTTCTATGTGTCCACTACACTCGGGACTTGATTTTGAACAATTTTGTTGTGTCATTCAGGTCGTATATTAGTCAAGAAAATAGTTTCTAAAGTGATACTAATTACTCGCCTTATCGAACCGACGTCGAATCAAATGTCACGGCAGTCACGGCAATTCTTGTCGAATTAAGTACTTGCATAATTTCTATGCGTCCACTACACTCGGAAATTGATTTTGAACAATTTTGTTGTGTCATTCAGGTCGTATATTAGTCAAGAAAATAGTTTCTAAAGTGATACTAATTACTCGCCTTATCGAACCGACGTCGAATCAAATGTCACGGCAGTCACTGCGATTCTTGTCGAATTAAGTACTTGCATAATTTCTATGTGTCCACTACACTCGGAAATTGATTTTGAACAATTTTGTTGTGTCATTCAGGTCGTATATTAGTCAAGAAAATAGTTTCTAGAGTGATACTAATTACTCGCCTTATCGAACCGACGTCGAATCAAATGTCACGGCAGTCACTGCGATTCTTGTCGAATTAAGTACTTGCATAATTTCTATGTGTCCACTACACTCGGGAATTGATTTTGAACAATTTTGTTGTGTCATTCAGGTCGTATATTAGTCAAGAAAATAGTTTCTAAAGTGATACTAATTACTCGCCTTATCGAACCGACGTCGAATCAAATGTCTCAGCTGTCACTGCAATTCTTGTCGAATTAAGTACTTGCATAATTTCTATGTATCCACTACACTCGGGAATTGATTTTGAACAATTTTGTTGTGTCATTCAGGTCGTATATTAGTCAAGAAAATAGTTTCTAAAGTGATACTAATTACTGGCCTTATCAAACTGACGTCGAATCAAATGTCTCAGCTGTCACTGCAATTCTTGTCGAATTAAGTACTTGCATAATTTCTATGTATCCACTACACTCGGGAATTGATTTTGAACAATTTTGTTGTGTCATTCAGGTCGTATATTAGTCAAGAAAATAGTTTCTAAAGTGATACTAATTACTCGCCTTATCGAACCGACGTCGAATCAAATGTCACAGCTGTCACTGCAATTCTTGTCGAATTAAGTACTTGCATAATTTCTATGTGTCCACTACACTCGGGAATTGATTTTGAACAATTTTGTTGTGTCATTCAGGTCGTATATTAGTCAAGAAAATAGTTTCTAAAGTGATACTAATTACTGGCCTTATCAAACTGACGTCGAATTAAATGTCACGGCTGTCACTGCCATTCTTGTCGAATTAAGTACTTGCATAATTTTTATGTGTCCACTACGCTCGGGAATTGATTTTGAACAATTTTGTTGTGTCATTCAGGTCGTATATGCGTCAAGAAAATAGTTTCTAAAGTGATACTAATTACTCGCCTTATCGAACCGACGTCGAATCAAATGTCACGGCAGTCACGGCAATTCTTGTCGAATTAAGTACTTGCATAATTTCTATGTGTCCACTACACTCGGGAATCTATTTTGAACAATTTTTTTGTGTCATTCAGGTCGTATATTAGTCAAGAAAATAGTTTCTAAAGTGATACTAATTACTCGCCTTATCGAACCGACGTCGAATCAAATGTCACAGCTGTCACTGCAATTCTTGTCGAATTAAGTACTTGCATAATTTCTATGTGTCCACTACACTCGGGAATTGATTTTGAACAATTTTGTTTTGTCATTCAGGTCGTATATTAGTCAAGAAAATAGTTTCTAAAGTGATACTAATTACTCGCCTTATCGAACCGACGTCGAATCAAATATCACGGCAGTCACTGCGATTCTTGTCGAATTAAGTACTTGCATAATTTCTATGTGTCCACTACACTCGGGAATTGATTTTGAACAATTTTGTTGTGTCATTCAGGTCGTATATTAGTCAAGAAAATAGTTTCTAAAGTGATACTAATTACTCGCCTTATCGAACCGACGTCAAATCAAATGTCACGGCAGTCACTGCAATTCTTGTCGAATTAAGTCCTTGCATAATTTCTATGTGTCCACTACACTCGGGAATTGATTTTGAACAATTTTGTTGTGTCATTCAGGTCGTATATAAGTCAAGAAAATAGTTTCTAAAGTGATACTAATTACTCGCCTTATCGAACCGACGTCGAATCAAATGTCACGGCAGTCAATGCAATTCTTGTCGAATTTAGTACTTGCATAATTTCTATGTGTCCACTACACTCGGGAATTGATTTTGAACAATTTTGTTGTGTCATTCAGGTCGTATATTACTCAAGAAAATAGTTTCTTAAGTGATACTAATTACTCGCCTTATCGAACCGACGTCGAATCAAATGTCACGGCAGTCACGGCAATTCTTGTCGAATTAAGTACTTGCATAATTTCTTTGTGTCCACTACACTCGGGAATTGATTTTGAACAATTTTGTTGTGTCATTCAGGTCGTATGTTAGTCAAGAAAATAGTTTCTAAAGTGATACTAATTACTCGCCTTATCAAACCGACGTCGAATCAAATGTCACAGCTGTCACTGCAATTCTTGTCGAATTAAGTACTTGCATAATTTCTATGTGTCCACTACACTCGGGAATTGATTTTGAACAATTTTGTTGTGTCATTCAGGTCGTATATTAGTCAAGAAAATAGTTTCTAAAGTGATACTAATTACTCGCCTTATCGAACCGACGTCGAATCAAATGTCACAGCTGTCACTGCAATTCTTGTCGAATTAAGTACTTGCATAATTTCTATGTGTCCACTACACTCGGGAATTGATTTTGAACAATTTTGTTGTGTCATTCAGGTCGTATATAAGTCAAGAAAATAGTTTCTAAAGTGATACTAATTACTCGCCTTATCGAACCGACGTCGAATCAAATGTCACAGCTGTCACTGCAATTCTTGTCGAATTAAGTACTTGCATAATTTCTATGTGTCCACTACACTCGGGAATTGATTTTGAACAATTTTGTAGTGTCATTCAGGTCGTATATTAGTAGAAAAAATAGTTTCTAAAGTGATACTGATTACTGGCCTTATCAAACTGACGTCGAATTAAATGTCACGGCTGTCACTGCAATTCTTGTCGAATTAAGTACTTGCATAATTTCTATGTGTCCACTACACTCGGGAATTGATTTTGAACAATTTTGTTGTGTCATTCAGGTCGTATATTAGTCAAGAAAATAGTTTCTAAAGTGATACTAATTACTTGCCTTATCGAACCGACGTCGAATCAAATGTCACAGCTGTCACTGCAATTCTTGTCAAATTAAGTACTTGCATAATTTCTATGTGTCCACTACACTCGGGACTTGATTTTGAACAATTTTGTTGTGTCATTCAGGTCGTATATTGGTCAAGAAAATAGTTTCTAAAGTGATACTAATTACTCGCCTTATCGAACCGACGTCGAATCAAATGTCTCAGCTGTCACTGCAATTCTTGTCGAATTAAGTACTTGCATAATTTCTATGTATCCACTACACTCGGGAATTGATTTTGAACAATTTTGTTGTGTCATTCAGGTCGTATATTAGTCAAGAAAATAGTTTCTAAAGTGATACTAATTACTCGCCTTATCGAACCGACGTCGAATCAAATGTCACAGCTGTCACTGCAATTCTTGTCGAATTAAGTACTTGCATAATTTCTATGTATCCACTACACTCGGGAATTGATTTTGAACAATTTTGTTGTGTCATTCAGGTCGTATATTAGTCAAGAAAATAGTTTCTAAAGTGATACTAATTACTGGCCTTATCAAACTGACGTCGAATCAAATGTCTCAGCTGTCACTGCAATTCTTGTCGAATTAAGTACTTGCATAATTTCTATGTATCCACTACACTCGGGAATTGATTTTGAACAATTTTGTTGTGTCATTCAGGTCGTATATTAGTCAAGAAAATAGTTTCTAAAGTGATACTAATTACTCGCCTTATCGAACCGACGTCGAATCAAATGTCACAGCTGTCACTGCAATTCTTGTCGAATTAAGTACTTGCATAATTTCTATGTGTCCACTACACTCGGGAATTGATTTTGAACAATTTTGTTGTGTCATTCAGGTCGTATATTAGTCAAGAAAATAGTTTCTAAAGTGATACTAATTACTGGCCTTATCAAACTGACGTCGAATTAAATGTCACGGCTGTCACTGCCATTCTTGTCGAATTAAGTACTTGCATAATTTTTATGTGTCCACTACGCTCGGGAATTGATTTTGAACAATTTTGTTGTGTCATTCAGGTCGTATATGCGTCAAGAAAATAGTTTCTAAAGTGATACTAATTACTCGCCTTATCGAACCGACGTCGAATCAAATGTCACGGCAGTCACGGCAATTCTTGTCGAATTAAGTACTTGCATAATTTCTATGTGTCCACTACACTCGGGAATCTATTTTGAACAATTTTTTTGTGTCATTCAGGTCGTATATTACTCAAGAAAATAGTTTCTAAAGTGATACTAATTACTCGCCTTATCGAACCGACGTCGAATCAAATGTCACAGCTGTCACTGCAATTCTTGTCGAATTAAGTACTTGCATAATTTCTATGTGTCCACTACACTCGGGAATTGATTTTGAACAATTTTGTTTTGTCATTCAGGTCGTATATTAGTCAAGAAAATAGTTTCTAAAGTGATACTAATTACTCGCCTTATCGAACCGACGTCGAATCAAATATCACGGCAGTCACTGCGATTCTTGTCGAATTAAGTACTTGCATAATTTCTATGTGTCCACTACACTCGGGAATTGATTTTGAACAATTTTGTTGTGTCATTCAGGTCGTATATTAGTCAAGAAAATAGTTTCTAAAGTGATACTAATTACTCGCCTTATCGAACCGACGTCGAATCAAATGTCACGGCAGTCACGGCAATTCTTGTCGAATTAAGTACTTGCATAATTTCTTTGTGTCCACTACACTCGGGAATTGATTTTGAACAATTTTGTTGTGTCATTCAGGTCGTATGTTAGTCAAGAAAATAGTTTCTAAAGTGATACTAATTACTCGCCTTATCGAATCGACGTCGAATCAAATGTCACGGCAGTCACTGCGATTCTTGTCGAATTAAGTACTTGCATAATTTCTATGTGTCCACTACACTCGGGAATTGATTTTGAACAATTTTGTTGTGTCATTCAGGTCGTATATTAGTCAAGAAAATAGTTTCTAAAGTGATACTAATTACTCGCCTTATCGAACTGACGTCGAATC
This sequence comes from Microplitis manilae, assembly GCA_030273425.1. Classification (NCBI taxonomy): domain Eukaryota; kingdom Metazoa; phylum Arthropoda; class Insecta; order Hymenoptera; family Braconidae; genus Microplitis; species Microplitis manilae. The sequence continues at coordinate 15,995,357 of CP092730.1, read as the reverse complement.
AAATATCACGGCAGTCACTGCGATTCTTGTCGAATTAAGTACTTGCATAATTTCTATGTGTCCACTACACTCGGGAATTGATTTTGAACAATTTTGTTGTGTCATTCAGGTCGTATATTAGTCAAGAAAATAGTTTCTAAAGTGATACTAATTAGACGCCTTATCGAACCGACGTCGAATCAAATGTCACAGCTGTCACTGCAATTCTTGTCGAATTAAGTACTTGCATAATTTCTATGTGTCCACTACACTCGGGAATTGATTTTGAACAATTTTGTTGTGTCATTCAGGTCGTATATTAGTCAAGAAAATAGTTTCTAAAGTGATACTAATTACTCGCCTTATCGAACCGACGTCGAATCAAATGTCACGGCTGTCACTGCGATTATTGTCGAATTAAGTACTTGCATAATTTCTATGTGTCCACTACACTCGGGAATTGATTTTAAACAATTTTGTTGTGTCATTCAGGTCGTATATTACTCAAGAAAATAGTTTCTTAAGTGATACTTATTACTCGCCTTATCGAACCGACGTCGAATCAAATGTCACGGCTGTCACTGCGATTATTGTCGAATTAAGTACTTGCATAATTTCTATGTGTCCACTACACTCGGGAATTGATTTTAAACAATTTTGTTGTGTCATTCAGGTCGTATATAACTCAAGAAAATAGTTTCTTAAGTGATACTAATTACTCGCCTTATCGAACCGACGTTGAATCAAATGTCAGGGCAGTCACTGCGATTCTTGTCGAATTAAGCACTTGCATAATTTCGATGTGTCCACTACACTCGGGAATTGATTTTGAACAATTTTGTTGTGTCATTCAGGTCGTATGTTAGTCAAGAAAATAGTTTCTAAAGTGATACTAATTACTCGCCTTATCGAATCGACGTCGAATCAAATGTCACGGCAGTCACTGCGATTCTTGTCGAATTAAGTACTTGCATAATTTCTATGTGTCCACTACACTCGGGAATTGATTTTGAACAATTTTGTTGTGTCATTCAGGTCGTATATTAGTCAAGAAAATAGTTTCTAAAGTGATACTAATTACTCGCCTTATCGAACTGACGTCGAATCAAATATCACGGCAGTCACTGCGATTCTTGTCGAATTAAGTACTTGCATAATTTCTATGTGTCCACTACACTCGGGAATTGATTTTGAACAATTTTGTTGTGTCATTCAGGTCGTATATTAGTCAAGAAAATAGTTTCTAAAGTGATACTAATTAGACGCCTTATCGAACCGACGTCGAATCAAATGTCACAGCTGTCACTGCAATTCTTGTCGAATTAAGTACTTGCATAATTTCTATGTGTCCACTACACTCGGGAATTGATTTTGAACAATTTTGTTGTGTCATTCAGGTCGTATATTAGTCAAGAAAATAGTTTCTAAAGTGATACTAATTACTCGCCTTATCGAACCGACGTCGAACCAAATGTCACGGCTGTCACTGCGATTATTGTCGAATTAAGTACTTGCATAATTTCTATGTGTCCACTACACTCGGGAATTGATTTTAAACAATTTTGTTGTGTCATTCAGGTCGTATATTACTCAAGAAAATAGTTTCTTAAGTGATACTTATTACTCGCCTTATCGAACCGACGTCGAATCAAATGTCACGGCTGTCACTGCGATTATTGTCGAATTAAGTACTTGCATAATTTCGATGTGTCCACTACACTCGGGAATTGATTTTGAACAATTTTGTTGTGTCATTCAGGTCGTATATTAGTCAAGAAAATAGTTTCTAAAGTGATACTAATTACTCGCCTTATCGAACCGACGGTGAATCAAATGTAGGGGCAGTCACTGCGATTCTTGTCGAATTAAGTACTTGCATAATTTCTATGTGTCCACTACACTCGGGAATTGATTTTGAACAATTTTGTTGTGTCATTCAGGTCGTATATTAGTCAAGAAAATAGTTTCTAAAGTGATACTAATTACTCGCCTTATCGAACCGACGTCGAATCAAATGTCACGGCAGTCACTGCGATTCTTGTCGAATTAAGTACTTGCATAATTTCTATGTGTCCACTACACTCGGGAATTGATTTTGAACAATTTTGTGGTGTCATTCAAGTCGTATATTAGTCAAGAAAATAGTTTCTAAAGTGATACTAATTACTCGCCTTATCGAACCGACGTCAAATCAAATGTCACGGCAGTCACTGCGATTCTTGTCGAATTAAGTCCTTGCATAATTTCTATGTGTCCACTACACTCGGGAATTGATTTTGAACAATTTTGTTGTGTCATTCAGGTCGTATATAAGTCAAGAAAATAGTTTCTAAAGTGATACTAATTACTCGCCTTATCGAACCGACGTCGAATCAAATGTCACGGCAGTCACTGCGATTCTTGTCGAATTAAGTACTTGCATAATTTCTATGTGTCTACTACACTCGGGAATTGATTTTGAACAATTTTGTTGTGTCATTCAGGTCGTATGTTAGTCAAGAAAATAGTTTCTAAAGTGATACTAATTACTCGCCCTATCGAACCGACGTCGAATCAAATGTCACAGCTGTCACTGCAATTCTTGTCGAATTAAGTACTTGCATAATTTCTATGTGTCCACTACACTCGGGACTTGATTTTGAACAATTTTGTTGTGTCATTCAGGTCGTATATTAGCCAAGAAAATAGTTTCTAGATTGATACTAATTACTCGCCTTATCGAACCGACGTTGAATCAAATGTCACGCCTGTCACTGCAATTCTTGTCGAATTAAGTACTTGCATAATTTCTATGTGTCCACTACACTCGGGACTTGATTTTGAACAATTTTGTTGTGTCATTCAGGTCGCATATTAGTCAAGAAAATAGTTTCTAAAGTGATACTAATTACTCGCCTTATCGAACCGACGTCGAATCAAATGTCACGGCAGTCACTGCAATCCTTGTCGAATTAAGTACTTGCATAATTTCTATGTGTCCACTACACTCGGGAATTGATTTTGAACAATTTTGTTGTGTCATTCAGGTCGTATATAACTCAAGAAAATAGTTTCTAAAGTGATACTAATTACTCGCCTTATCGAACCGACGTCGAATCAAATGTGACGGCAGTCACTGCGATTCTTGTCGAATTAAGTACTTGCATAATTTCTATGTGTCCACTACACTCGGGAATTGATTTTGAACAATTTTGTTGTGTCATTCAGGTCGTATATTAGTCAAGAAAATAGTTTCTAAAGTGATACTAATTACTCGCCTTATCGAACCGACGTCGAATCAAATATCACGGCAGTCACTGCGATTCTTGTCGAATTAAGTACTTGCATAATTTCTATGTGTCCACTACACTTGGGAATTGATTTGGAACAATTTTGTTGTGTCATTCAGGTCGTATATCAGTCAAGAAAATAGTTTCTAAAGTGATACTAATTACTCGCCTTATCGAACCGACGTCGAATCAAATATCACGGCAGTCACTGCGATTCTTGTCGAATTAAGTACTTGCATAATTTCTATGTGTCCACTACACTCGGGAATTGATTTTGAACAATTTTGTTGTGTCATTCAGGTCGTATATTAGTCAAGAAAATAGTTTCTAAAGTGATACTAATTACTCGCCTTATCGAACCGACGTCGAATCAAATATCACGGCAGTCACTGCGATTCTTGTCGAATTAAGTACTTGCATAATTTCTATGTGTCCACTACACTTGGGAATTGATTTTGAACAATTTTGTTGTGTCATTCAGGTCGTATATCAGTCAAGAAAATAGTTTCTAAAGTGATACTAATTACTCGCCTTATCGAACTGACGTCGAATCAAATGTCACGGCTGTCACTGCGATTATTGTCGAATTAAGTACTTGCATAATTTCTATGTGTCCACTACACTCGGGAATTGATTTTAAACAATTTTGTTGTGTCATTCAGGTCGTATATAACTCAAGAAAATAGTTTCTTAAGTGATACTAATTACTCGCCTTATCGAACCGACGTTGAATCAAATGTCAGGGCAGTCACTGCGATTCTTGTCGAATTAAGCACTTGCATAATTTCGATGTGTCCACTACACTCGGGAATTGATTTTGAACAATTTTGTTGTGTCATTCAGGTCGTATGTTAGTCAAGAAAATAGTTTCTAAAGTGATACTAATTACTCGCCTTATCGAATCGACGTCGAATCAAATGTCACGGCAGTCACTGCGATTCTTGTCGAATTAAGTACTTGCATAATTTCTATGTGTCCACTACACTCGGGAATTGATTTTGAACAATTTTGTTGTGTCATTCAGGTCGTATATTAGTCAAGAAAATAGTTTCTAAAGTGATACTAATTACTCGCCTTATCGAACTGACGTCGAATCAAATATCACGGCAGTCACTGCGATTCTTGTCGAATTAAGTACTTGCATAATTTCTATGTGTCCACTACACTCGGGAATTGATTTTGAACAATTTTGTTGTGTCATTCAGGTCGTATATTAGTCAAGAAAATAGTTTCTAAAGTGATACTAATTAGACGCCTTATCGAACCGACGTCGAATCAAATGTCACAGCTGTCACTGCAATTCTTGTCGAATTAAGTACTTGCATAATTTCTATGTGTCCACTACACTCGGGAATTGATTTTGAACAATTTTGTTGTGTCATTCAGGTCGTATATTAGTCAAGAAAATAGTTTCTAAAGTGATACTAATTACTCGCCTTATCGAACCGACGTCGAACCAAATGTCACGGCTGTCACTGCGATTATTGTCGAATTAAGTACTTGCATAATTTCGATGTGTCCACTACACTCGGGAATTGATTTTGAACAATTTTGTTGTGTCATTCAGGTCGTATATTAGTCAAGAAAATAGTTTCTAAAGTGATACTAATTACTCGCCTTATCGAACCGACGGTGAATCAAATGTAGGGGCAGTCACTGCGATTCTTGTCGAATTAAGTACTTGCATAATTTCTATGTGTCCACTACACTCGGGAATTGATTTTGAACAATTTTGTTGTGTCATTCAGGTCGTATATTAGTCAAGAAAATAGTTTCTAAAGTGATACTAATTACTCGCCTTATCGAACCGACGTCGAATCAAATGTCACGGCAGTCACTGCGATTCTTGTCGAATTAAGTACTTGCATAATTTCTATGTGTCCACTACACTCGGGAATTGATTTTGAACAATTTTGTGGTGTCATTCAAGTCGTATATTAATCAAGAAAATAGTTTCTAAAGTGATACTAATTACTCGCCTTATCGAACCGACGTCAAATCAAATGTCACGGCAGTCACTGCGATTCTTGTCGAATTAAGTACTTGCATAATTTCTATGTGTCTACTACACTCGGGAATTGATTTTGAACAATTTTGTTGTGTCATTCAGGTCGTATGTTAGTCAAGAAAATAGTTTCTAAAGTGATACTAATTACTCGCCTTATCGAACCGACGTCGAATCAAATGTCACGGCAGTCACTGCGATTCTTGTCGAATTAAGTACTTGCATAATTTCTATGTGTCTACTACACTCGGGAATTGATTTTGAACAATTTTGTTGTGTCATTCAGGTCGTATGTTAGTCAAGAAAATAGTTTCTAAAGTGATACTAATTACTCGCCTTATCGAACCGACGTCGAATCAAATGTCACGGCAGTCACTGCGATTCTTGTCGAATTAAGTACTTGCATAATTTCTATGTGTCCACTACACTCGGGAATTGATTTTGAACAATTTTGTGGTGTCATTCAAGTCGTATATTAGTCAAGAAAATAGTTTCTAAAGTGATACTAATTACTCGCCTTATCGAACCGACGTCAAATCAAATGTCACGGCAGTCACTGCGATTCTTGTCGAATTAAGTACTTGCATAATTTCTATGTGTCCACTACACTCGGGAATTGATTTTGAACAATTTTGTGGTGTCATTCAGGTCGTATATTAGTCAAGAAAATAGTTTCTAAAGTGATACTAATTACTCGCCTTATCGAACCGACGTCGAATCAAATGTCACGGCAGTCACTGCGATTCTTGTCGAATTAAGTACTTGCATAATTTCTATGTGTCTACTACACTCGGGAATTGATTTTGAACAATTTTGTTGTGTCATTCAGGTCGTATGTTAGTCAAGAAAATAGTTTCTAAAGTGATACTAATTACTCGCCCTATCGAACCGACGTCGAATCAAATGTCACAGCTGTCACTGCAATTCTTGTCGAATTAAGTACTTGCATAATTTCTATGTGTCCACTACACTCGGGACTTGATTTTGAACAATTTTGTGGTGTCATTCAAGTCGTATATTAGTCAAGAAAATAGTTTCTAAAGTGATACTAATTACTCGCCTTATCGAACCGACGTCAAATCAAATGTCACGGCAGTCACTGCGATTCTTGTCGAATAAAGTCCTTGCATAATTTCTATGTGTCCACTACACTCGGGAATTGATTTTGAACAATTTTGTTGTGTCATTCAGGTCGTATATTAGTCAAGAAAATAGTTTCTAAAGTGATACTAATTACTCGCCTTATCGAACCGACGTCGAATCAAATGTCACGGCAGTCACTGCAATTATTGTCGAATTAAGTACTTGCATAATTTCTATGTGTCCACTACAATCGGGAATTGATTTTGAACAATTTTGTTGTGTCATTCAGGTCGTATATTAGTCAAGAAAATAGTTTCTAAAGTGATACTGATTACTGGCCTTATCAAACTGACGTCGAATCAAATGTCACGGCAGTCACTGCAATCCTTGTCGAATTAAGTACTTGCATAATTTCTATGTGTCCACTACACTCGGGAATTGATTTTGAACAATTTTGTTGTGTCATTCAGGTCGTATATTAGTCAAGAAAATAGTTTCTAAAGTGATACTAATTACTCGCCTTATCGAACCGACGTCGAATCAAATGTCACGGCAGTCACTGCAATCCTTGTCGAATTAAGTACTTGCATAATTTCTATGTGTCCACTACACTCGGGAATTGATTTTGAACAATTTTGTTGTGTCATTCAGGTCGTATATTAGTCAAGAAAATAGTTTCTAAAGTGATACTAATTACTCGCCTTATCGAACCGACGTCGAATCAAATGTCACGGCAGTCACTGCAATCCTTGTCGAATTAAGTACTTGCATAATTTCTATGTGTCCACTACACTCGGGAATTGATTTTGAACAATTTTGTTGTGTCATTCAGGTCGTATGTTAGTCAAGAAAATAGTTTCTAAAGTGATACTAATTACTCGCCTTATCGAACCGACGTCGAATCAAATGTCACAGCTGTCACTGCAATTCTTGTCGAATTAAGTACTTGCATAATTTCTATGTGTCCACTACACTCGGGAATTGATTTTGAACAATTTTGTTGTGTCATTCAGGTCGTATATTAGTCAAGAAAATAGTTTCTAGATTGATACTAATTACTCGCCTTATCGAACTGACGTCGAATCAAATGTCACGGCAGTCACTGCGATTCTTGTCGATTTAAGTACTTGCATAATTTCTATGTGTCCACTACACTCGGGAATTGATTTTGAACAATTTTGTTGTGTCATTCAGGTCGTATATTAGTCAAGAAAATAGTTTCTAGATTGATACTAATTACTCGCCTTATCGAACTGACGTCGAATCAAATGTCACGGCAGTCACTGCGATTATCGTCGAATTAAGTACTTGCATAATTTCTATGTGTCCACTACACTCGGGAATTGATTTTGAACAATTTTGTTGTGTCATTCAGGTCGTATGTTAGTCAAGAAAATAGTTTCTAAAGTGATACTAATTACTCGCCTTATCGAACCGACGTCGAATCAAATGTCACGGCAGTCACTGCAATCCTTGTCGAATTAAGTACTTGCATAATTTCTATGTGTCCACTACACTCGGGAATTGATTTTGAACAATTTTGTTGTGTCATTCAGGTCGTATATTAGTCAAGAAAATAGTTTCTAAAGTGATACTAATTACTCGCCTTATCGAACCGACGTCGAATCAAATGTCACGGCAGTCACTGCAATCCTTGTCGAATTAAGTACTTGCATAATATCTATGTGTCCACTACACTCGGGAATTGATTTTGAACAATTTTGTAGTGTCATTCAGGTCGTATATTAGTCAAGAAAATAGTTTCTAAAGTGATACTAATTACTCGCCTTATCGAACCGACGTCGAATCAAATGTCACGGCAGTCACTGCGATTCTTGTCGAATTAAGTACTTGCATAATTTCTATGTGTCCACTACACTCGGGAATTGATTTTGAACAATTTTGTTGTGTCATTCAGGTCGTATATTAGTCAAGAAAATAGTTTCTAAAGTGATACTAATTACTCGCCTTATCGAACCGACGTCGAATCAAATGTCACGGCAGTCACTGCAATCCTTGTCGAATTAAGTACTTGCATAATTTTTATGTGTCCACTACGCTCGGGAATTGATTTTGAACAATTTTGTTGTGTCATTCAGGTCGTATATTAGTCAAGAAAATAGTTTCTAAAGTGATACTAATTACTCGCCTTATCGAACCGACGTCGAATCAAATGTCACGGCAGTCACTGCAATCCTTGTCGAATTAAGTACTTGCATAATTTCTATGTGTCCACTACACTCGGGAATTGATTTTGAACAATTTTGTTGTGTCATTCAGGTCGTATATTAGTCAAGAAAATAGTTTCTAAAGTGATACTGATTACTGGCCTTATCAAACTGACGTCGAATCAAATGTCACGGCAGTCACTGCAATCCTTGTCGAATTAAGTACTTGCATAATTTCTATGTGTCCACTACACTCGGGAATTGATTTTGAACAATTTTGTTGTGTCATTCAGGTCGTATATTAGTCAAGAAAATAGTTTCTAAAGTGATACTAATTACTGGCCTTATCGAACCGACGTCGAATCAAATGTCACGGCAGTCACTGCAATTCTTTTCGAATTAAGTACTTGCATAATTTCTATGTGTCCACTACACTCGGGAATTGATTTTGAACAATTTTGTTGTGTCATTCAGGTCGTATGTTAGTCAAGAAAATAGTTTCTAAAGTGATACTAATTACTCGCCTTATCGAACCGACGTCGAATCAAATGTCACGGCTGTCACTGCGATTATTGTCGAATTAAGTACTTGCATAATTTCTATGTGTCCACTACACTCGGGAATTGATTTTGAACAATTTTGTTGTGTCATTCAGGTCGTATATTAGTCAAGAAAATAGTTTCTAAAGTGATACTAATTACTCGCCTTATCGAACCGACGTCGAATCAAATGTCACGGCTGTCACTGCGATTATTGTCGAATTAAGTACTTGCATAATTTCTATGTGTCCACTACACTCGGGAATTGATTTTGAACAATTTTGTTGTGTCATTCAGGTCGTATATTAGTCAAGAAAATAGTTTCTAAAGTGATACTGATTACTGGCCTTATCAAACTGACGTCGAATCAAATGTCACGGCAGTCACTGCAATCCTTGTCGAATTAAGTACTTGCATAATTTCTATGTGTCCACTACACTCGGGAATTGATTTTGAACAATTTTGTTGTGTCATTCAGGTCGTATATTAGTCAAGAAAATAGTTTCTAAAGTGATACTAATTACTGGCCTTATCGAACCGACGTCGAATCAAATGTCACGGCAGTCACTGCAATTCTTTTCGAATTAAGTACTTGCATAATTTCTATGTGTCCACTACACTCGGGAATTGATTTTGAACAATTTTGTTGTGTCATTCAGGTCGTATATTAGTCAAGAAAATAGTTTCTAAAGTGATACTGATTACTGGCCTTATCAAACTGACGTCGAATCAAATGTCACGGCAGTCACTGCAATCCTTGTCGAATTAAGTACTTGCATAATTTCTATGTGTCTACTACACTCGGGAATTGATTTTGAACAATTTTGTTGTGTCATTCAGGTCGTATATTAGTCAAGAAAATAGTTTCTAAAGTGATACTGATTACTCGCCTTATCGAACCGACGTCGAATCAAATGTCACGGCAGTCACTGCGATTCTTGTCGAATTAAGTACTTGCATAATTTCTATGTGTCCACTACACTCGGGAATTGATTTTGAACAATTTTGTTGTGTCATTCAGGTCGTATATTAGTCAAGAAAATAGTTTCTAAAGTGATACTAATTACTCGCCTTATCGAACCGACGTCGAATCAAATGTCACGGCAGTCACTGCAATCCTTGTCGAATTAAGTACTTGCATAATTTCTATGTGTCCACTACACTCGGGAATTGATTTTGAACAATTTTGTTGTGTCATTCAGGTCGTATATTAGTCAAGAAAATAGTTTCTAAAGTGATACTGATTACTGGCCTTATCAAACTGACGTCGAATCAAATGTCACGGCAGTCACTGCGATTATCGTCGAATTAAGTACTTGCATAATTTCTATGTGTCCACTACACTCGGGAATTGATTTTGAACAATTTTGTTGTGTCATTCAGGTCGTATATTATTCGAAAAAATAGTTTCTAAAGTGATACTGATTACTGGCCTTATCAAACTGACGTCGAATTAAATTTCACGGCTGTCACTGTAATTCTTGTCGATTTAAGTACTTGCATAATTTCTATGTGTCCACTACACTCGGGAATTGATTTTGAACAATTTTGTTGTGTCATTCAGGTCGTATATTAGTCAAGAAAATAGTTTCTAAAGTGATACTGATTACTGGCCTTATCAAACTGACGTCGAATTAAATTTCACGGCTGTCACTGCAATTCTTGTCGATTTAAGTACTTGCATAATTTCTATGTGTCCACTACACTTGGGAATTGATTTTGAACAATTTTGTTGTGTCATTCAGGTCGTATATAAGTCAAGAAAATAGTTTCTAAAGTGATACTAATTACCCGCCTTATCGAACTGACGTCGAATCAAATGTCACGGCAGTCACTGCGATTCTTGTCGATTTAAGTACTTGCATAATTTCTATGTGTCCACTACACTCGGGAATTGATTTTGAACAATTTTGTTGTGTCATTCAAGTCGTATATTATTCGAAAAAATAGTTTCTAAAGTGATACTGATTACTGGCCTTATCAAACTGACGTCGAATTAAATTTCACGGCTGTCACTGCAATTCTTGTCGATTTAAGTACTTGCATAATTTCTATGTGTCCACTACACTCGGGAATTGATTTTGAACAATTTTGTTGTGTCATTCAGGTCGTATATTAGTCAAGAAAATAGTTTCTAAAGTGATACTAATTACTCGCCTTATCGAACCGACGTCGAATCAAATGTCACGGCAGTCACTGCGATTCTTGTCGAATTAAGTACTTGCATAATTTCTATGTGTCCACTACACTCGGGAATTGATTTTAAACAATTTTGTTGTGTCATTCAGGTCGTATATTACTCAAGAAAATAGTTTCTTAAGTGATACTAATTACTCGCCTTATCGAACCGACGTCGAATCAAACGTCAGGGCAGTCACTGCGATTCTTGTCGAATTAAGTACTTGCATACACAGAAAAAAAGGAATTCTTGGGTCAAGACGAAAATCGTTTCCAAAAATAAATTCTTAAAATAAAATATCCTATTTTCTTGTTTGAAAAAAATTTCTCTTGGTAAAAAAATTTTTTTTTTTAATTAAAATACATAAAGCTCTCCAATCAAGAAATTCAATCTTGATTTAAAACTATAAATTTTTGATTTAAATGTTTTTAGTTTCTTCTACCAAGAAAACAACCTCATTGGCTCAAGAAAATTTTGCTCTTGGTTTTAGAAGATACCAACTCATTCTAAAAACATCGTTCTCTTGAATGTAGTCGATATCGATTCATTTCGATACATCGAGTTCTTAAACGGAGTCACATTTAACTGACTCCAAGTAAAGATTAATTTCTTTGAAAATTTGATAACATTTAGTTCAAAATAAATGTAGACTTATCTTAAAACGATTAATTTTAGATTTAAAAAATAAAAAAATTCATTTTAAAATTTAATTACATTAATGTCAAATAAAAAATACTTTTATTTTAAATATAATAAATAAGTTCAATTTTAAATTACTTGTTTTTATTAAAAATTTAAGTCTCAGAATATATACAATTAATCATCAAAGTATATTTTGATTTTGTATTACAATACAAAATTTTTTTGTTTACAAAAATAAATGAAAGGTTATGTTATTTATCCTGGCTTCATTGACACCATCAACTGCATGATATCACACTAAAAAGGAAACAATTTTATATGAATTTAAGATCAGAAATGAAAACAAACTTGACTATCTGATATGATTAAAAACACCATAAATAATAATTAACTTACTTTTTTGAAATATAAACGACACCATTTAAATTAACTTGAATCAGGGAAAAACATCAGATATAATGACTAATAACTACAATAACTCACATTTTTACTGAACACTTTGATTCGAAACAATTTATGTATATAAATTTGTTAATTGTACAATTAATAAACTAATACCATTAGAATATTGCTGTGTAATATATAATTGCACACATACGGCGACAGCGCTGAACAGACTAGTTTCATTTTTTTGCGATCTTCGGGCATCTCCGTGTATATACAAAGTAGTGTCCGAAGTAGAGAAGCAGCATAGACCCGAGTGCCGCTGTTACCCGAATGCTGCTATGGACAAAAACCAAGAGCTTGATTTTCTTGACTTGAATTTTTTTTATTTTTGTTTCAAGCAATAGCCACTAGTTGGTTTAAGAAATTTGACTCCATACGTAGAGAAGTTAAATTTCATAGAATAAAATATTTTATACATAAATGAAGAAATTCGAAATATTAATTCAAAAAATAATTTACTTTCTTTAATAATTTTTCTTTTTGAACTGAGATGATATATTTTTAACTTAAAACTTTAACCCATTTAAGTCGAAAAAATAACTTTTTGAATCAAAATAATCAAAATTAAGAGAAAATTTTCTTCAATCAAGATATTTTCCATTTTCCTAAATATTCTCTTGACTCAAGATAATTCTCTTTGAACCAAGATAACCTTTCGTTCAGTGCATATGTTTATTTGAAAAACTCCATAAGTCATTGACTTATGGGGTTTCTCAATAATATAAAATTTCTATCACCCTGTTAATTATTTTTTAAACACTGATTTGATGGATATTTTTATTAATTTCTCAGGGGGATATCTAAAGAATCCAAAATTGCAAAAAACCCAATTTCGAAAAAACATGACTTATGGGGTTTCTCAAATAAACGATTCATTTTGAACTAATGAATTTCATTGCAAATCAGTGAATATGCACTGGGACCCAGATATAAGTATACCACGGGTTGAATTAGTGGTACACTTATAGCTGGAGAAATATATAGTGACTATTCACTGATTCATTTCTAGAGAGAGTGGTCTGGATTTTATTTCCATCCACATTCACTTTGATTTGGAGTTTTAATATTAAAGTAAACTCCCCTTCGGAGTAAATTTCACTCCGAGGGTATTGATTAAATAAACAGTCATAGTCTTTGCATTCACTCCGCATTTACCTCAGATTCAATCCGCGTTCACTTAAGTGAATTATGTAAATGAATTAATTCGCATATTTTTTACAGTGTACAATTCTTTGTAAGCAACTTCAAATATCCAGGACTTATTTGATCAAAATTCAAATTTTAAAATTTGAATATCAAATTTTCTCAAAGCTATTACATTTTGCCTGAAATGAAAAAAAAATTTCACTGCCTTTGAAATTTTTTTTTTTATTTTTTAAAAAGATTTTCTCTTTATTAAATAAAAAAAAATGTTCCTAAAAATTGAAATTCCCAATTTCAGTAGATTCATCATTATTTTCAAAAAAAAAAAAAAAAAAAAAAAAATTGTATCGAAAATGTCCCAAATAAGAAACTTTAAGACAATAAGTTTAAGTAACATTTTTTGCAACTTTAATAAATTTAATACTGCACAAATTAAAGTCAATTTAGTACTTTTGGCTAACGTTTATTTTAACTTTTTTGGAGCATCAATTTCGTTAAAAAAAACTTTTACAAAAAGTACTAAATCGACTTTAATTTCTTTTACAGTATTTTTCAGTTACTTAAAATGTAACAAACTTTCAAATTATCTCAAATTTTCACAGCTGATATTTTCAAGACGGCCAATTTAATTTCCACTTTTTTTATAATAATTAGTCAAATATTTAAAAAGATGTAATTTTTTTTTATAAGTGTTCCACTGTGGACATCCAAAAAATGAGTAAAAATCTAAACAAACATTTTTTTTAAAGGAGTTAAGTTTATAAAAAAAAATATTAAATAGAATAAAAGTGTAACATCGTTGGTGTTAACGGTAATGGGAAATTTCCGTGGATCTTCTCGAGAAGCTGTCGATCAGCCGAGTAGATCGAGAAGTAGCACTCGAAGAGTTCTCGAGTCGAAATGTTCGGTCATGCTCGAGCGCTTTACTCCCTTTAAACTTTCGAGGATCGTACCCGTACCATTACATTACATACCACATACAGTCAGCCAGACACATATATGTATATACATATACATGTACATACATATGAGTACAATAATCATAGTAGAGCATATACTATACACTGGAATGAAATCTACTTGGACTTTTTGATTTCTTCGAGCATGACGATCACAAAAAGCTCTTAATTCTAATTCACCGCGCGGCCGTTCCATTGTTACATTTATGCACAAATTTATATGTGTACAGACACCAGTACACAGGATGATTAGATGATACGTTGAAACTTTATTTATTCATTAAATCGATTATCTTATAACTCCCATCCAACCCATACTTGTATATATTGTAACTAACTTTGCATTATCTAATTAACTTTAGTTTAAAGTTTGTAAAACAAAGTTAAGTGTCGGTTTACATTTAGCTTAACTAAATGTTTTGGTGAGTGTTTTATTACCGACAAATGAAATTTATTTTCTTACAATAAATTTATTATTTTATTTCAAATATATTTTCAATGACATTATTAATTTTTACATATATGTAAAAAATAAACTTTAAAAATTGGTTTTTGAAATTATATCCCGGAACACGGGCGTCAATATGGAAAATTTTAACATTCCAAATAATACATTTTATAATACGTGTCGTTAATTTTTTAAGTATCAGTTACGACTTTTAAAGTTTAAGTAGTAATTTTTCATGCTTAGACAATAAATTTTCATACTTATCCTGTAATTATTCACGTTTTAATCATAAATGAAAAAATTACTATTTAGAATGATATACTGAAAAAAATAATCAGTACACTGAGAAAAAAAAATACTGTTTTCAAGTATCTGCGTGCTTGAATCGTACCGAGTAAATTAATTGTTTAATCTTAGAAATAATGTACTTCAACCAAGAATATTTTCTTAAAATTAGTATAAAAATTCTTAAATCAAGAAAATATTACTTGGTTGGAGTATATTTTTACTATAATTAAACAAATATTTACTCGGTACGATTCAAGCACGCAGATACTTGAAAACAGTATTTTTTTTTTTCAGTGTAGCCGCTACCGATTAATTTTTGGTAGCAGCTACCGATTATTTTTTTCAGTGTATAGTATTTACCGATCACGTTATCATTATATTACTTGTCATTTTCACTTTATTCATTTTTTTCCGTGTACTCTTGCCCATGCAGGAGCTAATCGAAAGTTGAACAAATAGGCCCTATTTGGCCCAGCACTAGGGAACCTAACTTAGGCACGCCTATATTGGCCCATGCTCGGGTCAAGGATGGTTACTCAACCCTGAGCATTCCAATCGTTACCTGAGCCTATTAGGCCAGGACGGTAACTTAACCTTGGCTGTTACAATGATTAAATAATTTATTATGCGCAAGTACATTTACATATATGGTACCCAAGAATTTTGTTAAAATTATTTATTTTTTTTGATCATCTTTAATTATATTTTGAAAAACTATTTCAATAATTAGAAATTTTGAATTCCTGTAGCTTTTTGTATAGAAATTATAAATACGTAACAATACTTTTTTTTATCGATAATTGAATTTTCTACAAGATTGTTGCCTTAAAAGTTCGTAGAAAACATTTTTTATTAATTAAAAGACAACAAAACGAGAAAATATTATTTTTTAATAAATTTCATTTTCTCTCAAACTTAAAAGTTTCCTTCAGATCCAGCTTATGGGTATGACAATGTCTACACTGCTACAAAAGCTATACCACAAAGTTGTAAATAAAACTTTTTTGTTTCAATAATTGATGAAAAGAAATAATATCATTTTTTAATAAATTTTATTTAATTTCAAACTTTTAATTTCTATAACTTGAGGTCTGCAGATTCATTTTCCCGATTTTTTTTATTTAGATTTACAGTCATGACAAAGCTTTTTTTTTTATAGACAATTTAATTTTTTTCTAAAACTTGAACTAAAAAATTCTAAAAAAAATTTCAACAGGACTAAATTTTCAAATTGTTAAATTTCAAAGATACAGCTCTTTGCTATAAAATTTTTTTTGAACAGAAATTTTCGTATAAAAGGCTGGAATTTTTTTTTCATGAAAAAAAAATTAACAACGTTATTAAAAAATTAGTACACGGTGAAAAATGGATAAGTGTATTAAATTTGTTATAATTTGAAGCTAAAAGTATGAAAAAATGATTTCATATCTTTCGGCTGACCCATTTTGCCCCAGTTGTTATGCATAGAGCTAAAAATGCCCAAATATATTGGATTTATAGCGATTAGACAAAAAAAAAATTTTAACCAAATTTTCATGGGGGTCTTCTTGCCCCGGTCTCCCCAAATGCACTTGCGCATAATAAATTTTCCTTTATACTTCATGAATTTTTTTTTGTTGTTTAATTTTTTAAATACGTAAAAAAAAAAAATTGAAATAAATGATACTGTCATCATTAAAAAATAATGTCCAGAATAAAATACTGAAAAAAAATTAGCAAAAGATTTCGTCATGAATAAAAAATTACTCACTTAAACACGAGGTCTTTTGATATTTACCGCGACAAATGTTAAGTTATTTTTTGGTGCAATATCAATTTGTAAAAAACGCATTACCAATTACTTAATATAACAGGAGAATAAAAATAAAAATAGTAATTTGCATCAACCACTAAAATTAGCCGTCGAGTTTGAGTAATTTATAAAAGCGGTAGTTTGGATCAAAAATCTGTGTGCATCTGCACCAAGCAGTAAGTCAGTGTAGAACATGGTCGGACAAGAAGTAGGCCAACGAGAAGTCGAAGCGAATAAAATAAAGAGACGGAAGAAATAAAACAAGATTACACCAGGTGTTGAGTTTATGTACATACACGTGGGTCATCGGGGTTACACAGCATATCCGATGATGAGAGACAATGATACGCGGTGCAGATGGGCTTAAATATGTACAGATGTATAGATCTATTGAACATAACGAGATGTTGAGATTTACCGTCGAGAGTTACCCATTTTCCGGGTATAACTATCCAACCATCATTTCTATATACAAACGCTTGGTGTTTGCCAAATTACGGTCAGCCCTCGATGATTAAGCTCTCAGCTATTGTACTGACGGATCGGCAAATGTATGGCCCCCGCCAGCCAGATACTCACCTATATATGCCTATACAACGGTTCACTTATCCCGTCAAAATCCATCCTACCCTACTATTTTCACATTTTTATTTACTGTTGATTTATCATTTATAAATATACATATATACTGTCTGACAGTTATGATCAAGTCGGCTCGTAAAATAGTCTAACAAATAATAATCAATCAAACATGGAATTTTTCCATTGTGTGAATTTTTTTTGCCATCAAAAAGCTGATTTTTTTTTCATTGAATACAGCCGACTACCCGTTATATGCCTGGTCTACGGAACGTACGTGAAATTTTTCTTAACAAGAATAAAAATTTTTAATGCCACAAATTTTTCATAAATTTTTTTTTTATGGTTTTAAAACGAAAATTAATGATGCTAAATTTACGAATGATTTGTATTTAATTGAACACTAAAATTCGATTATTCTAATTTTTTATCATTTGTCAAATTCAAATTTATAAATTTACGAATACAGCCGACTACCCGTTATAAGCTGGCTTAGGGAACGTAAGGGAAATTTTTCTTGAAATTTAAGTCTTCCACTACCGTGCGTTTAGTTTTGATCTCGACTATCCGTTATAAGCCTGTTTTATTTTATACCATTTTAAACGTCATATTTACGTTTTGTTACATACGTCACTATCCCAATCTTTCTAGTGCTTATAGCGCTAAAATAAATACTTATCTTTTTACACTAATAATAATTGTAATGGAAAAAATTATAATGACAACGGTATTAATTACAGTAATGATAACAATAATTTTATTGATCAACATAATGATCAATAAAACTTTTAAATTGTAACAGAAGCTTTAATTGTAACTAATGATTACAACTATGAACAATAAATAATATTTAACTTAATAATGATTAAATTATTCTCCGCGAAACATCGATAGTAAATTTTCATAATTTATTTAGATATTTTGTTCCTATTGTTAGTTTATAATTTATGGAATTTTAACGGAGGCTTATAACGGGATGTCTGGTACGAAACTCAAAAAAGTGGTTAAGTAGGGAAGCTGTTTGGACTCAGTAACTCCTGGCTCAGTAACAATCAAGTTTATAACAAAAAAAATTTTATCTTAACTTTTTATTTTAACTTTTTGTTTTCTTAAATTTAAAAAAAATTTTTTATTAATAAGGCTTGAAATAAATTTTTTTGAAGAATATAAAGATAAAAAAATAGACAAAAATCGAAATTAATTAAATGGTTGTAATAATAGACCCGAGAGTTTAGGAATCGAAATTGAAATGGAGATGAAACCGATAGATTTGGAATGTAATTCAAATATTCAATGATTTGCGGATTTGCAGTGGCACTAAAACTCTGATGAGGAATACGCGGTCTATAACAGCTAATTAGACGTTACCACAGGGGTGTAGGGACGATGAACAAGTATCTGTTTCCAAACGTGCGTCTCATCGCTTTTGGTGCTCCAGCCAACGATTATCGACCGCCGGATGATGGAATCAAATGCGACCAAAGTGACGAGAGTCGACGGATCCTCTCTCAGGTTTCCTGGACCTGCGTGTCTCTCTTCTCGCTTTCTCTACACGGATCCCGGGTTAGGTCGTCTAACGGTGAATTTCCTCGGTCACGGATCAGATTCTCCGGAAATACACCGTGCTTATCAATTTTAGACCAGTCATTTCAATGTCCAGCCTAACTATTATTGATACCTCAATGTTTGTTATTATCCTCCACGTAAACCAACTGATATGTTAACATAATTGATATATATGCCTATATTTGATTTTATAATAAAAACAATTTACTTACTTGGCTATATTTATCGAAAAAAAAAATTTTTATCTCCAACCGCTGCAGCAGACCATTTATTAAATCAATAAAAATAAATATTTTATGTTTATTAAATTGGCAACAATTATATTTAATTTTTTTTATTCTTCGATCTAAAAATTATTTTTCATATCTTTAATTAGCGGTTTTCGTATTTATTTATATTGCGAGTTAATAATCATAAAAATTTTATCGGAAAAAAACAATTTGTATAAATCAAACAGTTTTATCATCGAAAGCTGAGTTTTTTATGTACTTAATATTTATTTCTCTCTTATAAAAGAGTTAAAAGGTTTAATAAAAAACTTTGATTCAAATTTTGCAGAAACCGGTTGGATTGCTTTGTAAACAATAATTTTATATAAATAATCTATATATAAATGTAATCATTTATAATAATATTTTAAAATAGCATTATTTATTCATAAATAAAATCTTTGAATTTTTAAATTCTATTTTTATTCCAATGAATATAAATTTTAGTAATTTATTGTAAAAAAAAATATCATAAGAATTTAATTTGATTTTTTTACCACTTTTTGTGTTTCAAATTTCTATTAGGCTGCTTGTCAACTTGCAGTAATTTTTTCATATTAATATTTTCTTAGGGAAATAATTGCAATTTTTTTTAAATTGTTTGTAACTTTACAAATTGTTCGTCAATTTTAGAACTCTCCGAAAGTTTTTGAATTATTTGTAACTTTCCAAATTTTAAAGTAACCAAAAACACTTTTTTCGTAGATTCGTGCCTAAGCTCTATTAATCTGTGGCAAAAATTTGAATTGTTGCAAAAACTATTTCAATTTTAAGTCTTTTCAAAAAAAATTTTTGAATTGTTCATAAATTTACAAGTAATTCGAATGATTCAAACTGTTCGCTCACCCCTAGTATTTTCAAATGATTTATAAATTCGATCGTAAAGCACACTCTGATGCTTCGCATCATGAGCTGTGCAAAAAAAAAACGAAGTCTAGTTTAGTCCTCAATTGCCTCAATTCCTTTGATGTTTTATTTGCCGCCCAGAAAATAACTCTACTTTAGTACTCAAAATCCTCGAAGAGAACTATGAGGCCTAATCGCGAATAATTTATCGATCTTAAATTGTAACCAAGACCTCAAAATCCTCAACGAATGAAAAGTTACTTCGGACTTTGAAAAATTTTAGATAAAGAAAAGAAGGGAGAGAAAACGTCAAATGAGACTTTTGATGTTCAAATGTGGATAAAACTATTCCTGAATGCTTTGAGTATTTTGAGGCTCTAACTCAGATTATGTTATTTCAGTTTAGTCCTCAAAGTGATAAAATTGGTCGTAACTACTACTTTGAGGACTAAACAAGGATAACTTTATATACTGTGGTCAATCTTCAAATTCTAAGTTGATCCTCAAAAACTTCATTGAGAACTTTGAGACTTAAATCCAAATTTGTTTATTGACTCGGGTTGAGTTGTCAAAAAATTATTATGCTGCACTCTGATTATTTTTTGGCAACTTGATTTCCTGTTTCAAGTTTGGTCGACAGGATAACAGAAATCCGTAAATTTCTCAAGCCCATTTTTTTTTTTTGACTCGAGAAAATATTAATTACTTCACGGAAAAAAATGATTGACAATAATTGTAGTTCAACATCCAATTATTCATGCTATGTTCAATAACTAATGTCGTTTCAATCAGTAAAATTATAATTTTAATGTTTAAACTGGTATAATTAACAGTTAATCGTTGAAATATACTGCTTGATTATTTAAATTACTACTTGAACCTTAAAAAACTACAAGACACTTGTCAAAAAAATGCATCTGTTATTAATTTCTTACGTTCTACTCAGTAATATTTACTGAGATTCGGTCTAGGCGCACTGTTGACGAGAATCTCAGTAATATTTACTAGTTTTTTTTTTTCTATGTTTTGAAGAAATTAACTCGAATTACGTAATTTGAATAATATTGCATTCCTTTTAAAAAGAATGTGTTCTAAATAAAATCAGAAATTCTATTGAGTTGGTAATCGGTCACCGCAACACCACAAATTGGGCAATGTATTGTATTTTCACATATATTATATACATAATCGAAGAGCTTAAACTTTTCACATACATGCGGTTATCCGCATTTCAGTGTACTATCGACACATATATTTTGTTCGCAACACTATACATATATAGGTGGATACATATAGATATGGTTGAAATTTTGATTCCTGATTGAGGCTAGTTTTGAATCAACGAATGAAGTAAAACCGCAACAATCGATGCCTATATGACCAACTATCATCAATCCGTTCAAAGTACAATTTTTTTAAACATTTTTATTTTTTATTTTTATTAGTTATTTATACTCTACTCTACCGGTTAAAAGATGACAAATAGCGTGTAAAAAAGTATAACCCGGCCAAAAACTTTATTAATACAACATATACATACATATTCTATTATTATCACGAGAATATTTTTGAAAGGTTTATAGTCTGATCTAAAAATATTTATCGATGTTTACTGAAACAATATAGAGTGTTGAATGAATTGAACGATAAAAATACTTAAATTATTTTGAGGTACTTGAAATCCACTCGCGGTTCGCAAAGGTCACGTTCGCGACCTGATTTGGAAAATCAGCTTATTCAATATCCTTGACAACGCGGATATTCGATACGAATTTAATAGCCGACAGAAACCACACACTGCCAGATATCATTTCTAATGGTAGAAATCGATTTTATTTAATCATCATGTGTTACCGATACATGCACACGCGGCGTTCGTGTCTTTTTAAATTTATTGCCGGAAAATGCGAAACAAAGAAAACGTTTTCAATTTCATAAATTATGTGTGAATCCTTTTTTATTGACGATCCCAATAAATTATGCATCCACTAACGGCTTTTTTTTCGGTTTTACAACTACCCTCTATTTGAGCTTTCAATAATAAAAATGAAAAAGATTATAAACCATTTTATGATTTTTTTATCAAAATCAACTCGCTTCTATACAAAAAACTTTTACATGTAGCGAGCTTACAAAAATTGACCTTTTATATATTTATTCTATTTTTTTTTTTTTCCGCATTTTCGTGAAAAGCGCTGATTATTTAAAATGAAATCTCAGAATGTAATTTACATCCTCTAGAATAATTAATTTGCAATTTTAAATTTCTGATACAGATTTCCGACGAATTTTTTTTTTTTTTAGAAATTAAAAAAAATTGTTTTTGAACTTTCATTTTTTTAAGATCTTACAGATGATATTTATAATTAAAATACGCTTACACTGATAAAAATAATTGACTTGATTCAAGAGAAAAAATCTTGAACCAAGAATTCCATTTTGAAAACAATGATTTTCTTCAGTCACGAGAAAAAATTCTTGAACCAACCGAAATTTACTTGATCCAAGAATAATTTCTTGGCTCAAAAATTTTTTTTCTTGACTCAAGGACTCAAGGAAATCATTTTCTTCAAAATGGAATTCTTGGTTCAAAATTTTCGCTCTTGAATCAAGTCAATTTTTTTCATCAGTGTATGGATTATTAATCAATTTTTTGATTTTTTCAAAACTACCCTACTTGGCTCAAAAATGAATAAAAAAAAACTTTTGTCCCAATTGAAAATTTTACTTTCTTATAAATTAAAAAAATTCTTCCGCGTCTTTCTTTTGTCCCCCCATCCTCCTCTTTTTCTCTTAATAACTATAACGAAAAATTTGTTTGCTATTACAGGCTTAATTGGTAATTAGTTAAAATTTTTCATACGCCCTAATTGTTTTGAAACATATTTTTTTTGTGTCCAGTATACGAAATTTTTTGCCAGTAGTAATTTTTTTGTACTTAGATATAAATGTATACTAATATCGCTTATAGTAACCGACATTATTTAAAATACAAATAAATATGTATGCGTGAAAAAATTTTACTGTCCAGTAAAATAATTTGTAACTAGTATAAATATTTTTAAAAAAATTCACTGTTGAAGGTAGCTAAATTTTGATGACAACATAATAAAAAGATATGTTGGATAAAGTGTGTCATAAAATACTAAATGACGTAAAATAAAAGAGAATGGAAAAATAAGTAGGAAAATGAGCGTAGCTGGCAAACTGCCAACTTTAATAGTGTCTTTATTTCGGATGGAATAAAACCCACGCATTCATTCATAAAATTTTCGTCAAGCATTTCATTAGTACGAAAATTAACACCACAATAGATTTGCATAATTTCGTAACCCAGTACTCAGTATATATATTTATAAATTTATATTAATAAAACGCAGCTTTATGAGTGGGGGGTAAATTCAAACTACCAGATTGGTATTCATGTAATTCATGTCATCACACGCGACTGATACACGCCAGAGAGCCACAAACTTCTCCAAATTCCTCAGATCGTTTAGTTCAGCAATTGCTAGCGTCAATCTACGCCATCAGAAGTTCCTCAAGTTGATGCATTGTACCCATGCAATTCCACTCGATTCACCACTACAGATGACACACATACGTTATTGTATTACATTCACAAGTTAATATTAAACTCCACGATATTTGCTAGTCTCGAAATTTAATTATTACCTTTTGTGCCATTTTCATTTTTCAGTTAGTAGTTGGTTTTAGTTGATTTCATAGAAATATATCTATTACATTTGCTCTCATGATGCAACTTTTATAAAATTTTGCAACAATGGAGTATAGAAACACCGGTTTCGGGCATTTTGTACTTTATATTGAGATATGGAGAAAAAAATATTGTGACAATAATAAGTATAATTAAAGCATCTTTTGTATACAATAGAAACATCTGTCATGTTTTTCGTGTATTGTAAAAACCTTGTATCGAAATTTTTGGTGACTAAAACAGGTGCTTCAAGTAATCCAGAACCGGTAATTCTACCCTATGTTTTAAAGTTTCGAGACTATTGGTTCCAACGATTATATATGTATATCTTCATTCGCAGTAAAAGATCGCCGAACTCCATTTTTGTAAATTATACAGGAGAGCTAAAAAGCAGTAAAAAAATTTATTTTCTTTAACTTAAAAAAAAAAAAAATTCCAAGTATGCATGTATAAAATACAGATATTTCTGTTCAGGATATAAATTCTTTACTAATGTGCATGGAAAAAATTTTTTTTTAAATTTTTGAAGTATGGGTTCCCTCTTACACTTTTTCGTTGGTTTGGCTGTTTTCGTGTGACACCTTTTATAACTTAAAAATCTTTTTCATGATGTCATCGAAACAAAGTCTCAGTGTCTTACAGACAGTCTAAACAACTTAATTTTAGCCCAATTCGAACCAAGCATTAATACTATGTATTACGACAATTGCTAACAGGAAAAAAAAGTTATTTTTTCAAAAACGTGAAGGTTATTTTCTGTTGAAAACGATGATAAATATATATATTTTGCTAAAAGTATCTCAAAGCCTGACTAAATAATCTATCATTTTCAAAAATTTTTAATTTTTGAAAATTTTCTAGACAAGTCAAATATATTTAATTAAAAATTTTTCAGACTAATTTTAAATAAAAAAAAAAAAAATCGGTCAAAAAAATTATTAATCCTCTATAATTTTGCCAATAACGCGCAATACGCGTGCATACGTGCGAATGTTTTCGCGGTATTGTTGTATAAAATGATTTATATGTTTTGGCATTACACAGTACCAATAACTAAAGTCTAAAATACCTTTACATATCCCATTGTAGCTTCACACAACCCCAAATCCCAGCTCCCATTTTATGCCCTTGCCCTTCTACTCCTCCCCCCTCACACCCTCTAGCAGTTTTCTGTCGACGACGTTCTATTGTCGACTACTTGCTTGCCAATCCCATGCACGTACGTGAAAATTTGTCGGGCAAATCGATATGGGCATGGTGCGGGTTTTTATATTTATTTTATTTACTTTTTTATATACATTTATGTATTTAGATGTTTATTTAAATTTTTTCAATGCTCCAGGGATCATTTTATTCTTTCACCGTCA
The DNA here is from genome assembly GCA_030273425.1 of Microplitis manilae. Taxonomy (NCBI): domain Eukaryota; kingdom Metazoa; phylum Arthropoda; class Insecta; order Hymenoptera; family Braconidae; genus Microplitis; species Microplitis manilae. The sequence continues at coordinate 15,970,071 of CP092730.1, read as the reverse complement.
AATAATAAATAATAAATAATTATTATTATTGTTAACCAGAAACTATAAAATAAAAATAGATGGAAGGGCTCGGTACATAATAAAAATAAATTTCCAGCGTCATACATCATAATATAAAGTTTATTGGAGCAATAGCTTGTTTCCCTCGTCGGCGGTAGCTCCATAGACTCCTAGACACGGGTAAGGCAATGCACAAAGTTTTAATTGTTATGGGTCGTTGTGGAGATCGTTCGTTTCTCCTGCATGCGCCGATACATCATTAAAACTAAAAAAAGGCTTTAAACTCTCAAATTAATGCTTATTTTATAATAATCATTAAATTTACCTCTAGCTAAACGTCAGTCGAGACAGTTTGATATATATGTCTATTGTTCCATGTAATGAAAATTAATAAAATTGATCGCTTTTAATCCCCTCATTTGTCAGACATTCTTACTTACTCTGTACTATTTTTACACAGGCTGTAGTTGATCAATTTTTACACCCACAGAAGAAAAGAATGTGCAATCACTGTTAAAAGAATTGTTTGAATTTTCAAAACATTGTATATAACGCAATAAACGCATACATTTGTGCTTGAAATTTCATTACTAATTTCATATAGAATTTAAAATACATGCTTTTGAATTTTCAAATCAACACTTTGGATTTTCAAATACCTCGTTTTGAATTTTCAAACACAATTTTTTTAATATTCAAATATCTTGCATTTTATTTTCAAATACTCTCTTTTTAATTTCCATATAGATGTATATGAAAATCTGAAGCGTTTATTTGAAAATTCAAAAGCGAGTATTTTAAATTCTATACGATCGTTACAATGAAATTTCAAACACAATTGTATGTGTTTATTGCGTTATAAACAATGTTTTGAAAATTCAAACAATTTTTTTAAGAGTGTATGGTTACATGGAAATTAAAGACTATTAGGTATGTTAAGTAACAAAATGTTTATTGATAAAACTTCAAAATTTTGTAAGCTGTCATCAATTTCTTATAAACAACATTATAAATTTTTTTTTTTTTATTAACCATTGTTATAATATAATTTAATATAGCGGGTAATTATATTTTTTTTCTTAAACATTTAAAAAAGTAGAAGTTGAATAAATATTTTAGAGTTAAATCACATTTTAATATTTAAATCACTATAAAACTATATTATGTTTATTAGCATTATGCTATATCACATTTAATACTGTATACAGTACATATACTGTCAATGATGTTCAGTTCAGTCACAAGTTTTATTTACTTTATACTATCGAGGAAATAAAAACTTTACAATAATAAAGTCTGATGTACACCGCTCACATTACTCAAATTTATAGTATATTTAACTAATTAGTATTAAAACACAATCCTTGATTACTGAACGCGCAGCACGTCACGCGCAGCAATTTCATATACAAGTATTTGAATTTTCAAATAAATATTATGAAATTTCAAATGGAATTATTAAAATTCAATGTGTCTTAGAATTTTCAATGCTTGCTTTGAAAATTTTAAGAATAAGTATAAATTTTAAGTATGTTTATTAAAATTCATATTTTTTTTCTTAATTTTAAATACCAGCTTGATTATTAAATTACGTACATTAAATTTGAAGCTTTTTTTATTGAAAATACAATTCAAATATCTAGTTATGAAAATTCAATACCTTTTGTATTGTAATTTTCAAATTATTTTTTACAGTGTAGCGCAAGAAATATTTTGCGATGAATCGAAGGCAAAACATTTTTTCTCACCCCAAGAAAAGTTTTGTTTTTAATTTATAGCGCGAAAAAATTCTTGGGTCGAGTAAGAATTTTTTGCACCAAAAAAATTTTTTTTTTGTCCAAAAAATTGAAAACAAAATTTTATTGGGGCAATAAAAAATTTTTTTGAGTTAAACAAAAAACTTTTTGGAAGAAAAAAATTGTTGCATCAAGAAATTTTTTTCTAGTCCTAAGAAAATTATTGTCTTCATTTCATAATGAAAAATTTTTCTTCCGCCAAGAAATCCTTTTTTTTTTTTTGCGTACAAATTGTTCCTTAATCAATGTCTAAAAAGCTAATTTTTTTTTTTTTAAATTACCAGTTCGATTTTTCTTTTCATTGAAAATTTTTTGTCGGATTATTTATAAAAGCCAGTTAACAGCTCGAGTAATAGTGAAAAATAAAAAACAAATTTTTTAAATAGTGATTAAAAAAAAAAATGTTTACTATCCGAAGCAATGTGAACCAGCTTGCCCTGCATATACTGAGGTGGTAACGGTAAGACGATAATTATAGAGTAGCAACACAAATCGAGGATGCTCAGTTGGTTGTCTATTGATGTTGTGGTTTCTCCGTATTACTCTCTAACTCTCAGGCAGCTAATTCAAAGTCTCTGTAGTCCCATCTAGCCAATCATTTCCGACTAATCGTCGCTGCATTCAAGCGTAATTATAAACCCATTAGTACTCGTTCTAATTATCTTAATATCTCATGATCTGAGAATAATTCACCAGCCACCTAAGGTTATACATAAAAAATATTTTTTTTTGTCATCAAGTTTTTATAAAATTCATAAAGTCCGTTTCAGAGCGATATGAAATATCTGAGGCACAACGGGCCATATGATTATAAATTTTTAAATATGTTTTTACTTTTTCGTTTAAAATAAAAAAAAGTACAAACGCCTTCACTGGGTGAACTTCAGCAGGAATTTTCTAAAAATTTAAACTCAAGGTACTTAATATAGAGTTTGAAGTAAACCAGTTTTGATTTTTATATAAAAAAATTTTGATTTTCTAGTGGCTTATTCAAATTTATTTTCAAATCTTTGGTGGGAAAATTTTTATCAAAAATCTCAAAATGTGTTCACAGAAAAGTTAAACTTTTTTGAAACAAGAAAAGGTTAAAACCTAAAAATGAAGTTCGGAGAGTAATCAAAAAATGCAACTTACATAAAACTCAAAATACATTCCAATTAAATTCTAAATTTAGTATTTTTATTTTCAAATTACAGAAAAAATTTTACCAAAACTTCGACACTGTCTTAAATCTACCAGTTCCACATCGTTACCATTTTTGAAATCTTTTGAGAATCAATTTTTAACTTCCCGCTAAGAAAATTGCAAATTTTCAAAAATTCGGGAAGTTATTGGTTTCAGTCCGATTTTTGAAAATCGAAATTCCAACAGATGTCGACGTTTTGAGGTCCTAGGAAGCTATTCTGACTAATTTCACGATGATGTCCGAGTGTATGTATGTATGTATGTACGTACGTACGTACGTACGTATGTAAATATTCTGTAACTTTTGAACGGATGAACCGATTTCGAACTTTAAGGTGTCATTCGACGCGGCTTTTTATTTACTATAAACACTGAAAATTTGAGCTTAATCGATCGGGTACGTTCGGAGATATTTCAAAAATAAAATTTTTTCAAAACTGTTTTTTTTGAATAACTTTTAATTCACTGAATGGATTGATCCCAAAATCTAATCCGCTCTTAAGCTTTGTAAGCCGCGTCGAATGCCGCCTCAAAAATCAAAATCGGTTCATTTGTTCGAGAGAAACCGTTAACGAAAGAATTAAAAAAAAAAATTTTTTTTAGTATTTTGAAAATTTCTCAAAAACGACTCGATAAATCAATTTCAAAATTTGATCAGTTGTAGAACTCAATAAAACGCGTCGATTGCCACCTTAAACGTCTCAATCGGTTCATTCGTTCGAGAGATATCGTTGTAGAAAAAATGGTAAAAAACGTTATTTTTCGAAAATAAACGCATACAAGAGTATTTTCGAGCTCGAAGAGCTCGAAAATGTATCCACAACAATTTTTCGAGCTCAAAGAGCTCGAAATGGGCGGGAAGTTTTGGGGCTGGCCCACAGGGTCAACCGACAGACCGATTTTTTTTTCATGGGCAGACCTGAGTCGAAAAATAATTCCGGTTTTAGAACAGATTTTGAACAGATTTTGTCCTCATATATGCTATTCACGTTGAGGGCTAAATGACTTGAACAATTATTTAAGCTGTTGAGGCTTAATTGAGACTTATTCTACAGAAACTGCCGAATGAGACCTATATGAGTTCAAAACTCACTATTGAGATCAAAATCCGGAATTATTTTTCGACCTGGTGAATAAAACACAATACCCTAGATGTAATAAGTTTTTTTTTTTCCAAAAATGCTTATAAATAATTACAGATTTTTTTAATACGAATAAAATTGTTACTCAAAAGATACAAAGAATGAATCCCTTGTGAATCCCATTGTGTTACGATCTTCTCTATGTATACTTTCAAACCAAAGAATCTTGAGAAGAATTTAAACCTGCAACCAACATATTCTCCAATTTAAGCAGTGATCGAAGACGATAATTCAATCCGTGCAGTTAAAAGAAACCTACCGAGGGTCAGATTGTAGATTGTAGGTGTTAGACTAGTGTAGTTTTATCTCTTGCTGTATATTTGTGACCTCGTAGATTGTCTTGAACCACCGAGCACCGACCACCTTGCACACTGATAGCCCACCCACATAATCCCGTAAGAAACTCACCAATCCGAATCCTGTGTATTTATTACAAAACTATTTCTTCTATTCTACTTTCATACTTGAAATGTTATCTACAAGATGCTAAGAAGATGAGTAATGAGTAATAATTCTTAATTTGTTTCTAAATAAACTTTAATTGATCATAAATGTTGTAAAGAAAAAAAAAGGAAGAACATGAATTCATTTTACGTGAAAATTTTAATAAACGAATTTACGGTAGATAGGATGGGCTGAATAGAAAAGAGAAGTGTGAGGAGAGTGAAGAGAGGAGCGTCACAAGTTTTAATGCTTGGAAGCAGTTAAGGTGAAACCCTTAACGAGGTAGAGAGCCGAGCCAGTTTTACAGCTCGCTTAATTTATCGTCATTTGCGACGGATCTTGAGAGTGCGTAAAGCTGACTGCACATTATAATATAGCTGTACTCGCTGTAGTTTGTAAGCAAAGGAATTGCTGAGAAATGATAAACACTAGGACTCCTCCTTAAGGCTTTAAATCGACTGCGCGTGACGAAATTATTAAATTTTTACTTTATAGAGGAAACGGGAACAAAATTAGATAACATGTTTTTTGTACAATGGAAGAAACTGGGAGTGAATTCGGAGGGAATACGAATTCTATTTTCTCTGGCACTCGAAGTTCTGGAGTTTTTAGAAAAACTACCCCACAGACGGAGGGAAATAAGAATTTTTTTTCCAGCTAAGTGATTTCAGAGTGATGTAGATTTTATTTCAATTCATCTCCACTTCGGTCTGGAGTTTTAATATTAAAATAAACTCCCCTAGAGTAAATTTCCCAACAACAAAAATCATCCGCTACACATTCACTCCGAATTTATTTTAGATTTAACCTGCGTTCACTCTACACATTTTTATAAGGGGCAAAAGGTTTCTACACAAAGAGAATTTTTAAGTAAAAATTACCCATAAGGTTTAGCACTGTAAGAACATCTAGTGTAGGAAGGCCTTTATACAGAGGGTATGGGGAGAAGTTGCGTCCCACTACTTCCGTAAGCAACCATGTTCTCCAAATCTTAAAACAAAATTACTAAGGAACAGATTTTTTAATTTTGGCACTTAATTTTATTTAAATCTTTATAAATTTATTTTATTTAAAAATTTTGAGTATATTTATACATTTTGGTATAATTTATTTTACATTTTCTTTTTAATTTATTTAAAGGAAACAGCGGTGTAACAATAGATTACAAAAGTCATTTAATTTTAATTTATAGCATCATACTGATTAGCTATTTTTTTCTGTCTAAAGGGTTGACCGATTTCTTTTAAATCTTCATTTGACAAGTAGAAATGCAATTCTCTGATAAAAGTATCCGGAAGTTGTAATTCATAAAAAATATTATAAATGACTTCCTCAGAATTGTTTAAATAGTTAACTCTTATCTGAACTTTCCACAATTTGAAAAGAATTTTATTTTCATAAATTGGGTACTCTGGAAATCGAGGCTCACGTGTCAATATTTTGTTCAAATCAACAGTCTTCAAACAATGTGCCAAGTATCGCACATTTTTATGTAACATCTCTATAAACGTGATATTACTGCCGTCTATCTTATTATTTTTCATTTTTTCAACTTCTAACAGACATTCACCTGAATAATCATCGAATCTTTTTGTATTACTAACAGCTGTAATGTATCGATCAGATACATAAAGACCCGCTGCTATCAATTCTACAATGTACCTCTTAATAAAATTTTGAATATTAGCGATGACGTTGTTTTCATGCAGGTATTGAAAATGATTTTCATCACGCCTTTCTATTGAGAGAGCGTCATAAAATATAATATACAAACAAAAGAAAAAAGGAAAATTAATAGTATTATTATTATAAAGACCGAGCTTACGAGAAAATAAAATTAGCCCATTCTTCAACACTGTATAGTTATTAAAACTTAAAGCTGCATGAAAAATTGTTTTAGTGTCACCATCTCCTTTATATGTACAAAAAAGATCAAGCACATATTTAATTAATGCATTCATGCTATCGTAGTTTGTAGCTCCAATAGCATTACTACTAGGAGTGATTTTGCCAACAGATTTAGCATTAATGTCAACATTGTTGCTCAATAATAATGTCATGACTTCTTTTGTTCCTTCTTCGGCGGCAAATTGCAATGAGGTTTCTCCCTTAATGCGATCAAATTTTTCTACTCCATTTTCTTTCAAATACCTGACGATATCATGATTGGAGGATTTCATGGCGCTATCTAGTACTGTTTCTTGAGTTTTTGGATTTTGTTTGTGTATATCAGCACCCATTTTTATCAACTTTTGAAAAATTTTATAATTTCCGATGCGCGCTGCTACATGTAGAGGAGCTCCGTCATCAAAGTAATTGTTATTAATATTAAGATTTTGGGATGTTACATTATCTATGTAATCTTCGTCTTGAGATTTTATAGCGTGGATAAGATTACGGAGCTTATATATTCTCGACTGTCGACTGCCTGAATGTTGCTTTTTTGATTTTTGCATTTTCGATTTTTATATTTGTGGTGCGTACTTGTGACACGTTTAATAATTATCCTTTTCACGAAAGAGAAATGAACTTTTTTCAACTGATGGATTCTAAAAAAAAACAAAAAATGAAAGCTAGTTTAGTTTTATTTCAAATCAAAAATTTGACTGCAATTTATTTAGTTTACAAATTTTAAATATTATTAGAGTGAGATCATGCACTGTGTGAAAAAATTAAAGGACATGAAAACAACCTATAAATTATCACGTGATATTTTAGAAAAGCTTTTATTGAGTACGTATAAAAATAGAAGTAGTAAATCATAAATATATGGCGCGCATTTACTATGAGTATCATTACAAAAAATAGTTTTAACGTATTTGAGTCCCTGAAAATTTAGTATTTCTTTAAATACACTGCCCCCCTCCCTTTACCCCCTATATATTAATGTACATATTTCTGCCGCTATATATTTTTTAAAAAATTTTTAACAATATATCGTTCTTTCATGCGGGCATACAATGCAATATTTTCGTACTCTCTTAAAATGAATTAGTGAAAAGTGCTGCAAATCAGTGAATATTCACTGTATAAACAGTTATAAGTATACCACTGTTTGAATAAGTGGTATACTTATAACTGTTTATACAGTGAATATTCACTGATTTGCAGCACTTTTCACTGATTCATTTTGAGAGAGTACAAATCATACATACATTGATAAAAAAATATATATTACTTTTCCATCAGGTATCCTTTTATTGTTGAGACCAGTGCGTAGAAAAATGATAGAATTTTTGATTAAAGAAAATACTTGATGGGTAAAAAAATCTATTTATCTTATTAGATGTGTAGCGATGAATTGTCGTTTAAAACACTGAATTTATAAAGTTACAATTTAAAATTAAGTTTTAAAACACGTGTTAAGATAGATGCTCTCCAACCGAAGAGACACGGGGAACTGTACAGAGTTTTGCTGACCACATTCAAATCCCCAAAATGGCATCCTACACGAGGCACCTCAGTAATTACATCTTTTACCCATACTATACACCTTCTCTACTCCAATCTCCTCAAAAATAGCATCATATCTGAAAGTATAGGAAATGTATATAGGTAAAAATAAGTAAAAATCGTAATTACCAAGGTACTCCAGGTAGCATACCATTAAGGACTTAAATTTGAACAGTTTCTCTTCATCCGTATGTCTAAAGAGTATCTATTGTAACACACGTTTTAAAACTTAATTTGAAATTGTAAATTTATAAATTCTATATTTTAAACCATAATTCATTGCAAAACATCTGGGGTAAGTAAAGTATATTACGTACCCAGAGAGGAAAGTTGAACATTGCAACTCACGTAATATTGTCAATCACGTAGGTTGCGATGTCCCGGGTCACAATATCTAGCCACAACCTAGCCTCATCGAACCCAAGTAAGCCTCAATCCAGCCTCACTGAGTAAAAATAGCATTTTGAGCCTCAAATGTAGTTCAAAAAGCCTCAATGAGCCTCAAATGATGCTCGAAGGTCCTCAATAAGCCTCGATGAGCCTCAGATAAACCTAGTCTTGATTATGTAATTTCAATTCGATTAGTATTATTTGAGGCTCTTTGATCAACATTTGAGGCTCATGCACTGAGGCTCTGTGAGCATTATTAGAAGCTCATCGAGGCTTTCTGAATATCATTTGAGGCTCAAAATGCTTTTTTTTCTCAGTGAGGCTGGATTGAGGCTAGATATTGTGACCCGGGGACCTAGACATAAAAAAAGGCGCTGCAACAGGACGCCACCCTGTCGCTGTAACAGGATTTTCCTGTTGCAGCAACAGGACACATCCTGTAGAAGCACCAAGACAAAATCCTGTTGCAGCAACAGGAAAAATTCTCCATCCTATATCTACACCTACACCGCTTCGATTTACCCCAGTGATTTTTTATAGTGTACGATAAAAATAACAATAAATTATATTAACAAAAATTAAATTAAACAAAAAAAAATATACGTTTTTATCTGTTTCATAGCATAATCGCGCATAAATTGATAATTTTTAGAAAACACTATCAAATAATATTTTTTTAATATAAATGAACAAACGTTATATATATATTTACAATTAAAAATAATTGCTACAAGTGGAATTAAAATTGATATACATAGAAATTTATATTTATTAATAAACACTTGTACTAAAGGTGTCGTATTATTACCGGATTGAATTTAATCGTTATTATTTAGGCCCTCAATCATGCGGCACTCTCTTATGGCCCTGTAATTTAGCTTCATTTAGTATAATTAGTTTTTTGTTCGGCACGTAGTTGCCAGTACGGTTCACCTCTTTCTTGCTTTTTATTGCTATGCCGGCAACTTATTTTTACGATCATTCTCTTCTGCTTTCGTTACGTAAACTTTTTTATTTTTATTTTATTCCACTTATAGATCCACTTCTACTCATACTACTTCTTATATCCTTATATAAACTTATAAATAATATTTTATTTATTTAATCATTTTACAAGTACATTATTTTTCATTTTAAAATACATATATATATAGTCAATTTTAAGTACATTATATTTTTCTAAACGATTAGTTCAAAAGAATGTACTTTGATAAATTTTTTCACAAGTTCCCAATAAGGCATCTGTCGGATTGCAGACGAGTTTGCCGCAACAGGATCCTTTTACCCACCAAAAGCACTAAAAATTTTTAAATTTAATTATTGAAAAAAAATATTTCAAAAAATATTTTAATTATTGCCAAATTTTATTTTTTATTTTTAATAATAATTAAATTAATAAATACGGCCTTAATTAATTTAATTTAATTATACATACTATAGAACTTTCAGTTTTACAAGAATCTCCTTGGACATTTTCCAACATTGCAATTACAAGTAATCCAACAATTGTAATAACTAATATGAGTTTTGTCATTTTTTATTTTTTTTTATTCTGCAATAAAATTAAAATTTTTTAAAAAATGGGGAAGGGGAGTCTTAAAGCCAATGCCCGGGTCAAAAATAAAACTTCATTCAGACTTGCTTCACCTTATTTTCTTTTGAAGTTGCCGATTTTCCGACGATTTTTCAATAAGATCTCGATTTTTTCGACTTGAATAAAATTTTTTTCAACTTTTTTCATCTTAGTTTCAACTTATTTGTATTTATTGATCTTAGTTTGAACTTATTCGTCTTTACTTCGAGCACGATAGTCGTTCACCTTACTTTTAACTTACTGAACCAAATCGAAAAAAAGTTATTTATTCACCTTACTTTCATCTTAATGTATCAAAATTATTTTACCTTAGTTTTGACTTTTTGTCTTATAATTTAAGCCGAATGAGTCTGAATCAAGTCAATTTCGACTTTTTCATCTTAAAATTCAAGTCGAATAAGTCTAAACCAAGTCAATTCCGGCTTGATTTAAACTTTTTCGTCTTAAATCGTGACTAAGTAAGTCAGTTAAGTCTAAATCAAGGCAAAAACTCAATGTATATTATATCTCCGTAAAAAAAAGTCGAGTTTGTCTTGTGAAAAACGGCTCCAAATTTCGATTTAGTAAACCAAGTTCAAATCAAGTTTTATTTTTGACAAAAAAAATTAAAAATTAGTTGAAATGAAAAAAAAGTACAAGATTGATAATCTAATAGGCCTGCAAAAAGTTGATAAAATATGTGTCTAAATAATTAAAAAATAGAAAGTACTTACTCGAATAAAAAACGCTTATGCGAAGATTCTTTTGTTCGTTTTTTTGTTAACTGTTCTAATGATCTCGGTCCCGATCATTAAATAATCGTAAGTTCTCCTTCTTCGACTGCGATCATAAAGTACCCACCAGAAATGTAACTTTGTACCATCAAATATATTTAATTGATAAGATTCGCGTTAAATTATTTAAAGTTTAAAAATAAAAAGAGCATACGTGATTTTTCTCACGTACATATTTTTTATCACCTGAGGGCTAATATAATTATTATCTTTTAATTACCCAAATAATTCTATACTACTTGTCTTGTTTTTTGAAGATGAAAGTTAAGTGCCCATCGGATTTCAATAAAATTTTTAATTTATAAATAAATAAATGTTGAAAATAGCAAGCAATTTCTTTTTATTCAGACAAACAAAAAATACTGAAAGTCAAAACTTTTGTCAGTTCAATATATTCTTGTCTATTTTATTAGCAAGAATAATTTTTGTAACATATTTGAAAAAAAATCCTGGTTCAATAATTACTAGAAGTAAAAAATTAATCAAAAAACAAAATTTTCATATCTTAGCAAAAAAAAAAGCATAAGGTAAAAGCCCCCATTATTGACAGGGCCCCTTTATCGGCCACTTGGTTGAAAAATCCATATATTTCCACAATAAGTACGTATTAATGCGTAAATAGTATTTTTAGAAAAAAATTGCCCTAGTATAGTTCTAATGTAAGTGTATTATTAAAAATTGTTTCAGTTTATCTATAGTCTAAATAACCCCAGAATCATTAATTTAGACTGATAATTCTTAATTATCATTTAAAAATAGCAGGCGTCAATAGTCGGTACATAAAAATTCACGTGTTTCAACTAGCGACAGGCCATAAACTCAAGTAATTTAACCTCCTTAACATACATATCGATAAATTTATGTTTACACGCTGACTAGTAATTTCATAATAAACAAAACATTGAATAAAAAATTGTCGAATCAAGAATAGTGTCGTCGAATTTATAAAAAAATAAATGTGTGTCCTAGGTGAATTTTTAATTGTAATTATCGTATTTTGTCGTTTTTAATTAAAATATTTATTATTAATTTAAACCTAATTGACGGTGCACTGTAAAAAATAATTTGAAAATTACAATACAAAAGGTATTGAATTTTCATAACTAGATATTTGAATTGTATTTTCAATAAAAAAAGCTTCAAATTTAATGTACGTAATTTAATAATCAAGCTGGTATTTAAAATTAAGAAAAAAAATATGAATTTTAATAAACGTACTTAAAATTTATACTTATTCTTTAAATTTTCAAAGCAAGCATTGAAAATTCTAAGACACATTGAATTTTAATAATTCCATTTGAAATTTCATAATATTTATTTGAAAATTCAAATACTTGTATATGAAATTTCTGCGCGTGACATGCTGCGCGTTCAGCAATCAAGGATTGTGTTTTAGTACTAATTAGTTAAATATATAATAAATTTGAGTAATGTGAGCGGTGTACATCAGACTTTATTGTTGTAAAGCTTTTATTTCTTCGATAATATAAAGTAAATAAAACTTGTGACTGAACTGAACATCATTGACAGTATATGTACTGTATACAGTATTAAATGTGATATAGCATAATGCTAATAAACATAATATAGTTTTATAGTGATTTAAATATTAAAATGTGATTTAACTCTAAAATATTTATTTAACTTCTACTTTTTTAAATGTTTAAGAAAAAAAATATAATTACCCGCTATATTAAATTATATTATAACAATGGTTAATAAAAAAAAAAAAAATTTATAATGTTGTTCATAAGAAATTGATGACAGCTTACAAAATTTTGAAGTTTTATCAATAAACATTTTGTTACTTAACATCCCTAGTAGTCTTTAATTTCCATGTAACCATACACTGTTAAAGAAATTGTTTGAATTTTTAAAACATTGTATATAACGCAATAAACACATACAATTATGTTTGAAAATTCATTGTAACGATCGTATAGAATTTAAAATACTCGCTTTTGAATTTTCAAATAAACGCTTCAGATTTTCATATACATATATATGGAAATTAAAAAAATTGTATTTGAAAATTCAAAACGAAGTATTTGAAAATCCAAAGTGTTGATTTGAAAATTCAAAAGCATGTATTTTAAATTCTATGTAAAATTAGTAATGAAATTTCAAGCACAAATGTATATGTTTATTGCGTTATATACAATGTTTTGAAAATTCAAACAATTTTTTTAACAGTGTGGTCTTTAATCATTGCTTATAAACTGCTGCGCATGCGCATTAGACCTGTCAATAATGGGGTCCATGGTATGTCAATAGTTGGCTCTGACACTATTTTACCTCGTCAATAATACCTGCACTTGACTTGTTGGTTTTTAATTAATATATTTTTTATTTGATTCATTGCTATTTAAGTAAATTAGTTTAAATATACAAGTAGAGACATCAATTAAAACGTCTAATGCAAAAAAGTTGATTATATTAATTTTAAATACGATAAAAAAATTCAAACAATCACAGACATTCTTATAGTGTCAATAATGGGGGCTTTTACCTTAGTTTTTATTTGAAATTTTTTTTAACTGACTGACTTTTAAAGATTGATAAGAATTACTAACCATTAATAATTCTTACAGTAATAACTATTATTACTTTTGGTAATAAAAAAAAATAAAAATAGATCCACGGGTTTCATATATTAATAATTATGCAAGTAAAATTTATTAAAAATTAAAATTTTTAAAGTTCAACTTTACAATTTCTATGTCGAGTACTCAGAGCGAAATTGAATTTCGACTCAAGATTATACTTGTGGAAAAAAAAGTAGAGTTTAATTCTTTCGAACAAAATAATAAATAAGCTTTTGAAAAATAGTCCCAAGATACTTAAAGTGAAGGAAGTATTTTTGAGAGTAAAAAATTAGTACGTTTTAACAGTGTATATATGTATTGATAAATTAAAACCTGTTTACAAGCCAACTCATTATTTACGAGAGAGCTGTACGGTGTTTTTACAGTTTCACGCTGTTTTTTTCTTTTTGTTTCATTTTGTGTGTGTCCGTCTATGTACGTATGTGTGTGCGTGACTGCGTGTCCGTGTGTGTGTCTACGTAACTTATACCAAAAAAATCGGTAATAGCTACCAAAATAATCGGTGGGGGCTACAGATTGCCAATTTTTCTAATTTAAGTAACGTATGTTCTCCTTAACTGAAAATAAAATTACTGCAGAACAGATTTATTAAGCTCGGCAATTAATTCTATTTAAAAATTTTGAGTATATTTATACATTTTGGTATAATTTATTTTACATTTTCTTTTTAATTTATTTAAAGGAAACAGCGGTGTAACAATAGATTACAGAGGTCATTTAATTTTAATTTATAGCATCTTATACTGATTAGCTATTTTTTTTTCTATCTAAAGGGTTGGCCGATTTCTTTTAAATCTTCATTTGACAAGTAGAAATACAATTCTCTGATAAAAGTATCCGGAAGTTGTAATTCATAAAAAATATTATAAATGACTTCCTCAGAATCTTTTATGCAGTTAACTCTTATCTGAACTTTCCACAATTTAAAAAAGATCTTATTTTCATATATTGGGTACTCTGGAAATTGAGGTTCCCGTATTAATATTTTGTTCAAATCAACAATCTTCAAATAATGTGCCAAGTATCGCACATTTTTATGTAAAACCTCTATAAATGTGATATTACTGCCGTCTATCACATTTTTTTTCATTTTTTCAACCTCTAACAGACATTCACCTGAATAATCAACGAATCTTTTCCTTTTACAAACAGCTGTAATATTTCGATCAGATACATAAAGACCCGCTGCTATCAATTCTATGATGTGCTTCTTAATAGAATATTGAGCATAAACGACAGCGTTGTTTTTAAACAGATCCAAAAAAATCTCTTTATTGCATCCTTCCATCAAGAGAGCGTTATGAACTATCATTTGGAAATGAAAGAAAGAGGGAAAATTAATATTATTATTATTATAAAGACCGAGCTTACGAGAAAATGAAATTAGCCAATTCCTTAAAACTGTATAGTTATTGATATTAAAAGGTGCAAGATAAATTGTTTCAGAGTCATCACTTCCTTTATATGTACAAAAAAGATCAAGCACATATTTAAATAATTCATTCCTAATATCGTAGTTTGTAGCTCTAACAGCATTACTAATAGGAGTGATTTTGTCAACAGCTTTAGCATTAATGTCAGCATTGTTGCTCAATAATAACATCATTACTTCTTTTGTTCCTTCCTCGAAGGTAAATGGCAATGTGGTTTCTCCCTTAATGCGATCAGATTTTTTTACGCCATTTTCTTTCAAATATCTGACGATATCGTAATTGAAGGATTTCATGGCGCTATCTAGTACTGTTTCTTGAGTTTTTGGATGTCGTTTGTGTATATCAGCACCCATTTTTATCAACTTTTGAAATATTTGATAATTTCCGATCCACGCTGCTACATGTAGAGGAGTTCCGTCTTTAAAGGAACTGTCATTAATATTGACATTTTCGGTTGTTACATTATCTATGTAATCTTCATCTTGAGATTTTATAGCGCAGATAAGATCACGGAGCTTATATATTCTAGATAGTCGATTGCTTGACTGTTGCTTGGTTGATTTTTGCATTTTCGATTTTTATATTTGTGGTGCGTACTTGTGACACGGTTAATAATTATCCTTTTCACGAAAGAGAAATGAACTTTTTTTCACTGGAGGAATTCTAAAAAAAAAAAAAAAATGGATGCAAGTTTAGTTTTATTCAAAATCAAAAATTTAACTATGCAATTTATTAAGTTTACAAATTTTAAATATTATTAGAGTGAGATCATGCACTGTGTGAAAAAATTAAAGGACATGAAAACAACCTATAAATTATTACGTGATATTTCAGAAAAGCTTTTATTGAGTACGTAAAAAAATAGAAGTAGTAAAACATAATGTAAAACATAGTAGTAAAAATATATGGCGCGTATTTCACGCATAATCGTCCACTTTTGAATCTGACTCCTTTTAATTTTCCTGAAACTCTATTATTTTTTTGTAACCCTATTTAAAAAAATTTTCAGAATTTCTTGAAATTTTTCTCAATAATACTTCAATAAAAAAAAAAATGATTTTTTTTTCCATTGGCTTTAACTTTTACAAACATTGAGTTATTGAGACATTTTTTCTAACTACCCGCTAAGAAAATCGACGATTTTCAAAAACTTCTGTTATTGTTATGGTTTTTGCCCCGATTTTCGAAAATGGAATTTTTCGTTATGTAAATTGCTTCCAAGAGAATTTAACTAATTCAAATTTATTTAATATCCACAATTTTTTTTCAACTTTTTTAGGGGGTACCGCAATTTTTCCGCAAAACACTTGAAAATTTTTTTTCAACGGTAGCTGAAAATTTTTTCCATTCATTTAGAGTATCATTAGAAAAAAAAGTTTTAACGTATTTGAGTCCCCGGAAATTTAGTATTTCTTTAAGTAACCGTCCTCTTCACCCCCTATGTATCAATGTCTATATTTTTTCCGCTGTATATATTTTATAAAATTTTGACAATATATCGCTTTTTCATGCGAGTATACCATGCAATATTTACGTCAAAATTATATTTACATCGATTAAAAAATATACATTACTTTTTCATCAGATATTCTTTAATTGTTGAAACCAGTGCATAGAATAATTATAAAATTTTTAATAAATAAAAATACTTAATGTGTACAAAAATTTATTTACCTTAGATGTGTAGCGATGAATTATCGTTTTAAATATTAAATTTATAAAGTTACAATTTAAAATTAAGTTTTAAAACACGTGCTAAGATAGATGTTCTTCAACTGAGGAGACACAAGGAACTGTTCAGAGTTTCGTTGACCAAATTCAAGTCTCTAATGGCATCCTAAATTTGGCACCGTAGTAATTACATCTTTTACAATGGTTCCTTTTCCGAAGGTATCGGATATATATAGCATAAGTAAAAATCGTAATTACCCAGGTAGGATACCATTAAGGACTTAAATTTGTCCAGCAAGAATTTGAACAGTTTCTCTTTTCTGGTCTGTTTAAAGACGATCTATCGTAACACACGTGTTAAAATTTAATTTAAAATTGTAAATTTATAAATTCTGTTTTATATTACGCACGCTGAGAGGAAAGTAGAACATTGCAACTCACGTAATATTGTCAACCACGTAGGTTGCGATGTCTTACTATCCTTCCTGAGTTCGTATTCCATTTTTTTTCACTCTAGGACTGAAAGTTCGATTACAGTTTATGATCAACATGGTAAAATAAAATTAATATTATTATTAAAGGTTGTGTAAAATCATACAGTAATTTTTTTAACAAAGAGAAAGAACGTCGAACATGGGATCGAGAGATGTGCTCCCTGGGGATCGGGGGGAAAAAGCCACCTCTCTGAATGTTTTTATTTATAATTTTTAAGAAATTATAATTATTAAAGTTTACATACATGAATGTTGTAATTACTATTTGAAATATTTTTCATTATTCATTGAATTGTTATAAGTTACTTTATTAGGACTTATATAGACATAGGTTCGATTTTTTCTTGTAGTAGAGTATATTATAGTCTAGTGAACAAGTTCAAAAACGCGTAAATTCTTGATAAAGCTATTAAAAATATGAGCGGTAGCTTATTCGATTCGGAATGGTGTCCAGAAAAATGTATCCCGAGCATGTATTAGCACGGAAAAATTGCAATTGTTATTAACAAATTAGAAAAAAAAATGACATTTAGTTTTTCTCTATAATGATTCAAAAACTATTATCATTTTTAAAATTTTGAAAAACATCCTTAAAGAGGAAGAAATGTTCAATAAAAAAGTCCCAACTTCCCAAGTTCTACCCTATTATTTATAATTTTAAATTAACGCACAGAAAAAAAAAATTCTCGACTGAGGGTAAATATTCTTGGCTCAAGAAATCTTGACTTGGTTCCCGAAAACGTTTGCCTTCAAAAATATTTTCTCGACTCAAGATAACTTTTTTTTCTGTGCGCTGAAAACTATTTTTTTTTTTTTTCATTTTTGAAAAATTCTATGACATAAAGTTTTTTATCGTTACTATTTGTGTGATCGGTGATTTTTCTTCCATTTGGATTGTTGGTGTTCTGTACAATGGTTTATTGTCAAGTTATCAACTGTCGAAAAAATTGTACTTGACTTTTAAATTTAATATTTCTCAATATCGTAGAGAGAAAAAAATCTCATTTTTATTAAAATAAAATATTTTTTAGCCCACTAGTTCATCATTTTACCCCAAAAAACTAGTCAAAATATTTTCGCATCTTAAATAAATCTCATTTTTTGAAATATAATTAACTAATTCTTCACTGCATCCATAAATCAATTCATCAGCTCCAAAAAATTACAAAAATTTTAAACTAATTTTCAAACCCAAAATTCCTATCTAAAAAAAAAAAATTCTTACACTGATATTTGCAGTAATCCGTCTATTAAACTTCATAAACACGAACACACCTCGTACGCAATATACGCAGGATAACGCCTCGATATATTGCCCAACACAAAGTTGGCGTTCTGCCATCTCTTTAACTGACAATATTATCTAGCACTTGGGCGTGGTACTCGTGCATAAAAATTTCGAAATAAAATAAAAAAAAAATAAAACAAATTGGCCTGAAAAAAAAATTGATAATTTTCCAATAAAAATGTCTTTTATTTTAAAAGCAATAATTCGAGAATAAAAATATTAAAAATAATATATAACAGTTTAAAATTAAAAACAAGACTTGTGTCAAGCATTAAACTTAAACTAAAATGCAGACCCGTAGGATCAAGGATCACTTGCTTTGTTGATCTTCAAGTGTCTATCATTCAGTGGATCGAGCTTACAGAGAGTCGCTAGATCCAGATAGACGGATGAGGAAGTAGATGAAAAATATATGTATTTATATGCATATTTACATATATATATTTATATAGAGTTTAAGTACAAGTAGGCTTGGCATTACAAATACCAAATGCAATATATATTGTATGAATATAAATATAATCTGTCGTACAGAGCACAGAGAATAGTTTGTAGTGTAGAGTAAAATATTGTGCGGGTGCTTGCAAACGAGGAGGATGAATGCTTTACGCTTTCACGCGATTTAAGAGATACCCATTGTGAATGATACACCACCTCAAGTCTCCTCATCATCTCGTACAATGACGAACTCTCACATCATATATATTGTATGATATACTCATATAGAAGGTGATACACACAAGCATTGTTTTCGTACTACACGCTTGAGGCAAAATACCCCACATCATATTCTATCTCGATCTTTTGGCCGCGTGGGCTATCACCGTTATTATTTATTTTTATTATTTTCTTTTAATACTTTTTTTAAAATTCGATTAACGTTTAAAATACTTGCCGATCTATCTCCGATATTGAGATACGGATTTTAATTTTCGGTCTGTATATAGATCGGTGGGTGTGAGACTTGAGATAGTTCTCGAGTTATATTTTTATAACGAATATTAATTGCTTGTTTGGAGAGTAAATCATTCGGAGGTTTTAATAGAAATTTTATATCTTTAAATTAAATAAATAATTAATGGTAAAAATTACAGTGTCGAGTATTTTAAAGTGCTATTAATTAAGCCGGATATGTAATTTATATTTCCTTACTAAATTTCAATTAATTATTTTAGTTTTTTTTTTTAAAATAATTCAGACGAGTTTTATTATTTTCACTCTGTCCATAATAGAACGGTTATAAAATCGTTAATCTTTTTTTTTAAATAAAAGTTCAATAAATCTTTTCAAAACCAATTCTAATTTTGATAGAAAAAAATATTTTCGGATTTAACTAATTAGTAAAAAAAAATCTGATGTTTTAAAAATATTGAATTAATTTGAAAAAAAAATTAATAAATTTTTCTATAATACAAAACAACTTTCTCTAACTCATAAAAGATATACTACATGTATATTTATTATGTTATAAGCCTTGAGCATATTCAGTACAAATCTGAATTGATTTTTTTGTAAATATTCTCAAGAGTGTTCGTTTCGCCGTATAGATGAGGTATCGCGATAGCGAGGGGTTTTCTAACGAACTCTGTAATTTGTGTGAAGCCGCCAGGCAGGCACACACCGGTACATACTCAACATTATCATGTGGGATGAATCACGATTTAAACTAATCGACAACCCGATAACTGATAAGGAAAAAAAAAAATAAATAACAAAAAGCAAAAAACGATAAATATTCGTTAGATCGGCATATCGATCGATTATTGATCCCAGCAGACCGTTACCTGTTCTCTTAATGCCCGTTGATTTTTTTTTTTTAATTTAAATAGTACTACTTATGCCGTACACACTACTTTTCACACTATTTACGTCTTTCACGGTTAATAAAGTAAAAGCTCCAATTATTGACACTGTAAGAAATATGCTAGACATTATAATATATTTTTCACATAAAAAAAATATATAAATATATATGAAATATGTATAAAAAATATATTTTAAATAGCTAACTTTTGGCCGATTTTCGCATATAAAGGGAGGGGGGCAGAATAGGCCTCTAAAATTTTAGGGGCCCGTTTTTCTCCTCCTCCTTCCCTTATTTTATATATTTCAAATTTGTTTTAAATATACTAAAAGTATATCTTAGAATACATAAAAATGTAATTTTGAAAATTTTTTTTTCGTCAGATTTCTTAAGATTACTCCGGAACCTCACATGATAAAAAAAATTGAGGTCCAGATCTGAAAACTAGAAACTTGAGGCTACAATTTGCTTTTTTTTTATTTTCACTCTACGATCGTTTTTCACCGAGCTACAGCATGTTGAAAATCACCAAAAAATTTTGAATTTTTTTTCTATCCCTTAATTTTTAGGACTAGTGTATATTTTTGAAAAATATATTTAAAATATATCCGAAAGTTGACCAAAGTTAGCTATTTAAAATATATTTTTTATACATATTTATATATTTTTTAAGTGTTTTTAATATATGGTTTTTATATTTTAACATAAAATTTTTTGATAAATTTTTTTCATGGGGGATGTCATACAATTTCTGAACAATTTGACCTCATGTATTAGATGTATGAAAAAATCATTGCTCAATAAACGCCCTTAAATTACTAGCGGAATCGTATTACATGGGCTTGTAATAGATACATACCTGTTGGCTGCCCTTATCTTAAGCAAGCTCTAACTTGCCCGACAACGCTGGCTCAATATAAACATTTTCTACTGTTATAAGTTAACTTAAGCTGCCTGCCAAGAGTACTGCAATATATTGTATTACATATATGTAACACACTAAGAACAACTACCCCAGTTATTTCACTTCACTTCATTCGCCTCGTCAACTGCTATATGTACCATAACATACTCTACACTACACTATACTATACTATATTATTATATGAGCATACTGCTCATATTGTGTACATATTCTTCCTCGCTTCCGGATGTCTCGGGTGCACAATCTGCTTGCCAATACAATTCAGGCTCCAGACACTTGGTACTACTTTTATTTGTAGAGCATTCATTTCTGGCTGTATCCAGTTCTGATGCCGGGTATATGACGTTTTCGTGACACTTGGATATTATGCATTGTTCATTATTACACAATGCTATATGTTTTAATGGAGTAAGGTTCAAAGACATACTTAACGATAAACTTGCAAAAGAAAAATTTAAAATATGCCTGTTTTCAATTATTGACATTTATATGACATGAGAATATTATTTTTTATTATATAATGGAATATAGAATCATGTCATATTTTTACACAATTGCGGTCAGAGGCACACTCAGTAATGAAAATCATAGAACTTTTTTTTTTTTTTAATTTTCGTAACTTAAAATTTTTTTGGTACCATAATATTATTAACTCATATAATTTGCATTATTATATAAATTATTATTCTTTTGTGAAAATTTTAAGAGCCAGAAATCCTCCATAACCAGGATGACCGCGATAATACCAACCGATTCCCTGAATAGGCTTAGGTGAATTTTGATCGGTGACAATCTCCTGTAAGTCAACATATGGAACAATATGTTGTATATTATCAGAATTCTCTCTAGTTCCATCAAAATTTATCTTATATTTGCATGGTTCACTGCGTTCGTAATTATTTCCTATTAAAGATGTGGACGGCAGAACATCTGAATTACTATGTATGAAGTCGGTGGCACTAAAACCAAATATTCAAATAATTGTAGCACTGACTACGACAAAAATTTGGAAAAAAAAAAAACTTATCATTTCAAAGGTTCAACATTTGAATAATAATTTAATTACCTTTCATAGCATTGGCTTTTCTTTGAAACTTCGGATTCATTTTCATCAATATTACCATTGTCATCGATGTATTTTCCGCGCAATGAATCACCTAACGTAACACCTGTTTAATGATATAAACAGTCTAATTATTTAAAACTGTTAATATGATAAATGTTTTTCATAAAAACTAAAACTGAAAAGTTACCTGTGACAACTGCATTTTCTAATAAAGTAAGATCGTTTAGTATGATTTCTAAAGTATCGTAATGACCATAGTTTTGGAAATTATCAACGACTTTTTTTTTTAAGTTACAATTATTTGAAGTCGTCCACTTAAGAGTTATTGGATCAATTTTTCCTTGTGATAATATTCCTTGTTGAAGTTGAAGGTATATTACGTTACCGTATCTTTTAAATCTAGCGCCAGTTGCAACACTTCAAAAAACATTTATAAGTAAAATGTACTGCTCGAAATATGGGCATTTCTAATGTAGTGCATTTTTTAACAAAATGAATAATTAAATGAAAATCACTATCCATCATCAACTGAAACTGGATCAAAGCAAATTGAATCAAGTAATTCACCACGCTGGTTTTTGGTATTTGAATAATCATCTCGTTCACATAAACACTTGCAAATATTACCAGTATGGTGTAATATTCCAAGTAGCTCCTGACTTCTTTTTATCTCCCAGTCTGATATTTGACACCATATCCCATCTGAACATGATGGTCTCAGTGAGATCTTGTAATCCTCATATGCTTTGTTTCGCTTTTCAGTTACCTTATTAATTTTCCCATAATCTGATTGTAATAATTCGTATTATGTTTAATTTTGTAGATACTCTGATATGAACTTACTCTTTCTAGCCAGCAAAAGCGAAGTGATCCTGAACATTGATTCGGGTAAGTTAAATTTTGTGCATTCTTCATACCTGTTGAGTCAATAATTAAATTGCAACTGCCAGAACAATATTTATCACTGCGCAACTGTTCTTCGTTGATACTTATTGCATACATGCTATTGAATTGAGCAAAATTGGCTACAAAAATTAACATAAATATTTCTGTTGAATATCGTTTTAGAAATTAACTTATCTACTATACTCATGAAGTGAAAACGGTTTGTTTTATTAGAGGCTTTAGGAAATAATAGCTATTATAAAAAATGTCGGGATATTTCTCAATTTAAGTTGGAATTACGAGGAAATAATTACATAAATAAGAAATGTCATATAATCATCAACTTGAGAACTGAATCAACTATTGAATTGTTCTGAAATAATTCTAATATCTAGGAAAAAAAATTATGATAACAGTTACAATTTATTATGAGAATGGTTCTCATACTGCATGGTAACCGGTTTTTTTGAAATGTTGATTATAGGAACAGCACCCATATATATTATGGCAATCATTCCTATAACTTTAGGTATCATTCCTATGTGATATCGGAATAGTTCCTATGGAATTATGGCAATCGTTACCATGTAACTATGATAAGAGTTACCACAATATTATGGTAATAATTCTCATTCATTATGGGAATGATTACCATAATATATAGGGTTTATTCCCATATACACTTAGGAACCGTTACAATGTGGTTATAGGATCGGTTCCCATTTGCTTATGGGAACTATTCCTATGAGTATGGTAATCATTATCATGATTCTTTCACATGCGATATGGGAACTGTTTCCATAATGATAGGAATTGTTCCTATACCTATGGGAACTTTTCCCAGAAAGTATGGATTTATATCCCATAATCCCAAGCAATCATGACCATAACGGTATGGGATGATATTTCATAAACGTACTAGGAGCGGTTATCATAATTTTCTCTCCGTGTACTTAAGCTTCTCCATAATTTAATAGTACTGCAATAAAGATATATACAGTTTGTTTCAGTAATCGAAGACCAAAATAATATATCTACATCAACAATGACTATAGATAAATATTTAAAATTAACATAAAAAATAATGTTAAATGTCACAATTTTCTTACGATAGATTGAATGATTAAATAGATATAATATATTTTAAAAAACCTACCTTGCGCTCCATATTCACGCCACTCTGTTGGATCACCTTTCTGAATTGGAACTAATTTTGATGTTGTTGATGATATACTAATATTAATAATTAATAGAAAAACCCAGATTTGAATTTCGTTGAAACTGAAGTGACGGATCATTATTATTCGAACTATAGTAAATAATATTTTTTTCTGATCGTTGAAGCAACAGCCCAGTAGAAAATGTTAAGTTTAAACTTCATTATTCCGTTTATGTACTTCTCTTTATCACTCGCACGTTGTTATCTTAATGTTGTATTCCATTAAATCCAAAGAAAATCGAATTAGAGCTCATGTAAATATATTTTGTTACAAAATTATCAATAATTATATTTGAAAATTTTTTCTACACGTGGAAACGATTACGTTTATCAAGTTTGATAAATATTATTACCTCAACCTTGTCGAATTTTCAATATCTATCATCTATGATTCATTTCAAATACAAATGAAAAAAAGTCGAATTCGTTTATATTCGTTTATATATTATAGGAACCATTCCTATAATATTGTAGGAACCATTCCCATAAATTATAGGAACCATTCCTATAATATTGTGAAAATAGGAATAGTTCCTATAATTATAGGAACTATTCCTATAATAGTATAGGAACCATTCCTATACTATTATAGGAACTATTCCTATAATATTATCTGAATGATTCCTATAATTTATGGGAATAGTTCCTATAATTTATAGAAATGGTTCCTATAATTTATAGGAATCGTTCCTATAATTTATAGGAATCGTTCCTATATATTATAGGAACCATTCCTATAATATTGTAGGAACCATTCCCATAAATTATAGGAACCATTCCTATAATATTGTGAAAATAGGAATAGTTCCTATAATTATAGGAACTATTCCTATAATAGTATAGGAAACATTCCTATAATATTATAGGAACCATTCCTATAATATTATCTGAATGATTCCTATAATTATAGGAATGGTTCCTATAATTATAGGAACTATTCCTATAATAGTATAGGAACCATTCCTATAATATTGTGAAAATAGGAACCATTCTTATACTATTATAGAAACTATTCCTATAATAGTATAGGAACCATTCCTATAATATTATAGGAATGGTTCCTATAATTTATAGGAATCGTTCCTATATATTATAGGAACCATTCCTATAATATTGTAGGAACCATTCCCATAAATTATAGGAACCATTCCTATAATTATAGGAACTATTCCCATAATGGTATAGGTATCATTCCCATCATTATAGGAACTATTCCTATAATTATGGGTAATATTCCTATATCTATAGGACGTGTTCCCATAATTTATGGTCGTCATTCCTATACTGGTATAGGATGAAATTTCACAAAAATATAGGAACCATTCCCATAATTTTCTTTCCGTGTATTTTTTATCTTTACAAAATTTTCCACTGTCCTGAAAATGAATAGCTTTGATTTTTTCTATAATACACAATTCACAACGATATATATGTCTATAGGCTCTATAAAAAAAAATCTCATTGGCGCTAGGTGATCCTCATTTCACTGAATTAGCAACTGTGAATGTTCTCCATGCACAATTCAAAAAAATTAAAGCAGAATCTTCATTGAAATTAAAATGTTACTATGTATTTAAAAATATATATTCTATTCTAAATATATATTTGAATTCGAAAAATTTTTAAAATACAATACTAATTGTTTTTAAAAACCATCAATTACTATTTGATAATTGACAAAGTCTTGCTATAAAATTTCAAATATTTGAAAACTGATCATAAATGAATAAAAAAAATTTTCAATCAAAATTATGGTTTTTCCAAAAAACTATCAGCTTAAAAATGAATGCTATTGAGAATTAATTTACTAATGGACAGTGAAAAGAAAAATTATTGAAACGGAATAAAATATATTGTGATTTTAATTTTTATGACATTTCTCATCTAGAAGTGATATATATATCATATATTATATCGATTATAAATGAGTTAACTTTTAGTAATGTTTATTATATTTTCTATTTCCGACTGATATCAATTTGTTAATAACTCCGAGTAATTTGCTTTAAACGTCAGGAAAGCTTTTGAACATAATAAAATTTGTGATATTTTTAAACAAAATAGACTTCAAAGAGATAGTCATCCATTAAAATAATTAAAAATAAATTTTTTTAATAACTGGCATTATTTGTCTGACACACATATTTGTATTGCTCTATATTGTAATGGGTAATTGTGATAGATTTGATCAAGATAGGGTTTCAAAGCATGCCCAGTACTGAAAATTATACAAATAAAAAAAAAAAAAAAATTGATGCATGTTTTAAATTGCCGGCAAGCATATGACACTTGATTACATTTTTGTACCGACGAATTTAGAAAATTTATTCATAACTATTTTTAACGACACCCTTGTATCGATTTCCAAATAAAATTTCTAAAAATATAATTTAGAAATTTATTGTCTTGTCAGATCATTATTTTCCTGATATATAAAATAACACTGTAAGCTATCAAATCCCGCTTGAACGAAAAAAAAAAAAAAAACACTTTAAAAAATGATTTTTTTAACCCAAACATTCATATGTAACACACGTAGCATGTCGATAGTATTACATAACATATTTATTGCTCATTTTATTGAGGCATAAACGAAAAAAATTATTTTTACAGCTGCTAGATAAAGGAAAATATAAAAATACTGTATTTACTATCGTCACGATATAAAATTGAAATCGTTTTACGATAAACGATTTCATACATTTAAATCACCTGCTACCCGTATGTTTAGATTATGTGATGTGTCGCATAAAAGAGAAAAATAATAATATTAACAATAAAAATTTATATAAAATAAATAAATTCAAAAGTTGAATTAACAAAGTTAATATAATAATAAAAAGATAAATTGGCAGGTGAAAAGACATGCTGGTAATAGTTATGCATTACATAGTGATTTCAAATGTACAGAGTCGAGGTACCATCCGGAGAGAGTCTCAATATAATGACACGATACGGTTGGATGACTCGTGCATGAGTGCATATCTATTATTTACTATACTCATTGTATTGAGAATGGAGAATTGAATAGGATCGTGTTGGTCAGATAAGAAACTTGCGAGAAAGATAGTCTATAAATATATCTATATATATATATAAAGAGTATTATATAGACTTTTCGATCTATGGTTATAGCAAATCATTCGTTGCGAATATAACAACCAAGTAGACGTTGATTCAGCATCCAAAGTGGAACACAATCCTTTTATTGGTTAAATTGTTGTTAGACATCATATAAATATACACATTGACGTATATAGTCTTTTCTTTTCCCATCACTTCCAGTTGTTGGCTATACAACCTCATCCTAGTTATTCCCACTGTGGGGAAACGGAGGCAAAACGGGTCACTTAAAAAATAGTATTTATACTTTTTTTTTTAACCTTCCATAGGCAATCATATTTTTATACACTGGATTTTTTATGCCCACCTTTATTTTCTCTGTTCGTAT
Organism: Microplitis manilae; assembly: GCA_030273425.1. Taxonomy (NCBI): domain Eukaryota; kingdom Metazoa; phylum Arthropoda; class Insecta; order Hymenoptera; family Braconidae; genus Microplitis; species Microplitis manilae. The sequence continues at coordinate 15,942,452 of CP092730.1, read as the reverse complement.
TCAAATTAAAAAATCTGGAAAAACTTCTGAGCATTATTTCAAGGCTCGATAAATTTTCTGATCATTCATTAAATTGAAAGTTGGTTATTATTTTACATACAGAAATTATACTGGTGTAAAAATGAGAAGATAGAGGTTTTTACGAAGAATTTCAGGACGTTCCTTAATAACTAAAAATCGAAAACTTCTAGAGTTTCATGTTTCAGTATGCTAAAAAAAAAATCAGATTTAATTCGGATACAAAAACTACAATTATTTTTAAAATTACAAGTTGGGTACGTGATAATTTTTTAAATGAAAAGATATGACGAATTTCAAAATTTACATCAAAACTGTAAAAAATTTTGGAGTAAAAAAAGCCCCCGAGAACTTTACACGATCGTGTGATGTGAAATAACGGTGTAAATTGTCCATCGGTGTATTATCGATACGGTGTTATTGACTTTTTTTTTACACCATTCCGTGATCCTCGTTATAATTTTGAATAATGAGCAACAAATGATCATGAAACATTTTTAACTACTTGACACGAAAAAAATTTTTTGTAACCAATGGATAAGATAACTTACGGTAACAAACTTCTGCCTTAATATACGGACGACGAAATAACATTCGTTATATGATTACGATGTTTTTGTAACTATAGCGAACTATAAGCTGCGCCTAGCAATGGTGTGTAACTGTGGAAAAACTGTTGCTGTTGCAGTAAAATGAGTGATTTGTTAATATAACAGAGTGAATTGAGAGCACTAACAAAATTTTTTTACTCAAAAGCCAAGATTACTCGGGAAACGAATTAGCACTTGACCCCATTGTCGACAGCAAAAGCTCTCTTGACAGAAAATATATCCCTTTTCAGACTTGCTAATATAATTTTTCGAGTGCAGGGGGTCGTACTTGACGCACCTGAGCAGTTGTCACCCTATAACTTCATTTTTTGATATAGTCGAGTACCCGTTATAAGCCTGGTCTAGGGGACGTAGGGGAAATTTTTCTTGGAATTTCCGTCTTCCCTATCGTGCGTTTAGTTTTGTTCTCGACTACCTGTTATAAGCCTGTTTTATTTTATATCATTTTTAACGTCATATTTACGTTTTGTTACATACGTCACTATCCCAATTTTTCTAGTGCTTATAGCGCTAAAATAAATACTTATCTTTTTACACTAATAATAATTGTAATGCAAAAAATTATAATGACAACGGCATTAATTACAGTAATGATAATAATAATTGTTATTGATCAACATAATGATCAATAAAACTTTTAAATTGTAACAGAAGCTTTAATTGTAATTAATGATTACAACTATGAACAATAAATGATATTTTACTTAATAATGATTAAATTATTCTCCGCGAAACCTCGATAGTAAATTTTCATAATTTATTTAGATATTTTGTTCCTATTGTTAGTTTACAATTTAGAGAATTTTAACGGAGGCTTATAACGGGATGTTTGGAACGAAACTCAAAAAAGTGGTTAAGTGGGGAAGCTGTTTAGACTCAGTAACTCCCGATTGAGGGGAAGAGGCTTATGAAGGGCAGGTTTATGACGGGTAGTCGACTGTGTTTTTTTCTGAGATTATGTAGCCGAAATTTTCGAGGGTCACAGCTCTCCTGCTTAGACTCTAAGGCTTTTCATACTTGCCGATATCTTTTTAATTGCGGTTGTTTTGTAACGCTTGAAGGTAGTTTGATGAAATTGAGCGTCAAGAGCTCTTTAATTATATAGTTGTTTTTACAAAGAGTCATGAGGGCTATATGATTCCGCATTCCAATGTTATTAATATAAAATCATGTATCCGATCTAACTAATTTATCTGATAATATTCACTCAAGGCACAGATTTTGATTTTTATCTAGACAGCTGTGCCTTGTACGATTTAACTTGACGATGGGCTTATTAAATAATTATTTCATATTAATATGATCTGCTCATTAAAAAAACTCACGTCAATCAAAATGGGCTGTGTATAAAAATTAGTAAGTAATTTTTTTTTTTTTTTTTTAATCTTACTTCTTGAGATTTCAAAAATAAATACCAAGAGCCAAAAATGTTTTTTTTTTTAATCGTAATAATTGAAATTTAAGTAAATGATTGAAAATGTTTTAAAAAAAGTTTTTGGTGGCCTAATTAACCCCACTTATTATATATTATTATATAATTTTTGTAATCAATTGAAGCGTATTCATTATACTCTATTTCAAGTAATATTTTCAATTGATAACAAAAAAAAGATATTTTATCAAAACTTTTACGTTCTATTATGATTAACAAAAAATATCAAACAGATAAATTAGAAATGAAGATAAATGTATAGAGTTATGATTAATGACGTAATATATATATATATTTGAAATACAAATTCTCTCAAAGTTTTAGTTGTTGAGTATTTCGCATTGCAGATAGACGACAATGATGAAATGCTGAAGATCTCTGGTAAAGTCACTGTCGAGGTTAGTTGATGCAAGTTAGCTTCTATGCCCGAGGATAACTTTTACGCAACTCTCGATGTCGAAATGATCCATTAGAGTCAGGAATGACGAGAGAATAAAATCAGTTATCGTATCCCATAATCGGCAAACTGATACCCCAGTGTTTCCACGTAACAAAAACGATCAACTTCCACTGGATTGTCATACTTATTTTCTTATTGTTATTCTTATTATTTCTCTTCTTCTTCAGCCAACAATGAAATGATAGTCATCTACATTTTCATGTCTTACAGTCAGGTTAAAATTAATATCGCGGGAAATATTATATACCTTTATGTAAAACTCTTCAGACTCTAATCTCTCGTTACTTTAAATTTAAATTATAAAACATTCTCTTTCATAATATTACTTTTTGTTTTGTTATATAATTTTGCAACAAATACTTCAATTTATATAAATTCCCGTTAAAATTTGTTTTTTATTAAAAATATTGGTATTCGATTCAAAATTAGGTTAATAAATATATATTAAAACCTAATGATTATTGATTTCAAAAGTTATGGTGCTAGGCAGCAGTAGCGGGAGTAGTTCAGTGCTCGCCACTAGATCGCGCCCACCTCTTGTAGTGTCCCTGGTAAGAAACTTATTTCAGAGTTATTATATTCCAGACTTACATCTATGGGACGGGTTCTTCGCTGTAAATTAGCAGATCGATGATAACCCTCTTTTGAAAGAAATGTAGGGCTCTCCTGTATTATACTATGACATTAATGTTTCCCTAAACAATTTTTGTCATAGTACATAAAAAGTGCGTGTCAAGGAAATAAATTATTTTTCTAAATATCCATTCGTTTCATTGTTAATTAAATATTTTGTCATCTTCAACTAATATTTAATTATTATTAATGTCATTCTCTGAGGCTCACTAATATATTTCATTATGACTACTTTATAAGCTCTACAGGCAATCAATTTAATTTTGTGTTTTCTACTTAATGCGTAATTATCTTTACTGAATAGTTTGTAATAAATAAAGAATGTAAGAAAATAGGCAATCAAATTATATTGTTATCATAACTAAAATTTAGTTGTCAGAAGACAATTTTTTTCTCAGAGTACTAACACTAATACACATGCCCTATATAATAACAACACTAACAATGTTACAAATAAAATTATTTCCATGGATTGGATTGCCATATAATTAAAATTATTTAAAAAAATATACGCCAATCAAAAAATATATAGATGCAATTGCATTTATATACATTAAATTTGAGAAATAAATAATACTATTAATAATAAGTTGAAAAACTACTAAAAAATTAATTTGATTCAATTCCGTTCTTGTATACATGCAGATAAATTTTTATTTAAAATTACCCAAAAAGTATAGAACTGTTGGAGCATGTGGTAAAAATCTAAATTTTTCTTATGCACATGTGCATTGTAAAATATACTACTCGATAGCACGTAAATGAAATACAATTTCTATTAACAACATACACTGAGAAAAAAATTTTCTTCTGACAACTAAATTTTAGTTATGACAACGAAATAATTTGATTGCCCATTGCCAATGATATATTTGGTTGTTTTAACTAAATATTTTATAATCCACCAACAAAACAAATTATTAGAAACTATAAAATATTTAGTAAAGATAACTATGCGTTAAGTAGCAAGCATAAAATCAAATTGATTACCTGTAGAGATTATAAAGTAGGCATGATGAAATACATTAGTGAGCCTTAGAGAATGAGTTAGTAATAATAATTCAATATTATTTTAGAATGATAGAATATTTATCTAACAATTAAATAAATGCATACGTACAAAAATAATTTATTTCCTTGGCAAGTACTTTTTTTATGTATTGTGAAAAAAATTGTTCAAGAAAACATTAATATCAAACATTAATGTCCCAGTGTAATACAGGATACTCTTATATTACTATCAAAAAGGGTTGTCATAGCTCTGCTAATTATCAGAGGAGAACCCTTTCATAAATGCTTCAAGTCTTGAATATAATAACTCTGATATAAGTGTCTTACCAGGGACACTACAAAAAGTTGGCGCGATCTAGTGACGAGCACCGAACTACTCCCGCTACTGCTGCCTAGCACCACAACTTTTTAAATCAATAATCATTAGGTTTTAATATATATTTATTAACATCAAACAAATATATATATTTATTCTAAATGAATATATTTTTTTGTGTCTAAGTAATATTTATTAGAGTTAACATAATGATATTTTGCTTTAATATTTGAGTTTGTTGGTACTACAAAATAATTTAGTTGTCTATGAAATAAATATTTTCTTAACTTTACCAAATGATTTTATTATCGTAGCAAAAGAAATATTAACGTCAACCAAATAGAGTCTATTATATCATTTGTTAAAAATGACAAAATAGATTTTGTTACCATAATAAAATTAAGCTGTCTCAATTAAATATTAATTCAAAAAAATTTAACAAAACCAATTTAATTGTCCGAAGAGAATTTTTTTTCTCAGTGTAGTAAAAATTTAGCTTCAGACTAGATGTTCTTATAAAGACAAACTTTATGGGTAATTTTCACTCAAAAATTATCTGCTTGCACTAAAATTTACCCAACTTTATTTACTACATATTTATTTTAAACCTGAATCCTTGATACTAATATTCATCACACTTGACTTCTCTATTAGAGTAATTTTCAATTATGTTATTTATATTATTGTAATTTTTTTTTTAAATTAATATCGAGTCTATTTAGGTCAATAGTACCATTACGTACATTGCGGGCATTAAATATGTATACTACAACTGGCTGTAAATTGTACATAATGCGATATTAAAATTTTGAATAATTAATGAATTTGCTGATGAAAAATTATAAAAATTAAATATAAACGGATTAGGTGAACGTAGTTGAATATTTTCACTGTTTGTACGTTTACACCAACGTTTATTAATTCATTATAGCGATTTTAATTATTCCATCTCATAAATGCTTAATGAATTTATATATTTGAGTGCTCATTAGCAAATATATACATGATATTTATTGAATTTATTCATTTATTATTTAATTGAATATAATATGATGGTAAAATTTTTTTTACTCATTTCAATTTAAATTTAATTATACTAATCGCGTGAATGTAAAGCTGTTGACGTTTCATAATTTAAATAATATATTTTAACACTGAGAAAAAAATTTTCTTCTGACAACTAAATTTTAATTATGACAACAAAATGATTTGATTGCCCATTTCCAATTATATGTTTGGTTGTTTTAACAACATATTTTATAATTCACCAACAAAATGATTCATTAGAAATTACAAAATATTCAGTTAAGATAATTACGCGTCAAGTAGCACACACAAAATAAAAATTGACTGCCTGTAGAGCTTATAAAGTAGTCAAAATGAAATATATTAGTGAGCCTTAGAGAATGACATTAATAATAATTGAATATTAGTTAAAGATGACAAAATATTTAATCAACAATGAACTAAATGCATATTTGGAAAAATTGTGTAGGGAAACATTGATAGTAAGAACGGCTTTTAGATAATTTTGTCCAAGCTTTTCTCTGAAATAAAAGCTCCAAACGCAAAATGAAGACACAGACCCGATGCTTTACTCTATAAGCTAGCGAAGTGCACTTCAATTTTTTGATAACTTCGATTTGTTTACAAGAAACGCTTGGACAAAGTTCCCATTTTCTGTACAAGTGCAACAAAGAGAGTAACGTTTATCCAGTTGAGTGCGAATAGAGAAACAAATCAAAACGTGTCTTAAATATTAATGTCATAGTGTGATACAAGAGACCCCTATATACTTTCGAAAGAGGGTTATCATGGATCTGCTAATTTATAGCGAAGAACCCGTCCCATAGATGTAAGTCTGGAATATAATACTTCTGAAATAAGTTTCTTACCAGGGACATTACAAAAGGTGGGCGCGATCTAGTGGCGAGCACCAAAGTACTTCCGCTGCTGCTGCCTAGCACCATAACTTTTTAAATCAATAATCATTAGGTTTAAATATATATTTATCAACTTCGGATAAATATACATATTTATTCTGAATAAGAATATTTTTTTGTGTCTAAGTACTATATATTAGAGCTAATATAGTAATATATTGCTTCAATATTTGGATTTGTTGGCACTATAAAATAATTTACTTGTCCTAAATAGTAAAAGCAATGCAGTTATCGATTTGCATGAGTGTTTCTTACTTAAACATATTAAAAATTTATAAATTTTCGAGACTCGTTTTCTCCATGGGCTTGAAATGACAAGATAGTAAGTAAAGTAGAGTAAATTTTAGTATGAAAAGGTGTGTCTGTGCGAGTGTATGAGTGTGTGTGTGGGAGTGTGTGTAATGTCAATAGTAAGTTAAATTCGACTTGACAGGTCGAGTGACGTTGGGCGCAGATGGGATTCGACGAAAGGTTAACTGGACCGAAATCATGAGTAATTCACTTGATTGTTTGACGTTTGTCCAGTGAGAAATACACTGTTATCTTGGTAGACTCTCTGGAGTATCTGATATAGATCGAACGCTTACATTACATTAGTCCTTCGATTTACTAGTTGCTGGCGTTATACAACGACAACAACTATTCCTCTATCTACAACTCCTATTCAGATAAACACAAATTGAATTGCTTTATATCGTCAGTACATCGAGAGCTTTAGGTTTTGCTAATCCAATTTATCAGTAGTAAACAGCCGCTTTTACATTCTACAACTTTGTGCTCACTTTATTTATTTTTTTATACTTCTATTTCCTTTCTTTTATCTATTTCATATCAATTACAAGAATTTCATTTGTTCAACAATTTCTTTTTTTTTTTCTAATAAAGTCCTTATTACTGATACTATCTCCTTTACCGGCAAATCTCTCATAAAAATAATCTTACTGAAATCCTCTCTATTACTGACAGTGTGTTAATTATAGATAGTAGAAATCCGGTTAAAAAGAGTACCCGAGAATTTCGATGATAAAATTTTTTCTTCATTTATCATTTACGATTTTTTTACCATCTAGTTGTCGAAGTTTATTTTTAAAAAAGTTGTTTGTTTTAATTGTATTAAAGATAATATGGAACATAAAAATTTTCCGATTCAAACTTGACTTGACAAATAATCGATAATTACTATATTTAGTAACGTTTATTAGCGAAATTTCATTTAACATCCGAATATCTGAAAATTCAAATAACCTGTAAATATGACTCTGTGGCATTAATTAGGGCATTTACTATTTTAATTCTGACGTAAAATCTATTAGTTCACCAACGTCATCTAAAAATTTTAGTCTCCAAACATAATTTAATAGAAGTTTGATAAAGTTATAATGTTAAGTTCATATAATATATAAATTTAGGGTAAATTATTTCACACCCGAATAAAATTATATATTACGCTATTCTATATGAAGTATAGATCGATGTAATTTATTGATGCTGCGTCATGAAAGTGTCTAATACTTAAATCGATAATGGTCACATAGTTTAAACTCGATTTTAGTGCTCGTTTCGCTTCACTCGTTTGTATTATATATATATATACATTTATATATATATATATATGTGTGTGTGTGAGTGTGTGTGTGAATACATGCACTCACACATATACATACACATATATATGTATAAATATATATATAGTTAGTGGGTCTAAAATTATTGCACCACCAGGCGCAGGAACCACCGAACATATATATAGTCTCGAGGCGATTGCAGCTTTAATTAATGACCGCGTGACATGAACGAGGCCGGACGGTTTTACTTTAAATCATTGGTAGGACGTTTAAACTTAACTTGTAAGCCACTTTGATAAGAAAATTAGCGGTCCATACTCATGCAACAATATACGTTATCTAATAATATAACCAAAGTTAAAAATCTAGTCGGTGTAACAGATCCTTCCCCTATCATAGGTAAGAGCTCAACATTCTAGCGGCCAAAGTCAGGGACAAAACTCGGTACTCTACTTGTTTTGATGGCATACATACCAGCTTACTTTACTTTATTATCCATCTTCGTACATTACATTAGCCCGTTGGAAGTCCTACTGCAATCTTTCTTACAGTCTCGTCTAAAGACTAGAAAAGTTATAAAAGTTTTGTGAATAGACAGATTCAGTGGTGTTGGCAAAAAGTTAAACAAGCTGAGTCAGTTCTTTTAAAATCTTGAGCTGAGTTACTTCGTCATGCAAAAAACTTAAAAAATCTCTGGCACAAAGGCTGTAATGGATAAAAATGGAGATCACAGGTGGTTTGGACGATTTAAAACCGAATAAATAAAATACGTGTGTTATGTTTGTTGATTGAAATCATTAGTGACTTTGATTAAGAGTTTGTGGTTAATCACAGGAACAGTTGACTTTATTGCCGCAATTAAGAATCTCAGTAATAAAGTACATATGACTTTATAAATTCAATTCGAAAGTCCCGAGTCTGTGTGCAAAGTTAACTCCGGATACGAGATCGACATGTACGATCATGTGCGTTTCTGCACTTAACGGTGGGTTATTCTGCGAAACCATAAACCGATCAATTGCAATTAAAACGACAAACGTTAAACTATACTATTTAATGCCTGGCTTATAACCTTACAAGTAATACTTTGGAAAATTTATTTTTGTCATTATTATTTTTTAAACATAATTATAGTTTTATTGATAGACAAATTTTTAAATTGCACACTTTGATCACGGTACTTTATACTTAATTAAATTTGTTTTAACTACTCGTGCATGAATTTTAGTGTTTTAAGTGGATACCTCAAACACTAATCGGCTAGTGTTCTATTACCACATTAAAATTTTAGAGTCATTCACTTGCATTAAATCGTATCCGCAATTAATATAATTCACTGAATTGCTATAATAAGCATATATTATGCAAAAAGAATCTAATTAACCAGTTTGATGCATAATTTAGTCGATTAACTTTGATAATAACAATTTTGAATTTTAAAAATTCTTTGCATTGAAAAAAAAATGTTGAAAGTCTATTTTCAGGGGAGTTTATTTTAATCACTCGTAAATTACTTCGCTGGAAAAAAACTACTTATTTATTCTGTAGGTGGAGTAATTTTTTTGCGGAACTCGGATTGTAATGAAATCCGTTTTCACACCCGACTTTTTATTACAGTGTAGAAAAAAAGTACAATATTTCTAAAAGCTGTTTTCTCTCTCAGTGTGGATGCCCTGAAGGATCCGAATTATGGTAATTTACCACACTGCCCGTAATTTACCGTAAAAACACAGAATTTTGCGGGAAATTACGGTATAATATATGACAATTCCCGACTAGAAAAAAAGTTGTAAGACCTATTGGAATCCAATTGGGTTCCCAATTGGGAACCCAACGTTGGGTTGTAACGCATAGCCCAAGATGATCTCAATCGGGTCATCCCTATTGGGTCCCAATTGGGTATACCCAACTGTTTCCCAATTAGGCACACTCTATAGGGTTTCAATTGGGTTCACCCTACAGAAACTTTAGGCCAACCCAATAAAATCCCACTAAAATCCCGACATAAGAAAAATTTGGTTAAATAAATTTTATTTAAATCCTCTCATTCTAGTACATTTTTTTTTTTTTATTTATTCAATTTCCGTTATGACTGTTAATTTACAATAGTGTTAGCTCACAAAAAAAATTAATTATTTCACAAATTCTCACTTTGCACGAGACACAATTTTTATAACCTATATTCACTATACTAGCACTTTAATATTATTTTGATCAATTATATTGCACTGCACTAGCACTTTCTTTATTATTAATTCTATCAATTATATTGCACGGTATTGTAACTGTAAAGATGTCAAAAAATTACGCCTTGATAAGTTACTTAGAACGTTTTCCAATGCAAGAGTCACGTGTATATGGGATTTTGTCCACTAGTTATTTGTTTTTTGCGCGGACCTGTCTGAACTTGTCTACGCTTGTATTATAGTCACAAGATTTTGTCGCATCATTGGTGTTAACATACACAACTATTCGATTTTTATCTTTACATATAATAATATATGAGCATATGAAAGTTAGTAGATATTTCATATGGATTGTTTTTCCCTTAAAGTTTTAGTTTTTTTTTTCAAGTTTATAATTAAATTTATAATCTGCAAGTGATTAAAAATACGTTTTACTATTGTTAAGTTTTTTTTCTTTATTATTAAAGTTTAATCAGTTTTTTTTTTTTTTTTCGTTTTCATGTTAAAATACAGAATAAAACGTAAATATTTTGCATTTAAAAATTATTTTTAATTTTTAGAAGTAAAAATTTTTTTTTTTATAAATTTCATGTTTAGTTTTCCTAACGTGATCCCAATTATTCCCCAAATGGGTAAGACCAACAGCTAGTTATTAATTTTGACGTTGGGTCATCCTAACAAGTTCCCAATTATTTCCCAATCGGGCAAACCCATTGTCGAATCATTAATTTTAGCATTGGGTTTTCCCAACAGGTTCCCAATTATTTCCCAATCGGGTAAGCCCAACAGCAAATTATTAATTTTGACGTTGGGTCGCCCCAACAAGTTCCCAAAAATATCCCAATCGAGCAAACCCATTGCCGAGTCATTAATTTTAGCATTGAGTTAACCCAACATGTTCCCAATCCTATCCCAATTGGGTAAACCCAATCGCAATTTTTTATTTTAATGTTGGGCTTACCCTATATGTTCCCAATCAAATCCCAATAGGGATAACCCTATCGGGCTTGCCCCATCAGTACCCAATGGGGTCCCAATGTATGCTTGGGGATAATTTCTAGTCGGGTTTGCCACAATTTGTGGAATTTTTATTGTAAGAACCGTAAACTGTTTTATTTTAACAGTGCAATACTTCACTTTACGGTAAAATACCGCAGGTTTGCCGCAATTTTATGGTATTCCCGTTCTCTTACTGTAAATTTACGGTAAAAATACCGTGCGTTTATTGTGCGTTTACTACCAAAAATCATTTGGTAAAGTTAAGCAAATATTTATTTAATAGACACCTAAATTATTTTATAGTGCCAACAAACCCAAATATTGAAGCAATATATTATTATATTAACTCTACTAAATATTACTTAGATACAAAAAAATATATTCATTTGGAATAAATATATATACTTGTTCGAGGTTGATAAATATATATATTTAAACCTAATGATTATTGTTTTAAAAAGTTATGGTGCTAGGCGGCAGTAGGGGAAGTAGTTCGGTGCTCGCCACTAGATTGCGCCCACCTCTTGTAGTGTCCCTGGTAAGAAACTTATTTCATAGGTATTATATTCCAGACTTACATCTATGGGACGGGTTCTCCGCTGTAAATTAGCAGAATGATGATCACCCTTATTTGATAGTAATAAAGGAGTTTGCTGTATCACACTCTGACATTAGTGCTTAATATTAATGTTTCCCTGAAAAATTTTTGTCAGTATAAAAAAAAGTACATGTCAAGGAAATAAATTATTTTTCCAAATATGCATTTATTTTATTGTTAAATAAATAGTTTCTCAATTTAAAACAATATTTCATTTTTATTAACACCTCATTCGTTAAGGCTCACTAATATCTTTTGTTCTATATATTTTATAAGCTCTAATAAAAATAAATTGAATTAGAATTTAGTCGATTTTAACGCCGTCATTGATTTTAACGGCGTCGATGTTTTTTGACACCTATCCCAGGCCGATATCCTGGTAAGACGTCTTCGTTTCCAGGCGAATTTTTTCAATCGTAGTAGGGACAACTACGCTTGGATGTTTCTTCAATTACTGGTCGGCAATCGTCATCTCTTATAGTATCCACTTTCTTTTTCAATGCTTTCTAGCTTCTTCTTCAAAGCACTAAGTTGAGATATCCTGTCTCCTTTTTTAGGGTGTACATTTATTTCATTTTTCCTCAGTGTGGTAATTAATCAATTTTATATAAAAAAAAAAAAAAAATTTCAAAAAATACTAAAAATAGTTGCAATAACTGATTGAGTTGATGATATTCAAGCTTAATGGCTAAAGCACAAAGCACATAGAGTTATATAATTTATTCCATAGGTGATGATATATATATCTAAATACATTTGGTATTTAGTTAATGTGTGTGCATATATAATACACATACTAACGATGAGTATCAGTGAATGTGATGTAGAGAGGATACGCTGAGGAGCAATCGTGCTAATTGCCATTGAAACTCGAGGGAAATCGAAATTTCCGTAGGTACGCCACACCGAACTATTTCCCAGTTTCACTGCCAGGTATTACACTAGAGGAAATTAGTGTGTACTTAATGCTCTCTTGTTTGCTTCTAACTTTTACTTTATACATGTAATTATCCCTTCAGATCCCATTTATTTTTATCAGTTTTACACTTTACTATCATTATCCATCGATTTTACTTTAGCCCGATTGTATGTAAAGTAATAAAAACTGCTAAATAATAAATACTCTGGGTTTTATTGCCGAGGTTAAACAACGGTAATTTTTTATTATTTTTCACCTCACGGAAATTATCGTTCTACTTTTGATTTTTTACCCGTACTGCAGTCGTAAAGTGTCTTTACGATCCTTGCAGATTATGCAGGTCGACGGTGGCTAGCTCGCTTTACTTGGTAGTTGTAAGAAAGAAAAATAGCGCATACCCTCTTTATTCACCAAGAACTTGAGTTTGGTTTTGCCACCCAAATTCTTGGCACGACTTTACGCTTTAAACATTCCTTTAAAGCTATGACTTAACTCCCAGTTGTATTAACTTTTAAAAAAAAAAATTTTACTTTTTTAATGAAAATAATTTACAAACTTTTCTTATATTTTTTTTTTTTTAATAAACATATTTAATGATGAATTAAAACAAAATTTTTTTAGTTGAATATTTTATGAAAATTTATTGTAGTATTGGAAACTATGAACTCAAAACTTCAAGTATAATAGTAAGATCTAGGATTTAAGATTTAAGATGAATTTAATAATTTTCTGACATGTGTTTGGGGAACGTTTCCAGTTTTAACGGGAAAATAAAAAAAAAATATAAAAATGCTTGACTTTTGTTATTTACTTTTATTTTTATTTTTTGCGAAACAAATTTTAGAGGCCAGTGTATATACATTTAAGTATCACATTCACGATTCATTTCAGCAACACGTGCAACAAATGATTTCATCTAAAGTAATCTTTCGAACGAGGCTTCGCTTCCAACTGAAGAAGATTTCAATCTTGTATGTCTTAACCGTAACGCAAAACTTTAACAATTGCCATTTTTTTTAGATTTATCTCGAATATTTTTTCACTTCAAAAGGATTAATTAAAATTAATTAACTTATACTTTACTCAACATTTATCATTGACCTTCATACCAAATAATTATTTTAATGCTACATTGTAAATATAATTTGAGTTTTTATGTAAATACATATACTGAAGCCTGTAACTTTCAAACAAACTGACGGAGCAAAACGAAAAATGGTTCAAATTTTTTTAGTCTCCTTTGAAATGCATTTAGTCTCTTTTTTGATAAAATTTCGGCATTATATGAGACGAAATCATATTAAAAATAATGCAATGGAAAACTTATAAGTTAAATTTTATAATAAATTTCTTGAAATTTCAATTTTTTTTTACTGTTCTAAAGAGTATTTAAAAAATCGATTTTTGGTTTTAAAATTAAGTAAAATTTAAACGATTTCTTCTAGAAAAAAAATCCAAAATACATCTCAAAATTTTTTTTGCACATATAAATTTTTGAAAACAATTTCAAAATTGCTTGAAATTTTTTTTATTGAAAAAAAAAATTTGGCATCAAATTTCATAGATAGTCAAGTGTTGCGTTTGTCCCAGCGGTAGAAATGTCATAAAATTTTGCTATCGTATATTCTAATTAGTCAAGTAATTTCTGGAAATGCCCTTAGTTCGAAAGTTTACATACATACTGTAAAAACTTTGCCAAGTAAACGTGAATTGAATCCGATGTGAATTCGGAGTGAATATAAAGTGGATGATTTTTCATTTAATGGATTCCCCTGAAGTAAAATTTTCTTCGGAGGGAGTTTATCTTAACATTAAAGCTCTGATTTTCTTTTTAATTCTGCGATTCCAGTGACAGCATGAATTCAAACTCGTATTCACTCCCAATTTTCTACAGTGTAACGTTTTCCTGTACACAGTAAAAAACGAATCGTCAAAGTGTAAAAAAAAGCGTATGTTACAATTCTGAGTGTTGAATTTTCAACACTTTTGTGTGTCAATTTAACATACAATATTTATCTTGTTTCAACTGTCGCAATCGATTGATTTTTTAACACACAAAAATGTTATTTTATACGAGAGTAACACTTTTTATGTGTTACTGTGAAATCAACACACAAAATATGTTAAAAATAATCTCGACCATCACAAAAGAATTCTCAGAAAATTTCAAGTAAAAATGACGTATTAAAAATATCGCCTGTTTAATTTGCAATCGTTTTTAAAATACATAACCTAAACTTTTAAACTAATGTTGATGAAATATAATTATTTTTTTGATATTAAAATAATTATTTTATTTTTGTTATTGTGAGAGAATTTATAGTAATTTTTTTATACATATTTGAATATTGAAGATAAATAATAGATGATATTATATATATTGAACAATACGTGATATTATTATTACTATTTTTTTTTATTTTTAGTTTTATTTATATTACTATTACTAATATTATCGTTATTTTTAATATTTAATTGCTGAAGAATCAATTACTACAATTAATTCATTGATTTTAACTTTACATTAAATAGTGTGAAAAACATTTTCAAGAAGTGCCCAAGTAACACAAAAGCGTATGTCAAATTCAACACTCTTCAAGTGTTGCAAATAACATATAAGTGTGTTAAAATTGAAGGTTACGTTTTCGAAGATTTTGACACTCATAGCGTGTTACTTTTAACATACACGAGTGTAACTGTTTCAAAACAAACGACGTACGCTGAAATAACATAGAAATAAGTGTCAATCGATCGTTTTACACACAGCAAGTGTTAATTTTGACGAATCCTTTTTTACTGTGTAGTTTCGATAGCGTCCGCAATTCTAATTGAATTTTCATGAAACTTTTAAACATTTGTTCTTTGAGTGATTACGTTTATTGAGTTTAGAGATCAGAAAACGATTCACTGTAGTTTAAAAATAACTTTTGACTTAACTTTTACAATTTGATTTTTTTTACTTTTTACAGATAATCTTGATCGATTTCATCAGATTATAAGTTAATTTAATAAGAAATATTCTTTCATTCCGGCTGCCGGGTGGTATTTTTTTAAATTAATATAATTTAGGCTATCAGTAAATTGATAAGTCCAAATTTCAATTCGTAAAATAATAATTTTTTTACATCTTTATGTGAAAATCTTTACCTGCATTATTTCACTAAAAAAAAAAACTTTTCAGAAATTGTTAAAAATGATTTTATTTGAAAAAAAATTTTTTTTTCGTACCCTTTAACTTATTTTTATGTGACACTCAACGATAAGGTAATAAAGTGTCCTGCGGCACGAAACCTCAATGCACTTGGGTGCGTAATCAAATTAAGGAATCGTACAGACAAGTTCTTAATTAAATTCTTTGATGCTTCCCGCATTCGGTGTTAACTTGTCGAGTACTTTCAAAAGTATGTACCGTACGCCTAAAGGTTTTCACTACACGTATATATATTTATAAATACAAAAATAAACATAAACATATCTCGGCAACTTAATCATTTTTAAACCAAGGAATAAAACATAAAAATATTTAAACTCAAATATCTTCCATGGCATTAATTCGCTTTCTACTCGTTTGTGTACACGAAGAATAATTAACTTTGCAATTAAGTTACATTAAATTAATCTTTCTTTACTCAGTAAAGTTTTGAAGCAAAAAGTATTAATTGTGAGTTGTTTGACGATAAATATAATTAAGGGCAAGTTGTATTTTGTTAATGAAAATTAAAAATAAAATTGAGTGCTTACAATGCTAGTAGTACTCGGTACTGAGTGATACTGAAATGTGTTTGATCTTACGAGAATAGAAGTACAGTTCACCTCAGAGACCATTCTACTTTGATAGTTTACGAGTCATAAAAAAGCTACAGCACGAACGTTGACGATAAATTCGACAGATGAGCTATAACAAGCCAACAGCTTTTGTAGGCTTTTTTTATTGTTGCGGTTAAATATTATAATGGTTTTTTACTTTACATACCCAGGTAAAAAAATTTCAGGATAAAAAAACACTAAATTTTTTTACACCAAAAAATGGCCGGCAAGAAATAGGCCGAAATTGGGCAGACCGACTGGGCCGAGAATGCCCAAAAATTTCAAAATTTTCTGTTATATAATTATATTTAAAATTAAAGAGGCTGACTGGTTCCATACCTAAAGAACTTCACAATTTGAACTTAGGCAATTTGAACCTTTGTAAATTTGAACTTTGGTAAATTTGAACTTTAGTAATTTTGAACTTTAGCGATTTGAACTTTGACGATTTGAACTTACCTTTTTTCTTAGGTTTTGTGTGCGTGGAAATATAAAATATATAAATTTATAGGCATGATAATTAATTCGTTAAATATTCAAGTTGTCGAAGTTCAAATTAACAAAAGTTCAAATTTACAAAACCTGGGATAAATGGTAAGTTCAAATCGTCAATTCAAATCGCCAAAGTTCAAATTTACAAAAGTTCAAACTGCCGAAGTTCAAATAGGTAAAGCTCAATTTTCAAAGCTCATTAGGTCGGTTACCGGCTGACTTAATTCATTGGTAAATTTTTAGCTTATTTTTTAAGAATAATCAAATTTCGGTGTGTTCACATAAAATTCTATGGCTTTGACGTGATTTCAAACCGAATGTAGGCTTCTTTGAATAAAATTGCATGATTTTGACCAAATTTAGTCTTTGTGGCTCTTTTTTGGCCAAATATTTTTACCCGGGTAGGTATTAAAATTAAAAAATATTTTATTTATGATCTAGTTTTTTTTATCATTACCTAAAAAAGAAACAAAATTTCAAACAATCAAAATTTATTATTTTTTCTTCACATTAAGAAAATTTAAAATTGAAAAAAAGGCGGAAATATTGTTTTCAAACTAATTTTCGTGACTTTGTTTTTTGATATTTCAGTAAGTACGCATTGATACGAAGTCTTAAATATTAAATACTAAATTTCTTACAAGTATTTTTAAACTCGAGGATCTCACAATTAAAAACAATTTTTTTTTTTACCAACGGCCAGTTTAAAAAAAAACCGATTCTAAAATAAAACCAAAGCATGCTTCGAAATAAATTCCATTTTAATTTTACGACTATTTTTGAGCTACAATATTTTTAAAACTAAATTTAAAAAACCTGATATTAAATTTATTTTTCATAGGTTTAAAACTTTATTAATTACTAGAAGCATAACTTATATATCTCTGAAGCACTTTTTTAGCAGACGTCTTCTTCCGTTTTTTTCCAAAAAAAAATACAACGAAAATGAACTTTTAATTTAGCGCGACTCTTCTTTTTATCAACTTATCTATTCTATATTTTTTATCCCCAAGTTAACTTATTTATCTTTTTATTAAGTGCTCCATCTAAAAATAAAATATTCATAACTGCTAAAATATTTTAACAGCAAATGAAATAATTGATTTTAATATTAAATATTTGAAATTGTTTGCACTAAATTAGCATGGATTAATTCATCGACTTGTCTTAGTGGACAAGCTTATGTTATATATATATATATATATATATGCTCTATTTACCATGCAATTAACCTATGCCATGCATATGCATGCTGCACAAACAGTATTAGAGCTTACTCAGCCGACTAGGCTCAATAAAATTTTAATCACTTACCCAAAGCTTCACTTAATTTATCAATTTGATAATCTTCTGAATACTTCCATCCACATTATTATTATTTCTATTATCTTCATACACTGTAAAAAATATTCCAGTGAACCAATACATAGTGAGCTTCGGTTTATTCTATTTTGACATTTATATTGAGTATAAAAATAATTACGGGCTTTTTTTCCATACATTCGCAGAAAATAATTTTTAATAATTTTAAGCAGCAGATAATGAGAACTTCTATGCTTACACTGTAAAAAATTTGCGTAGTGAACGCGCAATTATTTCATTCTCTTGGAGTAAGATTTACTCCGAGGAGGTTTATTTTAATATTGAATCTCTAGACTGCCCGATGAAAAAAGATTTTGTCTAATTATATATGATTATATGTGTTCATACATACGTTCATATATGATTATGTATAATCATATATGAGTTTATATATAATCATGCATGTTTATATATGGGGTCATATATAGTTATATATAATTATAATTATATATGACCCCATACATAATTTGATCTGATCATACCTGGCTGTTATAAGCCCATAAATAAGTCTATATATGATCAGATCTGGTTATATATAAGTCTATATATAATTAGATCTGATCACATCTGATGATATATGAGTCTATATATAATTAGATATGATCATACCTGGCTGTTATAACCCCATATATAATCATGCATAAGTCCATATATGATCAGATCTGATTATATATAAATCTATATATAATTAGATCTGATCAGACTTGCATAGTCACGTTTTCAAAATTTTTTCTTTGAAAAAAAAAATTTTTTTTTTTGGTAATCATAAAAAGTGGTAGAGCGCTCGGCGCGATATCGACATGGTCTGGGTTCGATTCCCAGTTCGGGCTATCTATATTTTTCTCAATTTATCTATAAATTGTCTTATTGAGAAGGTTTGCATGTTTTAGGTTTCCACTATATTTAAATGCTCTACCACAAAAGAGATCTGATCATATATAGATGATTATACATGATCATGTATGAACGTATCTGTTCATCTATAAACAGATTAAGTTTTGTATGATCAGATCTGGCCATTTTTTAGATCTGATCATGTATGGGTGATTATACATGATCATATATGAACATAATTGTTCATATATAAACAGATCAGTTTATGTATGATCAGACCTGGCCAATTTTTGGATCTGATCATATATAGGCAATTATGCATGATCATATATGATTAGACAAAATCTTTTTTCATTGGGTGCAGTGAAATTTACTCTTAATGGAAGTTTATTTTAATATTCAAACAACGAACTGGAGTCAATACGGATTTACAAATAATCCAGATTCCTTTGAAATCACTCCACTGGAGATATAAATTTCGTATTTGATCCGTATAACGAGTGATTTTTTCTAAAACTCCGGAACTCCGAATGACGAAGTGAAATATGGATTAAAATAAAATCTGGATTCACTCCATATTTTTAACGGTTCTTTCATTGAATATGTAATAAAATATTTTCTAATTATGAACGTATCCGAGAGTCAATATGCTGTGCTAATTAAAAGCAACTGATGTAAAAGGGAGCTTTGCAGAGCTTGAGTATAAAGTATTTGAATGTTATCGATATCTATACTACCAAAGTTTTAGATTGAAAATAGCAGTTTATATACAGCATCAATAGCAAGCTCAAGACTTTTGAGTCTCTCGAGAGTTATTGACAGTCCATCGGCTCGAAATACTCATGATGAAGTTCAACTTTTCTCAAGGAGAAAAAAATATTCAAGTGCAATTCTAATTGCACAAGTTTATAATGAAAATAGGGTACTTGCTATCTATCAATTTTTATTGATAAAAAGTCTGAAAGACTCAATTTTTATAGAAAAAATTTTCCATAATTTTGGATGCAGGAATACTACAGGTGAAATGGATTAGTCACAAATTCTATTAAAATTGATTTTTTTTAATTTTTCTTCATACCCCGGTCGAAAGTACGTATTCCGTCATCGATTGGGAATCGGTAGCTGCTACCGATTATTTTTTTTTGTGCAAGTTTATCGTTATGTCTTTGAACCTTACTTCATTAAAACATACAACATTGTGTAATAATGAACAATGCATAATATCCAAGTGTCACGAAAATGTCATATACCCGGCATCAGTACTCGATACAGCCAGAAATGAATGCTCTGCAAATAAAGGTATTGCCAAGAGTCTGGAGCCTGAATTGTATTGGCAAGCAGATTGTGCACCCGAGACATCCAGAAGCGAGGAAGAATATGTACACAATATGAGCAGTATGTTGATATGATAATATTATATAGCATAGCGTATGTTATGGCTCTAATGAATAAACAAAATGAAGTGAAGTATAACAACGTTAGAATCAGTGCGCACGATTATCTAACGCCATTGAAATAAAAATCTATATAACATCATTATGAAGCTGTAAATAGCTTAATTTAGAAGATGGATTCACCTCAATTTCCTTCAAAAATGTAACGTTAAATTTAGTTTAGTTGTATTGATCAATGTATTACTGTCTATCAACAAAAGAGATTGAATTATTATGAAAATATAATTTAACATAACGATAAAAATCTTCAGGGTTGCATTAATGACTAAATAAATTATTATTCCTTTTACCTCATCCTAAATGTTCATTTTTACAAATTTCTCCAATATCTAAGGTAAGTTTAAAAAACATAAGGGTTAGCTTATAATGTAGGACAGGTTCAGCTAATAGGCTCAACGTTCATACAGTGATTTATTAAATACACTGAATAGAATAACCAACCGCGGTTATATTCTACAATACTTTTTAAACTAAGCGAACCCGTTCAAGACGAGACTAGTTTACCTTTTTACATACTCAATATATATCCATATACATATACATATACATTAATATATAGATGTATATGCATACATTCAAGTTATATCCAAAGCATCCGATCTTCATCATCATGAAGGAGAATAAGAAAAAGCTGAAGCAGAACTATTTATATATTTATATATATATATATATATATATATATATATATAACCGTTGAGTATATAAGATCCTCATTTATAGGCTTCCTCTTCTTTGATACCGTTACAACTAAAATAATTGATTTCTTCGTCATTAGATTAATCGTACTATCGTACTTAGCCAGTCGATAAACTAACTTAGTCTTAGCTCAATCTTACAATTAGCTTATTAGAGCCCATACAACTCGGACCAGAGCTTTAAACACTCGCTCTCATTATTTTTATTAACTTTAACTAGTTTTGTATTAATTATACGAATTACACTTAACGAGTAGGAATTTTAAAAAATCACCCGTGTATATATATATATATATATATATATATATCGATAAGAAAGTAAATAAGATAAAACGGATTAAAAGTTTAAAAGTTTTAAAAAAAATAATATTTAAAATAACTGTGGTACAAATAATTCATACTTTCATTACATTTCATTTAATTTTCTTTGCTTTGGTTTCATAACTTTTTTCAGCTGTGCTTCCACGTTCTTATACGCCTGTTTATAAGTCTTGGCGATACTAGACTAGACCGAGATTAAAATGAAACTCTAGATTCTCTATGGATAGTCTCAACTCTATACTCTATACTGTACATGTATACATGTATATATATAGATGTTTTTGCTTTATAGTCTTATTTTTTTGTTGGAAGTTAAATTTTGTGTTTAAACTTTTTTTTTATTATTTATTTGCTTGAACGGTTAGATTTTTGTTTTAATCAAGACGAGGATTTTTTGATAGTTTGGGGGTGGCTGGGGGGACATAAAAAATGATGAGGTATAACTGAGCAGATGGTACATGAAACAAAAACTGATATTGAGAAAAGGGATATAAGAAACCCTTGATTTTAAAAATCGGTAAAGTGATCCTCTATTAAAGTGAACAGCGTACCCTTACTAGTGTTGAGAATAGTAAATAAATGGAATCTATTGATTTATTAATGAAATTTTACACTTTTTTTAGTGTCAAATTACTATTATGAGATTTATGCAATTTTTTTTCTAGTGAGCTTATAAGCTAAATAAATTTCTGCTACGAGATTGGAGATTTTTATAAAATGATGGGATTTTAAAGTGATGATTTTGGAAAATGCTTTAAAAATTTTAATAATGATTTTAATAATTATAAAAAATACGCACGAAATGATAAGCAACAATTTCGTACGAAATTTAATTTTCTACAAAAATGATTTTAATAAATTTGTATAATAGCCTTATTGTTTCGATAGAATTCTTAATTAAAAAACGTAAAATTTTTAAATGAAAAATTATTTTCTGTAATAAGTTGAAATTCTGACTGAATTATAAAAGATATGATGACAATGAAGAGAATCAATTATTTAGGAAATTTAATTTTCTACATTAATAGTCCTCATAAATTTTTACCTAAACTCAATAGTTTAAAAACTATATGTTTTAGAAAATATAGCTTTTAATATATGGTTAATAAAATTTATTTTTAAAAACAAACCATAAACTGTGGAAGGAAAATGATGATCGGCCTGAAAAATAAAAGCAAAAAAATCCCCAAGAAAAAAAAAGTGAAAATAAATTTAATGAATGAGTTATCGAGACAGCAAATACGGTAATTTAAAAAATAAAAGACATGTAATGGTCGTAATTAATGTAATCGTAATAATCGTAAAGTAGATAGTGGCTATAAAAATTTAGTGTTATAAAAATTTAAGGATTTTTTTTATCGAGGAAGTAGAAGCAGTAATACACAACTTCAATAGTTGACTTCTTGCAATCAAGAATAGCTCGTTTACTCGTTCTTTTTCTTGCTTTCTTTATTTCTTTTTCTTACTCCGAGCAATCTCTTTCATGTCATTATTTGCGGTTCGCGCTCTAAAACCAAAGTACATACCCAGTAATGACGATATAAATTCGTGAAGCTGAGTTACAATTACGAGAAATTGCTTTTTTCACATCTACCTATCGAAATAAATTAATTTATCTAAGTGATTAATAATAAATTTTTTATTAATTTGTAAATTGTAAACTTTTAAATTTTTATAAATTCATTTTATTTTAAAATTTTAAGTACATTTTAGTATACATTTAGGTATAGTTTATTTTACATTTTCTTTTTAATTTATTTAAGCACCCAAAAAATTAAGCAATTGTGATTATTACACTAAATTTTTAATTCTAATCATCTAGAGTGATTAGAATATTTTTCAATGCAAAAATATTTAGTGTTATAATACTTTTTAATAGGATTAATAATTATTGGATGATAACTTCTGCAATAAGTTTAGTAACACTTACTATTAGGATGGTAATAATTACCATCAGGATGGTAACAATTACCATCAGGATGGTAATAATTACTATCCGGATGGTAACAGTTACTATCAAGGATGGTAATTAATATTTTTGATTGCAATGAAAAAATTTATCAAAAATCCAATAATTTTCAAGGACTGCTGCAAAACTGTAAGTTTTTGTATACAAATATGATGACAAATATACTTAAGCTTTATTTATAAAATTTTTACAAGAAAATGACAAATTTTTAAAAGCTAAAATAACAATTTCCAAGTGAGAGAGCTTTTTGTCATTAACTTTGAATGATTGAGTATGGTAATCAAAATAAGAATCATTCAAGTACTGAGTAATAAAAAAAATTTGGCCCTTAATTAACATTTAATATTTTTTTAACTTTGTAGAATGATAGTGTATCTGAGGGTTTCATTGTAATTGAATTAATTGTTATTCTACTTACTTTAGATATTAACTATTATAATTTCTGATGGTAACTGTTACCATCTGGATTATAAATATAACTATTTAGAATAATAATAATAATTAACTCTAGTTAATATACAGGATTGTAACAATTATTATAAATATGGCGAATATTACAATCTACATTTATTCAATGATCTATATAATATTCACTACCATCAGATTGATGGTAGAAATTTTACCATAACTAGATAGCCCTGATTAAACAACTGAATTCGATCGAATTAAACAAAATTAAATTTTTAATTCTATTTGATTCAGATTAATTCTGTTAATTCAGTACCTAAGTTAAGAATAAATTCTGTCTAATTCTGCAGGAAAACCAGAATTTGTCCAAATAATTCTATTTGGTTCGATTCTAATTAATTCGAAAATAATTTTTCCCTTTCTGGTTCTGAATCCGAATTAAACCGAATTGAAATGAATTTGAAATCTTTAAATCGGTTTTATTCTATTTAATTCAAATTCAAATTTTCAATTCAGTTGAATTCTAATTTGCAAAATTCGACAGAATATAACAGAATTAAAATTTTGAATTCGGTTGAATTCAGTTGTTTAATCAGAGAGTAGTTTCTATTATTTAATTTTCTATCGAGAGGGTTGAACGATTTCTTTTAAATCGTCATTTGACAAGCAGAAATACAATTCTCTGATAAAAGTATCCGGAAGTTGTAATTCATAAAAAATATTATAAATAACTTCCTCAGAATCTTTTATGTAGTTAACTCTTAGCTGAACTTTCCACAATTTAAAACTGATCTTTCTATTATATATTTGGTAATCTAATAGAAACTGAGGTTCACGTCTCAATATTTTTTTCAAATCAACATTCTTCAAATAATGTGCCAAGTATCGCACGTTTTTTTGTAAAATATCTATAAATGTGATATTACTACCTCCTATCACATTTTTCTTCATTTTTTCAACTTCTAAAGAACATTCAGCTAAATAACCATCAAATATTTTCGTATTACAAACAGCTTTAATATTTCGATCAGATACATAAAGACCCGCTGCTAACAATTCTACAATGTGCTTCTTAATAGAATCCATACCATATGTAACGTTTGTATAGTATTGAAACGTAGAATCGCTTTCGATACTGTGACGCGGAAGGTCGTTATGACGACGCATTGTCCGTATAAAGTACGAAAAAAAATTTATGTTTTTACTGAAGTCAAACTCACGAGAGAATGAAATGAGCCAATTCTTCAATACGGTATACTTGTTAATATCAGCAGCCGCATGGAAAATTGATTTAGTGTTACGATCTCCTTCACATGTACAAAAAAGATCAAGCACAAATTTAATGAATACACCACTGGTCTTAGCGTAGCATACAGCTAATTCAGCATCACTGATAGAAGTGAGATAGTCCAAAGATTCAACATCAATGCCAGGTTTGTTAGTTAACAATAACGTCATAAATTCTTTTGTTCCTTCATCGGCGGCAAATTGCAATGCAGTTTTTCCATTAATGCAATCAGAATTTTTTACGCCATTTTTTTTCAAATATGTGACGATATCATGATTGGAGGATTTCATGGCGCTATCTAATACTGTTTCTTGAGTTATTGGATGCCGTTGGTGTATATCAGCACCCATTTTTATCAACTTTTGAAATATTTTATAATTTCCGATCCACGCTGCTACATGTAGAGGAGTTCCGTCATCAAAGTAATTTTCATTAATATTAAAATTTTTTGTTGTTACATTATCTATGTAATCTTCGTCTTGAGATTTTATAGCGCGGATAAGATAACGGAGCTTACATACTCTCGATTGTCGTTTGTGTAACTGTTGCTTTTTTGGTTTTCGCATTTTCGATTTTTATATTTGTGATGGGGACTTTTTGTAGTTATTCTTTTCACGATAAAGAAATAAACCTTTTTTACCTGATGAATTCTAAAAAAGACAAAAAATGGATGCACGTTTAGTTTTATTTCAAGTCAAAAATTTCACTATGCAATTTGTTAGGTTTACTATAATTTTAAATATTATTGGAGCGGGATCATACACTAAATGAAGAAGTTAAAGGATATAAAAACAACCTATAAATTATAACGTGATATTTTAGAAAAGCTTTTATTACCCTGGTTAAAAATAAAACTTGGTTTAGACTTGGTCGTCTTAAATTGTGACTAAGTAAGGTTAGTTAAGTCAAAACCAAGGCGAATTTGCGTGAGTTCGCCTTAGTTTCGACTTAACTAGTCTTACTTAGTCACGATTTAAGACGACCAAGTCTAAACCAAGTTTTATTTTTAACCAGGGTAAGTACGCAAAAAAATAGTGGAAGTGCACCATAAATATAAGGCTCGCATAATTAACCACTTTTGAATCTGACTCGTTTTAAATTTGCTGAACCTTTATTATTTTTTTGTATCCTATCAAAAAAAACTTTCAGGATTTATTGAATTTTTTCTAAAAAATACTAAAAAAGTTATAGCTTTTACAAAAGCAAGTCAAAACCGAATGAATTTACGTATCACCATGCAGCCCGTAGATACTACAATTCAGATTGTTTATATAATAATTTAAATGACATTTTCTATTATAAAATTCAGTTTAAAAATTGTACTATAACTCGATGATAACGTTTACCATAAAATTCTCTCCGTGAATATACATATTTTTGCTGCTATATATATATATTTTTTTACTTTAAACATTATATATCACCTTCTCATGCGGGTATACAATGCAATATTTACGTGAAATCAGACATGAATTGATTAAAAAATATATATTACTTATTAAAAAATTATAAAATTTTTAATTAATGAAAATACTCAATATAAAAATTTATTTACCTGAGATGTGTAGAGATAAACTGTCGTTTAAAATATTAAATTTATAAATTTACAATTTTAATTTTAAAACACGTGTTAAGATAGATGCTCTTCAACCGGGTAGATACGAAGAACTGTTCAGAATATCACTGACCAAATTCAAATCCCTAATGGCATACTACATTTGGCACCGTAGTAATTACATCTTTTGCCCACACTATACATCTTGTCTACTCAAAACCCCTCAACAATGGTATCATTACCGAAGGTAAAGGAAATATATAGCATGAGTAAAAATTGTAATTACCCAGGTAGGATACCATTAAGGACTTAAATTTGTCAGTTTTATCGTATTTGAATCCCCGAAAATTTAATATTTTTTTAAATACCCCGTTTTGCCCCCCCCCCCCTATATTAATGTACATATTTTGCCGCGATATATTATTTTTATAAATTTTTAACAAAATATCACCTTTTCATGCGGGTATACAATGCAATATTTACGTGAAATCAGACATGAATTGATTCAAAAATATATATTACTTTTTCATCAGATATTCTTTGATCGTTGAGATCAGTGCATAGAAAAATTATAGAATTTTTAATTAAAGGAAATACTTGATGGGTACAAAAATATATTTACCTTATTAGATGTGTAGCGATGAATCGTCGTTTAAAACACTGAATTTATAAAGTTACAATTTAAAATTAAGTTTTAAAACACGTGTTAAGATAGATGCTCTTCAACCGAGAAGACACGAGGAACTGTACAGAGTTTTGCTGACCACTGACCACATTCAAGTTCTTAAAATGGCATCCTACACGAGGCACCTCAGTAATTACATCTTTTACCTATACAACTTTTCTATTCCAACCCCATCAACAATACTATCATTTCTGAAGGTAAAGGAAATCTATAACGAGTAAAAATTTTAATGACTTAGGTACTCCAGGTAGGATTCCATTAAGGACTTAAATTTGTCAGTTTTAACGAATTTCCGAAAATTTAGTATTTCTAATGTAATAATTAATTAAACAATATTATAAACTAATAACATGTCTGCGGCGTCAAAATTTAATTAAATGCATTCAACACAAAAATAATAACTCATCTTTATATCTATATAATGTATATATGTATGCACATAAAATGGTAATAATGTTAAACAAATATATACTATAGGCGGTTGGTATATACATTTATATACGTACATATATTTGTGTTTTCACAGTAGGTAATTTTATCGCTGTATGCATTTGACGGTAAATTTTGCCTACATACTATGATATTATATAATAATACAGATTAAAATTAAATATAAACACAAACAAAAACAAATTTATCATAAATTTGATGATAAAATGTCACGCGGTTAATTTTCGATCGCACGCTTCATTCATTCTGTTATAATTAAAATTAAAATTACAGGAAATCATTAATTCCTTAATTATAAATTGTTGATTGTTAATTATTTTTTTTCATCATTACAAATCATAGGGGAATTTTAGCTGTACTGTAAAATGTATGTATGCATGGGCTTTCACCGTTTTAACTCGAGTTTACTTAAACACGACTGATATGTTATTTTACAGTACGCTGTATGCCACAAGGCTATCTTATTCTCGTTAGTGGTATAAATTCTGTTGGTGGCATTAATTTACGTGTTGCGATTGATCACGATACACAATGTTGTGCTTAATGTGTAGAGAGTTTACTTTAAGGCTGCTAAACCGCCTAGGTCTTCATCATATCTGGCGAAAGCAAGATAATAATCTTTAAATTTAACTCTATTCATATGTAATGCCAACTTAATTTAATTAAAATAGTTAATGCTATGTTTAGGAGATACTTATATCCATGTTTATATATATATATATTTATATGGGTATAGAGGAATGAATGGTGAAAGGCAAATTTAAACTTTCTTTAATTTTATTTTTAATTCTCTCTATTATCCAATTGGAATGGAAATTAAATGAATGAATATGTTAATGTATGATTGAGTGGGAAATTTATTGAAGGAATTAGTAATAGTGATAGTATAATTAGTTATTGTTTATTGTAGTAAATTATTCTGATCATGTGAATGATTTTTGATTTCGCTTTTAAATAACATGGGACGAAAAAAATTTTAAGTTTGTAATTTTGTACCACGGCAATGACTCATTGTACAGATAAACTCAGGTTTTTGCTGAAAATTGAACGCTAAAAAAAAGTCTGATCATTTTTTGACAGATACATCTGTTCAGAAGTTGTTGCACTAATAGAAGGATTTCTTAGTATTTAAGAAATAATTTCTTGACCATAATTTCTTTGTACAGTCGACTACCCGTCATAAGCCTGCTCTTCATAAGCCTCTTTCCCTCAATCGGGAGTTACTGAGTCCAAACAGCTTTCTCCTTAACCACTTTTTTGAGTTTCATGCCAAACATCCCGTTATAAGCCTCCATTAAAATTCTCTAAATTATAAACTAACAATAGGAACAAAATATCTAAATAAATTATGAAAATTTACTATCGATGTTTCGCGGAGAATAATTTAATCATTATTAAGTTAAAGATTATTTATTGTTCATAGTTGTAATTATTGATTACAATTAAAGCTTCTATTACAATTTAAAAGTTTTATTGATCATTATATTGATCAATAAAATTATTATTATTATTACCGTAATTAATGCCGTTGTCATAATTTTTTGCATTACAATTATTATTAGTGTAAAAAGATAAGTATTTATTTTAGCGCTATAAGCACTAGAAAGATTGGGATAGTGACGTATGTAACAAAACGTAAATATGACGTTTTAAATGATATAAAATAAAACAGGCTTATAACGTGTAATCTACTGTATTTGACAAAACCTCTTAAATACTAAGAAATATTTGTTAAAGACTAAGAAATTATGTTTAAGGAATCATATCTTAAATACTAAGAAATTTTTTTAAATGCTAAGAAATCCTTTTATCAGTGTTGAGCTCGAAGTCAAACTTATTGTAAATTTTGAGATCTTCTTACTTTTCTACCGAAATAGTTAGACTTATCACATAACATCTAAAAATCTTTTTTTGTAGACAATTTCATTCTTTACAAATTGTCATTTTGAGCGATATTTTCATAGTAATTAAAAAAAAAAAAACTAAGTTTATCTTTTGGCCCACCCTATTATTTATGCCTTCGAAAAACAACCTGATAAAAATATAGTAAATTTTTTTCTACGATCCATAAAAATTGTCGTCTAAAAAACCTTTTTCTTTTAAATTAATTATTTGATTCATTGAAAAAAAAAAAAATTATTTAAAAATTTTAATTAGTTATGCAAGTTTGAAAAGTAAAAAAAATGTCTGTCGCGTCTCCGAGACCCTGGAGCGGTTTTTAATTCAGAACTCACTTAAAAAGTTCCGATTTTAAAACAAATTTTTTTAATTAGTTAATCTGTCATATAAACGAACAAAAAAAACAAGACCTTCAAAGCAAAATTTCTATAGACAAGAATAGACGATCACTGTAAGCTTAAAAAAAAAGTGGTCAACAAAATAAAGTTCACTTATATTAAAAAAAAAAAACATTTATTCAACATTTACATTACAAGTTTCTTATATTTTTTAATTACAACTTAAAGTATTTTTAAAATAAAAAAAAATATTTCTAATGTTTTTCTAACGCTAGTGTCAGTAGCTCATTGATAGACGTCAGCAATATTCTGGGGTCTTCTACCAATCCTGCGCCAACCATCGCACCTGTAAAAAGCTACAAAAGCAACAATAAATCACCAGCTGCCATCAATAAAAAAAAAATAATAATAAAAAACCAAAATATACCTGCTGCGTAAGAAGTTCCGCCAGTTTGGGATCACTGGTGCTCAAATGATTGAGTTTTTTAATGATTGGATGGTTGACGTTTATCTCAAATCTCGGTCTGAGTAAACTGTACCTCATGTCATCACTCAATTTCTGGCTCTGCGTGCGTATAAAATGTCTCGCGCTCGCCATATCCTGGACAGTGACAACGCAGGGATGATTTTCCAGTCGATTTGTCGTCTTAACCTCAAAAGCTTTTTTGGACAACACGCTTTTTATGTAACCCAACAGCTTATCAATTTCTTCTTTGTTTATGCTATCAATTTTTTCGGTTTCTTCCGTACTCTGACGCATGTCCTTTTCCACAGAGGTCAAGAACTTTGAGTTGTACTGCCCTAGTTGCATTAGAACCAGCTCATCATACGGCTCATAGCAGAAAATGACTTCGTAGTTTCTTTTTTTGAACGACTCGTAATAAGGCGACTGCTCAGCTAATTCGCGGTTCGGTGCTGCGAGATAATAAATGTCTTTTTGGTCAGGATTTAAATTCTTGCAGTAATCAGGCAAACTGATAACTTCCCCTGCAGGTTTGGCAGAAGTCTCAAAACGCAACAGTTTGGCGATCGATTCCTTCTCCGACTGCTCATTTGAGGAAACGATTCCTTCCTTTAGAAACAAGCCGTAGTCATAATAAAACTCGTTGTATTCTTTGGGTTCTTTGGTTGATTTATCATAGAGGAATTTAAGAATACGTCCGGTTAAGACGTTTCGTAACTTGGCAATGAGAGCACTGTTTTGTAGAAGCTCACGACTCAAATTAAGTGGAATGTCTTCGGAATCAACAACTCCCTTAACAAAACGCAGCCACTTGGGCAACAAATTGTCCGCTTTGCTTTTTATCAATATTTTTCTACTGTAAAGAGCGACACCGACGGAAGTGTCGCGGCTCATTTCGAAAAGTCCGGGCTTGTCGTCAGGAAAATACAAAAGCGCGCGAATGCTCAAAGGCACGTCCGCTGTGTAGTGAAGAATAAATCGCGGAGCGTCAAAGGAGTTTGAAATAAACCGATAAAACTCGGCGTGTTGCTGCGCTGTCACGTCTTTCGGGTCCAGCATCCAGAGAGGCTGGATCACGTTCACTCGCTTTCCGTTAACGAAAATCGGACTTCCAACGAAATTGCTGTATTTTTTTATTATGCTGTTTAAAGTAGACTCATCACTGAACTCACGGCAGTCTTGTTTCAAGTGAATTATTATTTTTGTTCCAGGCTGCACGCCTTCTGCTGGTGAAATTTCGTAAGATCCCGTTCTAAGGTAAAGTCAATTTATTAATTAATTAATTTAATAAATAAATAATCAGATGTTATAAGTGAGGAAATTACCCTTCAGAAGACCAATGAAGTCCT
Source organism: Microplitis manilae (assembly GCA_030273425.1). NCBI lineage: Eukaryota > Metazoa > Arthropoda > Insecta > Hymenoptera > Braconidae > Microplitis > Microplitis manilae. The sequence goes on along the minus strand of CP092730.1, from coordinate 15,910,392 downwards.
TCAGCATCTTGGCTATAGGATTTTGTGAATACTTCGACTTTATCTGCAACCATGAACGCACTATAAAATCCTACACCAAATTGTCCAATTATTTTAGCTGAGTCTAATTGTTTGTCTTTGAGCTCATTTAGAAACGCCTAAAAAAAACTTTCTAGGTAAATAAATCGTTCTATGAAAAAAAATTTTTTTTTTAAATGTAACCTACATTGATATTTTTAAAATTTGTGGAGTTATCATTTTTTAAATAAAAAAAAAATTAAGTCATTGTGCAAATGAAATTTGATGTAAAAAATCAACGGTACTAAAGTTAGCTAAGGTCTAATAATTTTTGGATGTTTTTCAAAACGATAAATTACAAAAAAAAATATTTTGAAAAATTGTGCCTATATATTTTTTAATTCTCTAGATATGCATATTTTTAGTTTTTTTTTTTTTTGTAATTGATTTGTTAAAAAAATCGGGAAATTGATTATTGTCTACTAACTTTAGGATTATAAAAATTATCAGCTTTCAGAAAAAAATATCAAAATTGAAAAATTGTTTTTTTAATAGGATAACTCAAATAAATAAACAAATTGAAGTAAAGTATAAAAACCTTAGAACCAGAGCGCGCAATTGTACCCAAATTAGATATCAATTCATCTCTAGTCATCCCAACACCTGTGTCTTGTATTATTAAAGTGCGATTTTGTTTGTTAGTCGCGATATGAATTTCTAATTCACGGTCTCCGCCCTCTTCGGGAGACAAATTTTTACTTAATCGCAAATAACGCAATTTTTCCAATGCGTCACTTGCATTTGAAATCAGTTCACGTATAAACACCTGAAAATTATAATATACGTAAATATAAAATTTCAATTTGATTAAACCTATGCTAAAATATTAAAATAAATAAAAATATATTTTTTTTAATGCCAATTTGGTGAAAAGCATTACATATTAATAAAATATGTATAAATAATTTTCACGACTTTCACGGGTGTCCGCTCAAGATATCACAAAAAAAATTTTTCATACAAAAATAACCATAAAAATAAAAACTATATACTAAAATATCTAGTTAACAATATCTGCATACATTAATATCCAATCGATTTGATATAAATCTGATATCAATAAATGAATGAAAAAAATTGATATGAAATGGTGGTGATAAGTTTTTATTACCAAGTTATTATTGTATCTGGTTATTTTTGTACTTAGATATTAATTACAAGGGTATTATTGTATCTGATGATTTTTATATCAAGTTATTTTTGTAAATAGTCATTTTTGTATCAGGTTATTTTCGACTAGTTTTTATTGTGATGGTTTTTAAAAACAGAGTATTTAGGACTGTAACCTTTTCACGACGATAATTAAAAAATTATTTTATACACTCTAATTATGGTCTTGAAAATGATTTAATAATATATTTTTTGCCGAAAAATCTATTTCATGTTCGCACCATCTGATTTTTAAACATCTAATAAACTGTTGAACGTTGAATAACTAGATACTGTTTAGTGATATCTCTTACTAGTAATAAGCAATCTATAGCAAGTGTACATTGAGATATATACTGATGAGTCTGATATGAACACTGAGAGTTTACTTCTACATTCAAGTTGAAATGAAATGCTTTAACAGTTACTAACACTTTTAGGATGTTTTTCAATAAGAATAGTATATGTATACATTACTATGCATATTACTATGCATATATGCTATTTTTGAGGATACTATTAGTCTCGAAAAATATATGTATGCTATTCTCCCTTAAAAAAAGTGATTTTAAATAATTTTTAATGTTAAATATACATAAAAAAGGTGATTCGAAAGTATTCAAAGTATTGAGAAGTATTTAAAATTTCTTGTTTTTAATCACTTTAAATCGTTCCGTTTAATAAGAGCTATTCATATTGTTGAATTTAGTGCTTTTGACCAACTTGGCATTAAAAAAAAAAAAATTTATCCGTTATAATTATACTCGTGAAAATGGCTTAATTAAAATAAATATTTAAAAAATCTGTTTTTACTTCTTTATCAGAATATAAAGATTTCGCCACAATTTCAAGTAACATGCGAGTTTCGGATTGAAATTCATGTTTCGCGCCTTCACCTGCAATTTAAAAAAAATTAAATAAATAATTCAGGTGATAAATTCTCTGATTAAAAATACTGATTGAAAAGAATTGAGAAGCCACTCCATGCAAACTGTATATCTATATATACAAACAAAGTATTTAAATTATTGAAAAGAATTCGAATTTCATCATTTTTAATTATTTTCAATCAATATTTTTAAACAGGGTTGAATATTGAGAAAAAGTAACCTGTTGGTTTTTCGACATCTTGTACGATGTTATGATAATCTTCTTGAGCTGCATTTTCGGCTGCTTGCGAGGATAGCAATCGCACACTTCTATTAAGAACTAAAATAAATTTTTTAAATAAGTAAAATATATAACCTCAAATTTTGTATTACGGCTAAAGGTGAAATAAAATATTAGTTGATAAGCGACAGAAAAATAAAAATCAATACATACCCCGGGGGTTTGAATATAATTGTGGTTTGATATACTTGAGATTATTGTAATTTTGCAATAATTTTGTTAATTGGGCTGCATGTCTCAGACGATTGAATACCGCCATGTTTTCTAATGATGTCTAAATCCGAACTACGATGAAGTACGAAAAAAATTAGGGATAAACACGTGCGACAAAATGGCCGTTGAACTTTAGTCGGTAACGCGGGCTGCGAGATTTTTTGAAATTATTCATCGGTTGATAAAATAGGGAACAGTAAATTTTACGCAGATAAATTTGTATTGTAAAATTATTATTAATTTTATTAAGTACATGGTAATTACTATTAATGAAATTAACATTTAAAATTCAATCGAGTCACAGAATTTCTCAAATTTTTTTAAAATTCTGTACTCAAGAGATTTTTTTTTGTGTAGAGTAAATTAGTTTGCAATTAAAAATTAATTATTTGGTACAGTTTCAAGTCAATACTAGACGATATTCAAAGATACTCCGATGTGTAGTCACCGAAATCGTCCCCATAATCTCCGTAGTCATCAGCACCAGGTGGGACAAATATTCCGCCCAAAAATCCCGCCAATCTCTCCCCCAGTCCCATAGAACTTGCCAGGCCATAAATAAGTCTCATTACCACTAGCCTGATAAAATTAGGAGGATTTGTTTCTTTGGAACTGAGTGCAAATTGCTTTGTATTTTTTTTCTTACACTCTGCTAAAATCTGCAAAAAAAAATAAATTAGCGAGCCTATAAATAATTTTCACTTAGGTAACGTTTAAAATACTCACAGTGAAAAGTAGAAGCATAATAATAATTTTTCTAATCATCATTAGTTAATTCACAGAAATTTAAATGCAGGATTAAAATTTTGAATGAATAAAATCCGATATTATGTAAAATGAATTGAAATAAATTAAAAAGTATTCTAGTAGTAAAATAAAACGGATGCGGATTATTTTAACAGAATATGAAGAAGGCAAAAGAATGATAATAATATAAAAATCATGAATGACGTGATTGAGTTTCCTGTATATTAATTCCGGTCTTTAAAAGGCACTTCCCTGTCTGTAAGAAACAATGGATTATCCAATGCCCATACTCGATTGATAGTGACTCACTTTATTTATATATTTTAATTATTTATTTATTTATTTATGATATTATGAAAATTATAACAATTAATTATAATAATGTCTTTCTTGCACACCGGCTTGAAACTGACTAACTTTAACTTAAAGTTTAACCGACTGGTATTTAGCCTCCTCTTTTGCCTCCACACTTTATTTGTCTTATTTTTATTGGCCGGAATCGAATTAAACGTTACTTTATCTATTTATTTTTTTATGGTACGTATTCTAACACGAGGAATGTCAATACTAGTGATTGCAAAGATGACAGCGTGTTTGTCAAGCATGAGTCAAAAAGAGAAAGAGTAAATCAGAGGCAAAAAAAGAAGCAACTTTGATGAAGAGGTAGAGTCTCAACCAGTGGAGGTAGAGAAGGTAGAGGTAGTATAGGAATAAAGAGTGTATTGATGATACTTGTAACGGTATAACACGAAAAAAAGGCATCCAGGACAAGTCGTGAGGCCTCTTTCTTATATTTGTTCGATGTACGGGCTCTGAAGTTTAAGTTTGTTGATATATGGGTTATATTATAAGTAGTCATACTAAAATTGATTAGTTCATTAATTTAGATATTTGTTTTATGAAATATATCTATTGTAAAAATAATTATCGTTTGAATTATTGACGGAATTTAGTTTCCCGGAAGAAAAATTTAGATCTATTCAGATCAAATTAGATCTCATGTTTCAGATCTGAACAGATCTGCATTTTGGCCGAAAAATATTTCAATAAATAAAATACTTGAATGATTTTTCATGATGTAGAATATCGGATAGCAGTAAATGAAAACAATAACTCGGCTACTCAATTTTAAAACACAGTAGCTGACAAAAAAAATTTTTTGAAATATGCATTGAATCCAGTTCACGGGACTCCACTGAAACTAAAAATATTAAAAAATCAATTTTGAAAAATTTGTCAGTTACTGTATTTCGAAATTGAGCAGCCGAATTGTAGGCTAGCATAGTCATTTTTTAAGTCTTTAATTTTTAATGTAAATTTTTATATGGAACTTCTATAATTATCCCAGAAAAATAATAGGGGAGAGGGGGCATAATAGACCCTTGGGTGCAAAATGGGCCCCTAAAATTTTTGTTCAATTTAAATAATTCAAGAATCCCTGCAAATCGCTTGAGATTGTGGATTACTCTTAACTCGTCTAAATAAAAAAATTTTCTCGACAATTATACACTCGTTTCGAAATGTCCTACTTTTCTCCGTTGATGTGTAATATACTATTAAGATGAAATAAAATAATAATTGAATTTTAGTAGATTCATTGGAGGGCCCATTTTGCCCAAATTTGAATTTTTTATTTTGGCACATATTGATTACAAATTCATAGTAGAAAACTAGAAAAACGCAAAGGGGTAGGACAAAACAAACAAACATGAAAACTTGTTATTTGGAGGGCCCATTTTGTTCCAAAATTTTAAGATTTTTAATTTTCGATGGAGTATATCAACATTGTGATATACAATATTGACTGAACTTTTGTTCAAAAGACTCGAAATAGATTTTTCGCGCTATAATTTGACAGTTATTGCTTCAGATTTATACTCCAGAAACTTGAGCGTCTATACTACGAATCCGTTTTTATCTTTATATGCTATAATTTTCACTTCTCTTTAAAAAAAAGAAAAGGGGCGTGGACTTATTTTTATGATTCTTGCTCAAGATTCTTGCGCAAGTTTTTGGTGCAATATTTGCTGTATATACATTTCCAGACTTCGACAAGTATTACAGTGTACTTAATCAATTTAATTTAAATTACTTAAATAGTGATGTGAAGCCGAAAATATGATACGGGAATAATTACGTAAAGCGTTTCACACTTTTTCAGAAAAATTAGATTCAAAAGGATTGAGAAAAAGAAGAAAAGGATCTTCTCAATTGATATTTTATAAATAAATTTATGAAAATAATGAGAGTCTCAACTGGGAATCGAATTCAGACGAATTCGGTAACACACCGGATGTCCTACCAGTTACTATTTGGGCCTATGCCGAATTCCGTTCAATTTATGTATCCATTGAGCCTCACCATACATCATACGGGAGCATTTTTAAATTAATTAATTAAGCAATCCTGTGAAGCACGAAAGTATAAAATACGTGTTGAATGCTTTGCACAAGATTCTTGTTCAAGTCTATTACAATTCCGTATCAAAAAGTTTCTACTACTATTTTTGAAACAGATTTGATGTCTTCCCAGGTCACAATATCTAGCCTCAATATAGCGTCATTGAACCCAAGCTAGCCTCAATCCCACCTCACTACGTAAAAATAGCATTTTGAGCCTCAAATGTTGTTTAAAAAGCCTCACTGAGCCTCAAATGATGCTCAAAGATCCTCAATAAGCCTCGATGAGCCTCAAATGAACCTAGTCTCGACTATGTAATTTAAATTCGATCAGTATTAATTGAGGCTCTTTGATCACCATTTGAGGCTCACTGAGGCTCTTTGAGCATTATTTGAAGCTCATTGAGGCTCTTTTAATATCATTTGAGGCTCAAAATGTTTGTTTTTTCTCAGTGAGGCTGAATTAAGGCTTATTTGAGTTTGATGAAGCTAGATTGAGACCAGATATTGTGACCCGGATTTTGCTTCAAGTTTTCGGTCAAATCGTCTGTCCAAAAGCATCTTAAATAATATCACTGCAACCAGAGTTTCTCTTTTTTCTCAAAAAAATATATTGCTTACTAATTTTTACTATGCCAGCATTATAAAAAAGAAAAAAAACGATTCATAGAACATTTTATGCTAGAATGTAAAAATTAAATTAGCCAGAACATAATTTGTTATACTAAGTAATATTTCTAAGAAATTACGCAACACTTATTAAAATATTATTTCAAATTTGCTATGCTAGACTACAATTATATGAATCAATTATACTCATTGACAAAAAAAAGCAGCCTGTTTCACGTTCAACGGATAAGCATAATTATATTTGATGTATCTTCTGTCGTTATATTTCATGTATTCTTGACCTCTGTAAAAAGAATATAAATATATATGAAATATGTATAAAAAATATATCTTTAATAACTAACTTTTGGCCGGTTTTTTTTATATATTTTAAACGCAATTGAAATATGTGTATTATAAATGTATCTTAGAGTACATAAAAAATCTGTATGGTAATATAAAAAAGATATATTAACAATATATATTTTTATTATATTTCATTTATTTTATACCATTGTAGTGACACTGTTTTTCATGATTTTACATATACATTTAGTATATATTTTTCATATTTTTATAATTAGGTTTAAAATATAAAATATATACGAAAATCAGTCAAAAATTGACTATTAAAGATATATTTTTTTTTTTATAAATTTTTTCATGGGGGGAGCCTCATTTCTTTCAGTGTAATTTTAACATAATGTAAATAAAAAATCTGGCAATATTTAAAAAAAAATTACATAAATTATCAAAAAATGATGCTAATTAAGTTGACTTAATTATTGCAGAATGGTATCACATCAAGGTTGCCATGTATATAATTGTAAAACGCGCGGAATGAAATAATTAGTGTATGATACGAATGCTAATACTGCTGGTAAGTGCACTGTCATTTTTTAATACCTTTTACAAAAAAAATATATTCCTATCCTATGAAAATAGTCAGCCGTTTTGTCAAGTTTCAATTATTTATTAAAGATATTTTTATTGATGATAAATTGTAGAAATTTATATAAATTTGTTATATTAATTTTTGTTTGTTTTTTTTTTGTTTAATAGATAGATTAGTATATATAATGAAGTACATTCTGATAAATCTTTTGCTGAGTGTATGGGTGCTTAATTCAAATATTAATTTAATAAGAGGACAATTGGTATGTTTATGGAGTTAAACAATTGTTTAGTATAATTATATTATTATTATCATATTCTTTTTATTTTTAAGGTTTCTGATCTTGTAAATACAGCTGGTTCACTATTAGGAGGCGATAGTAATACTGGTAAAATTCGTAACCCCCATAAGAAAAATAAAAATAAAAAAATATTAAAAATATATTTTCAATAACTAACTTTTGGCCGCCTTTTACATACATCATAAATATTCTAAGATATATTTTTAATATATTTGAATAACATTTAAAATATACAAATTATATACGAAAATCAGCTGGCTACTGCTCTGCTTTTGTTGTGGTAACGATCTACGAGTTGCTATACTTTAGATCCTTCAAGGAGCTATTTTTTTCCGTGTACACTGAGGACTCAAAATTTTTTTACAGTGAAACGAACACACATATTTTCAGTTTAACAAAGTGTTCTTTAATGAAACTTGTATTCTCTCTTTCTGAATAAATATTTTTACGATAGTATATATCTACTTTACATAAAAAAAATATTTATATTAATATATATATTCAGGTTCAGTATGTGGGATACCAAATGACATTGAACCAGCAGAAGGCTTAGATCCAGTACTAATACGATATCCATGGATTAGCAGATTACTTAATCGTGGATTTTTTGCCTGTGCAGTCACAAAAGTATCTGATAACGCTTTTATAACTGCTGCAGGCTGTGTTTATCGGTACTATTTATTATCCAATTAATGCAACGGATAAATTATTCTCGTTTGAACTGCTATGGTGTTATAGTAAAGCAGAGCCATATTGGCCACCTAACGGAACTTGAAATAAACACACGCAAAAAATCCTACGACCATAGTAAAATTTCCAATGGTTTTAAACGAGAACATTTTCTCTGTGTAAATAAATGAATCCCTTGTATAAATTACTGATATTGATTTTATCCTGCAGAATTAATAAAACGAACCTGATGGTCCAATCAGGGATTTTTGATCCCAACAATGCAACATCACAATTGGTTGAAAACAGAGTTACAAAAATAAGAGTACATCCCAACTACAAGCCACAAACCAAGGAAAACGATATCGCAGTAATCTTCATAGCTGGTTCCACACCTTTCAACCCCGTGTGTATACCAGAAGGTGACGAAGAACAATATGTTGGTGTAAGTGCTACTGTGATTAGCTCAGAAAATGTTAAAAACTCAGACGCTTACAGAGCAGAAGAAGTTACGGTTATGCCTATCAGTACCACTGACTGTAAGTTGAAAACAAAATATGATCCGCAAGACGTCACTTTTACGATGCTGTGTGCTCCTTATCAGGCAGAAGACACAGATGCTTGTTTGGTAATTTTTTTTTCTTTAAATAAGTAATTTTATAAATTTGATGGTAGTTTATTTAATTTTTTTTTATTTTTTAGGGAATTCCTAGAGGCGGCCCTTTACATTTTCTCGAAGATAATAGACAGAAAGTGATAGGTAAGATTTTCATATTTTTGTTTGTTTATAAAGACACAGATATATTTTAACTCGGTTATTAACAATTTTCGTCACAATATACATTTAGAAATTTCACATTAATTCTCGTTTTATTTTCATAACATAATTTTTCATGTCAGCGCTCTGATTTATTTTAATAAAAAAAAAAATAATAAATTCACACTTTATTTAATTATTGTTATTTGTTGATAGGACTAGTATCATTCAGGAACGGCCTCTGTGAAGAAACAGACTATCCACAAGTTTATACACGAATAACTAATTATGTTAAGTTCATTCGAGCGAACATATAATTAATGTTCTTTTTAAAATTTGAAATCACTTCAAATAAAATTGAATTTTCGCGATGAAAAGTTTTGTTTATTTTTACATTACCTGATAATTTTGTTTCTACTCTCTTAAAATGAATCAGTGAAAAGTGCTGCAGTGAATATTCACTGATTCGCAGCACTTTTCACTGATTCATTTTAAGAGAGTAAAGACTAATGTTTCAAAAATTTTAATAAATTCAATGTAATAATTACAAAAAATCAAAATTTTTTATCGAATCTCCGATGAAAATTTGTTAACCCTAGACTGGTCAACAAACGCGACCTAACGACTTTGGTCAAGTGATGAGGGAATCACCGCAATGCTTTTGAGAGTGCGACGTTGCCTGATCGCTCTGGCTGTTAACTATTGGTGTATTATTTCCGGCGGGAATATTGTAAAAAATTCGAACATGAAAAAAAATTTTCAACTTTATTTTTATTAATTTTAAACTCTGTTTAAAACAATTAGTTATTTAAACAAAGTTAACAAGCTTATTTTTAAATTAAATTTAGCTAGTATTTAATTTTATTTAACTTAAAAAAAACTCAACTACTTTTTTTATAAATAACAATATCACGTAAACATAGGTTAATGTCTTCGGCAATAGATATAAATATTTTAATAGTGGACAGAAAAGAATGATTTAATAAATTTATTATAAATTAAATCAAGAAACGAATTAAAAAATGATTTTCTTAGTCGCCGAGTCTTTCAAAATGTTTATTAATAAAAGTAAATATTTGCCTCCACATAACCTTTCAAACACAATAACAGCCGGTAACAGTTTGCGCATGAACATTAGAGGTAGGAAAGAGGGGACATACACCAAAGACGGCAACGCCGCAAGTGAAAATCTACTAACGACTCTGGTCAAGTGATGAAAACCGTCCCGCAAATCCGTCACTTTTTTTTTAGAATTTTTTTTACAGCAACTTTATGTTTTTAAACATGCTGAAAAAAATTATTAAAATATTCTAAAATGTTTGAAGAACAAAGTCAAATTTTTTCAAACCTTTTTAGTGGAAAATGTAATTGTAATAAAAATAATAGAATCAAGTGCAGCGTCACGCTCATACGTTGACCAGTCTAGGGTTAATTTGCTAAAGTTTACGACCTAATTTTAGAAAATTCAGCTCGAATATCAATCCCCAAAAGATTCTAATAAAGTTTTTTATGTCAACTGGTGTCTTCAAGCCATTAATTAACTACAGAGTTAGCTGCATACATGCCTGAATAATAAAATTTTCGAGCGGAAATATTAAAGTTAATTTTTGAGGCATCAGTAATTCAAAGGCCACTGATACTAATTAGCAATTATTGGAATATTCCAAATTTTTTTCCTCTTAACTAAACTTTTGGAGTCTTGAAAAACTACATTTACTGTATTTTCGTCCAAAATATTTTTTTCTACTCGAACTACTCAAATACTGCGAAATTTTTCAAGTCCCATTGATTCATCGATTTCACAAAAAGTATCCAACTCTAGTGGATCTAAATTACGGGATATTACCTAATTTACAGTAAATTACCATGTTTTTCCGTAAAATATCGTAATTTACTAAAAATTTGCTGTGGAATGCGGTATTCTACCTAAATAACGATAATTTACGGTAAATAAAGGTAATTTTACCGCAAACCTACACATTTTTACCGTAAAATGCCGCATTTTTACGACAAAATATCGTAGTTACGGGAATTTTTTCAGATACCATAAATTACTACAATTTACGGTAGAATGCCGGAATTTCGTCCGAAATTTAGTAAATTTACTGAAAATACGGTATGCTATTTCATGGTAAATTACGATAATTTACCATAATTCGGATTTAATAGGGAATTCTTTGTCATAGAAACTTTAACTATCTACAAAAAAATACTTTATATATTTTAAATTTAGTTCGAACTTTAATCAATACCTTTTGAACGATCAGAGTTATAAAAAATTTAGTGAAGTACAAATTTTTAGAAAATCAAATTCTCTACTAGAAAGTTATAATTAAATTTTTGGCTATGTCTAACAGTTTATAGGAGATCCAAAATGATAGGTACTAAAATCATGAAAATTTTTTTCTCTAAACTGATCCATCTAGAATTTTTTTGAAATTTAAAGTATGACAGGGTGGCCACAAAGAAATGGTTTCAAAATTTCCTGATATTTCCCGGTTTTTCAGTAAATTTTTTCACATTTTTTCCTGATTTAGAAATTTTATTCGTATCATTTAGATATTCACAGTTTTTATTATATTTTCATTTTCAATAATTAAATTTGATAATTAAATCATGCAAGAAACCATAAGAAATGGCAATAAAATAAATTAATATTGCCTACTTTTGGTTATTCGATGTTAAAAATGTGTAAGGTAAATTATTTAATAATAAATTTTATGATTCAAATAAATTTAGAATACACTGGTTATAAAAATTAAGGAATAATAAAAGAAAATTGAATATTTTTTGTAATTTTGAATAGTTTGTAACTCAAAGAAAAATGGTCTTACAACAAAAACAAAACGGCAAACTGTAGGTTCAAGTGTTTAGTTTTCTGATCTGGTCTTAAAATTTTTTTATTATGCACAGTTTGGGAGCAATCAAAAATCAATTATGATTATACAGATATATCGAAAAAAATTTATTAATGCTAGAAGATCGTTTTTAAGATTACTCCGAAACGGTACATACTCAAAAAATTTGAAGACCAGATCAGAAAACTAGACCCTTGAAGCTACAATTTATCTTTTTTGTTTTTGTCGTACGACCATTTTCCTTCGAGTTACAGCCTGTTGAAAATCACTTGAAAATTTGAAATTTTTCTAATACCTCTCAATTTTTATAACTAGTCTATTATTGGAAATTTTTTAAATTTTGAACTGTCACAATTTAATTCTCGGATACTTTTCGAAATTCCCTGACAATTCCATGATATTTCCCGATTGCGTTAAATTCCCTGATAATTCCCGATATTCCCGGTTTTCTAGGTTTGTAGCCACCCTGATGAGTACTGGTACTCAGTGAATTTCCGAAACAGAAAGTAATTCTTTGTCCATTAAATTATCTGAGAAGTTGAAAAATTAGAAAACTTGTTTTATTCTTCGAAAAAAAAATGTAATTGTAAATTTATCGATTTAATGAAACATAACGAAATACTGAGAAAAAAAATGAGTAAATAATTGAAGGAATAGATTGAACGTGTAACAATGTATTTACTTTTGTATTTTTTATTCTGATAGTTCGATCGAGTTGAATAATGCGAGGAAGCGACAGACGAAAACGAGGAAGCGTCGAAAGATAGAAATAAAAAAGATAAAATAAAAAAGTTAAGTTAGACGGAATATGTGCGAATGGGTGGATAAAGAGAATGTGAATCGTTGAATGTATGAGACACACGGTGTCCGAGACCGGACGTTACTGTTAAAGAATACTCAAACAGCTCGAGAAATTATGAAGGAAATGGATCCTTGTAAAAATGCATTCTCAATAGCTTTGATTTTTTTTTTTATTACTAATCTATTGGTCTCTAGAAAAGTCGACAAAAATAGTCATTTTTAAATTTCAAATTTTTTTTCAAAAATTAATAAAATTTTAAAAAATTAATTTTAAAAAAAAATAAATAATTTCGTTTTTTCTGATTCGTCGTAATATTTAACGATAAAATTCAATAGTGGAGTAAAAAGAGAAAAAAAACAGTTCTTTTTAAAATTTTAAAATAACGATTCAGAATAATTTATAATTTTTTTTTTTTTTTGTTAAATAAATAAAATCAGGTTTAGTATTAAAATATATATATATAGCTAATCGACATAATAGCTGACAGTAATTCAATACAATGGAAATGAATCCACGTGAATGATAAAAGTAGTGATCAATAAAAGGTCTTTAGCATTTAAAGTAAAACATCCATATACAAGTTTAATATATAATAGTTACTAGTTTAATGCAACAGTCTAGTATGGACCTAGTAAATACTATTCCAAGAGTTCTTCGACCGAGCTATCGTCTATTCAACGCTTCTACAATGCTGCACATACAACGTCTATACACATATATACAGATATATTTATATTGTATTGCACCTGCGCCACTAAATGCGACGCGACGTGTATCTGCATTTGTATTTAATGCCTATCACGATCTATGAACAAACACTTCTAGAAGTTATCACGCTTTTTTTAAATCAGTCTATTAGACAGAAAAAAATTATAATTTTTTTAAAATTCAAACCGAAATTTTGATCCGATTAAAAATTTAATGCAGTGAATTTTTTTGGAGCTCACAGTATTTTTTTTTTTTAAATTTCTCAAATTGTCATTGAACTTTAAAAAATTTTATTGATATTTCATGGATATAAATTGGAGATAATTTAAATAAAGCTGTTACTAGTAGAAATTTGTTTATAGAGCTCATAAAATTTGAAGTCGTAAAGTGTGATATAGACCTGTACTATAGTTTTATAAAGACTACTGTAAAAATAAGTCCGGTTGGCGCTAGTTGTTAGAGCTTTGCTAGAGCAGCACTAAATTTAAATGTAATTTTTTTTTCGTCATTTAAAATATGTTCTTTAGATAATTAATTACATTATTAAGGTATAATTGAAGTCGAAATTTTTTTAAATATCACAGTAACTTATTTTTAAAAAACTGTAATTAGTTTTGAGAGTTCAAGTTTATTTTTTAAATTTCAGGTTTTCAAATAATTTTTGATTTCAATATAAATATGACGTCTTTTTTTACTTTTTCAAATTTTTAAACATCACCTGGAAGTAAGAAAAATTAAAAGTAATGAACTTGATCCTCTCTATGATTTGAAAATAATTCTCTTTCACTCGTTATTTTTTTTTTTTTTTTCATAATTTTATATATATTTTTGTTTAGAAATTTATACTTCCTGACTCGTAATTCTTTCATACAAATTTTGAGCGGGTGAATAATAAATTTGTCTTCATAAATACTGTGACTTGGAAAAACGAATAGCGAAAAAATTTATTTCAAATATCAGCAAATTCCCTTTACTTCGAAAATGTGAAAATTTCGAAATAACAAGTGACTCGTTTATTTGAGAAACCCCATAAGTCATGTTTTTTCGAAATTGGGTTTTTTGCATTTTTGGGTTCTTTGGATGTTCCTCCATAGAAATTAATAAAAATATCCATCGAAGCAGTGTTTAAAAAACAATTAACAAGGTGACAGAATTTTCATTTTATTGAGGAACCCCATAAGTCAATGACTTATGGGGTTTTTCAAATAAACATATGCAGTTTTAGTTTTATAGAAATAATTTTTTCTTTTTTATTTAAAATTCGCGCTTTTTTTGAAAAAAATATAATATGACTAATTAAAATACTTAAATTAATTATTATTTTTTGTAATTTCTGAGTTTCAGAGTTTATATACATATTATATACTTCATTTTATTAGTCTAATAAATTATTTGAGTGAAAAAAAAAAAAAAAACAATGATTTCATAGCTTTTTCCTCCGTTTGGTTGAGAAACCCCATAAGTCAATCAACTTTAAATAATTTTTTTAAGTAGTTTCAATTAAAAAATTGAATTTTTCTTGTTTGAATATTTTTCAGAGACGCTAACATTATTCTTTTCAATTATTTATTTATTATTTCAATGGCAAATTTTTCCAGAAAAATGTTTTTTGTGTTTCCTGAAAAATTATGTTTTCTTGACTCATGGGGTTTCTCAAATAAACGCTACAAGTAGTTTCAATTATTACAGTGAAAACTACAATACTTGAAGTTTTTTATACGAAGGCCCTGTTGTGCACTAAAAACTGTAATTTTTCTGCTGCTTTTTTTTCCGTGGGCTTTTTAAATTTTCAGCTTTTTTTTTCAAAATCAAAACTGATCCGTATTATTCAGTTTAAAACTTTTTAAAAATCGACAACAATTTTCAAAAAATTTTCTCATAATAATATCATGTATTTAAATATTAAATTTAAATGAAATATTGTAAATATTCAGGTGAGCGATGATTGAAATGTAGAACATGTGAGTATTAATTAAAGTGGGTGAGGGAGTTATTTTTTATTTATATATTTAATTTACTGTCCTCGTTCGCAATGGGGTGGCAATCCCTCCGTTGTGTGGTCCTCGAAGAATAGGACGCAGACTTACTCTGCTTCTACTCACTCAGTCCGCTCTTCACTCCCACCGCGTAACATTCGCTCCGCGCTCAAAATTTATCATCATAAAAAATTTATCACTTGAGTAAAAGTTTGAAAATTTCATTAATTTTCTTCACTAGATAAATAAACAAAATTATTTTTAGTAAAGTAAAAATAAAAGTGCAGTGATTTAGTTAAAAAAAAATTTAGTTAAATACAAATAATTCATATGATTTTGAATAATGTCTATCGAAGATATAAATGTAGGATGTTTTCAAATAATTTTATTATTTTTGCTTGGTATTAATTACATTATTGTTGCAATGAGTCATACATTAACTATTTATCACAATTACACCCCGAAATTTTATTGCGAGGTAAAAATTTTATTTTTTGATTTATGAAAAATAAAACAAAATTTTTTAAAAATTAATAATTACTTTGTATTCTAGACATCGGATGGATTAAACAAAACTTACGGATGTATTAATAATACATATGTGAATAATACATTAGGAGAAATAAACAAAGAAAATTCATTTAAAATATGTACGACAAATGAATACAATTTTTTAACAGAAAATGGTGAAAAAAGTATCGTTACTGATTGGGGATTAATATGTGAGCGAAGTTATTTAAAAGAATATAGTATTGTTGCATACTGTGTTGGTGTATCGATTGGCGCATGGATCGCGGGTATTCTTGTCGATCGCATTGGACGACTTCCGGTTTTAGCGATTTGTTTATACAGTCAGGGTACGATGGCTGTTGCTACTTATATAGTTCAGGTGAAAATTTTTTTTTTTTTAAGGGTGTTCTTAAAATATGTCACAAAATTTTACTTTTAGACCCTCCCCCTAGGACAGAAATATATACATAGAAATATTTATATACTTAAAAATATGAAACAGATGACTTTCATTGTAACAAAAAAATGAAATTCAAAAAAACTAATAGCATAATTTTGATGATCTGAAAATCGGAACTTTTTTCGCGGAAAATAAAAAAACAATGAAAAGTAAAAAAATCTACTGGATCTAGATTTTTGAAATTGCTGCCACCCCCAATTTTTTACTGTCACTTAAGCAGACAAATTGCATAATTTTTTTCAATTTCGTTGCGCGAAAAACGTTCCGATTTTCAGATACATAAATTTGGAAAATTATTCAATGAGTTGCGAAGTCACGTTTATTCAGACCTCTCAACCTTCGTGTTACATCTTAGCACTGTAAGCGACAATCTTCCTTCCTTGAGCGAACGTACACGGAGAAAAATGTTGGCTCGAAATTTACGAATTTTTATTATGCTGTCGACTAAACTTGAAACAGGAAGGGAAGCATCCAAAAAATTATTATGCTCATACGAAAAATTATTATGCCGCATCATAATTATTATAATGTATGAAAGTAATTGTAATTAAATCTCATCGATAAGTATCTCGCGCGTAGTAAGTATTGTGATACAGCATAATAATTTTTCGTATAAGCATAATAATTTTTTGGATGCTTCCCTTCCTGTTTCAAGTTTAGTCGACAGCATAATAAAAATTCGTAAATTTCGAGCCAACATTTTTCTCCGTGTATTTTATGAACGGCCCCAAAAATGTCTAATGAAAATTTTGAAATTAAAATAATTGTGTTGGAATAGAGTTACCCGGTGTTTCTAGCTCTCCGAGGACTCCAGGGAGTTTTTGCACAAGGATTGCAAACTTCGACGTACATTTTGGCCCTCGAATTATTTCCAACAAAGTTTAGGACATTGGTCTCTTCGGTAATGGGTGTTGCGTGGGCATTAGGATTATTATTACTTACTGGACTTAGTTACGTTATTCCAGACTGGAGAATTCTACAATTAGCTGTTTCCGTACCTACTGCTGTCACTGTACTTTATATTTGGTAATTAATATTTAGATGATTTGATTTTTTTGTAACTTTGATCACTCATATCTTCTAAAATATCGACTTTACGAGTAATTTTACAGAATACTTTTTTGTAGGAAATTAAATTTCCTACAAAAAAGTATTTAAAATTTTTTATCTACGTCTGATAGTTTAGAAGATATAAGCGATATAAGAACTAGCTGTAACAAAAATTTGAAATAATTTAAAAAAAAAATGATTTTTTATTTCTAAGGGTGATTCCAGACTCTCCGAGATGGTTACTAGCTCGTAATAAAACAACAGAAGCAGATATAACACTTGAAAAAATAATAAAATATAATAACTGTTGTCTTGGGAGCAAAGCAAGACGAGAACTAGTTGATAGTGAAAATGTGACTCCTGTTAAATCTGACCGGAAGTCTCGAATTTTTAGTGATAGCAATGAAAAAAGTAACACAGATGAAGCAGTTAATTTGCTTACACCCACAACTTCAACAAACCGTAACTCTCGAAGTAATTTTATTAATTAAATTATATTATTTTTATTTCTTAACTCGAAATTTACTTAAAATAATTTAATATTTAAATAATTATTGCAGTAAGCTTACGAGTTATATCACAGAATTTAGAAAAAAGATTATCGAACCCAACAGAAACATTTATTCAAGTTACTGAGAATATTCCCAATACAGACAGTAGTGAAATCTTCGAACCAGCCGCCAATGAAAATTCAACAGAAATAAGAATTATCGAAAATAAATTAGATCTCGATGAGCAAACGGTCGTAATCGAACAGAAAGAGTCTACTGAAATAATCGAATCGCTTCCCGAAGAGAAACCAGTTAAAAAAAAATTTTGCTCATTCAAAAATGGATGTCTAATTAAATATATTAGTATAATAACTTGTCAATGGTAAATATTTATTTTTTAAATTTAATTAATTGGAAAATTTAATTAAGATAAAATTATTCAGGCTCTCAGTATCGACGATGAATTCTCTGATGTCTCATCTACTGCCGAGTGTCGTTCAACATCGACACATCAATTCGACGATAAATGCTTTAGTTGAATTATTTATTTACATTGGAATTTACTTTGTATTGTCAAAACACGGAAGACGGCTACCGATTATTATTTTACAAATTTTAAATTTTATTATATGTCTTGTGATTGCTGTTTTGGTATTTTTACCTTTCACGACAGTATTTTTGAATGGTAATTATTATTATTATTTTTTTTTCAAACTGACTTTTGGAAAAAATCGTCTGAAATATTTTGATTCTCAAGTTAACAGACAATTAACAATTTTTGAATTTTATTATTAACAATTTAATTTAAAAAAAGAATAAAACTACACTGTAAAAAATTCGCGGAGTGAATGCGGATTAAATCCGGAGTGAATGCGGAGTGAATGAATTTTTAATTATTCACTCCGCTCGGAGTGAAATTCACTCCGAAGGGGAGTTTTCGTGGAGTGGATAATTTTTTATTAATTTAATTCCTCCGGAGTGGGTTTCACTCCGGTCGGAGTGAAATTCGCTCCGGTCGGAGTGAAATTCACTCCGGAAAAGAGTTTTAAGGATATAATTATATATAATAAAATATAACTCCACTTAATATAAGCGAAGTAAAAACTCGTGTATAAAATTACTGATCAGCTGATACGCACGCACACACCCACACACATATTCGAATACACACACGCACACACATTTGCACACTCGCACATACGCGCACGCACACATACACACACGCGCACACATTTGCACACTCGCACACATTCGCACATGTGCACACACGCACACATGCACTCATTTGCACACACATACGGACACACGCACATATTTGCACACATGCACATATTTGCACATGCTCACAGACTCCTGCACGCACACATTCGCACACACGCACACATTTGCACACCCGAACACACACACTGTTTAACGGTTTAATATAAATTAAAATAAATTTATTTAAGTATTAAAATTCCGGACCGAAGTGAATTGGGAGTGAAATAAAATCCGCGTCACTCCGCAATCACTCCGCCAAAAAAAAACTCCCCATTCACTCCGCACGCGGAGTGATTTTTTGTAAAACTCCGGAACTTCGAGTGGTGGAGTGAATGCGGAGTGAATTCGGATTTAATTTCACTCCGGATTCACTCCTGATTTTTTACAGTGTAAAAATATGCACATGTAGAAAATTTTAAAAACTATTAGTGCAATTTTTTCAAATATTTTTTTTTTTGAGTTTATCATTTTTTAGAAAAATCCAAAAATTATTTACGGCTAATTTCAGTATCATGAATTATTTAAAAAAAATTTCTTTTAATTAATTAAAATTTTCTTGGAAAAATCAACTTGCAAATTTAATTTTCTTCATTATTTAGATCTGTAAAGATCTTAACAGATCAAAGCTAAAAGATGACAATTAAATGTCAAAAATCAAAAATTTAAAATTTTTGCAGATTTCGTGATTTCGTAAAAAAAAAAAATTAGATCTGAAAAGATCTAGATGAGATCAATAGATCTATTGATTTGATCAGATTCATGTCAATTTCTCAAATTTACAATTTTTTTTCTGTTTTTTTTTTTTTTTCAATTTCAAAATTTTGATATTTTAATTTGAATTATTTTTATTACAAAGTGAATAAAAAAATCGAATTATATAAATAAAAAAATTGTCTTTTTTAGATTTGATTCGAACAATTTTATTATTATTTGGAAGAGTAACAGCTTTAAGTACACTCGCAACAATTTATTTATACACAAGTGAATTATTTCCTACTGTGATACGCGGCACTTGTCTTGGATTATTCATAATAATATCAACAATCGGTGGCATAAGCGGGCCCTACATTTTAATACTAGTAAGTTAATTTAAATAATTGAAGTTATTTACAAAATTAATAAAATTAATCAATTAATTTCAGGTAAACAATTTGAGCGGTCCGTTAATTTTCATCGGAAGTTTTAGTCTCGCATCTGCAATACTTTGTTTCCTGTTACCCGAAACAATAGATCATTGTTTGCCGGACCATCTCAAAGATATGAATAATCTCAAGTGTGATAAAAGTTACAAAATAAATGTAACCGGAAGTGAAGATAAGATAATGGAGCAAGAGATATTGAGGGAGAAACTTTTTTCAGAAGACTGGGTCGACGCAGGTAATGGAATAATTGTTAATTTTACAGAGAATAAAAATTAAATTCCTCTTATGATCTAATTATTATTAATTAATTTAAATTATATATTAAGATATTGATGTAAATGTACTGATAAAATACTATTTAATTTTTTTAAATATTTGTATATAGTTAATTTAATTGCGTAACCAAAGTATTATAATTTTATGTTAGTTCATATTTATAAATGTAATTTAAATAAAATTTTTTTGACAAATTAAAGATTTTTTTTTGCAGTCACACCACAGAAAAAAAATAATTTATTGGCACAAGAAATATTTTGCATTATGAAATAGAAACAAAAATTTTTTTAGGACTAAAAAAACAATTATTTGCTCAGTAAATTTTTTCTCACCCTAAAATAATTTTTGTTTTTAATTCATAATTTCAAAAATTTTTTTGAGGCGAGTAAAAATTTTTCGCGTCAAAAAATCATTTTTTTTCAATGCATAATAATATTCGATTATTAAATTTTTTTAGAGCGCAATTTTTTTTTATATTTATCATAATTTTTTTAACAATTCCTGATGTCGATTAGAGACCGATTTAAAAATATTTAAGATTAATAAAACGTAAAGGATTCTACAGAAATTTATGTTCGTTTTTCTCTGAAGCAAAACTTCTAAATGTAAAATTAAAAACGAGACTCAATACTTTGAATAATAGTCTAGCAACTTAAGTTTTCATTTTTAAAAAATATTCATTTATGTAAGAGGGAAACGCGGACAAAAATTCCATTTTTGCTGCGCAAGTGCAACGAGGACAGTACCGTTCGTCGAGTTGAGTGACATGAAGAAAAAAGGGCAGACCCATCTTACAATTAATCCCTTCAATCATTTCTCATAACTTTATTTTCAATAACAAATTTTTTTATTAATTTTATTAGTTAATGATCAATTTCATTAATTAATAATTAATTTATTGCGTTTTTTTAAATACAGACACATAAATTGTTACATTGCCAAATAATTAAAATTTTTTAAATATTAATTAATTATTTTTGAATAATTATTATTATAAGTGCATTTTGAAATGCGTTACAGTTCAGCAGCAGACCGTGAAATAGCAGCATGATTTTTGTTTGCAGAAGACGTACGAATTTTAATTTTTATCCAATTTCTAATCATTCACGATTCAAATATTTAAATTTACCGCGAAATAGTATAAGAATTAATGAATTTTTAATGAAAACAAAAGATTTCGAGTATACTTTTTAGTCTAATTATTGGTCTGTTTGGATTCTCCGCTCGGCGCACTGGGGCGCTTGCATATACCCAGGAAAATTTAAATTCATAATTAAATTTAATTAGTAAAAAAAAAGTCAATTACCAATTTAAAAAAAATGTATTAATTATCAGTGTATTGATTAAAGTGAAATTTGAGTAAAACAAATCACAGTATTTCGAATCGATCGTTAATTAACAGAAATTAATGTTGATTCCGTGTGCAAAAAAAGCCTCAAAGTAGAAAGTACCCTGGGGTGGCGGGTCCGAACACACCAATGGAAATAAAACAACAAATAATATATAGGGGAGGGAGGGGCAAAATGGGGTACCCCAAAAATTTGGTGAAAAAACAATTTTTTTTTTTTCGTCTAATTATTGTATATCCGATAGTTTTGAACATTTTCAGCCCTACGCATGATACCTGGGGCAAAATGGACCAGCCCAAAAATCGAAAAAATGATTCTATCAAATTTTTTTCATCAAATTAAGAAAAATTTAATATAATTCCGCATTTTTAGCCCTACCCATAACACCTGGGGCAAAATGGACCAGCCGAAAGTTTTGAAAATTGATTTTTTCATATTTTTATCGTCAAATTAAAAAGAAATTAAAATGGTAATTCATTTTTCGGCTGATTTCCTGTAGTTGGGGTAAATGTGACCACTAAAAATATTCGACAATGAGATTTTACTTTTTAATTGATAAAAATGCAATTAAAAAAAAATAAAAAAAAAATTACCATTTTTTGAAGAGGGTCTCCTCTGCCCCATTAAAAAAATTTTTTCTGCCTTCATATCCACCAATGATGTGAAATGTAATTTTTCTGTATATATTTTACATAAAAAAAAATTTTATTTATTAACGGCAGCAAAAAATTTTGTCTATTTACCTTGGATATCATTAAAAACAAAAAGATCTGGCGTATTTTATTAATCAAAAACTTAGGATTTCCTTAGGTACCCCATTTTGCCCCTCCCTCCCCTAATTAATGATTTATTTTAAATATCTATATATATATATATTTTAAATATATTTATACATATGTATATATGGGCCGTAGCCCCGTGTTTCCAACCTGTCTCTTAGATTGTCTTGCAGTCACGGGGCGAAGTCCCCTGTCTCCAACCCAGCAGCAGACCGTGCAAGTGCAGCGTAGTAACAGCATGATTTTTGCGTGTTTTTTTTTCAATATTTTAAATATTTCTATGATATTTTCACGTACGATTTAAAATTTTTTTTCAATTTCTAATAATTCATTTTTTAAATAATTAAATTTACCGCGGAAATAATAATTAGAATTAATAAATTGTGTAAAAAATAAAAAATTTCAAATAAACCTTCCAGCCTACTTAATATAGTTATTGACATTAATAAATTTATAGAATTTTAATTTTGAAATTTCGCGCCAAGGTGGCGCTACTGCGCGTTGCTGCATTCAAGGGCTTGACACTCTCCTATCTATGTTCCATGACGTCCATGACTTAATAAACGGTCCGTTTCAAACAGTACAGAACCTTTTTCGTATCCATTCTTAACTGTTTCCTGCCTTTTTTTACCTAACTTGAAATTTACCTGGCACGTGGTCCTATCGGGACGATAGCCAAGAAAGAAAAAAAAACTTGAAATTTATTGTCATATAAATTCTTAATTTATAGTTAAAACAGTTGAAATACATTATACACGAAAATGTGTCGTTCGGGTGCTGCGCCTGTGTTGGTTTCAAGTAAGTTAACGTTAAAATATAAATATATTTGATACTTTTTTATTTTCACGTCGAATGTTTTAGTAAATTAATGTATTGACATAAAATCATGTCGTCTCTTTTAATAATTTCAGGCCAAAACACAAACCGTGATCCTAATGAAGAAGCACAACGTCGAATGCAACTTATCGAGGTGAGAATAATTAAACAAAATTTCATAAAGTTAATTACTTTTTCATTATAAGAAATTGTACCGGTGATATTCCCACGTGCCGATCATACTAAAAACTTTTGTAAAACAAGCCATTTAAAAATTCTACGATAAATTTTTTTTCGTGAAAATGAGAACGAAGTTTTTAAAATAAAATAATTTCGTGCAAGAATCATCTATGACCTTTTATGGGAATAATGCCATAAGTTATTTATAATAGAATAAATAAAATAAAAAAATATGCAACTCTAGGTAGAATTATCGAAAATATATATTTAATCATGCCGACCACATTTCTGGAAAACCTGGAAAAGTCAGGAAATTTCATCTCAAAGCTACAAAAATTTTTACTTTCTTAGTTTTTTGACTGAAAAAATCCAATAAATTTTTTTTTCTGTGAAAAATGTTCAGAAAGTGTCGCGACGTAAATGCGATTGTAATACGATCTTGAAAAAACAATCAGTATAAATTAATTCTAATAGCAAAAAAATAAAACAGTTAGAAAAAAAGTCTTAATAGAAACCAATCCTCATAATCTTCAACCTTTCAAAAAGCATATTGAGAAGTTTAAAAACCAAAAGCATTAAAAGTATACATAAGTATTGAACTAATAAGTTTTACGATATTTATTTTTCGCGTACTTGATTTATATTTTATCATTATTCTATTAAACGTTCTTACCTATGAAGTTTATTATAGGGATAACACAATATAGATATACAAATACACGAGTGATCGGGTTATAGTTCTTTGATCGGGTGCTGAGTTTCTTACTTTATAGCTCTACATATGTTGGATTGTATATATTTTTTTGATTATAGAAGATTGATTCATTATAATTTAAACTCTTTTTTTGTTCGCATTAAAAATATTAGACTTCATTATACGTATAATTCAATGATGTTTTTTAAAAAATTTCAACAATTCAAATTGTATAATGTGTCTAACAGATATGATACTGAAGTTAGCCGGCGTCTAATAATTTTAGAAATTTTTTCAAAACAGAATTATAAAAAAAAAAAATATTTTAAAAAATCGCATTTATTGTTTTTTAAATTTTCTATTTATCCTTTTTTTTTTTAGTAGATTGCTCTGAAACTTAGTGTACGTATTCTGTGGGTGACTACCTTCAAATTTTTCAGAATGTCAAAAATTCATATTTTTACTTATTCTTTCTTCGAAATTTTCTGAATCTTATAACTTATCGACTGTCTGTAAAATTCATCTAAAAGCTCTTCAAATAAGCTTTAATTTTCATGCCTATTTATATGCCTAGACCAATGAAATTTCTTATCTTATCACTCATTAAATAAAATTTTGCTATTGCATTGGTTCTCCTATTTTCAATAGACTCAATAGAAATCTAACTACTGTATTCTTTAGTAAATTTATGAAACTGATTGAATTTATATTATTACTGTGTAACACTCATAAAATCCTAATCTTTCAATTCCAGTGTCTATATTCAATTTTGTTTTATTTACAGTGTATATGACTGATTTCAAGTATGACATTTAGATCGATGATTAATCTTAAACTTCAATTTTCGCGATTCAACTTACGATTCCGATAATTTTTTCAACTTTTTATTTTTGATTCTGTAATTTTATTGCATTTAACTTGAAATTTTTGTTCTATAACCTTGAGAATATTTGAGAATATCAAAAAAAAAAAAAAATTTATTTTGTTAATCATGTTTATTTGAAAGGATGAAATAATCAAATAATGAGAAATCTTCTTCCATTTCTGCTGCCGAATGGCCTTTTTTTTATAATTGATTTGCTAAAAAAAGAAAAAAATTAAACATAGAATTTTAAAAACTTGAATTTATTTAATTATAAGTAAAAAATTACTCATTTATGACGAACAACTTAATATTGTTTTTTTTGTCTTTTAGACCGCTGTTGAAGTCATTAAAAATATTCTTGGCCCACATGGAATAGATAAATTGTTAATGGATCCAGGTAGTATAGTAATATCGACCAATGATGTACATGCTATGGAACAGGAAATTATTAGAATAAGGAATATATCCAATATCATAAGAGCTTCCAGATAAACTTTAGAAGACATATAAAAGAATATAATTATACTTGTTTCGTCATTTTATTGTTTTGTATTTTTTTCAATTCCTATAAAAACTCATTTTTCACACTTTGTATTTAACTATACTGTAAAAATTGGAAATGTGTCTGGATTTAATTTCAATCCGAATTCACTCCGCCACTCGGAGGTCCGCAGTTTTTAAAAAAATCTCTTCGCGTGCGACGTGAATTAAGAGTTTCTTTTTTTTTATATTTATCATAATTTTTTTTTAATAATTCCTGACTACGATTAAAGACTGATTTAAAATTATTTAAATTTAATAATACTTAAGGGAGTCTACAATAATTTTTGTTCACGTTTTCCTATCAAACAAAACTTCCAAATGTAAAATTAAGAACGAGACTCGATGCATGAAGCCATTCAGCAATGTGCGTTTTCATTTTTGAAAAATATTTATTTATTTAAAAAAAAAAACGCGGACAAAATTTCTACTTTTACTGCGCAATTGCCACGAAGACAGTAATGTTCGTCGACTTGAGAGTCAGAGGAAAAAGTGCAGACCCATCGGGGTGCATAAGAGAGATCCGAACGAAAATGTAGCCAACGCAGCAAATGCAAGAAAATTTAAAAGCAAAATTGATCAATATCAAAATATATTTATTCCACAGCTTATATATTACATTAAATGAAGTACAAATCAAAATAAAAACTCTAAATTGATGACACTCACACTTCAATCGTAAAATGTGATAATTGAATAAAAATCCAGTTACTAACATGAAAAAAACAAATAGTATGAATAACAAACTCGTTAAAAGTACTAAGCAGAATTTTTCAAAAAAGAGACAATTCACATCACGTCGACCAAAAACTCAACCGTCAGTAAAGTAAATCTTGGTAGGTACTTGACTAACTAGATAATCAAGCCTTAAGCTTATGAGGTACAATGGAATTTAAAAAATTTTTTTATATTTTTAAATTATTGTAAAATGCTTAAATGTTATAAAGCAATTAATAATAAATAAATTTAAAGAAAACCATGTAAAAAATTTTGCAAATACATAAATTTTTGAATTACATTTTTTAGTAAATTCTTTTTTTATTTTAGAAACCATACAATCATTTAAATTATCTAATAAGTAATTATGTAATTATATTTTTATATAAAGAGTAAAAGTAATAAATTTTTTGTCTTAATTAAATTCCAAAAGTAATTCTAAAACATTTCAAATTATTGAAATTAAAATTACATTCAAAAACTTTTTAACCTGGAAATATTATTATGATTTATAATTAATAATAATAATAATAATAATAATAATAATAATAATAATAATAATAATAATAATAATAATAATAATAATAAGTATTAATTTAGTTCGAAAAACTTTAAAAAAAATTTTGGAATTTAATTAAGAAAAAAAATTTATTACTTTCACTCTTTATATAAAAATATAATTACATAATTAGTTATAAGATAATTTAAATGATTGTATGGTTTCTACAATAAAAAAAGAATTTAATAAAAAATGTAATTCAAAAACTTATGTGTTTGCAAAATTTTTTACATGGTTTTCTTTAGACTAATTTATTATTAATTACTTTATAACATTTAAGCATTTTACAATAATTTAAAAATATAAAAAAATTTTTTAAATTCCATTGTACCTCATAAGCTTAAGGCTTGATTATCTAGTTAGTCAAGTACCTACCAAGATTTACTTTACTGACGGTTGAGTTTTTGGTCGACGTGATGTGAATTGTCTCTTTTTTGAAAAATTCAGCTTAGTACTTTTAACGAGTTTGTTATTCATACTATTTGTTTTTTTCATGTTGGTAACTGGATTTTTATTCAATTATCACATTTTACGATTGAAGTGTGAGTGTCATATCAATTTAAAGTTTTTGTTGTGATTTGTACTTCATTTAATGTAATATATAAGCTGTGGAATAAATATATTTTGATATTGATCAATTTTGTTTTTAAATTTTCTTGCATTTGCTGCGTTGGCTACATTTTCGTTCGGATCTCTCTTAGGCTTCCACCCATTGTACAATTAATGCCTCCAATTATTCTTCATAATTTTATTTTCAATAATAAATTTTGAAATAGATTTTTTTTTTATTAATTTCGTTAATTGATAATTAATTTATTGCGTTTTTTTTAGCTCAGACACCTAAATTGTTATATTGCCAAATATTTAAAATTTTTTAAATATCAAGTAATTATTTTCAAATAATTATTATTATAAGTACATTCCAAAATGCGCTGCAGCTCAGCAGCAGCATGATTTTTGCGTGTTTCTTTAAGGAGATTCATCGGATAATCACTTTTCATTTTTAAATCTAAATACTTTGAAGTGCCCTATATACGTAGGAATTTTTAAAATAGTCCTTGCGGTACTAAATTTCGAAATATTATCAATTATAAATCGTACATTTAACATGCATTCCCTCTGTTGACCGTAGTTGGAGTGAGCATTTTATTAAATAACAATCATACTTTTTTTACAACATGTTTTAAAAAGCTGAAAACTATTAATTCAATGTGTAACAATTAATTTTTTTCAATAAAAGCATAAACGAGCGGAATTCATTTTTTTGTAATCAACTTTTAAAGTTTGTTACTTTTAATGATTGTCAAGCTTTCTTCCATAACCTGACAAGTGAGAGATAGTGACTTGGCAACGTTGCAGTGCGCGGGAAGTTTAAAACACAATAGAAACCCAACAAGTTTAAATAATTATAAAAACTTTACGGACATAGATTAAACATAAGTATAGCGAAGGGTAAATATATATTATATTGCATGCCTTAAGCGCAGCGTAGGTATGCTCTACTCTCGCCTAAAAATCGTGACTTCGATTAAAACGTAATTTTCATAATTTAATCGAAAAAAAATGTATAAAAAGCGTATTGAGATAAACAAAATAATAGCTAAAGATCACGTTATAAAGATTTTCTTATCGCTTAATCAAGATTTCTCAGAATACACTCGTTTTTCTGACTAATTAAATGAATAAGAGCGTGGTATTCATAGGAGCACTGGGCTTGATAACACCACAACTTTGTGAAAAATCATTTTCACGATTTAATTTTTTTTTGTTCTATTCCTTAGGGAATTTGCTAGAACCCTTGTGAAAATTGCGTGTCAAAATAATTCCATTTCAATACAGTTAATTCTTTTCGATTGTCAGTTCGGTGACTTTTTCTGCGATTTCGGCAGCCATATACATTATTTTTCATAAATAGAATTGAAACTATATTACAGAGGAGATAATACCACTCGCGGAAAAATTCAAACAAAAAAAGGAATAATAAAGGATGAAAAATCGTAACTGTAAAGCTTCAAACAAAATAACAGTCAAATTCCGCTATCGATTTAATTTTATCATATAAGATAAAAGATAAAACTTCGTTCGTTATTGATATTAAATTAATAGGATAAATAAATAATTGCATGTTTTTTATTATCATTAAATATAACGAAATAGTTGCATGGCTTAAGCGTGAACCCTATCATTTACGCATTTTTATTGTTTTACTGCGCTTAAGGCATGCTCATTTGGATTTTCCAAACTTTTTAAAATAATAAAAGGTATAAATTTATTATTTGTTGTCCCTATCTATGTATAATCCCGAAATTATTCAAAACACTTTCTACAACGCATGCTCAAGGGTAAAAATATTCTGAGTTAGAATGCTACGTTGTCAAGTACTTTGTATCAACTGGCGGTCCAACAGCGGCAGTCAGTAACATCAATAATGGCAGAAGCAGCCCGTAGAGGCTCGACACTCTCCTTCCCATGTTCCATGACAACCAATAGAACAGAATCTTTTTCGTATCCATTATTAACTGTTTTCTGCCTTTTTCTATCTAACTTTAAATTTATTGTCATATGAATTCCTAATTTATAGTTAAAACAGTTGAAATACATTATAAACAAAAATGATTGGTCCGGGTGCTGCGCCTTTGTTGGTTTTAAGTAAGTAAACGATAAAATATACATATAGTTAATACTTTATTGTTTGCACGCCGAATATTTTAGTAAATTAATATACTAACCTGAAATAATGTCTCTTTTAATAATTTCAGGCCAAAATACAAAACGTGATTCTGGTAAAAAAGTGCAAAAAGAAAATATTCAAACTGCCGAGGTAAGAACAATTAAATAACATTTCATAGTGTTGATTATTTTTTTCTTATAAGGAATTGTTCCGGTTGAAAATCAGAATGAAGTTCCTAAAATAAAACGATTTCGTGCGGGAATCATGTATGACCTTTTATGGGAATAAAGCCATAAATTATTTATAATAGAATAAATTGAATAATATGTACCTCTAAGTAGAATTTTTGAAAATTTATATTTAATCATGGTGACCACATTTATGGAAAACCTGGAATAGTCAGGGAATGTTATCTCAAAGCTAGAAAAATTTTTTCTTTCTTTGTTTTTTGACTCAAAAAACCCGATAAATTTTTTTTTCTGTGAAAAATGTTCAGAAAGTGTCGCGACGTAATTGCGATTGTAATACGATCTTTAAAAAAAAAAAATCAGTATAAATTAATTCTAATAGCAAAAAAATAAAACAGTTAGAGAAAAAGTCTTAATAGAAACCAATCCTCATGATCTTCAACCTATCAAAATGCATATTGAGAAGTTTAAAAACCAAAAACCTTAAAAGTATACATAAGTATTGAACTAATAAGTTTTACGATATTTATTTTTCGCGTACTTGATTTATATTTTATCATTATTCTATTAAACGTTCTTATCTATAAAATTTATTATAGGGATAACACAATATAGATATACAAATACACGAGTGATCGGGTTATAGTTCTCTGATCGGGTTCTGGGTCTCTTACTTGATAGTTCTACGTATGTTGGATTGTATATATTTTTTTGATTATAGAAGATTGATTCACTATAATTTAAACTCTTTTTTTTTTCGTTAAAAATTTGTGCATTAAAAATATCAGACTTCATTATATGTAAAATTCAATGATGTTTTTGAAAAATTTCAACAATTCAAATCGCATAATGTGTCTAATAAATATGATACTGAAGTTAGCTGGTTTTTGAAATTTTCTATTTATGATTTTTTTTTTTTTTATTGAATTGCTGAAAAATGAAAACAATTAATTATAGAATCTTAAAAACTTAAATATATTTAATTATGAGTAAAAAATTACTTATTTATGATGAACAAATTAATAATTGTTTTTTTTTTTAGACCGTTGCTGATGTTATTAGAACATGTCTTGGACCACAATCAAGGTTGAAAATGATAATGGATCCAACTGGGGGAATAGTGATGACTAATGATGGAAATGCTATTTTACGTGAAATTACTATTCAACATCCAGCTGGTAAATCAATGATTGAAATCGCTAGAACTCAAGATGAAGAAGTCGGAGATGGGACAACATCAGTAATTGTTCTTACTGGAAAATTTCTGGCAACAGCCAAACCATTTTTAGAACAAGGAATGCATCCAACTCAAATCATAAGAGCTTTCAGACAAGCTTTAGAAGACATGGTTGAAATTTTGCAAGCAAGATATTTTGCTGGTCTGATTTGGCGTGTCAAATTGCTTTGGATGCTGTTCATACAGTCTTACTTGAAGAAAATGGACGCCGGGAAATAGATATAAAACGTTATGCTAAAGTGGAAAAAATTCCTGGAGGTAGTATTGAAGACAGTCATGTTCTCAAAGGAGTTATGCTGAACAAAGACGTCACTCATCCTAAAATGAAGCGATACATAAAAAATCCACGGATTGTTCTTCTTGATTGTAATTTGGAGTACAAAAAAGGTGAATCGCAAACCAATGTTGAGATTATGAAAGATACTGATTTTACCCGTGTTTTGGAGCTAGAGGAAGAGCATATTCAAAAAATTTGCGAAGATATAATTGCTGTTAAACCAGATGTCGTAATAACTGAAAAAGGTGTTGCTGATCTTGCTTCACATTTTTTGTTGAAAGCTGGAATTTCAGCAGTTCGTCGTGTTCGTAAATCAGATAATAATAGAATTGCACGAGCATGTGGTGCGACAATCGTCAATCGTACTGAAGAACTTCGTGAAGATGATGTTGGAACTGGTGCTGGACTTTTTGAGATTAAAAAAATCGGCGATGACTATTTCTGTTTTATTACTGAATGTATTAATCCAAAAGCATGTACAATAGTATTGCGTGGAGCAAGTAAAGATGTTTTGAATGAAACTGAAAGAAATCTACAAGATGCTCTTCACGTTGCTCGTAATTTATTGATCGAACCTAAATTAGTACCAGGTGGTGGTGCTACTGAAATGTCAGTTTCAAAACTTTTAATGGAGAAAGCTGCTGGAATAGCTGGTGTTGAACAATGGCCTTACAAAGCAGTATCACAAGCTTTAGATATTATTCCGCAAACATTGGCCCAGAACTGCGGTGCTAATATTATTCGTACATTAACTGCATTACGTGCTAAACACGCAACTGAAGATAATACATGGGGTATTGATGGTGAAACCGGTGAAATTGTCGACATGAAAGTACGAGGTATTTGGGATCCATTGAGTGTTAAAATGCAGACTTATAAAACAGCTATTGAAACAGCCATTTTACTGTTGAGAATAGATGATATTGTTTCGGGCAGCAAAAAAAAGGGCAGTGAATACAACCAAAATCAAAATGCGGCTCCCACTGAAGAATCAATGAAAGAATAACTATAATAAAAAAATTTACATAAACACACTTTTTTTAAAAATAATAATGCTTATGTAAAAGAATAAAATTATACTTGTTTCGTCCTTTCATTGTCTTGAATTTTTTTCGATTCCTATAAAAACTAATTTTTCACACTTTGTATTTCACTACACTAAAACCGTAAAAAATCGGGAGTGAAAACTTGAGGGAGTCTACAGAAATTTTTGTTCACGTTTTCATATCAAACAAAACTTTTAAATGTAAAATTAAGAACGGCACTCGACGTATTAAGCCATGCAGCAATTTGCGTTTTCATTTTTAAAAAATATTCATTTATTTAAAAAAAAACGCGGGCAAAATTTATATTGTTACTGCGCAAGTGCCACGAAGACAGTAACTTTGGTTGACTTGAGAGTCAGAGAAAAAAGTGCAGACGCATCGTATAATTAAATCCTCCAATTATTCTTCATAATTTTATTTTCAATAATAAATTTTGAAATAGATTTTTTTTTATTAATTTCATTAATTAATAATTTATTTATTGCATTTTTTTTAGCTCATACACAAAAATTGTTACATTGCCAAATATTTAAAATTTTTTAAATATCAAGTAATTATTTTTAAATAATTATTATGAGTGCATTCCGGAATGCGCTGCAGCTCAGTAGCAGCATGATTTTTGCGTGTTTTTTAAAAAATATTTTCAATATTTTTACATACGATTTTCAATTTTTTCCAATTTCTAATAACTCATTTTTCAAATATTTTAATTTACCGCGAAAATAATAATAAGAATTTATAAATTGTGAATGAAAATAAAAATTTTCAAATAAACTTGTTAGCCTACTTAATATAATTATTAACACAAATAAATTTTAATAAAAATGTAAAATTTCAAATTTGAAATTTCGCGCCAAGATGGCGCTACTGCGCATTGCTGCATTCGAGAGTCACATTTGTATAAGAGTAGGGGTAGTCAAATAATTGTAAACCCGATTGTTTTGTATCAGCTGACAGTCCAATAGCGTCAGTCAGTATCATAGACAACGACAGTAGTAGCCCAAATCCTTTTATACGTTTAAGTTGAACACAGTATTGCAGTTAATTTGCGGAATTATCCATAAAACTTATTGCTTAATTAAAATGTGCAGTAAAATTTGAATTGTGAAAGTCACTGAGGTATCGTTAAGTGTTGAGTGTTCAGTGCTAGTGAAAAGTGTTACTGATGGTGGATGCTGATATCTTCCAAGTTCCTAATCAAAATTATCTAGCATCGTCTGGTGGAAAATAGCAGTTAAGTGACGTTTTTTAGCTACGATTTTTATTATTTCTCCAATTTCTAATAGTTTATTTTTTAAATATGTAAATTTACCGCGCAAGTAATAAGAATAATTAATATAACATTAATGAATATAAAAATTTTCAAGTATATTTTGCAGTCTAATATAATTATTGACACAAATAAATTTTAATAAAATTATTAAATTTAATTTTTGAAATTTCGCGCCTAGGTGGCGCTACTGCACGTCACTGTATTCGGCGTTCAAATGTTTGCTAAAGTGGGGGCGGTTGATGAATCGCAAGATCGATATTTTGCATCAACTGACGGTTCGATAGCAGCAGTCAGTATCATTAACAATGGCAGTAGTAGTCCAACGTCTTCTTTACATTTGAATTGATACCCAGTATTGTGGCGTCGAGTAGAAATGTGCAGTGAACGTTAAATTTATTTTTTATCAATTTAAATTGCGTAAAGTATCTGTGGTGTAGTTAAGAGATCAGTGCTAGTGTAATGTGTTAAATGATCAGTGCTAGTGTAAAGTGTTGAGTGTTCATGCCGAGTGTAAAATGTTGCTGATGGTTGATGCTGATAGCTTCCAAGTTCCTGATCCAAATCATCTGGCATCGGCTGGTAGGGAAATAGCAGTTAAGTGACGTTTGTTAGCTGCAATACACTTGGAGCAATTTAATTTAAATCTCCAAGTGTATTTGGACACCCTTCTGCATATTATTTCCCCGCCAAGGTTTGTTCAAACACTCAAGTGTTTTTTTTTTTTTTTTAATTTTTTAAATATTTTTCTATCATATTCTGCCGCCATTTTATTTTGATCTGCGATTTTTAGTTTTTTCCAATTTCGAATAATTCATTTTTCAAATATTTAAATTTACCGCGCAAGTAATAAAAATAATTAATAAGGGTGCGTTCCGAAATACGCTACACTACAGCTGCTTGCAGCGCAGTTTGAAATGCACATTTTATCATCTCTATATATGTAATGCGTTTTTTTTATCTTTTTACTCTATTAAATACTTCCTACTTGCTCTTGGCCGTTTTTTGAATCTAGCTACGAGTCTCTGATTTAAACGCTAGACTTTTCTCTTGCCGTTCGACTTCAAATTCTCTAAACATCGTGACTACGGCGGGCAATTTTATTTTTAAATAAATGAATTTTCTTATTTTTTTTTTTTTTTTAAACTTAAAATTAATTCTTTTTATTACTTATGTCAAAAAGTTATGGGAAATATAAAAAATATGGGTGGCAAAAACTTGACAGATTTAAAAAAAAAAAATATTTTATTTTACATCGTTTTTTTTTCTTCTAAATTCTTTTTTTTATAAATTAATAATAATAAAATTAATTAGGGAACTTTAGGTTGTACTATTCCGTTATTCTGTGTAACATTGTGCTGTTGCGTTTGTTCGGCAGCTGTTTGCAATAATCTTGTACGACGTCGGGTGTAATGTTGCCACAGTAATATCTGTTGGTCATCAATGAATTTAGTGCACTGTGAGTTTACGACTTCTCGTCTGAAGTGTTCGTACTGAAGTAGGTCGAGGAAGTACAAACACATAGGATATTTTAAGTATTTCGCGTACTCAGGCTCCTTCCAGTATAATAAATATTTAAGGTAGTTAACAAATGATGAATCTTTGAAGTATCCTCGTTGTGCTAAAACTGATAAATACAATATTTAATTAATATAAAAATTAATTATTAACCCATCAGCACTTCCGTTATGAGCATTTTGTCCACAGGACACTAGTCAAATTAATGGTACTGAAGTTAGCCGATAGAAAAGTTAGCAGATGTTTGAAATTTAAATAAATTTTGCTAACAGATAAATAATAAAAAAAAAAAATTTTAAAAAAAATACTCATGTAGAAAATTTCATAAACTATACGTGCAATTTTTCAAAATATTTTTTTTTTAATATTTATGTCTGTAAAAAAAAAATTCAAAAATTATTATTAAATGTCTGCTAACTTATAATCCCGAAGTTAATAGACAATTCAAAATTTTCGGATCTTTTTTTCACCAAATCAATTACAAAAAAACGCGTGCATATTTTTCAAAACTCATTTTCAACCGAATGTTGACGGAATAAATTTGTAAAGATCACTTGTCGTGGTATGAAATTGTTGGGATCAGTTGAAGACACAACCAAGCAACAACTAGAAAACATGGAAGTACTGAAGGGTTGATGAACTTTTTTAAATTCAGGATATATTTATACCATCCAATTTCATATTTTGTAAGGAAATAATAAAACTTACAATTCAAATAATTTGGATTCGCTAAACATTGTACAAATTCTAACTCAACTTGAAATCGTACACGTTGCTGTTCATCTGTTTCTGGTCCACCTGATACATTTAATAGAAAAAATAATAAAACACTCAATTAATAATCATTCTAAAGTTAATAGGCAATTAAAAATTTTCGTATTTTTTTCCAACAAATTTATTATAAAAAAAAAAAATTAAAAATATGCACATGTAGAAAAGTAACAAAACTATAAGTGCAATTTTTTCAAATATTTTTTTTTTTATAATTTATTGTTTAAAAAAAAATCCAAAAATTATTAGACGTCGAATCACTTTAATGGATGTAAATGTAGCAGATATCGGAATTCAAAAATTATTAACTAATTGAGTAAATAATTAATAAAATAAAATTTTTAAAAAATGCACATTTAAAAAATTTTGAAATTAATAAGTGCATTTTTTATAAATAAAATTTTTTTAATTATTTACTCTATTTATTTATAGTTTTAAATTCGTCTGGTGTTTGCTATATTCGCTCGCATTAACTTCAGTATTATAATGATAATTAATAAATAATTAAATAAAATAAACAAAAAAGGTTACCGTTCATTCCAATAAAAGATGGTTTTCGACCTTTTATAAAACTAGATGGGTCATCCAAACGGTTCATATTATTTAAAAACAATTGTAGCTATCAAATCTCGCTGGTTTATTTATTTTTAAACCAACACACTTTTGCATTAATTATTTAAATCATTTATAAATATTACAGATAACAAATTTAACCACAAAATAACCTATTTTGATATATTTATGTAATAAACCTACAGGCTGGCTAGTTTATTTTTCAACGGAAACCAAAATTAAAAAACAAAACTTTTATACGTAAAAATAACTTAGTAATTAATAAATTTATTTTTACATTATTTATTATTTAATATAATATACGTCGTAAATAAATAACAGAGATATTGACACTTATTTTTGGTTAGGAAATAATAATAAATTCTAATTACATTTTTCTCGGGTAATGTCAATCTTTACCGTCAGTTAATGAAGTAGATTTCAGTAAATTGACCTTCTGTTGGTGTCAACTTACCCCGGTTGCAAAACTTTCTGGTCAGCGAGTCGATGTCAAATAGTTGCAATCAAGTTGACGACAACTTTCAAATTTTGTAACTTTTGACTACAAGTTGTTGCCAACTTTCCCGGAAGTTGACGACAATTTACTGCAAGTTGGTGACCAGTTGCTGTCAACTTATGGAAATAGCAATTTTATGCTACGAACTTGGTGACAAATTGCTGCAGTAGGTTGTCGCTATCTCGCTGCCAATTTGGCTATCAGGGAACCGCCGCATTTTCCGAGTAAAACAGAAACAACTTTAAGATGTTTAAAAAAGATTAGGACAAATTATAGTTTGACTTCAAGCCAAGTTTTTTTTTATTGAAATATATAAGACACACAGATGTTAGTCCTGCTATGAGGAACTGTCAGGGAATCTAACATTGAAATACTCCAAAGATTCCAGTCCAAAACATTTAAAATCGTAATGACACACCATGAAATCTTTCAAACAACATCATACCGCTATCTGGGAATATACTTGCGTATACAAACAATCAAATCTTATATGAAACGATTCCGCACCAATGAGACAAAATTAACCCGGCAGGTGTACACTGGGTTTTCGAGCAACAGTCAATTAAAAAAAAAAATTACGCTTATTCAATTATTCTTTAATTATTGTAAACAACAATTTTAAACTTTTGACTTTAGCAACTTATGCGCCGTTTATTAGACACTTCAATAAGTAATCCAGAATTTTTTAAAACTTGACTATTCCCTAAAATACCCAGTGCACATACCATGTCTCTGATTAGCCGAAGATTGAATATATTTAAACCGTCAGATCCGAAAACCCGATTCGACTATTGAAATACCTCATAAGCAATAGACATTACCTGTAATATTTGCATTGTTAAAAATAATTATGACTTATTAGCAGATTGTAGTTTAAAAAAATTCTGGTCCTAAAAGTCATCGAAAATTCTAGATCTTTCTAGAATTAATAAGTCATTTAGGTGACTCATTTGATGATTATTTTGTAATTACCAGTTACTTTTATTGACGAAATTAATTCCTGATTGTTCTGTCAACATCTTGGCGCGTTATCGAAAGGTCAACAAACAGCTAGACCGAAAATTATTGCCGCAATAGATTGATGAAAATTTCCTGGAAAAGCCAAATTTTCGTAGCCATTACAAATTACAGAGTTGTCATCAAGTTGATCCACTGGCTGACTAATTGTTATCAATGACGACATGTTTTAAGAACCCAGTAACGAGAAATTTCTATCCGGATTAAAATTCCTTTTGCCAAAGTTTGATTTTATATACAATAGATTAATATTTCTTTTATGAATAGTAATTACTTTTAAAACATAAATATTGAAAGAGAATTATTGGCTTCTAGTTTACAGTAATATAAAACTAAAACATTTCATTTTAAAAGCTTCATTTTTTTTTATTTTGTTATAATTTTCAAAGAAATGTTGCTTTACAAAAATTTCATACCAATGGTCACTTTACATCATTTGTTAATTATAGCAATCACTTCATTGAATTTATTTGATCAAATATGTTAGATTACAAAATTTTTCAAAGCAATACATAATTTAAAAATTGAATCACTCGCAAATTCAGCAGCGTCGTTACATATTAATTAATTTATCAATTAAAATTATATTGATCTAATATATATGAAGCTCTTGATATTTTGATAGATTTTTTCGGATAAAATACATTTCATTTTATTACAAAAACTTTTTAAAGAAATAAGTATTTAAAAATTGAATTATTCACAATAGTCAGCAGCGTCGTCAATTATTAATTGATTTATCAATCGAATTTGAATAATACATATATATAAATGGAGCTCTCGATAGCTTGGTAAATAATTTTGAATCAAGTATATTTTAATTGATTACTATAAATAATAAATTATATAAAAATTGCTGCGTTGATAAGTTTTAAATATTAATTAATCTATCAATAAAAAAATTATTGATGTACTATAATTGTCGAGCTCGCGATATCTTGATACATTTTTTCGGACAAAATACATTTTATTTAATTACAAAATTTTTTAAAAGAATAAATTATTCAAAAATTCAATTTTTCACAATAGTCAGCAGCGTCATCAATTATTAATTAATTTATCAATCGAATTCAAATACTTCGTATTTATAAAAGAAGCTCTCAACGTCTTTATAAATTTGATCGGACAAAACATTTTATTTTATTACGAAAAATAAAAGAAAAATTTTTATAAAAATCGCTGCGTCGTTTAAAATCTATATACTGATTAATTAATTTTTTTACGTTTCAAATTTATAAAGCTCGCGATATCTTGATAAAAATTTTTGAGCAAAGTACGTTTCATTTTATAACAAAAATTATATGCAATAATGAATTCTTTAAAAATCGAATTACTCACAATATTAAGCTGCGTGATTAAATATTAACAAATTTATCAGTAAATTTATTAAAGTATTGTACACCAGGACGAGCTCTCGTACTGCCCATGCCGTGATTTAGATTCTGGAAGGTCCCCAATTATGGATGTGAATGATTTTTGTTCTTTTACATATTTTTGTTCCTCGCCACAACCAAATGCTCGCTCTGTTTGAACAAATTAATAAATATTATTTATAATTAGACCTCATTACTTATACAGCAGTTTTATCTAAAATTAAATTATGAATGGCAAAAAACTTACTTATCATGGAGATCAAAGAAGGGCATGCCAAAACTAAGTGGCTGCAAATGAACAATACGAGTAATACCAGCACTATTTTTACAAACATTTTGTGTCAATTATTTTTAATAATGAATTGTAATTCACTAGTTCAAAGACTATGAGATGGCAATTATTCAATTTAATTACTTTGAGAGTAAACTTTCTTTGGAGCTTGTTAGAGTCGCGTGCGATGGCGGTCGGAATAGAAGTGATTGTGAAGTCGGTTTGATAAGCGTTCGATACCTCTGAGTGACTAAAGCTCGGTAATTATCGACCAATCATTATCGAGCATTACAATATACTCTGTAAGGGTATTTGAATTTAGTCTTATCTTCTATATTTATTTCAAACAATATAAAACTATAGTATAGGAAATTTACTACTGGTTTAAATTTTATTTTCCCACAATAAGATTTTATGTGCGATAAACTTATTACCATTTGATAGAAAAATACTTTCTAAAAATACATAATCATTAGTCGTAGCTTGACTTTATAATTAAATTAAAATACCAAGTTATTGGTTCTTATACAAACAAAAAAAGTGCCGTCTCTAAAATCTTTGAATAATTAGCTGTGATAATTTATATTAGTAAGAGAATACGGAAAGTTTTGTTCCCGCCATATATATATGATAGAATTTGTTAATGTTATTAAATTTGGTATCGTTAGAAAAATCTTACTTAAATTTGTACCTTTTCATAGTTTAAACTCTTTTTTATTGCCAAGCATTGACATAAATCGGTTTATCTATGTTATTTTGAATTACATTTAAATTACGCGGGAAAAACGATGATCTTATTTATTTGCTTTAAACAAATTAACATTTTAATTACTGTCACTAAGTATGACTAAATGCTACTGAATATAGCTATATTATTTATATCGCGTTACTTATTCCAAAGCGACATATATTTGTACTCCCTTGTTGCCACAAAAATTATTTACTCTTCTAAAAAAAAATTTTACTCACCCCAAGAAATTTTTTGCATTGTAAATCGAAAATAAAAATTTCTTTAGAACTAGAAAAAATTACTTCAGTAATTACTTATAAAAATTAAAAATATAATCAGCTGATAAAATTATTAATGCCTTTGAGTAAAAATTAAAAAAATTTTTGAATTTTAGTGAGCATTCAAATGAATAAAATAAAATTTTATCAATAATTCCCGCCAATTATTTGAATAAAAAAAAAGTACAAAATTTCTTGTCCTCGTCAAATACAGTGACGTCAAAAAATATGGAACATAGTTTGTAAAATAATTTCCTTTATTGTCGACGATATTCTATTTTATCTGCAGTCAAAACGCATTCGACAGCTTCTGAAAAATAAAAGTACTTTTTACTTTAACCGCCAGGTGTCTTAACACGTCCGCTTTCGCAATTTACGCAGTGAAATATAAAATAGTCATTTCTACAGATGAATTCAGATCCGCTGTCCCCGTCATCGGATTTAAATTTAAAATAATTCTAATGAAATATTGATAATTATGTAATTTATATGTGTATGTAGATACACACATATATATATATATATATATATATAAAAGGGGAACGGCTATTACATATTAAACAAATTATGAGTATCTGACAACTATGCAGTGTATAGTGAAGCAATTAAGGGATGACATAAATCCCCTGGTACACTTGCTGCTCGTGATGTCGGTTGAATCCGTGAATACAAATCAATGGAGAGGTTACGGTTGACCGGCCATTTAATTTCCATTTTCCTCCCGCCTACAACACTACGAGTCCCATTATTGCTGTGGTAAATCCCAATCGGCGTTAACGCTCCGCTTATTTAATTAAATATCCTGCATCAACCTGACACAGATTTAAATATTCTAACAGTATATTTTTATACTTTTTAATATGTTTTCAGTACGTTCGACATCAAAACTCAGTCAATCATTCGATTTTATTCCGGGGTTCAAATATTTTTTAGAAATTTTTTTTTTTATCAGAAAAAATATAAAAAATATTTTTTTAAATAAAATTTCAATGCATAATAGTCCTGTTATATATTTTTCTCATGTATTAGGCCCTGACTAATTTCGCATGAAAATACTATGTATGATAAATATATATGGAAAAATATATGATCAATATGGAACCATATAAGTGGCCAAAAACGATATATATTTTCTTATATATAATATAGTATGTTTTAATATAACTAATTATATTCGTAAGTTTATAATTTAATACATGTATTATATATATTTATAATCATATATGTAAACTTATAAGTTAGCACATATATGTATTACATATATTGATAATTATATATGTAAATTTGTAAGCTAGCACACATATATATTCTGAACACAATGTTTGAATCTTATAACAGAGAGAAAAAGACAGGAAAGAATAGATTTTATTTATTCTTACATATATGGGAAGACTTATATGGTTCTATATATCGAAAAATATATAAAAATTTATAAAGTTGAGCACATGGTACATATATCGTGCCATATCATAATGAATTATACATGTATTCTTATTTGTTTCCATATATAAATAACATTTATGTTTAAATATATTGAAGTTATCCGGAAATATATGAAATCATATAAGAGAAGACATATATAAAAATATAATAAAAATCGGCCAAAATCTATATACAGTTCTATATAAGATTTCATGTATTGTCACATATATATGTATATCTGTAAGATATATTTTTTAATTTATGTTTACCATATATGATATTTTCATGCGGGCGGTGTTGAAGATATTTTACTTTGTGAATATTTCTACTTACTAGATCACTACAGTTAAATAGTTTTTATTAATTAATTAAAGTGTTAGTGATTAAAATGATGAGCGTAAAATTGTGGAATTTTTGAATAATTTATGTATAACATAAAAAATTATTTATATAAGTACATAACAAAATTGAAATTTTCTCCGGATAGTATTCATTATATTTTTATATTTTTTTATATGTAATACATGTTTTTTTTCTAATTTCTATACGTGGAATTTTTTTTTTTTTTACATCGATTCAGCTTCGCCTACACCGGTGTTATTTCATTTCAACACTGCTTTTTTTACAGTGTAGTTTTGAAAATATCAACGATGTACATTCGTACATCCGTACCTTTGAATTTGAAATCTTTCTAAAAGTGTCAGATATGATTCGTTTTTTCAGGGAATTTAAAAACGTAAGTGAATAACATCAATTTAACAATTGTCATGAAGTTGTTCTAGGAAGAGATAAAGATAGGACAAGATATCAATCTCAATATGTTAGTACTGATTGTTAGAACGTTATTGCCAGCAATTGAAACAGCCCTAATCCTGAGATGACCCCTTATTCCAATTCCCCTTGATAGTCTTATAAGATTCACGATTCCAGTTGGCTATATACGTATGTACATAACTGTAGTATCCAGGATCCCTGAGCTCTCTGTTTCGGTTAAGATCTCATATACTACCCCAATATACTAGTACCCCAACGTTCCTCTACATCCAGTATCATCTCTGGCTGGTCTTGCTCATGCTTTTGGTCGCAGACTGGGTCTTGCTCATCTCTGACTACTCCAACTCCCTGGATTGCTGGATCCCGTCATTGCCAACCAAGTTTATGACCCAGACCAGTGCCATAAACTCTACAAATGGTAAATCTACCGTAAGATCATCCCACCCGAAAATGATCTATCGTTTGTAACTGCGACGAGTAGGACACGCTGACCCTCTACTATTTGTGTTAGGAACTTATGTATTTTTTTTCTTTGTCCTGAGCACTGTTTTAGCTCTATGATTTTTTTATTATTATATTTATAATCATAATTACAACTAAAAATTCAGTGAAAACTTTGTAATTTTTTTTTCGAGTAATGCGGGATTGAAAAAAATTATTAAAGAAATCGAAAAAAATATTTTAATAATTTTGTCTGTATGTAAATTTTTTTTATCATTCAAATTTTATACTTTATGGGTGATTATTAAAAATTTATATTCAGAAAAAAATTTAGAAAAATGATAATAAGAAAATTCTATAAAAATTACGATAGAAAAAAAAAATGAATAATTAATGGTGTGAATTTTTGATATTACGGTGAAAATATTGATTTTATTAAAAAAGTTTTAAAACAAAAGTTGTAGGAAATTTAATTTTATAAAAAAAATTTCTCTTATGATTTTCGTATACGACCTATATTTTCACCGCAATTTAAAAATTAAAAGTCATAAAAAGAAGGTGTTAATTCTTAGGAAATTTTATTGTTTTACAAGCATTTTATTATCCGCATACCAAAAGAAACAAAATTATTTTCAGTAGCTGGAAATTTATTCATACTAGATCACAAGATTAATCGACAATACCCAAAGTTAAATATCACGGGATATTGTTTATCGTAGCATAAGAACATCAGATCCATCAGGACAGGAGACTGCCAACAAAGTTACTATTGTGGCTTTGTACTCACTGTCAACCGTGATTACACTTTGATTGCCGGATGTAGCCGAAAATGTCATTGAATTAGAGGACACTGATGGGCTTTCTGATGTAACAACTGCTACTGTTACCGCAATAAATCCAGTTTACTTTCCAGCCTAACATTCAACGAGCTATTAAACCTCAGCATATCGAGATTACACGCCGTTTGTTACATTTGCATCGAGGTTCGCAAGAGTGTATTGATTATTTACAACCATCAAAGCTTTCTGATGATATATAGGTGAGTTTTATTATATATAGGGAGGCGTTAGATTGAGACCACACCTCTTTCTATGTACACTTTGTCACCTGTCTCCCCTTTTTACTCATACTATACTCACTTTACACAAGACATTTAACTTATCTGTGTATATATACAAATTCTTTTTGCTTCTTTTATCTACAAGCGATTGAAGCATCAGTAACATAATCAGTAGATTGTACACCCGCGTCTGTTGTAACTCTAAAAAATGGGCGTTAATACTTTATCGTTTTTTTTCAGTAAACAAACATTTTATCTCTTTATTTCT
This sequence comes from Microplitis manilae, assembly GCA_030273425.1. Taxonomy (NCBI): domain Eukaryota; kingdom Metazoa; phylum Arthropoda; class Insecta; order Hymenoptera; family Braconidae; genus Microplitis; species Microplitis manilae. The sequence goes on along the minus strand of CP092730.1, from coordinate 15,865,713 downwards.
TAACAATTATACGTAAAAACTCATTATTGTTACACTACACACATACGTACACTTACCCACTTATGCACAGATACACATGCGTGACATCCCAACGTTGAGCTCCTTGAGCTCGAAAAATTGTAGTAGATACATTTTCGAGCTCTTCGAGCTCGAAAATACTTTTGTATGCTTTTGTTTTCAAAAAATAACGTTTTTTACAATTTTTTCTACAACGATATCTCTCGAACGAATAAACCGATTGACACGTTTAAGGTGGCAGTCGACGCGTTTCACTGAGTTCTATAACTGATTAAATTTTGAAATTGATTCATCGAGTCATTTTTGAGAAATTTTCAAAATACAGTGGACTCTCGATAACTCGAACTTCAAGGAAAATGATAAAAACTTCGAGTTAACGAGTTTTCGACTTAACAAGATGTTCGAAATTCGCAAGTAGATTAGACCATAAATTAAGAAAACAATTGATTTCTGTTATATAAAGCATAATGTAGTAAAGCAAGTTGTTAATTTTTGTTTAGCACTCATGATGTCTAGATACGAACTGATTAACAGTCAACAACTTTGGAAGAAAATAACTTAGAGAAAAAATATACATTAAAAATAAGAATATAAAAAGTATTGAACATTCCTATAGGAATTTAGATTTGATTGCTATAAGCTTGGACAGTTCGGAGAAAAACGTCTTTATATTTTACTAACTTTGACATATAGAGTTTCAATTTTAAAATTCAAGTTATAGAGTATAAATATGCCTTATCGATACTGGAAGGGAAACGATACTACGTTCGAGTTACAGAGTCTAAATAATTCGAGATATCGCGTATTTAAGAGTTAAGAGGAAGGGAATACAAATTTTATTCGAGTTACTGAGGATTTCGACTTAACAAGGTTCGAGTTATCGAGAGTCCACTGTACTAAAAAAATTTTTTTTTTTTAATTCTTTCGACAACGGTTTCTCTTGAAAGAATTAACCGATTTTGATGTTTGAGGTAGCATTCGACGCGGCTTATTATGAATCTCCAGAGCCCAGTCCATTTTGGAATTAATCCATGGAGCCCGTAAAAAGTTATCCAAAAAAAACATTTTTGAAAAAAGTTTATTTTTGGAATATCTCCGAACGAGCCCTACCGATCAAGCTCAATTTTTTTCAGCTTCAAGATATTAAAAAACTGCGTCGAATGACACCTTGACGATCAAAATCGGTTGATCCGTTCAAAAGTTATAGATATTTACATACGTACGTACGTACGTACGTACATACATACATACATACACTCGGACATCATCGTGAAATTCGTCAGAATAGCTTCCTAGAACCTCAAAACGTCGACATCTGTTGCAATTTCGATTTTCACAAATCGGACTGAAACCAATAACTTCCCGAATTTTTGAAAATTTGCAATTTTCTTAGCGGGAAGTTAAAAAAAAAATGATGACTTGAATAAACAAAAAAGCAATTAATTAAATACCAAATTACAAAATAAATATCAATAAAATAATATCGTAATAAATCCGAGGGTTGAATGAAATTTGAGTGCAGCGACGCGTTGAGCCCGCGGTCGGTGCGCAAGTAGGCCGTAAAAATAAAAAAGAGTATGAAGAGCGACGAGACAAGTAAAATGTAAAATACTTGAATATGTGCGCTGACAAGAGGGTTCAGTGTCTCTCTATATGTGTCTGCGTGTGCGTGCCGTGTGTGTGCGATATGAAACGCAGCATCTGGCGTTACGAGGTACCGAACTCACACTAGACATATATCAGTATATGTACATTTAGCTTTAGCTTTGGGTTGACTTGATGTATGTGAGCAGCATAGAGCCACCGGTGGCGTTGTCCCGACGTTATTTCCATGACGGTGAGCATCAATGCGCGCCGATAGTCGCGGCGGGAAACCAACGAGCCTACACATTATCCAAAGTCGTCCATGGTTTTCATCCATTCTGTTCATACAACTCAATACCATCACAATCCAAACCTCGCGGTTAATATATAACACATATTTTTATTTTTTATCTTCATACATATATACATGTATATATGTATGTATATAAGTCAACTCGCGGTATACATTAAAGATGAAATGTACCAGAGTAAAGAGCAAAGTAGAGTCGATACCGAAGTTACATAGAAAAATTTCGGCTTGGTTGTGTTTAGTACAATAATAAAAAAAGTAAAGAAAAAAAAAATGAGGATGAGAATGAGAAATAAAAGTGGATGAAAAAAGTATAATAGTCGAAATGAAAGAAAAAGAAGGAACGTGTGTGTATGTAGAAAGATAGTGGGAAAAAATGTTGATGAAAAAAAAAAAGTAATAATCTCTTGGGATCTTTTAAAATCCATCGGAGCAGAGCAAGCCGCCGGATTGTGTCCCGTGTGTCGAGAAGAAGAGAACAGCTCTTATTCTCTCGATTCTGAGATGTATCTCTTCGAGATGTGATGCTTCCACTCATTTTTTTTAGTATAATATTTTTTTTTTTTATTATTATTCTTATTGCTATTGTTATTATGATTTTGCGCTGGTTTCACCGCTTCAATCTCCCTCAGTTGTTGAGTCGTTGTTTACAATAGAGATAAAACATTTTTAATTGATTAATTAAAAATAATTACGGAATCTATTTTTTTAATTTATAAATTTAATTGAAAATTTTTATTGGTTGTTGTAAAAAGTATGAGAGGTAAACACATGTTGTATGTAGGGTTGGAGAGGAAATTTAATTTAATTGCCTACAATTTTAGTTTTTGTAAAAAATATTATTAAGTCTATTGCTCAAAATTATGGGCGTTTTATTCATTTGGGCTTAAATAGAATCCGTAATCCCGATTTTTTTTCAGTTTATAAGAGAGGGGGGAGGTAAAAGAGGGTGCTTAAGGAAATACTAAGTTTTCGAGGACTAAAATACGTGAAATCTTTTTGTTTTTAATGATATTCAAGGTAAATACACAAAACTTTTATTTATGGCGGGTAAAATAGGCTACTCTTTAAAAAAAGTTGAAAAAAAAAAATTTCTGAAAGTTGATCAAATTTCATTGAATTAAATTTTTTATGTGTAATATACGTAGAGAAAAGTTACGTTTCACATCATTGGTGGATACAAAGGCAGAAAATTTTTTTTTGTGCGGCAGAGAGGCCCCCCTTCGAAAAATAATAGATTTTCTTTTTGTTTTGATCATTAAGAATGTATTTCTTCCTCTCGACAACTATTTTTGGTTTTATAATACTAAAAAAAATTTTTTTTAGGTATAAATCGTTCCCACTCGATTAGCTTAATTACTAATTGTTATTTAATAAAAAAAAACAATTCTATATTTTTTATTTGTCACTATTTTGAAATCAAAATCTTGTTTTTTGATTTTTTAGATTACAGATTATTTAAATAATTTTATCAATTCAAAAATAAATTATTATTTTCGAATATTTATTGTGGTCAAATTTGCCCCAACTATAGAAAATTAGTCGAAAAATGGATTAATACATTAAATTTTTTTTAATTTGACGATAACAATTTGAAAGAATCATTTTTTCAGAATTTGTGGCTGGTCCATTTTACTCCATGTGTCATGCGTAGGGCTAAAAATGCGCAAATATGTCGGATTTATAGTAATTAGACGAAAAAAAAAAATTGTTTTTTTCCCTATCCCCTTTTGCCCCTCCTCCTCCCCTAATAGTCGAAAAAAATTTTATTCTCAAGAATTTCAGTCTCTATTATAAATCATTTTTAAATTCTTTAGTAGTTACAGCCATTAAAGCAATTTGTTGCCTTTTCTATAACATGAAATTTATCTCAATTACTTTAAGTAATCATAACTCATGACCTAATGATTATACTGAATTTTCAAAAGACAGAAAAGTTGTAGGAAATCAAATTTCCTTTCCAATGACTACCAACAACATTAACTTTTCTCAAATAATTCCTTAGATACCTGAACAAACTAAAAAAATTTTAATTAATAAATTGATGATAAAAAGTTTGGTAGAAAAATATCTGATAATATTTTATGATTTATTTAAAATGTGACGCGGGCCGTCACGCACTAACGCATCAACACTGGCTACCGGTTGAAGAGATTCGACATTCGACGCGGGGTTTTGTGGAGGATGCGGAGGATGAGGACGTTGCGAGAATGTAGAGTAGGAATAGTAGAATCGGGTGTGTGGGTGGGTGATGGCTCTGCAGTAGTATAGAGTGATAGAACTGGATGGCAGGCAGGCAAGCAGGGGGTGTCAAAGCACGAGGTGGGGAAAAGCTGGGGGGCAGCTAGCAGTCGGAGGGAGAGAAGAGGCACAGGATTTAACGCTCGGCTGATCACGAATGGACGCGTCTCCCGCAGCTCTGCCGCTGACAGCCAGGAATTGGAATTGCATCGGCGTCGCTCGATAGCCAGCCAGCCATCCAGCTAGTTCGAGTTACTGGCTCTAGGCCTGCTGCTGTGCCCGTTAGGCCGTTTCGCTGCTAGCTTATACTACTCCATTTCCATCTCCATCTCTCTCTCCCTTACATTGCTCTATATAAATTTATCTCCATCCCTCATGTTTAGATCTGCTCCAACTTGTGTGATGTCTCGAGCTTATGCATTCACCTTCTCCAAATCCACTCGAGCTCTTAAAAATCCGCACAACCGAACAGACTTCTGGATATGCCCAATCTGATGGCGTATCGACTGACCTTAAGACCAATGCAAATTCACAATTCTTCGACTTTTTTGTCAGTTTAAATTTTTTTTTCGCAATACTGAGAATAATTCTGACTTTATTTACAATCAATACCTGTGGCAAAATTTTTTAGAATTATTTTATTTAATTTTAGCTGTAGTTTTAATGTTTTTTATTTTACATTACATTCAGTTTCGCAAATTTCGCGAAAATGACTAACGTCAAAACTGAAAAAAAATACAGGACTTATGTAATTTCAATGCAGAGAGAGAACTATAGGCTTTTAAACAGTTTAGGGAATACTGGGGTAAGACGGTCCACATTCAAAATTTGGTAAAAAAAAAAATTTAGTGGAAATTTTTTCATAACTTTGAGTTTAATAAGCATCAGAAAAAAATTTTTTTTTGTTTAAATATTGACACGTTCTCTGATCTCTCCTATATCGAATTGATGAAAAAAAAATTTCCTTAAAAATCAAATGTAGAAAATGAAGCATTGCATCGTTTAATTTTTATTTATTTTGGGATCTGCAGCTTTGAAACCGAAAAAAAAAAATTACTCAAAAGTCTGCAAGTTTCTAAAACAAGACACTGATGGATTTAAAATTAATAAAATTATTTTTATGTCGATGCAATACTCAATGGAAGTAAGACAGAATTTTCCTTTTTTTTATTTTAGTTGACTATTTTGTTTTTGTTTAGTTTTAGTTTGACTATCTATCAATTTAACTGCAAAACAAAAGCATCATTTGTGGGGAATGTATTTTTTTCCCGCGGAATCTAAACCGATCTCGCGGATTTTGTATCAACATGATGCGTTACGACTGCGTGTATAAATCGGTAGATTGATGGGGATCGTGATGGTTTTGTATAGTGTAGAGAACTACAGTCACGAAATACCGGATAAATGTATATGTGTAAATATCTATACACACAGATTTATATATATATATATATATATATATATATATATATATATATATATATAGGTATAAAGGGAAAAAAGCGAGTCACATACGCGAGAATAGAAAAGCGTTGCCGCATTGTTCGTCTCGATGTTTTTCGACATTCGAGAGATTGGATTTTTTTAATTTTAAAATACAACAGCATCCATTCTGGCGCCATCACTGCGGTGGTGTCTGCAGGAAACGAGAAAGAGCTTTTTCGCACTATCATGTATATGTATATATATATATATATATATATATATCGGAGAAGAGGTGTATAAACTCGCCAATAGATCTATTGTCACACTTTTTTTTACCAGTTATGAAACTGATGCGAGGATAAAACTCACCGGTCTGTCTCCAAATATAAACCCCTGAATAGTAGATTGTGGTTTATTTCGAACGACAAAAAGTCACTCTTTTTATTATCGTTATACATTTTTTATCATCCTCCATTTAATTTCTTTTTTTAAACGAATAATTTTATCTGTAATTTAATATTTGTCAACAATATTTATTATCATTATTCATTACAATCATAAACAGTAATAAAAAAAAACAATTTTTTTTGTAAATTTAAAATTCGCGGGTTGAATCCATGTCGCGACAAAAAAAAAATGATTGCAGTAAAAAATTTATTCACGTCACATTTTTTTTTCTTTTCAAGGATAATGATAATTAATTAGCAACAATAAAAAAAAATCGTTAGCAAATTTAAAGCTGAAGGTTCGAATTTATAAAAGACATTTAATTTTTAAAAATTTTAATTTATTAGTAAATTAATTTAGTTAAATTTGTAGTTAAAAAATAGTAATTGATGGAGCGATGAATAGTTTATGAGTTTATTTCGCGTCAACTGAGGACATAATAGCCGATAATGAGTGTCAGCTGTAAATAAATAGCTCATAGAATATTTATGACGGGATTTATCGTGTGGCCGCTTGGAGGATTGAATAGAAGCAGGAGGCAGGGGATTATAATTCTCTTTGGAACACATTTAACGTTGGTAAGAGATGAGCGAGGCGACAGGTACATCCGATTTACGCCGACGACGAGCTTTCTCGGTCGTTCCGCCTGATGTACAACAGAGCCCGAACGGGGCCAGTTACACGGATCATCTGCCAGAGACGATCGATCCGGTGTGTGCATCAAGACGAGGAGAGCTTCTCGGCACTTGCCAAGCTCCTTGGCGCATGAAACTATCGACTCGTTACTCGCCTCGATTCACCACAAGACGTTATCGTCGCTTACTCATTATCTCTTATCGATTTTTGTTAATGTGTCATTTGCTCCGGTAATCCATTTTAATTACTCATATCTTCAATTTCTTTTTAATTAACCATAAGTACTTTGCAATAAGTGAATATAAAAAACAATCCACTTCCACTGATTTATCCATTATTCAAATTTACATTTTTTTGCAGGACCTGATTACAGTCGACTACCCGGCATAAGCCTGCCTTTCATAAGCCTCTTCCCCTCAATCGGGAGTTACTGAGTCCAAACAGCTTCCCCCTTAACCACTTTTTTGAGTTTCGTACCAGACATCTCGCTATAAGCCTTCGTTAAAATTCTCTAAATTATAAACTAGCAATAGGAACAAAATATCTAAATAAATTATGAAAATTTACTATCGATGTTTCGCGGAGAATAATTTAATCATTATTAAGTTAAAGATTATTTATTGTTCATAGTTGTAATCATTAATTACAATTAAAGCTTCTGTTACAATTTAAAAGTTTTATTGATCATTATGTTGATCAATAACAATTATTATTATCATTACTGTAATTAATACCGTTGTCATTATAATTTTTTGCATTACAATTATTATTAGTGTAAAAAGATAAGTATTTATTTTAGCGCTATAAGCACTAGAAAAATTGGGATAGTGACGTATGTAACAAAACGTTAATATGACGTTTAAAATGATATAAAATAAAACAGGCTTATAACGGGTAGTCGAGAACAAAACTAAACACACGGTAGAGGGAAGACTGAAATTTCAAGAAAAATTTCCCCTGCGTCCCCTAGACCAGGTTTATAACGGGTAGTCGACTGTATAAAAATAAATATGGTCTTGAGTTAGCAAAAAATATGAAAAATTTTGCGATTTCTCGGCTTCAGATAATTTAAAAATGTTAATAACTATAGAATCCATGAATCAATTTTCTCAATCTTGATCAGATACATGACGAAATGATGAAAATCAGGTCGATTATGCCAAAATTATAATTAGTCACTAGACTATGCCATTTCAAAAACGAGCACAATTATTTATTCCTTTTGTCAAATCCACTAAATAAATAATAATATAATATATTTATTGCCGTAAGATGAGCGGTGGGGTATAGGAAAGGTTTATCTGAAGTTAACAAAATAAATTTTCAGCTTTGATTAAGTTTGAATTAACATACTGAAGTTATTTTGATCAGTGTACAACTTGAAACCATGTAAGTAGATGCATGAGGATACGCTACTATCCGCTTCCGGCTGTCACCGGGCTAATACAGTGAAGTTCTCTACAGTGATTTGGCTTCGCTCGTACTAATGAAGAGATGGTCCATGGCAGGATATGTCAACATCGACCTTATCGATGAATCTGTTGGTGTACTTGGGACAAATCTATCGATTTGATGCTTTATGGCTCTTTAAGCATGTTTTTTAATTTTTATGGTTGGCTGACAAATCAATTCACTCTGAATGAATGTTCTATGTTACATTGTACATATTGAAAAATTAAAACTTTGCGATTGAACAAGTATTTAAGAAAATTTGACGAAAATATGGAAAATATGCATACATTCACATTTTAAAAACATTTTTTCAAACACGAATTGCAATATATATTTAGAAAAGTAATTTTTCTATCGATTCCGATAGAATTCATTCAGAAGCGATGTATACAAATTTGGATAATTGCTATGGAAAAATAGGTGAAGTTACACTATTGCATAATTTCCAAAATTTGATCTTTGAAATAAACACAAGTAATATTTTTTATTTCAAAATTATAAATTTTTGTAAAGTACGTGGGTCATAATATCTAGTCTCATCGAATTTCAATCTAGCCTCATCAAACCCAAGTTAGCCTCAATCAAGCTTTGCTTAGTTAAAAAAGCATTTTTAGCCTCAAATAATGTTTATAGAGCCTCAATGAGCCTCAAATGATGCTCAAAGGGCCTCAATGAGTCTCAAATAATACTAATCGAATTTAAATTACATTTGATCGAACTCGTAAAATTATTATTATTTGAGATTCATTGAGTTGAGACTAGGTTCATTTGAGGCTAATCGAGGCTTATTGAGGATCTGTGAGCTTCATTTGAGGCTCATTGAGGCTATATGAGCATTATTTGAGACTCAAAATACTTTTTTAGCTAAGTGAGGCTTGAATGAGGCTTACTTAGGTTTGATGGGGCTAGGTTGAGGTTCGATGAGGCTAAATATTATGACCCGGGTAGCAAAACATGATTTTGCAAAACCACAATTTTTTGCAGTAAAAAATAAAATAGAGGCTTCATTATAATTTTGAGAACTGAGATCATAGAATTCATTGTTTGGAATATTTAAAAGTAAAAAAAAATTGTAAATACATTATATATACAAAAGCGTTTATAATGAGCTTGAAAACATGAAATGACAAGTAGTATAAGTACTTTACTAGCCAGCCGTGACAGTAAATTCAGTTCGCAAGAGAAAAAAAGTATACAAAGTAAGAACCCAAGGGTGCGTACAAGTACTGACACCCCGTTTTCATCGGCATTATTTCCATTCGTCCCCTTTGCAACTTCATAACCGAGGGCTATCGGCTCAAACGTTTGCCGTCATGCTAATAACGCAATAGACTTAGAAATATTTCAAACCCTTCAGCCCTTTCACACCTCACATGACTTATGCCCACTCATTATTTTTTTTCTTCCTGCTATATATCCACAAACCTGACCCTTTATCATAAAATTTATTCCACTTTTTTCTAGTTTATTCGATGGCAATACGTCAAGTCCAGTGTCTCATAATGCGAATATAAAATATTTTATTTTATTTTATTGTACTAAGAAAAAAAAAATAACGAATCTCATTTTGAGTTGTGTGTACAGCCAGCTGCCCTGAGGGAAGGAAAAGAAAGTGCCAGAGCACAGAACCCAAAGCACCGAGTCAAGGGATAAAGAAAGAGTTGGGGGTGGAAGTGAAGGTGAAGTGGATCAGGAGTAGGTGGTGGAAGGGGAAGAGGTCGAAGGGCGGAGATTAAGGGCCAGGAGATGAGTTTGTTAAAAAGGCAGAAGCGGGACAGCACGCATCAGAAACATCAAAGAGACAAGACGAAATGAAATCCAACCTCTCTTTCCTTTATTTCAGTCTGCGCCATCTTTTTAACTTCCTCTTGCTTTCTTTATTTTTTAACTTCTTTTTTTATCTAGTGCGATTTTACTTCTGTGTCAATGTGTTTTTCACTCTACTTTATTTATTTTTTTTTTTTTAAGTATTCGTACTTGCGTACTAAGTACGAGTACTTTATGCAGATTTTTTATATTCGAGTGTCAGATTTTAACTTAATGAACGTACGTTACTACGCTTTTCTCTCGTACACTTAAAAAAAATAAAAAAAAAAATAGTTAGTGCACTGAAGCGACTTAAAATTCTTTAGAGATGTTTTTAGTTACTATCTTTATAATTACAATTCTAAAAGTGCATTTACTTAATTTTTAATTTCTTTTTAAATATAAAATTTTCAAAACAGAACTCAATAAAAAGTCCACTATGTAAATATAAATAATTGGATTTATATTCTGCGAATCCATGAATTATCACTTAATATTTCGCGTTGTTAAAGTTGGGATAAAATTGAAGGCCGTTGTCTTTTATCCGGTTTAATTTTAATTTTATTGAGTTAGCTGGTTGCTGGTTAAGAATTTCTCGCTCTGAAGTGTGTATACCGGCGCTCTTGAAATGGATGAGACTAGTGCTTTTGTGAATCCTCGGACTGCGTGGGCGTCTGAAGGAAATCCTTGTGGGAAGCATAACAGGCTTTAAATCTTCTTAGGCACTCGCTATTCTCGGTCTCGAGTAACTTTTACTCGAGTGTCGGTGAAATTTCACACAGATATTATACAATATATAAATATATATATTTCATAAAATGGCGTCTGAATAATTGCTGTAACAAAGAAATTTTATTTTTTTTTTTTATTAACATTTGGAAGTATAGAAGATTAATTTTTCTAAATTATTTTTATAGAAAAAATGAAAAAATTTCTCTACACGGAGAAAAAAATATAGTAAAATTTACTAAAAAATATGGAAATTATTACTAAATTTAGATAGTAATCTTGAAACGCTTATGATTTATATGAAAAATTCATAAACAGATAAGTAAATTTTACTATTCCGTTTAGTAAATTTCACTATATTAGAATGGAAAAAAATAAAATAAAATTTTTATTAACTTTTAACTTTTTATTATTATTACTACCATTTGGGTTATTATTGCTATTTATGTTATCTGTATTGGTGTTGGTGTCGATTTTTGTTTTTTAAAAAATCATTTGGTTTCGAACCGAGATTCGAACCCTGATCTCCTGCGCGCGAGCCCTTTCCTATGTCTGACGGCCCGATGTCTCCTTTGGACACAAGCCTTAGAACTTGTAATACATATTTGTACATGCTATCCCTACCAAATTTTAATTTTATATATACATAGTAGAATTTACTATACAGATAGTAAAAAAATATAATCGTGTTAGCAACAAATACATTGCGTATAGTAATTTTTAATATTTTGTATAGTAACAAATCCTATATTTTGTATTAGAAAATTTACTTTCTTAAATTTGTATTTGTTAAAAATACTTGTGGTAAAATTTACTATACAAATAGTAAAAAATACAATTATGTTAGCAAAAAATACATTACGCATAGTAATTTTTAATATCTTATTATGTAATTATTACTAACTACATGGAAAGAAAATTATGGGAATGGTTCTTATAATTTTGTGAAATTTCATCCTATACCAGTATAGGAATGACGACCATAAATTATGGGAACACGTCCTATAGATATAGGAATATTACCCATAATTATAGGAATAATTCCTATAATTATGGGAATGATACCTATACCATTATGGGAATAGTTCCTATAATTTATGGGAATGCTTCCTACAATATTATAGGAATGGTTCCTATACTATTATAGGAATAGTTCCTGTAATATTACAGGGACCATTCCTTTAATTATAGGAACTATTCCCATTTTCATAATATTATAGGAATGGTTCCTATACTATTATAGGAATGGTTCCTATAATTTATGGGAATGGTTCCTATAATTTATGGGAATGGTTCCTATAATAGTATAGGAATGGTTCCCATAATGGTATAGGGGTGGTTCCTATAATATATAGGAACCATTCCTATAATGCATAGGAACCATTCCTATAATGCATAGGAATACTCCCTATAATTTTTTTTCTGTGTAGTAAATTTTACTAAACGTTTCGTAATAATCACAATACAGAATGTATTGTTTCATATCTGTTAGTAAATTTTACTATAAGATTGTAATTTTTACTATATTTTTTTCTCCGTGTAGGATTTCTCTAGGACTTCTCTAGGATTTCTCTAGATTTTCTCTAAGTTATTTAAAAAAACTAGTGGTGCAACTTCTTCAAATATACAATACAAAAATTCAAATAAACGTTTTTTAGAAAAATTCGAATTAATATTTTACTAAACTTTTTTTGTTAAATTTATTATTAAATAAAAGAAAATAATAGTGTTTTATATCTATATATATCTGTAGCGATATTTTAAAAATTTTATTATAACTTTTATTTATTTTATATCATGATCCTCAGACAACTTGTTCTGTCTCTTCCTCCCCATGATTTCTCGGTAACTGGTGAGTTAAATTTTATCTATACTACAAGTACGCAGCAAAGACGCGAGACTAAAAATATATATTCACAACGAAAGCACGTCTCTATAGCAACCCAACGATACCGCAGACAATAGAACGAGCTGTTGAAGATACCGAACAAGAACTAAGACCATTCAGGTATATGGCTCTCAAGGAGACGCTTACTTTCACCGCCATCAGCGGATCTTGACGATATCGTTATCTACCATTCGATAAATATTTACGCTCGACTTGGATTTTTGTAAAATAAATAAAATTCACCATCAAATTATTTCGAGTCATAAAAAAAAAAATAAATAATAAAAAAATTTCACCTACAAATTAAGAAATTCATATTTATTTTTAACTTGGAGAATTTTTATTTGAAAAAAAAAATTTTTTTCTTTAAGATGTAGGACCAGATTCGAACCGCCGACTTTCGATTATAAGCTCAATTTTTACCAAACAACAAAATATTAATTTGAAGACCGTAGCTTTAATAATTGAGGGAAAATTATCACATACATTTTTCTATATATGTAAAATACTTTAAAAAATTTTCGGAGTAAACGCGAATCCAATCCGGAGTTAATTTGGAGTAATTGCGAAGCGGATGACTGTCTATTTATTTACTCCATATGGGAAGAGATTTTTTTTAAAAACTCCGAGCGAAAGTGTGAATTCGGATTTAAATAAAGTTAGTAATCATTTCGTACTCTACCGATTTTCACAGCGTAAATGGGAAATTTTATTATGGAGAAAAAAAAATTAAATCACGATAAAAATGATTAATGTAAGTCACAGGAATACGGAAAGCACACTCACGTCACACGTGCAATCGCTGAATGCTACAGACACAAGTTATACTTGCTTTTGATAAATTGCTCGCACGTGCCTTTAATCCACGTTACATAGTTACATTTTAGGTTAATTACACGCTGATTATACTATTACAAGCATTATAAAGATATTTCATCATTACCAAACTATTTGAAAAAAAAAAAATACAAATTCAAATTATATCTTTAAATGTTCTTTTATTTATTTGAATAATTGTCAAATTATTTATAACAAAACTTAAAAATTTGTACTTGTCAAAATTTTTTATTTTAGAGACTATTTTCACATAGACAAATGTCGTATATATTTATTATTTGTCATTTTTTTATTGTATATTATCATTCTTTCATACTTTTTTCTTACGGCATTTCCTCGAGAAGATTTCCGCGGATTTATTATGTGAGACGTTTCTCGGTAGAGCGTGATGTTATCTTGTATTGAAAAATCAACTGTAAATCTTTTGTCATTGGTTTAGATATTTAAGTAATTTATCATTTTGTACGGGAGAGTGGGAAAAATTTTATTTTTTCAAAAATTTTTTCGAATTTTCAGTTTGACGTTTCTATGATTTATTGAAAAAATTTTTTTACGGGTTCATTCTAAAATTATATTTTTCTAAGCTACCTTATTTTACCCAAGTGTGAAAAAAAATTTTTTTTTGTAGTGATTACGAAATTTTCGACTTATTTTTTAAAAGCGTACAAAAATAACATGTCTAGAAAAAAGTGACGTTTATTTTTTTTTAAATTCAAAAACATTCATAAATTGTGATTGCTAATAATAATGATGATAATAAAAAATAGCCTGAAATACGTTTAGGACAGTTGCATATTTGTGGCATTGCCGTTGGCTCGTAAATAAAGTTGCGCAATACATAAAGCAAAAAAAACAAAAAGGCAATAGCCAAAATAACGAACAAATGTACCTATCACTTCTGGTACATAAAGCCGTGTACATGCTCACGGGTCGACGGATGGCCAGATAGATAGGATGTGTACACGCGGGAGCTGGGAATAAAAATGCAAAAAAAAAAAACCCAAATAAATAAATAAAATAAAAATGTACACAAATAAAGCACGAGTTTACACGCGTGGCGACTGTGTGTGCTTTCGGAAAAGCCAGTTGACATGTTTTTATCCATTTAAAAGTCTATTTGATTCTACATATTTTATACATATTTTGTTGTTATTTTTATAAAGTTCAAATAAATAAATATACACTGATAAAAATCGTGTTTTCTTCCAAAATACGCTGCGTACTTGGGCTATCCGAACTTGAGTCAACTGAATTTCAATTGATTTAAAAACATGGAAATTGAAACAAGTTCATAGGGAGATTTGAATAAAAGACTTTACGGTTTTAGGCTTACTATAGAAATATTTCTGTCAAAAACGATGTATTTGATGAAACCAAATGTGAGACTACAGTAAAAAATAAGAGATGGAGCTGAAGTCGTCTATGTATCTGATAAAAACATTGATGGAAAGTTTTGTGCAATCATCTTAACTTACTTTTTATTTTCCTCAATATATTATAGTGGTGAGTCAATCATATGATTTACTCAATAATAATACAAATGACTTTGAAATAATTGGATACTTTCTGGCCACAAGGAACTTGTCCCACTGACTAAATTTTATTTCATTTTTATATGACTACTAATTTACTACCTGCAATGTACTTTTGTAATTGAAGAAGTTAAATATATCATTGATTGTGTGTATCCAGAGTAAATGAATACATACTGAAAAAAAAATTTTACAGGAATTTATTATTTTTAGAATATTCAAAAGCATGAATGGAATACAAAAATCACTTTTTCTTTTATCTAAAACATTCCTCGTGAAAAACGTTTATAAAAAAAATATAGTAAAAATGCATAAAAATTATATAAATATATATAAAATATGTGTAAAAAATACATTTCTAATAGCTAACTTTCGGCCGATTTTCGTATATATTTTACATATTTTAAATGTAACTCAAATATATTAAAAAAAGAATGGAAGGAGCAAAACGGGGTACTTAAGGAAATACTAAGTTATTGAGAATTCGAATATTGTAAATTTTTTTTTTCAATGATATCCAAAGTAAATATTAGAAAAAATTTTCAGAGGCCATTAAAAAAAAAAAAATTTTCATTTTTGCGGGCAAAATAGGGTACCTTCTAAAAAAAGTTAAAAGAAAAAAAAATTTCTGGATATTAAATAAATTCGGTTACATTAAATTTTTTTGTAAGTAATTTACATAAAGAAAAATTACATTTCACATAATTATTAGATGCAAGCGAAAATTAAAAATTTTTCAATGGTTTTTATCATAAAACAAAAGTCATTAACATTTTTTGACTGACACTTTCGATTTTCGAAAAAGTTTAACAAAAAAAATTCAAAACAATGGTCACTTACATTTACAAAAGTAAATTTCGAAGGTTTAAAAAAATATAATTTTTGTTTTTTTATGAGATTTTGGGGGTACTCTATTTTGCTTCCTCTTTCTCTATATCTTAGAATATATAAAACATATATAAACGAAAATATAAAGAAAATACATTTCAAATACATAAAAAATATATAATTTTATTATATTTTTTTTCTTATGTTGTTGGTTAAATTAAAAATATTTTTTTCATATTTTCATAATTATATTTTTTTATATATTTGAAATATATTATTAATATAATTTTTATATATTTTCAAGCATGTATTTTTTTTACGCCTTAAAATCTATTTTAAAAATATTCAAATTACATTCAAAATATATACAAAAATCGGCCAAAAGTTAGCAATTAAAAATTCATTTTTGATACATATTTTATATATATATTTATGTATTTTTTATATATTTTTAATAATAATTTTTTTTATAAATGTTTTTCATAAAGCACCGAACTCGAATAAGCAGCGGTAGAAGTAGTTCAGTGCTCACCACTAGATCGCACGCAACCTCTTGTGCTGTTCCTGGTTAGATATATATTTCAGAGTTGTTATATTCTATACTTAAAAACAATTCTAGCACGGCTACTCCTCTGTCGTCCGACCTAGTGACAAGTGCCAGTTTTGATGGTAATATAGTATATTCTATATTACATTGTGACAACAATGTCTATTTTTGTTCCCTTGGATAATTTTTTTTTATAATCCAGATATATAAAGTACGTTTCAGGTAATACAAAAAAATAATTTTTGTTTTCAATAAATGCTCTTGAATAATCTAAAAATGATAAATTTCGGTAAATTTAAAAAAAATTTTTTTTCAGTATTCATTTACTCTGAATACTCTGGTTCCATTCTAGTCTACAAAGTATTATTTTGATGCAAGATCGACCATTAATGACTCGACAACTTGAATATATTGAAGTGACGTTATATGAATTTCGTACAATTTACGGTGTTTTATAAGAAAGATATAAAGCAATCAAGTTAAAATAAAATTATATTCTTACGACTAAATGTAAGTTTACTCAAATTAAAAAAAAAATAGATAGAATATCATCATTTTTTACATTAAATTTAAGTATTCTAGAAACAAAAGCAAAAGTAGGTGGAATAAAGTCTCTAGTATGTTGACTCAATTACATATATTTTTTAATTGAGTTCGTAAAAGTCGTCGCAAATGCAAATGATATGTTCACAAGTACCCTATGTATTTGAGTAGATAATTCCCTCCAAATACGTGTGGCTTTTCAGCCAAAGTCGTAGCTCGTTTCGCCGTATTTAAAGTCGTGGCGTATTTGGCTCAACTCAAACCAAGCTGACTCAAAGGTTTCTTTTTATCAGTGTACATACATACATTTTATTCATTGATCTAAAGAAAATATGACGAGGATACAAGCTGCTGATTTTTGCAAATGTCACTAATTTCGAATTATTGTTTATGTTTTTGTTTAACTTAGTTTTTATTTTAATTATTGTCAAGTCGTCTAAATTAATGATTATTCATAAATAATTTATTAAAATGACAATAATCAGTACAATTACTTTTTTTTTTCTGATAGAATGTTGAGGTAGTCATCCAAGATGGCCATTAGAAAGACTATTTTCAATACACTTTAAAAATTAGAAGTGAATTCGGAGTGATTATGGATTTTATCTAAGCATAGAATTTTTTATTTATCAAATTTTCATGCCAAGGCACAGGCCAAATGGCAAGATGAATTCGTACAGATGATCTTACAGTAGTATAAAATTTGAAGTGATCAAACAATAATGTAATCAATTTAAATCAGTCATATAGACAAAAATACAATAAACAATAAGAGATGTAAAGATCAATGATACACCGTTACCAATTTTGTGAATTAAAATCTAGATTTAGTAAATAATCATACAACTTTTTCTTAAAGATCTCAATCAGATCTAAGGGTAACTCTTGCCAAAGACGGATAATTGATACAACAAATGATTGCTCATATAGCACAGTAGAAAAGTATGGCATATTTTAAAATTAACATTGTTCTTTTTAATAGCTAGTTTCTCGAGTCGTCTTGAATCATTTTGTAGTATTTCTTACATAAAAAATTTATAGAAAAATTACTATGTCATAGTAACATGAGTATAGAATTATTGTACAAATTACCGATAACGTAGAAATTTTTAAAATTCATCGAACAGAATTTACAAGGTGCATTGTAATTTTGACAAAGCAACAGATTAAATTTTATCTAAGAAATTTAAACTTCTTAAACTGTTAAGTAATTTTCTGTCCGTAATTTTTCTATAAATTTTTTATATAAAAAATACCGTAAAATTTTCTGCGTGTATAAATCTCAATCTTTTCCGTCACTCGGACTTTTAAAAAAATCACATATGGAATTAATAAGGAGCTTGCATTTACTCCGATTTAGAGTTTTAATATTAAAATAACCTTCCTTAAGGAGTGAATTTCATTCCAAACTAGAGTTTCAATATTAAAATAAACTTCCCTTCGGAGTAAATTTTACTCCAAGGGGGTTAAATCAATAAAGCCATCATTTTTTGAAGTTTTGAATTTTTTTAATGACTTCAAAGTCTTTAAGTCTCAAAGGACACATGGGATCCACAAGATTTCAAGTAGTTTTCAAATCCAAAGATCTTAACAACTATTCAGTAAAAAAAAAAAAAATAAAACTTTTTTTGTAGAGAATTTGACAGGTTACCGAAAAGGTATCCTATGATTTTGCCACCAAGTCAATATTTACAAAGATTTTTTTAAAAAACCAAATATGTTTTTTTTTCTTGATACCTTTGAAATTGTCAATGAAATTTTTTCGCTTTATTTACTAAAATAAAAGCGCTTTTTGTACTGAATTTTTTCCTCGATATTATGTCAAAATATACATTTATTTTTAAAAAACTATTCATCAAATAGCCGTTAGACTGAAATTTTTAAAAATCACCCGAAAATTACATAAAAAAAAAAATAAACTTTTTTAATGAGAGCATAATTTTTTTGTCTAATTAAGACATTGAAAGTATAATAATTATTTTACATAAAAATATAATAATTTAACTTACTTTATAAATTAAATAAAGTTAATTCTTAAAAGTAATTGTGAGTTGTTTCGCATCCTAGTTAAAAAATAGCGTACAATGAAAGTAAAATAAGAAGTAAAGAAATAAAGAAAAGTAAGAGGGACTGGACTGCGTAATATAATTCAGTAAGTTTATGACCGGCCCGAGGGAGCGATGGCGGTTTGCATATAAGGGGTAAGTTTGTACTGCTACTGGTGTAGAGTACTACGTACAGTAATACGTAGCTTTAATATACATCTATACCTATATATATATGTATATATAGACCAAGAATAAGAGAGAAAAGGGAGTCGGTCGGCCGTATTTCTTGTCTGGTGAGCTTTACGGTGCGCGGTGCGTTATGACCGCCGAATGGATTATCGTTCCTCCTATCCATGTTTCTCTTGCTTTTCATTCGTTCTTCTACTCTGTATATATATACAGTAGTATACCAGCTATAGGTATATTTATATATATAGAGATAGAGTAGAATGTCGTTTTCTGCCACACGGCAAAGGCATGCAAAGTAGGACGATTCCCGAAGGAAAAAAAAGCTCAAACATTTTTATTTTTATCCGCAATGCTATACTTGTATCCTGTACAAAGAACTCTGCACTGCAGATAAATAAACCTTCTGAGGATCGAGACTAAAAAAACTGGCATCCGACACATAGATGAAGATGACGATTCAGTGCAACGAGAGGGAGAGAAGAGAGGAGGAGAGAGATAAGAAGAAAATGAGAAAAAAATTTTAGATATTGAGAGACTGAACGTCTGTGCTACTAGTTGACTGTCCTGGGGCATGTGTATCCACGTGCTACGAGCATGTGTATTGTTACTTGATGTTGAACAAGCTGTTTCGCTCGCTCTTGTATTATATTAGAGATCGTAGCTCTAACATTGGCCGCCATCATTGAAGTCACTCAGCTGGAATTAATTTAAATGTTTTTTTTTTGCTCTCTGCCTCGAGCGACGTCTTTAACGTTTGTCTTATCTTGTGTTTGAGGAGTAAGATAATAAAATAGTCATGTTGACAATTTAAAACAATGGATTTTTTTACAAATTTTTGGTTTATGTTCTGGATGTATGAGAATTTTTGTTTTATTTAGAGCAAGTTGACGTAACTGTATTAAATATATGTAAATCGACATGAGCGAATTATAACATGTATTTTTTATTTTTATGAATTTTTTTGATAACGTCTTCTTTTCTTATTTTTTGATTAATGCTTAAGCTTTTTGTGGGTCACATTTGTATTCTAATTTGTTAATAATACTTATATAGGGGAGGGGGGCAAATGAGGGACCTAAAATTTTATAAAAAAATATTTTTTTTTGAAAACGATATTTAAATATCCCAAAATTATTTTTGCAAATGAATCGTTTATTTGAGAAACCCCATAAGCCATTGACTTATGGAGTTTGTGAATAAAATAAAATTTCTGTCACCCCGTTAATTGTTTTTTAACTACTGATTTGATGGATATTTTTATTAATTTCTATGGGGGAACCTTCAAAAAACGCAAAAATGCAAAAAATCCAATTTCGAAAAAATATGGGGTTTCTCAAATATACGATTCATATATAATTGAGCATTTTTCAAAATTTTTGTTTCACCGTTTTTGAAAAAATTTTTCCTGACCTTGTTCGTGTACAGTCCTGATAGAAGTCATAAATTTTTCATAAATGGTTTTAAAATCATTTTGCTCAAAACGTTTTCCAAACCAGCAAATTTCTCAAAATGACTTTTTGCTTTAAAAAATTCAGAAAAACGTGACTTATAAGTACTCAGTTGAAAGTTTTTTTCACTTATTAATTTTTTATGTTCCAAAAATATTAAATATAAAGTTCAGAATTGTCTCGTCTCGAGTTCGAAAGTTCAATATTATGAACCTTTTTGCAATGATTTATCTTTGCACAGAAAGAAATATGAAATGAGACGATTTCAGATGAGGGTAAGGTTTTGTCTGCTGTTTTATTCCGCGGCAGACCATATATATTTTCTATTACTAGATATATGTCTGTACTTATTACACTGTAAAAAAAACTGGTGTAAGTCCATGTTATCAAAAAAATACTTTTTTATAGAATGATAATAGACGTGAGCAATAAATAATATCTTTAAAACAAATTCTGATTTACTTAATTTTTTGTATGAACACAGCTTAAAAAATCTTTTATAGATTTTATTTTACACGTTTCAAAGAGTATCATTATTAGCATTTTTTAATTTTCGTAATTAAAAAAAAGGGTGAGGTAATTTTTATCAGGCACTTAAAATGTTTGTCGTGGCTGTGATGTAGATGTAGAGCGCGAACCCAAAGTACTGAGGGCACGTTCAGGTCATTACGAAATGCAAATTGTGCACGAGCAATCGATGAGTATGATGGTGTCCCATGCAAGTAAGTGACGTGTGTCACGCTGTTTAACCGGTTAAAGTACATATATATGTATATATAAATATACAATATAGACATAAAGGTAGGGTGTTTAACGGGGTGAGAATCGTTTGTATCGACACGCGTCTCGTTACGTGTCGATCGCTCTTTTTTTCAGCCACCCTATTCTTTAGCTTTACTTTTTTTTTCTTTTTTTTTTTTTTTTTTAATAATAAACTCTTTGTTGTCATTATATATAAGTATCGAGTAAAAATATCACGAGAATATTTAATGATAAGTATTAGATATTTTTTTTTTTTCATCATTAAATATAGACTGCGATCAATTAGTTTGAAAAAATAAAGGACTATATGGAATAAATATCGCGTTACAGATGCCATAAGAGCATATCGTAGCAAAAAATACCGTAAAGGCATAAGGGCATATAGGATTTTTTTTTTTTGTTAATTAATGAAATTTTAATTTAAAAATATGATAATGAAAAAAAATTAAAAGCATATATAAGCGTGCGTATACGCGTGTGTAAATTATTTGAACTATTCGAATTATTCTTCAGTTTGTAAACTATTCAAAAAATTGAAATTATTAAAAAAAAATTTGATCTGTTCAAAAAATTCAA
Source organism: Microplitis manilae (assembly GCA_030273425.1). Classification (NCBI taxonomy): domain Eukaryota; kingdom Metazoa; phylum Arthropoda; class Insecta; order Hymenoptera; family Braconidae; genus Microplitis; species Microplitis manilae. The sequence goes on along the minus strand of CP092730.1, from coordinate 15,843,867 downwards.
GGTAGTTGTTTAGAATCACGGCTCCACTCATTTTTCAAAGTTCCAAGTGCTTACACCTTAAAGATCTATAGTTAAACTTTTTCCACGTGTTCTGCTACACGGCGGAAAGAATTTTCTGTATGAGTTTATGTCTCTAACACTCGATATCTATCCGAACCTTGTAACTAATGTGCACAAAATTGGTAAAAATAACACAAAATCATGTAGATTTTCAAAAATAAATTTTTCTAATAATAATAATTAATTTTATTTAAAGCCGTAAGATGGACGGTGGTGATAGAAAGGTCTACCTAAGAGTTACAAATAATTTTTGAACTCTTGTAATAGTGAAAAGCAACATATTTGTGTTATTTCAATACTTTTAAGGTGTACAACAGCTCACCTAACATTTTGTTACAGGCAGTTTGGACGGTATCCGCCTCCCTTTACTAGTATAGTGTCTGGCTGAAGCCTACAACACTGTTTTACGCCGGCCCTTACTAGTAAGAGATGTAGTCTAAGGCAAAAGTGCGTTAACATAGCCTTACTGATGAGTCCGTTAACGTACTTAGGACGAATCTGCACAAATTATGGCAAACAGACATATACCTTGAGTTTTGGTGGTTGACTTAAGAGTCAATACATAGAATGAAAAGAAAAATATGTCAAATAGTGCAGTGTAGCACGGAACTGAAAAATAACAAACAAAATCGCTAAATCAAGCATAATTTATACCTTTGGTATACACTTATACAATACCAACGCTTAATAAACATCCAATTAAGCAATTATATCTTTAATCCGCTGACAAATGCTAGAGAGTGAAAAAGGTCTCTTGGCAATTTGGCCATTTTTGGATTTTTGCTTGATAAAAACAACTGGAGCCGTGAAAGTACACAATTACCAAATTCAAATTTCTCGTGAGATTTAGAAAAAATTGGAATATTCGTTCATTTTCAAATTGTTTGAAAATTTGAATTATTCATGAGCATTCAAATTATTTACTAAATTAATTTGAAAATTATTGTACACGGAAAGAAAATTATAGGGAGTATTCCTATGCATTATAGGAATGGTTCCTATAATGGTATAGGAATTGTACCTATACTATTATAGGAATGGTTCCTATATATTATAGGAACCACCCCTATACTATTATGGGAACCATTCCTATAATATTATAGTAACCATTCCTATAATGGTATAGTAACCATTCCTATAATATTATAGGAATGGTTCCTATAATATTATAGGAATGGTTCCTATAATTTATAGGAATGGTTACTATACTATTATAGGAATGGTTACTATAATATATAGTAACCATTCCTATAATATTATAGGAATGGTTCCTATAATTTATAGGAACTATTCCTATAATTTATAGGAATGGTTACTATATATTATAGTAACCATTCCTATAATAGTATAGTAACCATTCCTATAAATTATAGGAACCATTCCTATAATATTATAGGAACCATTCCTATAATTATAGGAACCATTCCCATAATGGTATAGGTATCATTCCTATAATTATATGAATTATTCCTATAATTATGGGTAATATTCCTATAATTATAGGACGTGTTCCTATAATTGGTGGTCGTCATTCCTATACTGGTATAGGATGAAATTTCATAAAATTATAGGAACCATTCCCATAATTTTCTTTCCGTGTAATAAATTTTTTATAATTTCACCATTTGAAAAAAATAAAAATTTTATTTATTCGAATATTTCCCATATACGCCTTTATGATTTCCACAATAACAGGAACTATAAAAATCAAAATATTTTTCTCAAATCACCCTATCTATCATCTAAGAGAATAAAAAATGAAATTAAAAAAAAAAAAAAATTTTTTTAATAAATAAATTCTCTTTTCAAGGATAAATAGTATATTGTGTGACAAGGGATGAAACAAGACGATTTCAGACTAGGGTGAGGTTGGCTGCCCGAGCCGCAGGCGAGGGCTGACATCACCCGCAGTCTGAAATCGTGTTTTATCCTGAGTCACACACTATATTTTTCATGATTACCTGTATCGGAACTTCAAGATTCAGTGTCAGCAGCCAGTAAGAAACAAGTTAATTTCAAGCCGATGATGCGGAGAACTGTTAGAGAATGAGCAATATGTGATTTACAGTCACTTATTAAATAGTAAATAGTACAAAAATATTATTTTCACTCATTTTTTAGTAATTTTATTTGGTTAATTAAAACTGTCACTTAAAAAATGAAATGAGTAAGCTGAAGTGACAAGTAAACAAATGAGAGTAATAGGGCTGCAAATGAACATTAAATATATCTAGCACAGGGCAGAAACAATTGTGTTTCTTCCCAAGGGAAGAAACACGCATGTTTCTGCCCGCTGTGAAGGGATTTGTGAATTACGAATTCGCTAGCAGTTGTTTGCAGCATCGGCTTGAAATTAGCTTGTTTCGACGGGCTGTAAAGACACTGAAACTTCAAGTTTCGATGCTGGTATCATGAAAAATAAATTAATACAATTTTCTTTTCACGTCCTTGTAGTTGCCGATAGAATCGAAAACCAAATTCAAATTCTGTTCTCAATTGTTTTTGTACATTTTAATAAATAAACTATTCAATTGATCTATGCACTGTCCTAATTGTCAAGCATTGAAATTATAGTCATAATAATTAATAATAAATTATAACACTTAATAATTTACAGATAATAAATAATGCAATAACTATCCGTTATAGTGACGCATAAAGTGACACGCGTCTCATTGACACTATCCGCGATACTAAGTAGGTTTTTATTAAAACGTCTGTGTTAGGAGGAGGTAAAAAATAAGTAAAAGGGAAATATCCGTTTTGAATTGAGATGAAAGGTTCGGACTGGATGTAGCGATGACTAGGGTGTCTAAAGTGGGTGGCTCGTTTTCAAATTGTGTATTATATTATGCGGGATGTGTAGATATATATGTATATACATAGATATGCTGTCAGTATGGCAGAGGGACCAGGACACGTGACCGCTCGTGTCGCTATGGGAGGGCGTTATAAATAAAAAGAACTGCTAGCTTATATGCTTCATATATATAAATATATATGTGTGTGTGAAATCGGCACTGATGCCGATGAGCTGCCCAACCAAGACTTATTATCATCGAGCAGCCGAGCAAGACTTGGTTGTTTTATTTAACTTGTATTGCATTCCGAGTACTTGGGAGTAACTCATCTGATGTTTTTGATTCTTATATATATGTATTAATATATAAATGTATCTATATCTAGGAGCCACGCGTTGACTTTTGCACTGGGGTTGTTCATAACACTAACAATTGCTCTGTGTAATTCGATTCGATACAGAGAATTATAGTTATGATTAAAGCGGCTACACAGACAGGTTTTATTGTTCATACGTTATATATTTTGATATATTTATGAGGGTGGAAAATGTCTGTATTTGGATCCTCGATCAGATACACACGTGTCATAAGTGTCAGCGACAATTATAATACCGATTTCACAATCCCTCACTTCTCTCGACTCTCTAATCTTTGAGTTGCAGAATTATTAATCAGATTTATTTTTTATCATGTGTAAGTCAACATACCTCGCTTTACTAAGTCAATCATTTTTTTATTAAAAAATTATTTGTATTTAATAAGTGATTGAAAAATTATCGGATAGAAAAAAAAATTGATTTTAAAGCTGCAAGTTTTTTTTTTTTAGTAAGTTGCAAATTCGAAAATAGAGACAAAAAATTTTTCAAGCTTTAGTTGTTGGAAAAAAAAAAATGTATTTATTTGGCAGATGGCACTGGAATAAATTTTTTCAAGCTTTACACAATTTTTTTTTTTTCAGAGATGAGAATTTGAAGTAAATCGTATTGATTTTAAAATTCGCAAAAATGCAAACGAACTGACGTAAAAATAAAAATATATCATAACTCGAAGATCAAACTTTTAAATAAAAATATTAAAACCAGTTTCTTTTTTTTTACCGAATAATAAATTTTAAAAAATCATCAATTTGAATTTCCCCTATGAAAAAAATTTATAAATAAAGTATAAAAAAAATATATTTTTTATATAAAAAAAATATATTAAAAATACATAAAAAATATATAAATATATTATAAAAAATATATACGAAAATCGGCCAAAAGTTAGCTATTTAAAATATATTTTTTTTACATATTTTATATATTTTTTTATGTATTTTGAATATATTTTTTTTGTATGAAAAATATATTTTTTTTATAAATTTTTTTTATGGGGGTTAGACGAATAAATTTATGTAAAAAAAAAAAAAAAATAAATTAGTTAAAACAACAACAAATCTAAATTTTTCGTATTTACAGTTTCAAAGTTAGCTGCGGCTTAATTACTTTGCAAAAATAATCTTCCAAAAAAAAAAATCTCCAATTAAAAACGAAAAAAAAATTCACGGCAATATTTTACAAAAAAATAAAATTAAAACTCATTATTACAATTATTATTATCATGTCGAAAAAAAATATAATCTTAGGATAATATTAATTACAAGCATTTACGATGAGTCGTTCGTCGGAATAATTAAGCGCCGGGAATTAGCTTACAACTCACACGGCCAGTAGGTTATTACACAAGTTTATTTCTACCCTCATTCTCCAGACTTATATCCACACATATATGTATGCATACATGGACAATAGTACTGAAATTACCACGTGTCTCTCAAGATTTTTTTATCAACGTAAAAAACGGAAAAATAAACAACAGAGTAAAATTAAATATTAAAAAATAAAAAAAAAATGAAAAAAGTTAATCCGAGTGAAATTAGCGAAGCGTTAACTGCTACCCAATTTATAAAAATAACGATGGAATAACTGTAGCGTAAAGCACACGTTGCAACTGGTCACAAGTCCAGCTTGTAGGTCTATACAGCATAGAGAGGATGCTGGGCATGAGGGAGTTTAACAGTTAAAAAAAGACCAAACTATAACATGGTCGACATGAAATGACAGTAGATGCTTTTAAACATATCTATATCTATATATAAATACAAATATATGGTTATAATAAATATCGATATAGATATAAATGTATGAGACAGTCCATCATCAAATGGCAAATCATGCTCGGTGGACAGTTGATGTTTTCCAGAGTTGATGTTCTCTTTCTCTCAACGCATATTTCACGATTCAAAAAATATGTTCACTGATACGTTATGCAATCACTCAGGCTACGTATTATTACTATGTGTCTCTCATAGGATTAATTAAAAAATGGCTATCGTTGTCATATATGTTGCGTCGTTAAATGTTTGTTTCGAAACATTATCACGGAAATAAAATAAAAATAATTATATTTATAATCATAATTATATACGATGACAATGACTATCGTTTTATATATATTCATATATATAGATATAAATTTTGAGTTAACAATCTGATAATTATTATACTTTTGATGTATATTTTAATCTGTTTTTGTTTATGTGATAAGTTTATGAGTTTTAAATATAAATTTGCTGAATTGTTTTTATATTTTATTATCGAGTTTCAATGATATTTATGTGCGAGTATTTATTAAAGTTTATCGCTAATTAAATTAAACTTTATGGCTTTTTTCATTTTATCATCAAGAATGTTTTTGTTGAATTACCAGGCTTTATACAATTTCGCAGTTTAAAAATGTTAATACCTGGGTCAAAAAAATAATTTAATTTTGACTTGCTTTTGACAACTATAATTTTTTTTTGACTCGCATTTAACTTCAGTATGACTTTTTTAACTTAAAAATTTAAGTCAACTACACGGAAAAAAATAGATAGTAGTTACTAAACTGTTAAAAATGACCGGGGTAAGTCCAAGCGGCGTATACACCTATAGGTGTTAAAATCGGCGGTGTTCAATTTCAACACCGAAAGCAATGTGAAAATAATGCCACTGCCGCTGTAAGTATTCTAGACCAGTGTGAAATGTATTACTCCGCTTTTACACCGGTTTAACTGTAAAATGTATTCGCAATCAATACTAAAAGTTAAAATTTTTTTTTACGATTCAGAAAATTAAAATTTTCTTCCACTTAGTAAATAATTATTTTGAATCAAAATTTTTTTTCCTCAAGTCAAGATATTTTTATGCTTAAACAACAAAAAATTTTACTTGTTTTAAGAGTTTTTTTTTCTAAACATGAGAGATATTTTTTTTAAGAAAGATAGGTTAGTTTTTTGAAGCAATAGTACATTTTTTTATTTGAAGACAATAAATTTTCTCGGAATAAGTACTATTTTTTAAATGCAAAATTTCTGTATGCTCCATCCAAGAAAAGAATGCTTAAACTAAAAGAAAAATAACCTGAGAGTTAAGTTATATATGTATATATGTAGGAGAGGGAAGTCACCGGCGCTATAAGCAGCAGTGGAAGTAGTTCGATGCTCGCCACGAGATCGCGCCCACCGGTTGTAGTGTCCCTGATAAGAAACTTATTTCAGAACTGTTATATTCCAATGTTGGAAGCAATTTTGGCACGACTACTCCTCAGTTATTTGACAGAGTTATAAATACCTTTTTCGATGGCTACATAGTATATCCTATTATATATCGTGGCATGGGTATTTATTATCAATGCTTTCATCTTCCATGAATAATTTTTCTTAGAAATTAAACTTGGACTTGGAAAAAAATATTATTTTAATAAAAAGTATAGTCTCTACTATATGATCAAAAATTTACAATTTATTTAATACATTGTATAGGAATTTAAATATATGTAATTTTTTTTACCCGGGAACTTGGTTAAAATGGATTGTCTAATAAATTTGCAATACAGCATACTGAAATTACAAATCATTTTCAATATAAATTACTTACTAAAATTACACAATTGTATTGTAATATTGCTAAACAAATATTCGATAGATGTTTAGTAAACTTAAACAAATATTTTGTAATTTTTCTAAATGGAGTTGGAATAAGTCGCATAGTAAATTTACAAAACTGAATGGTATTATTACTGAATTGTTATACGCTAAAACTTCCAACACTTTTGTTGCAAATTAACTGTAGAAATTTTTAACAGTGTAGAATATTATTGCTGGAATCCCTCAATATTATCACACAAAAACTTTAAATAATCTTATATATTATAGCAACGATGACTATAATGAGTGTTTTCAAAAAAGATTTAAGAATACCATTTGATCGATAAAGACAATTTTTTGGTGCAACGTTTAAAAACCATGCAAAGATATTTGTGAGTATCCTGAGTATTTAATGTATTTATTGAGAATCACGATTTTTTTATTGATAATGACAATTTTTTGTCGCAATTTTAATTTTCTTTCCGGTGGTTGTAAACGCATTACTTGTCTTTTTAAATATATTTCGGTGATAAACATAAATATTCCAAAGACTGAACCCAATACAAAAAAGATAATAGCAAATAATACGTTTTCCAATTGAATCTGAAAAAATTCTGAACTCTCCTCCAGTTTTTCCATGGCTCTCAATTTTTTTAAAGGCACGCTGATTCCTTTACTATTACAGTGATTTATTATACCGGCTTCTGTTAATCGGCGGACTATTTGGTCGACTCTATTTTTCAATGCCCAGTTACGTCGGGTCCAAAAAGTAAAATATGATTTTAATACAAATGAGCCCGATACATGTAATTGCTTCTGATATTTCATAGCAGCGCGTATTTGACGTGTTGAAAAAGCAATACACGCAGCAGTCAAGTCATTTAATACTCGATAGTCGCAGTTAATGTCTGTCTTATTTGTAAAATGCAAATATTTACGATCCGGACCTAACCACAAATTTTCTTCTTCGATAAACTTTTTTTGAATAAAATGGATGTAAACATGATATTTATGATTATGCAAATCTTGCAAATTTTCTATACTGTGACGTTCAGGGTTAGACATCAAAGCTGAGAGAGAACCATCTAATGCTGGACTTAAAATAAAAAGTACTACTGTCGCGATTACAAAAACAATACGCATAGAAAATCTTTCAAGAGTCGTCATTATACCCTCGCCTAATATCATTCGTAAAATATCTAAGAAAGTTGCACGGAAACTGTTATTGTTATTAATAAATATTGTTACGGATGTAATTAGTAACGTCGCTATTGACAATATGATTATGTCAGTACTCCAGTAGCCCTTAATTACTTCGAGAGGAAGTTCAAACTTTTTCTTCAATGTCAATATCAAAAACCCGTTTTCATTATATAGTTTAACTATATCAATAAGTTCTGACGGAACTTCGGAGAACCGTTTTACACCCATACCGACATCAGATGTACCATTAACTAGTGATTTAAAAAAACCGAAAGATTCGTTTTTGTGAAAATAGCCTTCATTATCGAAATTAATTACTGGCGTAGCATTCATTTCTGAGAATAATGTTGAAAAAAACATACCCGCGAAGTACGAAAATTCAGTTTTTAAGACTTTTTTACCATACACTTCATCTTGAGTCCAATTTCGTTTGACTATCGCATGTCCAGTAGTTTTCAGTGAATAGCCATCCAAAATTTTTGTCTTGTCAAATGTCAGATTTTGACAAAAGCTGTTATCTGTAAAAAAATTATTACTTTACTAATTTTCTATAAATGATGAAAATTATTTCAAATAAGTACCATTTATGTAAGGTCGTTTGTATGGAGTCCATCAACTATCACGTTTGTCAACTGTTTTTACTTCTTCCCAGGGGTGAGAAGCATGAAGTGCGTAAGGGTTGAAAGTATACAGCCATATTTTGTCATTTTCGGGTTCACTACAGACAAACAAGGATGAGAGTAATTCTTTTTTCCATAAAATCCGGAGCACCCTCGACGCATTGATACAATAATTGTTATCAGTGAAGTCAACAACAAAAAACAAAGATTCGATACTCCATGTGACCATAGATTCAATCTCCCGAAAAATGTTGTAATGTTGTTCATCGGATTCAGTCGACAAAATGTATGTTGGCCTCGATGAATTGAATATTTGAATATTCTTAGCTTTGAATGTATCATTTATAACGTTAATCGGTGACGCGATTGATTCCCGTGCATCTTTGTCTATTATACTTATTAACTTATCAGTAAGCTCTAGAGGATTTGAACGATTCGAGAAGCACAATTTTATTATTTTTCTCTGATAACAACACTGAGACAAAATTTCTCTTCGGACAATTAAATCGGTTTTGTCAAATTCTGTTAAACTAAAATTTTTTTGGGACAACTAAATTTTTTATTACGTCAACAGAATCTATTTTGTCATTTTTAGAAAATGATTTAATAGACTCTATTTGGTTGACATTAATGTTTCTCTCTCTAAGATAATAAAATCATTTGGTAAAGTTAAGGAAATATTTATTTGATAGACAAATTATTCAATATATTGACAACAAACCCAAATATTAAAGCAGTTTCATTACATTAACTTTAATAAATATTACTGAGACACAAAAAAATATATTAATTTAGAATAAATATAATATATTTGTTTGAAGTTAATAAATATATATTTGAATCTAATAAAAGATTACCATCAGAAAAGGCAGTTGTCTATGCTAGCCAACAGCAACGGCTGTAGTTCGGTCCTCGCCACTAGATCGCGCCCACCACCTGTAGCGTCCCTAGTATGAAACTTTTTTCAAAAGTGTTATATTCCGAACTTGAAGCATTTATTGGACGATTATACTGATCTTACTTGGCAGAGATATTTCATTATGATATGAATGATTAATATTAATTTTTCCCTGAATAATTATTGTCATTGTATAAAAAAAAGTACGTGTCAAAGAAATAAATTATTTTTCTAAATATCCATTTATTTAATTGTTAAATAAATGTCCTGTAATTTTAAAATAATATTTAATTATTATTAATTCTCTAAGGCTCTTCAATATATTTGATAATGACTACTTTATAAGCTCTACAGGCAATAAATTTGATTTTATGTTTGCTAAATATATTATTGGCAATTGGCAATCAAATCATTTTGTCGTCTATAACTAAAGTTTAGTTGTCAGGAGAAAATTTTTTTCTCAGTGTATACGTCAGTTTAATAAAAATAAATTCAATTAGAATTTAGTCGATTTTAACGGTGTCATCGATTTTCTAGAGGTGTTGTTGGGCTGTTTTCTTGGTAGGAAATTTTCGTTTTTACGAAGCGTGCATTTATACCTGTTTCCAGGCGTTGTATTTATTTTGGTTGTAGTAGAAGACTTCGTTCCAATAATTCTTTAAACTCTGGTAGGCAATCGTCATCTCTTGCTAGCACTGGTATTTTTATTTTCATTCTAGCTTCTTCTTTAAAGCTCTAAGTTGAGAATTTGTAGTATCATGTGAAATGTCTTTATTTCCAAGATAATTTATCAGCAGTTTAGATATTTTATCGTGTGTTTGAGCACCTGTTCACTAATGGTGTTTGTTCGTGATAGATTATTTAAGTATTGTTTAGTTTGTCTGTTTGATGTCTATTTTATAAAAATTAATCCAACGGCAGTGTTTTCCTGGTGCTGGTGAAAGTAGAAATTGTGGAGGGTAGCAAGTTGACGCTGGCTTGCGAAATATGCGGCAACTGGAGGTGATTCACGCAGCGTTTTTGGCTTCGCTCGTACTAATAGAGAGATGGTTCATGACAGGGTACGTCAACATCGGCTTTATCGATGGTTCTGTTGTTGTACTCGGGACAAATCTATCGAATTGATGCTATTAATGGCACTTTAAGCGTGTTTTTTAATTTTTATGGTTGTCTTACAAATCAATGCACTCTGAATGAATGCTCTATATCACATTGTGTATATTGAAAAATAAAAACTGCGATTGAACAAGTATTAAAGAAAATATGGAAAATATGCATACATTCACGTTTTAAAAACATTTTTACAAACACGAATTGCAATTTTTATCTAGAAAAGTAATTTTTATATCAATTTCGATAGAATTTATTCAGAAGCAATATGTACAAATTTGGATAGTTGCTATATAAAAATAAGTGGAGTTACACTACTACATAATTCCCAAAAATTAATATAAATTCAAAATTTTAATGCTTCTTCAATTAATTTTGGCCAAGTTAAAATTATTTTGTAATATTCAAATTGAATTAATTTTATTCAATTTTTACTCAGTATAATTTCTTTAAATATAGAGACAATATTAATTTTGTTCTTAAAAAAATTAAAAGATTTTTAATAATTTCCCCTTGACTTGATAAAAAAAAAAAAAAAAATTAATAAACTGAAAAATGTCGAGGATTCAATTTGCGGAATAAAACAGCCCAGAACAAAGCCAGTGAAAAAGCAACAACTTTATGGTACCTATAGGTTTCTTTAATCGAATTACGATGAATCAGTGCACGAGCCATCACGCAAGTTGCACTTGACTTGGTCCCCACCAACGATATATAAGTATACCGAACAGATAAGAGTGATAGAGTAGAGTAGAGAAAACTAGACCAGAAGAGAATATGGTAGAGTGAAGTACAGTAGCAAAGTAGATGAGAATTGGCATCGACTACTCACTTTGTTCGGCCCCTGTATGTCTCGCTTAGGTGACCTGCAGTGACTCTTGTCTCTCTCTCCCATCCGCAATTCTCATCGAGCCGATGCTAACAATGTTTGCAGATATATTGTATCTCACGCATCACTTGTCCCGCAAATTGTTTTATAAACAGATTATGGCGACAGCCGTCCGCGAGTCCCCGCTCTCTATATATATCGATAATACACCAAGCCTTCACTAACACAACTCTCTTCTCCTCTGCTATGCCTATACTATATATATATTTACTATCAAATAATATACATATACATATATATGTATAGTTGATGATGTTGTTATAGAAACATGAAATATATATCTTGGATGCTGCAATAAAGATCACGTGCAATCTTAGGCTCATATCGTCGAGTATAGCTCAGGACGATGTTCACTGACCCATTATATAGTTCATATATTTTCAGATAGGGTAGCTTCTTTAGTATACATGTACATATACTAATTATGTTTGCATGACTTGATTATTTTTATTGGTCTTGTATTTTATCAAATTGGGGCAAAATTAGATACCATTTTTTGAGAACAAATTTTTTTTTTGTACCTACTGTAAAAACAGCGGGGGTAAATTGGTCACAGGAAAAAATATTCATTCTGAATTTTTTTTAAGGATGGGGTAAATTTGACCCTTAAATATTTATTTTTTAATTTTTACTTACAGCAGAATTGAAAAGAGGTTGATTAGTTTTGTGGGATAGAATTTTCGGTAAAAAAAGTTCCAAATTTTTTTGGACATTGCGTTCTTTTTTTAATCATAATAATTTTCGAATATTCAAAATTCTAGTGAAAATAAAGTTTTTGAGCTTAAAGAATATACTAGAAAAAAAGTAAAAAATTTTAGTCAAATTATGGATTTTTTTAAAAAATGCTTTATTATTTTTACGGTTTTCTGTCTAAATTAATTTATTATTGGCTCTTTGGCTATTGAAATTTATGGAAATATAATAATAAAACAAAACTTTACGAGCACTCCAGACTATGGAAATTACTTAGCAAAGTAAAAAGTATAACAACTACTTAAAGAAACTGAGAAAAAGTTTTCTCAATTATTTCTTGCAGAAATGGATTTATTCTTTTAAATTTATTTGGCTTAATTTCAATATTTTATAAAAAGCACAATATCTTATTAGTATGAAAAAATTGAATTTGAATTTTTATTAATAAATCCTTTATTAATAGATCCTTCCAAAAAAATTCATAACCCATTCATTTGACATGATCATTTTTGGAACTCGAAAAATTCAAATGCAAAAAAAATTTCAATCTTTAGACATCAATCTTACAGTAAAATCTCCGTAATGTTAACACTCCTGTTCAGGACCATTCCGTAATGTTAACAAATCCTGTCGTCCCCACAATACTAATACTCGTGTCTTATGTGCGCAGGTCTGCGCAATAAAAATGCGTAATGTACGAAAAAAAATACATTTCTAGGTTAGGATTTTATCGTATAGGTGCAGGTGGAAGGATTTAAATTTCCCGCCACTAAGCTTTTTCTTGATTGGTCGAACGAAAAAACATAGTGGGAGACAGGATTGTCAACATTAGGAAGAGAATCTTGTTAAATTTACAGAGAGTGTAACACTACGGAGAGTCACATTAGGGAGATTCTACTGTATATAGTTTTTACAATGAGTCAAAAAACATTCATAATTTTTGTTTAATGTTCTTAATACCAGCAAATTTTCAAGTTGACTTATTTTTGCTTGAAAAATTTAGAAAAATGCACCTGGAAAGTTTTTAAAAGTAAAATTTTTTTACTCTGAAATACTTTAAAAGTTTGAAAAATGATCATCTCGAAGTTTACGGTTATGAGCCTTTTTCGAACGAATTTTTTTTTACATGAGCGCACACAGAATTTTGTTGCCAATATGTAATCAACCAACTCAAAATTTCTTCAATATCTTCAAGACACCTCAAAGTAGGCTTCTATGAAAAATCATTTCTTTATTCGTAGCCATTTGTTTATTATAATTATTTTTATTCAGAATTGATTACTGAGCCGATTTAATTTTCGATGCTGATAAAGTACAAATTTAAAATAAACGATTACCCGAATGATTGAATAAGTTAACCGGCGTTTAATGTGTACTTTCGATAATACTTGAACGGAAGAATAAAAATAAAAATATTGTGGTAAAGTAGTAAGAGAGAAGGTGGCGAACGATAATGGACATCCGACGGCCGGAAAATCTCAGGCTCATTGGTCACGTAATAGCGGTTACCCGTAGTCCGGTGGTGGTGAAGCACGTCCTTATTGTGGTGGTACACCGTCAGCTTAATGGGCTGTGACCTCAGGCCACGGGTATAACAGTAGAGTATTAGACTTCACCAGCAGCATCACAACATTCACTAGCATGCTCTACACCAGAGTTCCTTGTTACCAGTACACATTGCACACACATACAAGCTCATTCACATTTACGTTGACATTCACATTCACATGGACAGAGGAACGGACAGAATAAGCAGAAGAGAAACTTAGTTTAGTTTCCACAAGAGAACGGAAGAGCCAACGTCTGCCGACTTGGTGACGCGCCTGCCGGGCGTCTCCGGTCGCGTGGCTTTATGGCATCGTATAAGCTTCCCCCATCTCTCCCCCTGAATCCTCACAGTTTAAAATCCAAATAGTCCATGCTCCTGGTACATTGTAATACTTGATTGTCATCTTGTATTACCGTCACTATGCCCTGAGCGTTTTACTCGGCATCAATTCAATTGTCCTGTCTTATATTATAAATCTTTTATTTCGCAGTCATCAATTCGCTAGACCGGATATGCTAAATAGACTTGTCTTCATTATCGAATCAATTCTCCTTCCGTTTTTTTTCTTGCTTTTTTTAGCCATTAAACGATCATTTATTTTTTTTTTTCCTTTATTGAGTTCTTATCTTTTAAATTTTAAAAATTATGATCGATTTAAAAAATGGAATAATTTTTATTTCTAACAACTGATAAAGTTTGATACAAAAAAATTTCGAACTATTTTTTAATTTGATAATTATTTTTTTTGTTAATAAATTATGAAAGTTCTCAGTTTTTACACAGAAAAAAAATTCTTGTGATTAGAAATATTTGAGGTCGATTTGAAATTTTTATGAAAAAGCGGGAATTCAGATCTGGCCATTTTGTCCCATCGTGGTTGATGTTGATGAAATATAAAATATATTTGCAACATATTGATTCAATAATTACTGACATCAATAAAATTATGTCACGCAATTGTTTGACTAAAAAGTCGGGATTATAATTATCGATTAGTTAATTTGAATGGCAATCGAGATGCAAAATTAAATCAATTACACGCAATATAACATTAATCTCAGTAATTGAATGACTATTGATATTAATTCATTAATAACACTCTCTAAACATGAATTAGTGATTTTTCACTAATTCTAAGTGAATATTCACTTTTTGTCAATGTGGCAATCGTACCACTCAGAATTAGTGACTATTCACTAAATGAATATGTGAATATTAAAATTCACTGATTTGATAAGTGAATATGAGAATCCACTAAATTGAAAAGTGAATATGGGAATTCACTGATTTCATCGGTGAAAAAAAATATTATATTGCGAAAAAAAATATAAGACACTTGTAATTAGATCCGAAATGTGATCAATGTATTAGAATCATTATTTAGAGGAAGTATACATAATTTTGATTGATGAAAAAATCCCGGTGACTGCTGGGCTCGAACCTGCATCCTTCCGATTCAAAGTCTTTGACGCTATCCACTGCGCTGACCTACGCATGTGATCGCGTGAGTGTAAACAGTATATTGGTTATGATACCAAACAATAACTGATGAAGAAATAAACAATCCGTGATGTTATTATTGACGTACTCTTCATATAAATTTATTATTGTTCTGTACTTCTATTTTTTCTTATTTTTTAAGTTTTTTATTAAAATTTTTAAAAATAGCACCATATTATTAATTATATTTATATATAATAAAATATCTAATTATTTGCTAGTTAAAGTTAGTAGTTAATTAGTGAAATTCAAAAATTAAGAAGTGCATAACAGCTTCACTTGTGGAAATTATGAAAATATCGCTAGATTATTACATTATTAGTGAAAATCATTAATTTGCTGATGAAAATTATAGATCTAAATTTATTAGTGAAAATTCACTAATTTGTTGTTGAAATTCACTGATTATGAAGTGAATACCGCTTCACTAACGTAATTAGTGAAATTTTCACTAATTCATGTTTAGAGAGTAAATTTCAGTAATTATGTTTATAGGAAAAGTGTGGGCAAAATAAAACAATTGAGAATTTTGAAAATTTTTTTTTTGTAATGTATTTTATTTTGCACTGACAAATTTTTTATCAGTGAATGAGAATAAGTGGCATTTTTTTTAAATATGAATGAAAAATTCAGCCTTTAGCATAACCACGATTATAAAAGGATTGTTCCGGATTGTTCGATTTTTCTTGGCCTCACGCTAATTATAATTATATATGTATATAAATAATAAATTGCATAAAAATATACATGAACTCGAATCAGTATCACACGCATCTGTTAATAATGTCATATCACGCAATACCCGATGAGAAAAGTTTTTGTCTAATCATATATAATTATGCATAATCATCTATATATGATTGGATCCAAAAATTGGCCAGGTCTAATTATATATAATCAGATCTGTTTATACATGATTATGCATGAATGAATATAGTCATTTTTAGAATCTCATTTTGAATACCTTCCCGATGAAAAAAGTTTTTGTCTAATTATATATGATTATATATAATCATATATGAAGTTATATATAATCATGCATGATTATATATAGGGTCATATATAATTATATATAATTATATATGACCCCATACATAATTAGATCTGATCATACCTGGGTGTTATTAGCCCATATATAAGTCTATATATGATCAGATCTAATTATATATAAGTCTATATATAATCAGATCTGATCAGATCTGATTATATATGAGCCTATATATAATTAGATATGTTCATACTTGGCTGGTATAACTCCATATATAACCATATATAAGTCTACATATGATCAGATCTAATTATATATAAGTCTATATATAATTAGATCTGATTAGACATGACTGATACAAATCCATATATAATTAGATCTGATCAGACATGGCTAATATAAATTCATGTATGGTCGTGCATAAGTTTATATATGATTGGATCTGATCAGACATGACTGATATAAAGTTATATGTAGTTATATATATATATATATATATATATATATATATATATATATATATATATATATATATTACATAATATGACAATTTTTTAATATGAATGTTATTAAATTTTTATTTTGTCAACTATCAAATAAACTTAAATCCCTAATACTTAAAAAATGTTCAAAGGTTTCGGCAGCAATTTAAAAGTATCAATCGATATCGATTTATATACGATTATTTATAAGTTTATAGATAAATAGATTTGATTATATGTATCTAATGAATTCTTTTGTAATTTATGTACAAAATCAAATTCATTATTAGGTGCATTATTTACGTATGATGTATCGACTTGATTATTTGAGTTAAGTAATGCCATAAACTTTCATTTATTGTAAGTTCATAGCAGACTAAAGGATCAGACTACAATCCAGCGATCACCAAAGTTAAGCAGCATCGGCGTAGGTCATTGATTGGATGGGTGACCTCGTAGTAAAGTGGTGATCAACGGATAGTAATTTTTTTTTTTTTTTTATTTAAATTTAATAGATATTTATATTGATGAAAACAATAAATCCTAATTAAATTACTTAATTAATAATTTAAAGGTATTCGAAATGAGATTCTAAAAATGACTATATTCATTCATGCATGATCATGTATAAACCGATCTGATTATATATAATTAGACCTGGCCAATTTTTGGATCCAATCATATATAGATGATTATGCATAATTATATATGATTAGACAAAAACTTTTTTCATCGGGTTTGAATTATTAATTAAGTAATTTAATTAGGATTTATTGTTTTCATCAATATAAATATCGATTAAATTTAAATAAAAAAGAAAAAAAAATTACTATTCGTTGCCCACCACTTTACTATGAGGTCACCCATCCAACCGATGACCTACGCCGATGCTGCTTAACTTTAGTGATCGCTGGATTGTACTCTAATCCTCTAGTCTGTTATGAACTTACAATAAAGGGTTTATGGCATTATTTAACTCAAATAATCAAGTCGATACATCATACGTAAATAATGCACCTAATAATGAATTTGATTTTGTACATAAATTACAATAGAATTCATTAGATACATATAATCAAATCTATTTATCTATAAACTTATAAATGTTCGTATATAAATCGATATCGATTAATACTTTTAAATTGCTGCCGAAACCTTTGAACATTATTTAAGTATTTAAGCATATATGCACGACCATACATGAATTTATATTAGCCATGTCTGATCAGATCTAATTATATATGGATTTGTATCAGTCATGTCTATTCAGATCTAATTATATATAGACTTATATATGGTAGTAAATGGAGTTGACAGCCAAGTATTATCATGTCTAATTATATATAGAGTCATATATAATCAGGTCTGATCATATATAGACTTATATATGGGCTAATAACAGCCAGGTATGATCAGATCTAATTATGTATGGGGTCATATATAATTATATATGACCTCATATATAATCATGCATGATTATATATAACTTCATATATGATTATATATAATCATATATAATTAGACAAAAACTTTTTTCATCGGGTAATTAATCACTAATCAATGATTAATCACAATATACATAATATCCATAGTAGAATTCAAAAATAAAAACAATAATGTTAATCAACAAACAAGACCCGAAAATAATAAAAGCGAAATCTAAATCTTGAATTTTTAGTTGACGATAACGCGCTTCAGTCAAACAAGATTCTCTTAAATGCAATTTTTTCAACGGTTCTAATAACTCTTGATGATCCCAAAAATGAAATATCCCAGTTTCCATAAATCTGCATAAAGCGAAATCAACTTTCTTTTTTAGTAGCCAATCGTATCGTTCTAAAAAAATTACTAGTCGACGAGCTACAATCGGTGAAATGTGCAATGAATGATTTTTATTCGCGGGCGGTAATGAACGTGACATAACTGCAACACAACCTACCTAAGACTCATCAACAGCCTGCTGTGTGCAACCAATGCCATTGATAACTATCTATTCATAAAGAAAACCATTTCAGTTTTCATTTTTAGATCCGCTAATTGTAATTAAGAATCCTAGTTTCTTTTGATACTTGCCAACATAATGCATACATAATTTATCGTGTAAGCACTCACATCATTACTACACGCCATGGTTAATAATGTACAATCACGCAATGTCATATCAATATTAGTAACTAATCGTTATAAACGTAATATCCATAGTAATATTCAAAAATAAAAACAATAATGGTTAACAACAAACAGATTCCCAATATAATGAAAGCGAATTCTATATCTTTGAATCGTATTGGACGATAACGCGCTTCAGTCAATAAAGATTCTTTTAAATGCAATTTTTTCAGTGGTTCTAAAAGTGTTTGAAGATCCCATAAGTGCAATAGCCCAGTTTCCATAAGCTTCCAGAAAGCGGTATCCACTTTCTTTTTTAGCGGCCAATCATGTCGCTCCAAAAAAACTACTAGTGAATTTGAGAAAGCTGGTGATATATGCAATGAAGAATTTTTACCTGCGGCCGATAATATACGCGGGATGTATCCAATGCAACCTACATTGGGATCATCAAGAACTTGCTGTATGCAATCAATCCCGGTATTAATAACAAGCCCCTTGTCTCTTAATGATTTGGATGGACCGTCAATTAATTTAACAGCTGACAATGGTAAATAAATTTTGTATTCCAATTCCTGTAAGTTAGAAAGACTATCAACAGTTATGCGTTCAGGTTTTGTAAGAAATGATGACATGTGGCCTTGGAATGTTGCGTTGATAATCAATATCAGTAGAAAGACTCCAAAAAAGTATATTCTGATTGGAAAAGTAATTAACGGTATATCTATAGGAGCGCTGAGAGCCATTCTCAGAACTTCTGTCGAAGCTTCTATGAAATTTCGCTTGTAGTAAATAGCTATCAATAGTGATGTCATCGCGAGAACGAGACTGGAGAGCAATATAACACCGATGCTATAAAAGCGACAAATTTTTTCAAACGTAGTCAAAAATTCGCGATGTTGAGTCAATATTACGAGCCCTAAATCATTTATTGGATACGTATGTGAGACATTATAATCAATCTCTGCAAAGCGCCCGTTCAAAGCGATATCGTAAGATCCGTTACTTAAACCTTTTACATACCCTATATTTTTAGAGGATGCTGGCCCACCAGGCAAATCAAAATAAATAAGCGGCGTTACATTCATATGGGAGAAAATTGATGTGAATACGTTAATTACATATAAGTGCAGTTTGTCTCGTATAGTCGTTAAATTGTAAATTTTATTAGGCTCCCACTTTCTGTCCGGCAGAGTATTCGCGACTGCATTTATTTTGTAGCCGTCGAATTTCTTCGTTTTGTCGAAAAACAAACTCTCACAAAATTCTTGATCTATAAAACCAAATCCATTTGATCTATTATTTAATATTGGGATTAACATTGTAATTAAAGTTACCTTCCGAATATGGTTGGCTGTAAAGTGTCCATGGATCCGCGGATGCTTTGTTACTAATTTCTACTTCTGTCCATGACTTCGGTGCTCTATTGGTGAAAGGGTTGAACATGTATATCATCAAATCATTTTTGGTACACACATAAAATGAAGATAACAAATTCATTTCCCACAGGGCTTGAAGCGATATTTGGGCATTTATACACGAGTTTCCTCTAAGGTCGACAACCATGAAAATGGATTCTATACTCCACCATTGTGATGACTTTAATTGTTTGAGGATAGATTTGAGTTTGTGCGGCAAATCTCCTGGCAATATATAGCTGGGGTATGTCGGTAGAAATAGTGGTTTAGGCGGTTTGGATTGAAAATTTTCATTAATCAGCATGACTGATGGTGATAACTCTGATTCTTCTAAGGCTTTATTAATGATGTCACTGAATTTTTTATCAGATATTATAGGATTCGTATGGTTCAGAAAACAGGTTTCAAGTAACTTTTTCTATGGTAAAATTTACAAATAAATTAATAATAATAATTATAATAACATTTCGAAATAATTACCAGATTATTGTAGAACAAGTTTGAATGTGGTATGCTCTGTGTTTTCAATATTGTATTTTCACAATAAATGCATGCAATGAATAGTGAGCTGACAATCAAAATATTTAGTTTCATATTTTAAAATTTATTTTACCAAAATTACATTTATATTTTAAAATATCGTACAGATCAAACGATAATTCAATGTGAGTTTTACAAAAAATGTTATTATACACAGATCACTGGAAAGTATGAAAATCTGAATAATAATAATAATTTTGAAATTAGATTAATTTAGAAAAAACAATTTTTCAACAAATAACAGAAAACAACAATGCGTGACAGCTCCGCAAAAATCATCAAAACCCTTCGAGGGACGTTGGCTTACTAAATTGACAGTCAACACGTTAGTTGTTAATGCAACCACGCAATGTACTATATTCATCGATTTTCTTGTAATTCACCATTGTACATCGTCGTAAATTCAATAATAGAAATAATAATACTTTTTTTTTGCACGTAAACTGACTGACGCTTTGTAATATTCACGATGAAATTTAATCTGTCATTTTAATGGACCAAACATAGTTTTTCAACTATAATTGGTGGAGTTAATCAGATTCGAATTTTTTCAGTCTGCAAATTTACACTGGATTGAGGAAAATCATGACCTTAATTGAAACTTGTAACTCGTGACTCAAACCTTAAATTCTCATGGTTAAAAAACAGTATCAAATTTTAAATAGTAATTTTTTATTTCTGTACTGAAAAAAAAACTTCTGCGATGACAATATTTTTTTTAAGTTATAAATTAAATTAATAGACATAATATTTTTATAGACTACATATCTTATTTGAACAGTTATAAACTCGAAATTCATTTAAATAATATTAGAAATAAATTATTATCGCTTATGTACTAAATTCTTTTTTCTTTAGCTAAGAATTTTTTTTTTTCTAATTATTGTAAATTTTGAGCCATATAATGTTTTTTGATTTTCACAATGCTTTTAAGCAATTGTAGATGCCCAAGTTTTTTTGCATGCAGAATGAAATACATGTTAGATACTATTTATTTAGACTACTCATTATTATAAAATAATCAAAATTCACCCATCTACGTTGTAAGTTATGAAAATTTGATACTAAAAATAAATTTCAAAATTATTTTTGTAGTTCAGTTAATCACTCAGTTTTTTGTTATTTTTTTTTTTTTTTTAAATAAATTTTTCACTTTTCCTCTAAAAAGAATAATAGCGCTTACTTTTATCATCAAACTGCAAAAAGATTTTATTTTTATTATTTGCAGGCACCTAAAATTTATTCAAAATAATTGTAAACTGTTAAATTACAGTTACAATCGATTTAAAAAAATCAAAACACCAGTTGACCCTGCGAATTAGACCATCACTGCGCTGGTGCGAGAAAGATGTATGTACATCTTCTCGTTGAGAATGCGTCATAATCCAAGACTTGTGTCGCCAATACAAGCATACCGCAAACCCTCGTTTTAATCCTATGTATCGAAAATAGCTATTTTTCCGTGTTTCTTAAATATCTTAGGGATGGTAAAATCGATTCCGATTCTACCCGAGAATCGATTCTGTGGTCAAAAAACTCAATTATTTAGACTCGACTCCCAGTTATCAGAATCGATCAAGAATCGATTCTCAGTGATCGAGTCTATAATTTTTTATTTTTAATGCCGGACTATAGCGACCCTATTGAATAAAAAATGTCGTGAAGTTATTGTATATTTTATTACGAACATATTTCAAATTTAGCGCCCTTCGTGCGTTCGCGTCGTTTTCTTATCTTACATTGTTTATTTTTAACTACTCATCTTACAAAAATTTTTATGACATATATTGTTAACTTCCTTTTTATCATCGCAACTTTTAATATTTTCATAAATTTGCATTTTATTATACTTTCAACCTCATTTTATTGGTTTTATTTTTTAAGATAAAAAAAATTTCTGAAATTTTAATTTTCTTCAGAAACAAATTTTTTTTTACTCAGAATCGATTAAATTTAAAAAAATCGATTCTTAGGACTGATTAATCGATTCTAAGAATCGAAATTTATAGAAAAAGAATCGGAATCGAGAATCGATTCTTAATCTTGAGTTTCCATCCCTAAAATATCTCTGAATCTATTTTATTTAATGATCTCTAATTTGCGTAAAATCTAAGTTTAAACGTACTCCTTTAACCCTTCGTCGGTCACGTGCATTTTCCAGCCGAGTTAGGTCGCATGGTGAGCGTCATGCCGCTGTGTTAAATTGAACGCGCTGTTACCAAATCTCAAATTGTGAATTTTATACGCTTACTCGAAAATAAATTTTTTTTTTTTTACTAAAAAAATTGTTAACATTTATTTTATTCGAATATAATTATTAATATTGAATAACAGTTAAGTTGTAAATAAAATAATGAAAGCAAAAATTAACTTGAAATAAATCACTTCACTTTAATAGTTATGTTATACCTATTCCACATGTGGTAAAACAGGCTAAAATATTGGCAGCAAAGAAACTTGGCAACAGCGCAGTTTGAAAAGGACTCGGGCATTTACTCGCACTGGACGGTGGAGCGCCGCTTTCTCATACTCGGTCTCGAATCTTGAAATTTATAAATATTTTCCAAGTGTTGTTTTGCTTGTTAAAGGCGTTAAAATTTTCAAAATAGTTCACAGAAGGAATTAAATTTTTTTCAAAGCTATACTAATGCAAGCTATTTTGAGAAAAAAAAAGAAATGTAAAAAAGACGGCGCCACGCTCATTACGTGACCGACGAAGGGTTAAATGACACATAAATTATCTAGATCAGGTGATTTAATAAAAGATTTGAGAAGTTTAAATCCACACACACACACCAGCGCACGCGCGCGCGTGAACGCCGACGCCCATCCGTAAATAGTCAAAATAACTTCATAGGACCTAAAAACTTCAAGAACTGATGAAAACTCGATTTTCGAAAATCCGACAAAAACCAATAACTTCTCTTTTTTGGAAATTTTCAATTTTCAAAGCGGGAAATTAAAAAAACCATTTCGGCGCTTATTTTTAGCTCCACTAATTTAGTTTAAAAATTCTAGTTTATCGTATCTTCTACTAACTACATGCATATGCATAATGTATCATGTAAACACGTCCAAGATTTAGTGTTACACTCAAAGGTTAAAATTTCACGCAATCCTAGATAAATACCAGCAACTAGTCACAATAAATGTAATAGCCGTAGTAGAATTCGAAAATGAAAACGATTACGGTGAACAACAAACAAATTCCAAGTATAATAAAGGCAAATTCAATATCTTTGAATTCTATTGGGCGATACTGCGCTTCAGTCAGAAAAGATTCTTTCAAATGCAATATTTTCAGCGGTTCTAAAAACTGTTTACGATCCCAAAAATTAAATACCCCAGTCTCCACAAGCCTACGTAAATCGATATCAACTATTTTTTTTAGAGGCCAATCATATCGTTCTAAAAAAATGACTAGTGGACGAGCTACAACTAGTGAAATATGCAATGTATGATTTTTAGCTGCGGCCTGTAATACTCGTGGAATAGCTGTCACACAGGCTGCATTCGGATCATCAAGAGCATGCTGTATGCAATCAATGCCATTGATAATATGTAACTTATTTTGTAAAGATTTAGACCAGTCGTCAGTTAACTTTACAGCTGACGGTATTAAATAAATTTTGTATTTTAATTCCTGTAAGTTAGAAAGACTATCAACAGTTATGCGTTCAGGTTTTGTAAGAAATGATGACATGTGGCCTTGGAATGTTGCGTTGATAATCAATATCAGTAGAAAGACTCCAAAAAAGTATATTCTGATTGGAAAAGTAATTAACGGTATATCTATACTGGCGCTGAGAGCCATTCTTAGAACTTCTGTAGAAGCTTCTATGAAATTTCGCTTGTAATAAATAGTTATCAATAGTGATGTCATCGCGAGAACGAGAATGGAGAGTAATATAACACCGATGCTATAAAAGCGACGAATTTTTTCAAACGTAGTCAAAAATTCGCGATGTTGTGTCAATATCACGAGCCCCAATTCACTTATTGGATATGCATGTGAGACATTATAATTAGCCCCCACAGTATGACCGCTTAAAGCAATATCGTATGAACCGTCTATTAAACCTTTTACATAACCTATCTTTTTAGCGGGTACTGGAGCAGCCATCAAATCGAAATACATAAGCAGTGTTACATTTATGTGTGAAAAAATTATTGTAAATATGTTGGTTAGATACGGATGTAATCTATCTCGCATCGTCGTTGTGTTGTAGACTTTTTTAGGGTTCCATTCTTTATGTGTTGTAGAGTTTGCAACAGCATTTATTTTGTAGCCGTCGAGTTTCTTCATTTTGTCGAAAAACAAGCTCTCACGGAATTCTTGATCTATAAAACAAAATCCATCAGATCTATTATTTAATTCTGTGATTAACATTGTAATTAAAGTTACCTTCCGAATATGGTTGGCTATAGAGTGTCCACGGATCATCGGATACTTTGTTCCCAATTTCTACTTCTGTCCATGATTTCGGTGCTCTATTGGTGAAAGGGTTGAACATGTATATCATCAAATCATTTTTGGTACACACATAAAATGAAGATAACAAATTCATTTCCCATAAGATTTGAAGAGATGTTTGGGCATTTGCGCACGAGTTTGTTCCAAGATCGACGGCCATAAAAATGGATTCTATACTCCACCATTGTGATGACTTTAATTGTTTGAGGATAGATTTCAGTTTGTGCGGCGAATCCCCAGGCAATATATAGCTGGGGTATGTCGGTAGAAATAGTGGTTTAGGCGGTTTGGATTGAAAATTTTCATTAATCAGCATGACTGATGGTGATAACTCTGATTCTTCTAAGGCTTCATAAATGATGTCAGTGAATTTTTTATCAAATATTATAGGATTCGTATGGTTCAGAAAACAGGTTTCAAGTAACTTTTTCTATGGTAAAATTTACAAATAAATTAATGATAATAATTATAATAATAATTCGAAATAATTACCAGATTATTGTAGAACAAGTTTGAATGTGGTATGCTCTGTGTTTTCAATATTGTATTTTCACAATAAATACATGCAATGAATAGTGAACTGACAATCAAAATATTCAATTTCATATTTTAAAATTTATTTTACCAAAATTACATTTATGTTTCAAAATATCGTCCAGATCAAACGATAATTAAATGTGGATTTTACAAAAAATGTTATTGTACACAGATCATTGTAGAGTAAAAAAATCTAAAGATCAATAACAATTTTGAAATTTGTTTAATTCAGACAACAATTTTGCAGCGAATAATCGAAAAACACAACGCTTGAAAGCTCTGCAAAAATGACAATAATGCCTCGAGAGACAATTGCTAACTAAGGTAAAAATCAACACGATAGTTCATAATGCCACCACGCGATGTAATATTTTAATCGATTTTTCTGTAATTGACGATTGTATGTTGTTGTAAATGCAATAATAGAAATAATAATACTTTTTTTGTATACGTAAACTGACCAACATTTCTTAACATTTATGATAAAATAAAATCTGCAATTTTAATGACGGCACCAAAAATTAAGTTAGAAATAGTTCAGCATCGATTATGATCTAAATTCATTCTTATTTGATTAACCCTCCGTCTATCGCGCGGTCTCGACATCCATCGTGTATTTGATATTGCCGTGTCGCCGAATATCATAACTCTGGTTTTCAAGAATTAAAACCACACAATTTTATACGACTAGACGGTTGCAAGATTTTTTATGATTTTTTTACTAAAATAAAAATTTTATAGTAAATAAAAATATTAAAAAAAGAGATGAATAAAATGAGCTGGAAGTGAGTCGCTGGTAGTAACTGGCAACACTGTGCAGAAAATCCGAACCAATTTAACACCCGAGTTTACGAGTCACAATGATCATAATAGATGACCGCAGGAAAATTTTAATTTTCGCCCCCATTTTTCAAGACGAAAATCAGAAACGCACTGTTACAAGAAAAGTTTTTTTTCAAATCATTCTACATTTTGAATCATATATTATTTTATGACTTTTGCGATGTTTTTAAGCAATCTTAAATGTTCAGGATTTGTTTTGCCTGTAGGATTAAATACTTTTTGTTTAATAGTATTTTTATTTATTTATTTGACTCATTATTACAATGAATTGTTCAAAGCTTTTACACATCTAAGTTATAATTGGGGAAAATTTAATAAAAAAATTAATTTCAAAATTATTTTTGTAGTTCATTTAGCCACTCAGAATTTGTTTGTTTTTTAAAAATAAATTTGTCAAAAAAAAAAATGTTGAAAACACATACTTTCATCGTCAAGCCGACGAAAAATTTTTAGTAAATTATATTCAAGCATTTGAAATTTCTTCAAAATAATTGTAAACTGCTATATTACGATTACAATCGATTTATAACAAAAACAACTTCAGATTCTATTTTTGGATCCGATAATTGTAATTGAGATTCCTAGATTATTTTGGTCTCTACCAACTTCATGCATATATAATTTTTCGTAAAAACGCACAAACAATTCAGTGCTACTCGCAATGGTTGAAAAAGAAAAATCACGCAATGTCACATTAACATCAGTTAACTAATCGCAATATATGTAATACCCATAGTAGAATTCAAAAATGAAAACAATCATGGTTAAGAACAAACAGATTCCCAATATGATGAAAACAAATTCTATATCTTTAAATTGTATTGGCCGATAACGCGCTTCTGTTAAAAAAGATTCTTTTAAATGCAATTTTTCCAGTGGTCCTAGAAACGTTTTATGATCGCAGAAATCATATATCCCAGATTCCATGAGGCTCCAAAAAGTATTATAAGATTTTTTTTTTAGCGGCCAATCGTCGCGCTCCAAATAGAATAGCAGTGAATGAGCTACAACCGGTGAAATATGTAATGAATCATTTTTATTTGCGGCTATTAATAAATATGGGACGTATCCAATACACGCTACGTTAGGATCATCAAGAACGTGTTGTATGCAATCAATAGCACTGTCGGTAGTTTGCACCTTGTCTCTTAAAAATTTCGACCAACCGTCAGCCATTTTAATAGCTGACGGTGATGCTAAATAAATCTTGTATTTCAATTCCTGTAAGTCAGAAAGACTATCGACAGTTATGCGTTCTGGTTTTGTAAGAAATGACGCCATGTGGCCTTGGAATGTTGCGTTGTTAATCAATATCAGTAGGAAGACTCCAAAGAAGTATATTCTGATTGGAAAAGTAATTAACGGTATTTTTATAGTGGAGCTGAGAGCCATTCTTAGAACTTCTGTCGAAGCCTCTACGAAATTTCGCTTGTAATAAATAGTTATCAATAGTGATGTCAGCGCAAAAACGAAACTGGACAATAATATAATACCGATGCTATAAAAACGACAAATTTTTTCGAAGGGAGTTAAAAATTTACGATGTTGAGTCAATATTACAATTCCTAAATCATTTACTGGATATGTATTTGAAACATTGTAATCATTTTCTACAAAGTGCGGGAACCAAGCAAAATCGTAAAATCCGTTTTTCAAACCTTTTACACAACTTATTTCTTTGGATGATGCCGGTACTCCGTGCAAATCGAAATAAACGAGTGGCGTTACATTCATGTGGGAAACAAAGACTGTAAATTCATCGAATAGCAGTTTGTGTAGTTGGTCTTCTATAGTTGTCATATTGTATACTTAATTAGGCTCCCACTTTCTGTTTGGCAAAGCAGTGGTGACGAAATTCATTTTGTAGCCGTCAAGTTTCTTCGTTTTGTCGAAAAACAAGCTCTCACAGAATTCTTGATCTATAAAACAAAATCCGTTAGATCAATTATTTAATTTTATAATTAATATTGTGACTAAAGTTACCTTCCGAATACGGTTGACTATAGAGTGTCCACGGATCATTGGATTCTTTGTTCCCAATTTCTACTTTTGTCCATGACTTCGGTGCTTTATTGGTAAAAGGGTTAAACATGTATATCATCAAATCATTTTCGGTACACACGTAAAATGAAGATAGCAAATGCATTCCCCATAAGACTTGAAGAGATGTTTCGGCGTTTTTACAAGAGTTTATTCCAAGATAGACAATCATGAAAATAGATTCTATACTCCACCATAGCGATGATTTTAATTGTTTGAGAATAGATTTTAGTTTCTGCGGCGAATCTTCTGGCAATATATAGCTGGTGTATGTCGGAAGAAATAGTGGCTTAGACGGTTTTGATTGAAAATGTTCATTGACCAGCATAACTGATGGAGATAATTCTGATTCTTCTAAGGCTTCATTAATGATGTCAGTGAATTTTTTATCAGATATTATAGGATTCGGATGGTTTAAAAAACAGGTTCCAAGCAATTTTTTCTATAATGCAATATTTTGACTATTCATAACAAAATATTAGTAATATTTATAACGTGAAATACTTACGAGATTATCATCAATTGAATATGAGTGTTCTGTAGTCTGGGTTTCGAATATTTTATTTTCACAGAAAACGAATGCACTCAGCACTGAGCTGATGATCAATATAACTGGTTTCATCTTTAAAATTATTTACAATATCCGCACTATTAACAATTATGTAATTTTGTTTAAAATAATTATAATAATCATTCTTTAATTTATTTAATTAAAAAATAAAAATTGCTACGATTTGTCAAGATGAACCATTTTTGAATGCTTCACAAAAATGATGGAAACACTTTACTAGATCATCACCTATTGAACTAGAAATAGACACGTCAGGTGACACTTTCCACTTAACTTTATATTTCAATCCATTGTATTTATATTTAACGAATGCGTGTTGAAGTAAAATCAATAGTTAAAATAATAATAACAATCACGGTAATTATGAATACGATAACAATCCTCATATGTAAAGGAAGGAAAGGGGGAAACGGATCCATATTCTCTGTACCACATTTTCCCCAAAAATCCTGATAAAAACAATTGGTCATTTTTACGTTATTGAAAGCTCAATGATTCACCAGAGGAAATTCACCGACCGGGGCAAGTGAGACCATTAGTTTTCTGTTAATTAAGAATATAGTTCATTATAAAATAATCAATGATCATCATCTTCAAATGATATTAATAAGAATTGGAAGCTCGAATAAGAAAATCAGCTTTAAATACCCCATATGAAAAAATATATAGGGGAAGCTGGGGCAAAATGAGCCTCTTAAGAAATGAGGGCTTATATGCAATAAATATCCGCCATTTTGCCCCCAGGGGTCCATTTTGCCCCACTCTCCCCTCACAGGGCTAAGGGGGGGATAAATGGGCCTCTTAACATTCTTAGTGCCTCGAATGATTTTGGGGCAACATGAGCCCTTTGCAATTTGGTGCCCATTTTGCCCCCCCCCTCCCCCTTCCTCTATGTGACATATATCCATCAATGCATTGGGTATATGGGACATACATATTATTTTTATATTTTTTTGTGCGAGACCCAGACCTAAAATTCATTTTTGTATGAAGAATGGAATATATTTTGTTTGATAATATTTATTTATTTATTCGACCCAACATTATAATGAAATATACAGAGCTATCACACATCTAAGTTACAATTTATGAAAATTTGATAATAAAAATTCTGACCTTTTAAGAGTGCTAGTTGAGGTTATACTATAATAGTTAATGTAAGATTTAACTTAATGAGAAAAAAGAAATTTTATCAACTAGTTTAGGATTTGTCAAATAAAGTCTTATGCGTAAAATAATTATTTGAATTGATTAATAATTTAAATTAAGGTTTTAAAAATTGACTTCTGGTGACCCAGTTTCTGACCGTCAGAATTCTTCAGGTCGCAGTTTCTGACCCTCACAATGGCCTGGTTTCTGACCCTCACATTAAGCCATGATTATGAAGTACTTACTAAGTTTGAATAAACTAAAATTGTTGTTTAGATGAATAAATTAAATATTTTTTATAACAAATACATAGTTTTTTTAAATATTTAAAATATAAATAATTAATCATGCTATAAAACACTTCAGAAATGAAAAAATTAAAATCATTTGTTAAAACTACTTTGGTTTATTTTTTTTTTCCTCCAATTCATCACTCCAAAAATATACTTTCAAGATCTAAATATAATCTTTTATTTATAAAAATGAATATTAAATGTCAATTTATACCTGTATTATAAAAAATGTTAAAAAAAAATTTAATAAAATTATGAATATTGTTATTTTTACATTTTATAGACATGTAATTAAATA
Organism: Microplitis manilae; assembly: GCA_030273425.1. NCBI lineage: Eukaryota > Metazoa > Arthropoda > Insecta > Hymenoptera > Braconidae > Microplitis > Microplitis manilae. The sequence goes on along the minus strand of CP092730.1, from coordinate 15,812,856 downwards.
GATAACCTCGTTCGTAGTAGGTTAGAGATCGAGGGTCAACAACTTCATCACACCTTTAAAATTGAGCCTAGTTATTGACCTTCAAATTTTAGCAACAAAACTCATGTTAATATGTTTTATGCATTCATGAATTTTTTTACTGACATGATAATTAGTGCACAGATTTAATTGTCGCACCTTTCAATGTCAGCTGTTTAGACTACACTTAAAAAATGGCTTCCTCAGCCACTTACGACTAAATCATTTTTTTTTATTCAGTTAATAATTTTTATGTTTTTTAAATTGTCATTAATTAGGCTCAAAATAGATTATTATAAATTAAGAAAAAATCAATTTTCTTATTAAAGTTATAGTTTTTTAAGTAAGTTAGAAAAAAGTTGAAAAGGTCAGAAACAGGGTCATGGTCAACAACAGGGTCTTTTACCTTAGTTTACCTCGGATTCTTTTAATTGCATGCATACATAACGTATCGTGTAAGCCCACACACGATTTAGTGTTACACTCGAAGCAGAAAAAATGTAAAATCACGCAATGTCACATAAATATTAATAACTAATCGCAATAAATATAATATCCATAGTAGAATTCAAAAATGAAAACAACTATGGTTAACAACGAACAGATTCCCAATATGATAAAAGCAAATTCTACGTCTCGAAATTGTATTGGACGATAACGCGCTTCTGTCAATATAGATTCTTTCGAGTGTAATTTTTTTAACGGATCTTTAATTGATTGATCATTCCAAAAATCATACATCCCAGATTCTGCGTACCTCCAGAGAATGTCATTAACTTTTTTTTTTAATTGCCAATCATCTCGAATCAAGAGCATAGTCGGAATGCGATCTATCACTGGTGAAATATGCAATGAATCGTTATTTTGAGCGACCGGTAATAAATGATTGATGCCTGCAACACAAGCTGAGTTTGAATCATCAAAAACGTGATGTGAACAAGTGTAATTAAGTTCAAAATGTATATTACGTTTGACCGGAATAGACGATCTCCAAGATCTGCGAAGTATATAAATCTGGTAATTTAATTCGTGTAAATCGGTAAAACTATCGACAGTAATGCGCTCGGGTTTTGTTAAAAATGTCGCTATGTGGCCTTGAAATGTTGCATTGATAATCAATATCAGTAAAAAAACTCCGAAGAAATATATTCTGATTGGAAAAGTAATTAACGGTATATCTATAGGAGCGCTGAGAGCCATTCTCAGAACTTCTGTCGAAGCTTCTATGAAATTTCGCTTGTAGTAAATAGCTATCAGTAGTGATGTCATTGCAAGAACAAGACTGGAGAATAATATAACACCGATGCTGTAAAAGCGACAAATTTTTTCGAAGGGAGTTGAAAATTTACGATGTTGAGTCAATATTACAATTTCTACATCATTCACTAGATATATATTCGAAACATTGTAAAAATTTCCGATGAAGCGTCTAGTCAAAGATATATCGTAATGTCCGTTTATTAAGCCTTTTACAGAACCGTTTGTTTCGGAGGGCACTGGCAAACCGGCTGAATCGAAATAAATCAGTGGTGTGGCGTTCATACAGGAAAACATCGATGTAAACATGTGATATTGAATAGATTTAACTTTGCCTTGCAAAGTCGTCAGATTGTAAATGTTATTAGGCCCCCATTTGATGTTCGGCACAGTTTTTGTCACAGCATTTATTTTGTAGCCGTCGAGTTTCTTCCTTTTGTCGAAAAACAAGCTCCCACAGAATTCTTGATCTATAAAGCAAAATCCGTTAGATCAATTATTTAATTTTATAATTAATATTGTGACTAAAGTTACCTTCCGAATATGGTTGACTATAAAGTGTCCACGGATTATCGGATTCTTTGTCCCGAATTTCTACTTTTGTCCATGACTTCGGTGCTCTATTGGTAAAAGGATTGAACATGTATATCATCAAATCATTTTCGGTACAGACATAAAATGAAGATAACAAATTCATTTCCCACAGGGCTTGAAGCGATATTTGGGCATTTATACACGAGTTTCCTCTAAGGTCGACAACCATGAAAATGGATTCTATACTCCACCATTGTGATGACTTTAATTGTTTGAGGATAGATTTGAGTTTGTGCGGCAAATCTCCTGGCAATATATAGCTGGGGTATGTCGGTAAAAATAGTGGTTTGGGCGGTTTCGATTGGAAATCTTCATTGATCAGCATGACTGATGGTGATAACTCTGATTCTTCTAAGGCTTCATAAATGATGTCAGTGAATTTTTTATCAAATATTATAGGATTCGTATGGTTCAGAAAACAGGTTTCAAGTAACTTTTTCTATGGTAAAATTTACAAATAAATTAATGATAATAATTATAATAATATTTCGAAATAATTACCAGATTATTGTAGAACAAGTTTGAATGTGGTATGCTCTGTGTTTTCAATATTGTATTTTCACAATAAATACATGCAATGAATAGTGAACTGACAATCAAAATATTCAATTCCATATTTTAAAATTTATTTTACCAAAATTACATTTATGTTTCAAAATATCGTCCAGATCAAACGATAATTAAATGTGGGTTTTACAAAAAATGTTATTGTACACAGATCATTGTAGAGTAAAAAAAATCTACAGATCAATAACAATTTTGAAATTTGTTTAATTCAGACAACAATTTTGCAGCGAATAATCGAAAAACACAACGCTTGAAAGCTCTGCAAAAATGATAATAATGCCTCGAGAGACAATTGCTAACTAAGGTAAAAATCAACACGATAGTTCATAATGCCACCACGCGATGTAATATTTTAATCGATTTTTCTATAATTGACGATTGTATGTTGTTGTAAATGCAATAATAGAAATAATAATACTTTTTTTGTATACGTAAACTGACCAACATTTCTTAACATTTATGATAAAATAAACTCTGCAATTTTAATGACGGCACCAAAAATTAAGTTAGAAATAGTTCAGCATCGATTATGAGCTAAATTCATTCTTATTTGATTAACCCTCCGTCTATCGCGCGGTCTCGACATCCATCGTGTATTTGATATTGCCGTGTCGCCGAATATCATAACTCTGGTTTTCAAGAATTAAAACCACACAATTTTATACGACTAGACGGTTGCAAGATTTTTTATGATTTTTTTACTAAAATAAAAATTTTATAGTAAATAAAAATATTAAAAAAAGAGATGAATAAAATGAGCTGGAAGTGAGTCGCTGGTAGTAACTGGCAACTGAAAATCCGAACAAATTCAACACCTGAGTTTACCAGTCACAATTATGATAATAGATGACCGCAGGAAAATTTTAATTTTCACAACCATTTTTGAAGACGAAATTCAAAAACGCACTGCTACAGGAAAAGTTTTTTTTCAAATCATTCTACATTTTGAATCATATATTATTTTATGACTTTTGCAATGGTTTTAAGCAATTTAAGATGTTCAGGATTTATTTTGCATGAAGGATTAAATACTTTTTGTTTGATAGTATTTATTTATTTGACTCATTATTACAATGTGTTGTTCAAAGCTTTTATACATCGAAGCTATAATAGGGGAAAATTAAAAAAAAAAATTAATTTCAAAATCATTTTCGTAAGTCATTTAATCACTCAGATTATTGTTTGTTTTTTTAAAATAACGTTGTTAAAAAAGAAAAAATGTTAAAAACACATAGGGGAGACCGGGGCATAGCGGCCCACTTAAGCGTTATTATTTCTAGCTACTATTGATCATCTAAAAAATTTTCTTGTGTCTTATCTTGAGGGAATATATGATACCTTAGTCAAAACCCACAAAAAAAAAATTTTTTTTTTTCTGGGGCACAACGGCCCACTTCTGGAGAATAATTAAAAAAAAAAAATATTACCAAAAATTTTTTTCTTTTTTAATATTATTCATTTATTCTAATTAAAATGAAAAAAAAAAAAAAAACATTTTCAAATCTATTGATTTAAACCTGTGATTACTGTGAAAATAATTAATTGTATTTTTTTATTTAATTGTTTAAATATTTTTAAAAAGCTAAGTGTTTTAAGATTTATCAATTATAAAAATTTTTCTTGGTTATAATTATTCTTAAAATAATTAAAAATTTGTTTATTAATACAAAATATTCTTATTTTTTAGGTTGCTATACATTTTTTAATCCCAAAAGTTTTTGTTATATTTTAGATTCGAAATTACTTGATTGTGGTTTGACAAATTTTAATTTTTTTGGAACCGATAATTGTAATTGAGATTTCTGGATTATTTTGGTCTCTACCAACTTCATGAATGCATAATTTTTCGTTAAAACACACAAACAATCAGTGTTACACGCAATAGTTAAAAATGTAAAAACACGCAATGTCACATTAATATCAGTAACTAATCGCAATATATGTAATACCCATAGTAGAATTCAAAAATGAAAACAACTATGGTTAACAACGAACAGATTCCCAATATGATAAAGGCAAATTCTATGTCTCGAAATTGTATTGGACGATAACGCGCTTCTGTCAGTAAAGATTCTTTCGAGTGTAATTTTTTTAACGGATATTTAGCTGATTGATCATCCCAAAAATTATATATCCCAGATTCTGCGTATTTCCAGAGAACGTCATCAACTTTTTTTTTTAATTGCCAATCATCTCGAATCAAGAGCATAATCGGAAAGCGATCTATCACTGGTGAAACATGCAATGAATTGTTATTTTGAGCGACCGGTAATAAACGATTGATGTTCCCAACACAAGCTGAGTTTGAATCATCAAGAACGTGCTGTGAGCAAGTGTGATTTAGTTCAATGTGTATATTACGTTTCATAGGAATAGACGATTTCCAAGCTGTACGAAGTATGTAAATCTGGTAACTTAATTCTTGTAAACTGGTAAAACTATCGATAGTAATGCGCTCAGGTTTCGTTAGAAATGCCGCTATGTGGCCTTGAAATGTTGTATTGATAATCAATATCAGTAGAAAGACTCCGAAAAAGTATATTCTGATTGGAAAAGTAATTAACGGTATATCTATAAAGGAGCTAAGAGCCATTCTCAGAACTTCTGTCGAAGCCGCTACGAAATTTCGCTTGTAATAAATAGTTATCAATAGTGATGACAGCGCAAGAACGAAACTGGAGAGCAATATAACACCGATGCTATAAAAACGACAAATTTTTTCGAAGGGAGTTAAAAATTTACGATGCTGAGTCAATATTACAATTCCTAAATCATTCACTGGATATGTATTTGAAACATTGTAATCATCTCCGACGAAGCACCTATTCAACGATATATCGTAAGATCCGTTTATTAAGCCTTTTACAAAACCAATTTCTTTGGAGGATACTGGCTCACCGGGTAAATCGAAATAAATCAGTGGCGTTACATTCATGTAGGAAAACATTGATGTAAACATGAGATTTTGAGTTGTTGAGAGTTTGTCTTGCATAGTCGTTAGATTGTAAATTTTATTAGGCTCCCACTTTCTGTTTGGCAGAGTATTTGTGACAGCATTTATTTTGTAGCCGCCGAGTTTCTTCGTTTTGTCGAAAAACAAGCTCTCACAAAATTCTTGATCTATAAAACAAAATCCGTTAGATCAATTATTTAATTTTATAATTAATATTGTGACTAAAGTTACCTTCCGAATACGGTTGGCTGTAGAGTGTCCACGGATCATTGGATTTCTTGTTACCTATTTTTACTTCTGTCCATGATTTCGGTGCTCTATTGGTGAAAGGGTTAAACATGTAAATCATCAAATCATTTTTGGTACACACGTAAAATGAAGATAACAAATTCATTTCCCATAAGATTTGAAGAGATGTTTCGGCGTTTTTACACGAGTTTATTCCAAGATCGACAATCATGAAAATAGATTCTATACTCCACCATAGCGATGATTTTAATTGTTTGAGAATAGATTTTAGTTTGTGCGGCGAATCCCCAGGCAATATATAGCTGGGGTATGTCGGAAGAAATAGTGGTTTAGACGGTTTTGATTGAAAATGTTCATTGATCAGCATAACTGATGGAGATAATTCTGATTCTTCTAAGGCTTCATTAATGATGTCAGTGAATTTTTTATCAGATATTATAGGATTTGTATGGTTTAAAAAACAGGTCCCAAGCAATTTTTTCTATAATGCAATATTTCGACTATTCATAACAAAATATTAGTAATATTTATAACGTGAAATACTTACGAGATTATCATCAATTGAATATGAGTGTTCTGTAGTCAGGGTTTCGAATATTTTATTTTCACAGAAAACGAATGCACTCAGCACTGAGCTGATCATAAAAATAACTGGTTTCATATTCAAAATTTTTGACTAGACTCGCACGATTAATAATTATGTAATTTTGTTTAAAATAATAATAATTATCAATTTTTATTTTATTCAATTAAAAAATAAAAACTACTACGAACTGTCTAGATGAACGATCTTCAAAAACTTTGCAAATAGGATGGAAACACTTTACAGGCTCATCACCTACTGAAGGTTATTTATTTTTCAATCCATTGTTTTTTTATTTAACGAATGCGTGTTGAAGTAAAATCAATAGTGAAAATGATAATAACGAACATGGTAATTATAAATACAATAATGATTCTCATACATGGAAAAAAGGGGAAAGATGGAACTTTATTTCTGTGGCCCTTTTTCAAAAATCTTTAAAAAAAAGTTTATCTTTATGTTTGTTGGGAGCCAAATGGTTGACATGTGCAATTGAACTTTTCAGAACAAGGTCAATCTTCAACTTTCCGTTAATACTGTTCATTACAAAAATATATCTTACCTCTACGTACAATATTATTAGAGTTTTTACGAGTAAATTGGTTTTCATTTCTACATAATTTCATTAATTAAATTCATATTACAAATTTCATACGGTTAAAAATTCAAATCAGGGTTTTATATCAAATAATAAAAAATATAATTTCCAACAAAACAGCTTTCAAAACAGCTTTCACAGAGAAAAAAAAAGTGTATAGATTAACCGCAACATTATTTTCTGAAAATTTATTTTTATAAATTGCATTCAGAGCTGGCTTATTTAATTTCCATGGTATCGATATTCAACCTACTGGAGAATCCTGTAAAGTTTCTATTCAACGGAAAAAAATTATGCACGCAGTAGAAAACTGTATGAAAATTTTATGAAGACTCATTAGCTCATTTCAAGGCTTAGAATATAGTTTTGCAAAATTAGTTTTAAAACCTTGCGTGATGATATAGTCAGCCAGAGTACAAGTTTCCGTGGTTGAATTATCAAACGTACGCTCGTTAAATAATCAATAAAAAAATTATTAAAATTATTTATTATTCATATACATTTATTTATTCAAGCGTGCAGTTCTTTAAATCACGAACATTAATATGGAAAAAAAATCAATAAACACATTTTTTTGCAAAAAAAAAAAAGTGAAGCAAAAATATAAGAATAAATAAATTGGATGCGAAGGGATCTGAGGGATGATTTCCCCACACGATTACCAGCCCAATCTCGAATATAATTTTCTTGTTAGCCATAAAATCCAATCATAGCGAACGGGTAGGCGGAGTGCGGTTTCACTTCTGACGGGGAGCTACAGAGTATAGTGAACATCAGTTTGGAGCCTTTTTGCGCATCACCACAACGGAAAAACATCGTGTATAGCCTGCCGTATATGACATGTTTTAAGCTGTGTGAGCCCCAGCAGGACAATTTAATATTTGTTACGACATCACCTAGCGCAATTATCGAGCCAACTCACTTTACTCGCTTTCCATATACTCATTTTAAATTCATAGTGGAAAATTTTTCCTCAAAATTAACACTAATTGTGTTTAAAAAAAAAGTTTACACAAATATTTATTTTAATTTGACATTTCTTTTCGTTTTATTTTAACTATACTTAAGAATAATATATTTATATTTATTGACAAATATTTTATCGACAAAAATATAATTAATACATGAAAAAAAATCAGTATCTATAAAAATATAAAAACCATTTTTAGGAGGAAAAGTAATTATATACCATTAACACGAATTTTATGAATTTTCTTTTCGAAATTCATTTCAAGGTGAAAAAAAAATCTTTTTGTGCGAGAAAAAATGATTTAGATCTAGGGTAATCTAAATCCTGTATAGTGTTACGGTCTATGGAGATCTGACTTTTTTATTTTTTAGATCTATGAAGATCAAAAGAATAAACGGAAAATCACTGCCTATGAAAAATTCGAAATTCCCATTTTTATGGAGATTTCCAAGCTTTGTAAAAGAAAAAATTCACAAATTGTAGATCTAGCGAGATCTTTAAGGATCTTAATTAATTTAAATAGATCTACTTTGATCAAAAAAGATCTAAATCATAGAAAAATTAAATCCGTTGATTTTACTAGATCTGCACTCAGAAAATTAAGTAATTGTGTTTATTATGGTAAATTTAAAATTCGAATCATCTAGATTAATTAGAACGTTTTTCAAAGTAGAAATAGTGTTATAGTTTGTTTTATTAGAATTAATAATTATTGGATGATAACTTCTGCAATAAATTTCGTAACAGTTACTATCAGAATAGTAACAGTTACCTTCAGGATGGTAATATTTACTGTCAGGATTATAACAGTTACTACCAGAATGGTAACAATTATTAAATCTGATGGTAACTATTACCATCTGGATTATAAATATAACTATGTAGAATAATTATAATAATTAACTCTAGTTAACATACAGGATTGTAACAATTATTATAAATATGGTGAATATTACAATTTAGATGATTTATACAATCATCTACATAATATCTACACGGAAAAAAAATTATGGGAATGGTTCCTATAATTTTATGAAATTTCATCCTATACCAGTATAAGAATGACGAGCAACAATTATAAGAACACCTCCTATAATTATAGGAATATTACCCCTAATTATAGGAATAGTTCATATAATTATAGGAATGATACCTATACCATTATGGGAATGGTTCCTATAATTATAGGAATGGTTACTATACTATTATAGTAACCATTACTGTAATAGTATAGTAACCATTCCTATAATTATAGGAACCATTCCCATAATGGTATAGGTATCATTCCTATAATAGTATAGTAACCATTCCTATAATATTATATTAACCATCCCTATAATAGTATAGTAACCATTCCTATAAATTATAGGAACCATTCCTATGATATTATAGGAATGGTTACTATACTATTACAGGAATGGTTACTATAATAGTATAGGAATGGTTCCCATAATGGTATAGGGGTGGTTCCTATAATATACAGGAACCATTCCTATAATAGTATAGGTACAATTCCTATACCATTATAGGAACCATTCCTATAATGCATAGGAATATTCCCTATAATTTTCTTTCCGTGTACTACTATCGGATTAATGGTAGAAATTTTACCATAACTAGATAGTAGTTTCTATTATTTAATTTCCTGCGTGTTAGAACCATATTAAAAAGTAAGTGGAACCCAAAAAAAAAAATTGCTGATTTGGCATAAAATTACTCATTTACTCAGTGAATTTCCTTTCATTGTAATAAATTTGCGGAATGAATCCAGGTTGAACACGGTATCGATGACTTTTTACTTAATCACTCCTCTTCGGAGTGAATTTGACTGCCTAATAATAGAGTTACCTCGGAGTTAATTATTTTTTATTACTTCGATTCCTTCGGAGTGAATTTCATAATCAATTTTTGCTTTTACTTAATACTTAATCTATAACTAAAAATACAGATAAGAATCAATACTCCCTCGAAAAGTCTCTCTTGAATTGTAAATTGGTGAGGAATCGTAGTACAAGTGGGCTCTCTCCAACTCACTTAGCTGAATACAAACCGCCAAGTTTAATCAATTAAAGTTTAATCTACGCCAAGAATTGAATAGAGATCTTATAATTCTTCGAAAAATAATTTAATTCAAGTACATAAATTACTTTGAGTACATAAATTAATAGTAAATTGTAAAGCAGGTAAGCGATTAAGAGACAAAAATAATCGTATGGCAAAAAGATGAGGTAGTAAACATGAAAGAGGCTGTTAAGGTCCACAGGGGGTAAGTATCGCTTACGAAAAGGGATCTAAGACACAATGGGGCAATATAAAATGAGCGGAAAGAATAGTTACAAGTATAATAATAAAATATAGGGTGCGACGCGTGCTGCGATGTAGCTGAGCCGGAAATCGGCCCTGCCCGATTTCACACACCCTTCTAAATCTCTTTTTACGCATAGTTTCTTATATTTTTTCGGCTTTGTACTTTTTTTATGCATTTCCAAGTCTGGGCTGTGGATTTTTCACAGGTATGTTGGGATTGTCGACTAAATATACGCTGAATAGACGGGGTAATGTGCTCATGAGCTCACTCCCAATCACGGTGTAGTTGGACAACTGCCAGCATCAAATCCAGATCCTGATCCTGGTTTTTTATTCCGCAAGGAATTTCTCCCATTCTTTTCCTTGGTAAACTAACGTATGAACTTCGCGATTTCTTTCAACCAGTTGTTTACTCAAACCGCGAAAATCAAGTCTGCACATGACGAGAATATTATTTAACTTTGCTTTAAATAAAGAGCTGAGTTTGTTAAAAAAAATAATAAATTTTAAAGCTGTAATTTTTGATAATAATTTAGAAATACACGGAAAATAAATTATGGGAAGTGTTCCAATGTATTATAAGAATAGTTCCCATCATGGTATAGGAACTGTAGCCATACTATTATAGATATAGTTCCTATATATTATGGAAACTATCCCAACAATAGTATGGGTACCATTCCCATAATATTATGGGAACTATTCCCATATTGGTATAGGAACTATTTTAATAATGACATGGGAAGTATTCCTATAATATTATGGGAACCTTTCCAATAATAGTATGGGTACAATTCCCATACCATTAGAGGAACCATTCCCATGATAGTATGGGAATAGTTCCTATACCAATATGGGAACCATTCTCGTAATATTATGGGAACTATTCCCATATTGGTATAGGAACTATTCTAATAATGGTATTGGAATAGTTCCTATACCAATATGGGAACCATTCTCGTAATTTTATGAGAATCGTTCCCATACTATTATGGGAACCATTCCTATAATATTATAAGAGTGGTTCCTATAATTTATGGCAACGTATCCTGTAATTTATAGGAATAGTTCCTATATATTATGGGAATGATTCCCATAATATTATAGGAAGTCCTTCTACAAATTATAGGAACCATTTCTATAATTATAGGGACCATTCCTATGATGGTATGGGTATCATTCCCATAATTATAGGAACTATTCCTATAATTAAGGGAAACATTTCTATAATTATAAAAACTGCTCCCATAATTTATGGTCGTAATTCCTATACTGGTATAGGAAAGAATTTCACAAAATTATGAGAACCATCCCCATAACTTTCTTTCCGTGTACTAGAATTATGAATAAAAATTTAAAATTGTTTAAGAATTTTTTTTGCTTGTATAGAAGTATTTGAATCCAGATCTACATCTTCATCTCCATCTACATTTTTATTATTATTATTATTTTATTTTTTTTTTAAACTTTTTTTCACTACTGCTCTCATCTCTCAGCCAACGAATTGCCGACCCGTGAAGTAATTTCTCATTTTTGCCAGGGACAAAAGCGCGCTGAATCTTATTGTTCTTTTGTCAGTAATTAAGGCAGCCGAATTAGTTGACGATTGTTCTTCGTCGTCCGTTGCCGCGTCGGATAATAAATAAGATTCCTGAGAAAATTCCATTGCGTTCCGAGAGTACACAATTCAGTAGGAGAAAATGAATATAAAAATAAAAAATAACTTATTCTTATTTCTATATATATGTATGTATATATTGAAGATACGAAGTAGTTAGTGTGGCGTTTTATAGTTGACTGAGTTTAAAGAATTAATGGCCAACAGACTTTTCAAGTAACTTTCCTCGACCGAATATCTTTTAGAAGCAACTGGCTCTAGCCTTTTTACAGTTTCCGCTCTCTCTTTCGCTCCTATTTAAAATGAAGGGAGTATGAGAAGTAGAAGAGAAGCTGTAATAACAATTTTAACGGGTATTTCTTCCACTTCTCGGGTACTTTACATCTACTTCTAATTACGATTTTTGCACATGACCTAAATTTTATCCCAGTAAATTCAACAATTTCAACAATCTTATTTAATAATCCCATTATAAATAATACCTGTGCTATTAAATATCTATTTAAATTTGTGCAAAATAAAAGTATTAATTCAAAAAAAAATGGGATGGTTTTATAAAAATTTATATGAATTATTTAAAAGGCTGGCTGGCAAATTTTTAACTGAAAAATAATTTTTGAAATTTTATGACAGTACATAGATCAGTTGGATAATTTATAGAAATTTATATAAGTAATGAAAACAGTGATTCAAATCTAAGGGAGTTATTAATTTTTAGCGAAAAAATATTTGAACTAAATATAGGGGTAGATGGGGTTGGGAGGGGGAGAGGGGGGGGGGTAATGGACTTGGTACATTTCAATTCACGGTGAATATTTTTTAAAATTTAAAGAGAGCAAAAAAGTATAGTTTGTATAAGCAGTTACCTAAGAGTGGCGTGACACAAATTATACTCTCTAACCATAAATAAGTAAAATAATAATATTTACTAATGCGGAGTGCTAATCGAACCACTTTTTGGAATTAGAGGATCGATTTGCTCTGAATTAGTGAATATTCACTTATTTTCACTAATCCATGTTTAGAGAGTAGAATAATGTACACGAAAAAAATCTCGGTTCGAAACCAACTAATTTTTATTATGCTGCCGACCAAACTTGAAACAGAAAGGGAAACATTCAAAAAATTGTTGTGCTCATACGAAAAGTTATTATGCTGTATCATAATGCTTACCACGCGCGAGACACTTACTGATAAGATTTAATAATAATTACTTCCAGACATTGTAATAGTTGTAATGCAGCATAATAATTTTTCATAAGAGCATTATAAGTTTAAGATGCTTCCCTTCCTGTTTCAAGTTTGGTCGACAGCATAATAAAAATTGGTAGGTTTTGAGCCAACATTTTTCTCCGAGTATAACCTTTACGATGCTGCATAGGCATATTTTCTTGACATTTCATCCATGTATTTTTTGTGGTCAACAATACATTGAGTCCACTGAAAAATTAGTGAAAAAAAATTTCGGGACACTCGAAATTGTACAGAAATGATGATTGATCATAAATGACAATTAAAAACAATTTGGGAAAAATAAAATTTTACCATATCTTTGAAGAGGTCTGTTTCGCCCACCCTGTTCCGTTTTTTCTGCCTGTCCCCTACTGAATTATCTTTTTTTTTTTCCAACGTATTTATCTTCTCATATATTCAATATAGATAACAATTTTAGCGACGATCCGTATTACTAAGACTATTAGTAATCTAATGATCTTTGTTATATTACTTCAATTTCATTTTTTACTACTATAATTCCATTGAAAGATTTCCATTCGATAAATATATGATCCCTTTGATAGGGTCAAGGATGAACTCGATTTCGTTAAATTTATTTCACTTCACATTTCAAAAATTATCTAATAAATCTCCGTTTCATTACTTGACACCTTATCACTATTTTTTGTAGCCTTTTAAAATAATAAAGAAACGTATGAGTTTATATATGAATCGTAATTCATTGACAAACCAAAAAACGTCCAAAGTATTGTTATTTCAAAACTACGACTCAAGAAAGTTGCGATTGCAAAAACTTGTCTCGACAGAAAACAATAAAATAACAAGTTGAAATATATATACATTTATATAGAACACGTAGTTGTAGAGAAAATTCAAGATCTTTTCTTATTCCCTCTTGCTCTCAACTTTTCCACAAGCAAGAAACGTCGACTGTATCGTAAAATAAAAACACATTATCGTCTTGAAATTTTCTCCGCTTCGGTTCATTCACCGGCTATCTTTTTTTTTTTTAATATATATAACAAAGTCCAGAGAACAAAAAAAATTTTAATAATGATAATAATTAAAATTTTTTTCTCTTGAAAAATTTATTTTTTTCACTTTACCACTCGTTGTTTTAAAATTCAATCTATCAAAATATGTGGTGTAAACATTTTAGCGCTAAATACAAGTAGATAAAAATTTAAATACTTGTTAATCCATTTATGGAAATAAAATATGAGGGTTGTAAAAAAAATCAGAAAGCTTCAAAAATTTTTTATTTTCGGGATTGTAATTTATTATGTTATATAAATCTGTATCTATATGTGGATATGTATGGTGTAAAGAAAAGGGGATGTGTATGAAGACAGAAATAGAGAGAGAGAGAGAGAGAGAGGGTGAGGGTAAGGGGGTCATAGCCAAAACGCTGATTGCAGCGAGTAATGACAACGAGGGTGAGCAGTAGCCTGGAAGTAAGTAAAAATTTTAAATTTAGTTACAGCTCGCGTGCAACCCGGCAGGCGTGTTTGTGATGTGGCTGTAGATGCGGAAGGAACCCTGGATGAGTCATCAGATGGATTTCGTAACTTGGTGAAACTGAAATAGAGACACGGGAGGAGAGAAACTGCGATGACGTTGCGTATGACAGAAGCTATATCAATATCATTTTATTACGTCAATTACAGAGCAAAAGTGCATTTTACGTGTTTTTATGTCTGTGGATGTTAATTTGGATCTGTATGTGTAATAAAAATAATTAAACATCTACATGGAAAATAATAAAGTTGAATTGGCTGCAAGATGCTGATTTATGATTTTTTGAACCATCTTACGGCAGTCAAAAAATTACAACTTTTTTTAGACAATTAAAAATTTTTTTCGTTTAGAAAATTTCGAATTTTGAAAAATTATTACAAATTCGAGATGAAATTTATTTATTAATATTACGGTTATAGGGTAGACCTTTTCAGAACCGGCAAAGATACAATATCATATATGATACATACATTATTATTCATTGTAAATTTTATCAATAATTTTGAAATATATTATTTGAAATACATAATTCGAAGATCAGATATACATAATTTAAAATATTTTATATTGTCTCGTGACACATTAGATATTTAAAGCATCTTGTCTTAAAAATATTTAGTGTTTCTGCTGACGTTATTTCTTTAGGTATTAAATTCCATAAATTGATACCCGTAACAATAAACAATTTTTGTAATAGTTAGAATGACAAGAAGGCATTAATGACTTGTAAATTTTGAAAAATAACTTTTGACTTAATTTCTTTACATTTTCAAAATAAACTTCCTAGTGGTTTGAACTTTTGATGTAAAAAATTAATAGTACTGGAGCTAACCGGCGTCAAATAATTTTTGAATTTTTTTTTTTAAGACAATAAATTAAAAAAAAATATTTGTTAAAATTGCACCTGTAGCTTTGTTAATATTCTACATGTGCATATTTTTAGTTTTTTTTTTTTTTGCAATTAATTTGTTAAAAAAAAATCCGAAAGTTTTTAATTGTCTTTTAACTTCGAATCATAAAAATTATTGTCATTAAAAAGTCATACTGATGGAAAAAAAAAAAAAAAAAAAAAAGTAGAAATTGTTAAAATGTAAAGAATATATATTTTATGAAAAAATATAAAAGACTGTCAATCAGAAGATGAATCTTTCTGTCGGCTGACTTGAGATAAAAAAAAACTTGGAGCTTGATAAAAGTGGTCGAGTTGCCTGAAACATAAATAAAAAAAAAAAAAAAATAAAAAGGAAAAACCCGAGAAATATCAATACTCGAACGTGAATAATATTCGTGTTGCGTAGCAGTGTAAAAGATATAGAGAATAAAGTCGAGGGGTTGTGCGAGGGCGCTTTAATAAGGGCTGCCGAATTTCACACTGACTTGGCGCGGCTCGAGCTCAGAATACATCACCACCAAAAAACGAGGGTCCAAACATACCCACATCCATCTGTACCTACACACTCATCTAACTCATATATATTAAACAAAAAGGGCCTTTTTCCAAAAAAAATATAACAGACGTAAAAAAAACCGGCAAATATAAAAATGAGAAATAGGGTTTGGAAGGCGTGCGGCTGATCGACACAAATAAACTTTACCTCAGGAACATTTTTCTTGAGTATTACCAACTATATCCAGATTATTAGAGTATTACAACAAAAGCTATAACTCAAGAGTCTAATGGCTCGAAAGCGCCGCGAACTGAGCCAGAATGTCAACAAACCTACCTTGCAGTTGACGCTAAAGAAATAACTTGCCCACAGTCCTCACAAAAAGAGAAAAAATTCTGGCTCTAATATGCAATAAATCATTTTATTTTCACCCAATGTAATAAACTGAGCAATGACATATTACAATTTATCAAATTTTTCTATCGGTATTTGAAAAATCCTGGCGTCGATGCGGATCATCACCTCGACGCATACCAGGCCACCGATTTCATGTGCTTCGGAATAGTGAATAGCAAATTCCGATCTCGCCCCTAGGGAACTTAAAAGCGAGAAGTGCTCTAACCATTACTTCAAACAATAGACAGAGAACATCAAATGATTTATAACCTATTGCAAAATAACCTAAATCTACACACAGTTAGAAGTTTTGCGAATTTGTGTTAAAAAATTATTTGTGTAAATTTTCAACACAGAAATCTGTTAATTTCTTGTGTTATTCGAAAATTAACACAAAATTTGTGTTGTTTAGCTAAACACTCCCGCGCGTTTCTTCATTATTATAACCAAGCAAAGCATTGTAGCAGCATTGTCTGCAAGGAAACTTGGATTATAATTGACTTACAATTAAATATAATCATAGATAACTTTAATATTTTAATGATCAGATTCAATGATTTTTTTATTCTCATTTTACGGGAGGATAATTCATAGCTTCGTTTTTTAGAAAAATCACTGAAAATCGAACTAATTGTTTGCTAATTGACAAAAGTTGTACTAAGGTTAGATCAGTATACTTGAGTTGGTTAGGTTATGTGCTTATATTTATTTGTTAATTTTAACACGAAAAATCTGTCAAATTCACCCAAATTTTCTGTCAAAATAACAGATTTTCTGTTTAATTGTTTAACATAAAATTTGTGTTAAAGATCAACACCATCGCATTGCCCTGATTCAGAAATCTAATTTGGAATAATTCAAACACGATCCAAAACAGTTCAAAGTTGGCAAAATTGACTATATATAGGTATACACTGTAGCATGGATTGAATCATTCCAAATTAGATTTCTGAATCAGGGTGTGTTGAATTAACACTAAAATTTGTGTAGACGTTTGCAACCCGGTTTTGCAGAATTTAACCCAAAATTTCTAACTGTGTATGGAAAAATCTAAAATGGAAAGAAACTCAGTGAGCGAACAAGCAAACATTTGAAATAAATAAATTAGAGTCGAATCCTAAAAAAAGTGCAAATTGAACAGCTGGCAGTCGATCTGCTCTCAAGTATTGCCCACTGCTGCATAAGCACGGGCATAAAAATAACCTCGGACTAAAGCTTGATCAGCAAAGGCGCATTCGAAACGGATTGTTTTAATGCCATTTAAACTAATCGAATTATAGGATGAATCGATGCTGCGATACCGTTCGTGTGTGAGATCGGGCGATTGCAGCCTCCTTGGGGGTGGGAATGTCACGTCACTGCGACAGGGCAACTGAAATAAAGTACGTAGGACCAAGACAGAGTCAGTCCTCAAAAGCAGCGGGTGAATTTTGCGAAAGGGGCGCGTAAATGCCAACCCCCAGTTCCGCAAATCCGCAGCTGCCAAGCGCAGCGATCGCCCAGCCGGAAATAACGCGACTACTGCCTAACACACGTTTATCTCTTCACTCCGTCCTGTTTTTTTTTGTTTATCCCCGTTATATATATATAATATATATATTTTTTTTAGTTACATCGTATTCACGTGCCCGTCAATTTTCATCCACTCCAATATTACTACTGATAATTAAAAAAAAATGATCAGCTATTGGTCGAGTCTTAAAAATATTGTAATAAAAAATAATTTACAAGGCATATATAACTCTTTTCGATGAATCCCCTTCTTTTTGGTGTGTACAGAATATTCTTGTTTAGCCGATGCGCTCAGTTGAGGGTATCCAACGCGCAGGGAACCGTGCGCCGGCGATCCACCCTCCAAAAAACACCCTTTCAACCCTCCTCCCTATCAGATCGCTCCGCCCCAAATCCACCACTTGCACCAGGGCGTCTCGTTCATATCTCCCTCTTTTTCTCGCCCCTATCTGACAATCTATACACATATATATACATAGATATATTTAGATAAATATTGCGTGAGCAACACTGAACACGAAGTTATGGAGCTAAAATTCTTCAACACTTGTAGCGAAACTTGGATGACCACACCCTGAATTTTAGGGTAAAAATAAAGTTTTCGTTTTTTTTTTGAGTAGCGAGGAGTCGGCAGATGAAGGAATGAATGGAAATGATTTTCTTGAGATTTAAGAAAAGATAGTGTTCATTGAAGTGAAGGGTTTTATGATATTATATTATGTGTGGGGTTGAGGGATTTTGAGGGCAAGCTGAATAAAGAGTAGCATGTCGACTTAATAAAAGCTGTGGCAAAAACCGCGGCTGGGCCGAGTTTCCTTTCATTAGTTGAAGTAGAGGAAGCCGCGGAGCCCGAGCAACCAACCAGTCACTGTATATAACCACCCTATTTTACCCGAGTCTTTAGATTGTATAGATATAGGTATAGATAGATATAACTAGCACACACTCCCCGAACTCACCCCAATTTACTCGTGTATACTCGTCCTCTATTCGCGCTCAGACTCCCGATCTGTTTATCCTGCTTTACTCGGCTCTACTCTGTGGTACTCGTACTCTGGCGTACGGACTCCTCATCTTGCGTGCGGTTGACTCGTTTTCAATGAATACAATGGCGAGCAGATCATATTGAATATGAAAACGGGAAATGAACGAGCGCTCGCTCGCTCCAGACCAAGGCGGATTTCCACGGTCTAGTCTTTGTTGGAATGAAAAATAAAAATGAAAAATTGAAATAAAAATTATCAAGAGAAATGAGTGGAACTGGGGATATTGTATTGAATGAGTACTCGTTTTTTTTTTTTTTTTTTTTTTTTTTTTTTTTTTGTTGAAAATAATTAAGATGAGTTTGATTTTTTTAATTGATAAACTTTCGGGAAGGGAATTTAGTGATACATTAGCAAAAAAAAGAGCTTAAAACTTTGAGGATTATATTCGCCCCAATCTAGTGATTTATCAAGCAAAGCCAAAGTGTTTTATCTTAGTATATGTAGGATATATATTTATATTTATGTGTGAAGTGTAGATGCAGATGTATGTTTATGCCACTGGTACTCTGCTTGAGGCTCTACAGGCTGTTAAATTTCCGGGAGTAATATTATTCGCTTGAGGATCATTCAGCGATTGGATTCGATGCCAACTTCTTGAGCACTCGAGGAGGCGAACTATCGAATTATAAAAAATGTCACTTGTTGACGCATTTTATGTTTACTGGATAACTGTCATTATCATCATCATCAGCGACAATTTAAGTTAAATAATTAGTTAATTGAAAAAAAATTATTTTTACGCATCTACAAAAATTTTTTTTTTTTATTTATCAGTAGTACATTTTATTTTTGACCAATAATGATCATTATTTCAAGTAAAATATTGATTTCTCCACTAGATGGCGAATATTACAAATTTTTCTTCCGAGGTACGAAGGCCAATCCCTAGGAATCAAAAAAAAATTTATCAAAATTTTTTTAATAAATTTTGAAACAAAAATCACGACCGGGTCGTCTTACCCCTATCTTTACAGTACAGTTTCAAATTAAATAAATTCAATTTATTTCAGTGAATTAATTAATTGACTGATAGATAAAAATTTTAAAAAATTTTGACACCAAAATTAATTGAGGGAAATTTGAAAAAAAAAAAAAAAAAAAATTAATTATATGGTTCTGAAAAAAAAAACTAATACTACTAGTTTAAGATTGTAATTATTTAATTTGAAATATATATAAGGGTTGTCTTGATGCATGAGTTGTAAAACGCAAGAAGCCGAAGAGGAAGCAGACAAGTACAAGTACTAGCAGAGTTAAGTCGATGACACTCGAGGTTCTACTCGCAGAGATTCTCGACAGCGTCATCTTGCCTCGTCTTAACAACTTGCTCTGAATCCTCCTAAACTACCCCTTCTCCACAAGCTCACTTCAAGATACAGCATATTAATTTCACAATTCCGTCTTCTACCTCCGTTCCATTCCATACAAATATTTATTCTTCTTATTTCTGGTGTTATTTATATCAAAAACAATAATAAATTTTTAAAATAGTCTATCTGAAGATACTTTATATTCTTTTGTATACAAATGTATGAAATGATCTATCACCAAGCAGTTAAACTTTCCTTTGCCAAATCACGTCCATTTATTTGAATTATTTTTACAAAATACTCTATCACATTTTTTATTATTATTTATTTAATACAAATATATCACAATATAAATTGACTGATAAATTTTAGTATTTTAATACAAAGTTACGAAAGTTGTAATTAACCTGAAATAAAAAATTTATGTATTTTAAAATTTCAAAATTATTTATTTAAAGGTATTCTCAGACAGTGCCCGCCCCCCCCCCCACTTCTAAAAATATTCAATGACTTTCAACTGTCATAATTGTGATAAAATTTTTTAAATTAATTAAAAAAAAGAAGTTAAAGCATTAATTTAAAAAATATCAACGAAGGTGCAATTTTGCCGAGAAATCGATTTTTAAAAAAATTACTTACAGTTATCAATTAAGAGGTAAACATAATTTAGCAAATAAATTTTAGCCTAGAAAATGCTGTATAGGCCTCATCGGTAAAATTTCATGAAATTGAAATATGATGATAAGATGTCCTGAATTTAATTTTGAAAAAAACCAGATCTGATTAAATTCTAAAATCGATCAATAGAGTAGTTTACGAGTTATACAAATAATAAAATTTTTGTTGTTTGAGTTTTTTCATATAATTCATAAGCCCAATTTGTCTTAAAATGAAATCAATTCTAATTTTCGATGAGTCCTCTTTATTCCCGCTGAAATTAATTTACACACATACACATGCACACACACACATACACGCACGTTCATCTGGAAATAGTCAGAATAGCTTCGTAAGATCTCAAATTTCGAAATCTGACGAAAACTTAGTTTTCGAAAATCGGACCAAAACCAAAAACTTCAATTTTTTGAAAATAGTGTAAGTAAACTTCGATTTTCTACTGTCAAAAAAGTTATTCTTCAGCTCAGATATTAAATTGCTAAAGTAATAATTTTAATTGATTTACTGCTCAAGAAAATATCGTTTTCAGAAAGTTATATTTTTTTTTCGCAATGTTCGAATAAAACAAGTGTGAGTGGAAAAAATATAAATATATAAATGATAAAAATAGTCCGTAGTGTATAAGAACGATGAACAAACTGATGGGTTAGCTCCCCGAAAAGCCTTATATAGGCCTGCCGAATTTAGTGGTCCACTTAACTAGAAAACCTACTCGTCGCCGTCCCGTTCTATGTCAGCTCGTGCAAAATTACACGCTTCGAGTTATCAAACCGTGAAACCGGTATCCGTCAGTCAATACCGTGTTTAGCTACTGAACACCGTCAGTACACGCGTCAGAAGCCTCTATACTATTTTTTTATCTTTTAAACTCTGAATTAATTTTTAATGGGCTATAAAATGATAGCTCGTTAAACTTAGGTTGAAAACTAGGAGTGTGTGATAAGTGATCGAAGCAAATCAAAAATTACTAGTTTATTCGAATTGTTGAAATTTTGAAAAATTTGTCAATTTTTAAATTATTTGGAAATTTCTAAATTATTGAAAAATTTCCTAATTTAAATATTTGGTTCAAACTTTGAATATTGTACAAAAAAAAATTTTTTTTGCATTATAATTTAAAAAAAAAAGATTCTTAGGATAAGAAAACAGTTTTTCGTGCCCAAAAAAAATTTTATTTTTTATTCATGATGTAAAAAATTTTTTTAATGAGTGAAAATTTTCATGAAATAAAAAATCCTGTTTTTCTGTACAAGTTTTCAACTCCCTGTGATAAAAATTAAGAAAAAAATAACAATAATTTATTAATAATTCGAAAACTTACAAATAATTACAAAATTGACAAATTATTAAATCTGAGAAAATCACGTAACTTCATTATTTTGACAGTAGAGTTGATTTTCCGCTTCGTATTCTAAGTGTGAAAATAAGTCCCAAGCTAGTAGGAGAAAGGGGGGGGGGGAGGGGAATGGGTCCCAAACTTTAAGGGGCCCATTTTGCTCCCAAATCATTCAAGACCCTCAAAATTTTAAGTGCCCCCCCCCTCTCCTTCCTGCCCTATTAGGGGAGAGTGGGACAAAATGGGCTGATATTTATATTACATATAAGCCTTCATTTCTTAAGGCCCCCTCCCTCCTTCTCCTACTACTAGATTTATTACGAATAATCTGGAATTTAAAATAATCAGTTAAATTTTTCAACACATTAAAAATAAACGTAGACACCTGAGCGACTTTATAAATGTTTTATAAAGACCGTAATACAAATATTCAAAAATTGAAGAAAATAAAAAGTTTTATACACATAAATATTTCCATCTCATATCCAGATATTTCTCCTCTATAATTTAACATTTCTCACCCTCAGCTCAACTTCTACCCCAACAGCCGCATGCGTGAGCATCACGTGTCATTTCGCAGGCTTGCAAATATGAAACCTTTCTCTATCTTGCATAAACGTCAAAAAAAAGAACAAAAAAACTTTCTCTCCCTTTGAGTTTAAAATATTTTCATCAAAAAATTTTCACTTCACTCCCGATGCAAATAATTAAAAAAATAATAAAAATAGCAAAGGATAAAATCCATCTGACTTACAATTTTCAGCAGTTCGGATGATCAAGGGTAGAAATAATAAAAGAGGAAGCCGAGCAAGAATTTTAGCATCTGCTACTGTCTCCGGTTTTCTCATCCGCTTTATTGCAATACCTTACATCCTTTCCTTTAAACTTTTATATTGTTTTTTATCTTCAACTACTTCTACCTCAACTTCGACTTCTAGTTCTGTTCGTCTCAGTCTTTCTATCACTTAATTCGCGTTATACCTTAAATCTTCTATTTTTATAACCAAATAATAACTTTTAACTCCTTTGTTGATACATTATAAATAATTATTAAATATAAAATATTATTTTCATAGAAAACAATAAATTTTTTTTAGAATTACTGCATGATCTTTCTCTGAAATATCATTTGTTCAATGTCTTTAAAAAAATTTGTTTTATCCTAATAGTTGATCTTATCAAATTATGATATTTTTTCAGAAAACTACTCTACACGGAAAGAAAATTATGGGGATGGTTCCTATAATTTTGTGAAATTTCGTCCTATACCAGTATAGGAATGACGACCATAAATTATAGGAATACGTCCTATAGATATAGGAATATTACCCATAATTATAGGAATAGTTCCTATAATTATGGGAATGATACCTATACCATTAAGGGAATAGTTCCTATAATATTATAGGAATGGTTCCTATACTATTATAGGAATAGTTCCTATAATGGTATAGAAATGGTTCCTGTACTATTGTAGAAATAGTTTCTATAATAGTATAGGAATGGTTACTATACTATTATAGGAATGGCTCCTATAATATTATAGGAATCATTCCTATATATTATAGGAACCATTCCCATAAATTATAGGAACCATTCCTACAATTATAGGAACCATTCCTATAATTACAGGAACTATTTCCATTTTCATAATATTATAGGAATGGTTTCTATACTATTATAGGAATAGTTCCTATAATGGTATAGGAATGGTTCCTGTACTATTATAGAAATAGTTCCTATAATATCATAGGAATGGTTACTCTACTATTATAGGAATGGCTCCTATAATATTATAGGAACTATTCCCATGAATTATAGAAACCATTCCTATAATTATAGGAACCATTCCTATAATTACAGGAACTATTTCCATTTCTATAATATTATAGGAATGGTTTCTATAATATTATAGGACTAGTTCCTATAATGGTATAGGAATGGTTCCTGTACTATTATAGAAATAGTTCCTATAATATCATAGGAATGGTTCCTGTACTATTATAGAAATAGTTCCTATAATATTATAGGAATGGTTACTCTACTATTATAGGAATGGCTCCTATAATATTATAGGAACTATTCCCATGAATTATAGAAACCATTCCTATAATTATAGGAACCATTCCTATAATTACAGGAACTATTTCCATTTTCATAATATTATAGGAATGGTTTCTATACTATTATAGGAATAGTTCCTATAATGGTATAGGAATGGTTCCTGTACTATTATAGAAATAGTTCCTATAATATCATAGGAATGGTTACTCTACTATTATAGGAATGGCTCCTATAATATTATAGGAACTATTCCCATGAATTATAGAAACCATTCCTATAATTATAGGAACCATTCCTATAATTACAGGAACTATTTCCATTTCTATAATATTATAGGAATGGTTTCTATAATATTATAGGACTAGTTCCTATAATGGTATAGGAATGGTTCCTGTACTATTATAGAAATAGTTCCTATAATGTTATAGGAATGGTTCCTGTACTATTATAGAAATAGTTCCTATAATATCATAGGAATGGTTCCTGTACTATTATAGAAATAGTTCCTATAATATTATAGGAATGGTTACTCTACTATTATAGGAATGGCTCCTATAATATTATAGGAACTATTCCCATGAATTATAGAAACCATTCCTATAATTATAGGAACCATTCCTATAATTACAGGAACTATTTCCATTTCTATAATATTATAGGAATGGTTTCTATAATATTATAGGACTAGTTCCTATAATGGTATAGGAATGGTTCCTGTACTATTATAGAAATAGTTCCTATAATATCATAGGAATGGTTCCTGTACTATTATAGAAATAGTTCCTATAATATTATAGGAATGGTTACTCTACTATTATAGGAATGGCTCCTATAATATTATAGGAACTATTCCCATGAATTATAGAAACCATTCCTATAATTATAGGAACCATTCCTATAATTACAGGAACTATTTCCATTTTCATAATATTATAGGAATGGTTTCTATACTATTATAGGAATAGTTCCTATAATGGTATAGGAATGGTTCCTGTACTATTATAGAAATAGTTCCTATAATATCATAGGAATGGTTACTCTACTATTATAGGAATGGCTCCTATAATATTATAGGAACTATTCCCATGAATTATAGAAACCATTCCTATAATTATAGGAACCATTCCTATAATTACAGGAACTATTTCCATTTCTATAATATTATAGGAATGGTTTCTATAATATTATAGGACTAGTTCCTATAATGGTATAGGAATGGTTCCTGTACTATTATAGAAATAGTTCCTATAATATCATAGGAATGGTTCCTGTACTATTATAGAAATAGTTCCTATAATATTATAGGAATGGTTACTCTACTATTATAGGAATGGCTCCTATAATATTATAGGAACTATTCCCATGAATTATAGAAACCATTCCTATAATTATAGGAACCATTCCTATAATTACAGGAACTATTTCCATTTTCATAATATTATAGGAATGGTTTCTATACTATTATAGGAATAGTTCCTATAATGGTATAGGAATGGTTCCTGTACTATTATAGAAATAGTTCCTATAATATCATAGGAATGGTTACTCTACTATTATAGGAATGGCTCCTATAATATTATAGGAACTATTCCCATGAATTATAGAAACCATTCCTATAATTATAGGAACCATTCCTATAATTACAGGAACTATTTCCATTTCTATAATATTATAGGAATGGTTTCTATAATATTATAGGACTAGTTCCTATAATGGTATAGGAATGGTTCCTGTACTATTATAGAAATAGTTCCTATAATATCATAGGAATGGTTCCTGTACTATTATAGAAATAGTTCCTATAATATTATAGGAATGGTTACTCTACTATTATAGGAATGGCTCCTATAATATTATAGGAACTATTCCCATGAATTATAGAAACCATTCCTATAATTATAGGAACCATTCCTATAATTACAGGAACTATTTCCATTTTCATAATATTATAGGAATGGTTTCTATACTATTATAGGAATAGTTCCTATAATGGTATAGGAATGGTTCCTGTACTATTATAGAAATAGTTCCTATAATATCATAGGAATGGTTACTCTACTATTATAGGAATGGCTCCTATAATATTATAGGAACTATTCCCATGAATTATAGAAACCATTCCTATAATTATAGGAACCATTCCTATAATTACAGGAACTATTTCCATTTCTATAATATTATAGGAATGGTTTCTATAATATTATAGGACTAGTTCCTATAATGGTATAGGAATGGTTCCTGTACTATTATAGAAATAGTTCCTATAATGTTATAGGAATGGTTCCTGTACTATTATAGAAATAGTTCCTATAATGTTATAGGAATGGTTCCTGTACTATTATAGAAATAGTTCCTATAATATCATAGGAATGGTTACTCTACTATTATAGGAATGGCTCCTATAATATTATAGGAACTATTCCCATGAATTATAGAAACCATTCCTATAATTATAGGAACCATTCCTATAATTACAGGAACTATTTCCATTTCTATAATATTATAGGAATGGTTTCTATAATATTATAGGACTAGTTCCTATAATGGTATAGGAATGGTTCCTGTACTATTATAGAAATAGTTCCTATAATATCATAGGAATGGTTCCTGTACTATTATAGAAATAGTTCCTATAATATTATAGGAATGGTTACTCTACTATTATAGGAATGGCTCCTATAATATTATAGGAACTATTCCCATGAATTATAGAAACCATTCCTATAATTATAGGAACCATTCCTATAATTACAGGAACTATTTCCATTTTCATAATATTATAGGAATGGTTTCTATACTATTATAGGAATAGTTCCTATAATGGTATAGGAATGGTTCCTGTACTATTATAGAAATAGTTCCTATAATATCATAGGAATGGTTACTCTACTATTATAGGAATGGCTCCTATAATATTATAGGAACTATTCCCATGAATTATAGAAACCATTCCTATAATTATAGGAACCATTCCTATAATTACAGGAACTATTTCCATTTCTATAATATTATAGGAATGGTTTCTATAATATTATAGGACTAGTTCCTATAATGGTATAGGAATGGTTCCTGTACTATTATAGAAATAGTTCCTATAATGTTATAGGAATGGTTCCTGTACTATTATAGAAATAGTTCCTATAATATTATAGGAATGGTTACTCTACTATTATAGGAATGGCTCCTATAATATTATAGGAACTATTCCCATGAATTATAGAAACCATTCCTATAATTATAGGAACCATTCCTATAATTACAGGAACTATTTCCATTTTCATAATATTATAGGAATGGTTTCTATACTATTATAGGAATAGTTCCTATAATGGTATAGGAATGGTTTCTGTACTATTATAGAAATAGTTCCTATAATAGTATAGGAATGGTTACTATACTATTATAGGAATGGTTACTATACTATTATAGGAATGGCTCCTATAATATTATAGGAACCATTCCCATGAATTATGGGAACCACTCCTATAATGACAGGAACTATTTCC
The DNA here is from genome assembly GCA_030273425.1 of Microplitis manilae. Taxonomy (NCBI): domain Eukaryota; kingdom Metazoa; phylum Arthropoda; class Insecta; order Hymenoptera; family Braconidae; genus Microplitis; species Microplitis manilae. The sequence goes on along the minus strand of CP092730.1, from coordinate 15,785,152 downwards.
ATTTTCATAATATTATAGGAATGGTTCCTATACTATTATAGGAATAGTTTCTATAATAGTATTGGAATGGTTCCTATAATATATAGGAACCATTCATATAATAGTATGGGTACAATTCCTATATCATTATAGGAACCATTCCTATAATGCATTGGAATACTCCCTATAATTTTTTTTCCGTGTAGTAGGAAATCACGACGGGCCCCAGCTTGGTTGAGTATCGGGATGATAACGTTATGCCAGTAAAGCTATATAGTAATCAATACATAAATCAAGAAAGGATAGGCGTTAAAAAAATGTAACTACTTTGTTTTTATATTTTGACAGTATGCTTTTATTATTAACGCATCATTTTTACATTATCATGTAAGATAATCATTGTATACTTCATTGTAATGTGTACACGCAGTAACTTGTTTAGTAAAAATTACCCAAACAGTTTGTAACCATAAATACATCAAGTCAGAATTTTGATTTTCACCATGCATTTAATACCAAAAACACTCAAAATATATGTTATGGAATTTCATAATTCTCAGTATTCATAGTAAAAATTCATATATGTACTATAAGTTACCACAGTGCCAAAAGTTGTGTAAGTTTTACTGTTAGATACTTTGCGTGTAGACAACATTGAATACTCCACGACTAAGCAACAGGGGGTTTGATATTCAACTTATCGATATAGTCTTTGCTAATAAAATGCATATATTTTGGGGAAATATGTTTGAAAGCCAAAAACCCGCCATAGCCAGGTTGACTCTTGTAAAATAATCCTATTCCACCAAGTGGTACTGCTGGCGACGAATCGACTGGTTGCATATCCAAAAATGGTATTACCAAGCTGGCTGTATACTTATTGGACCATTCAGATATTGTTAAATTGACGTAATGACTTCCTGATTGACTCATTTCGTAAGTTTGATTATTTATATCGAGCGGTGTACTAAATTGAGTTAAATCTATATTCACTCTGTGAAGTAGTTAAACTAATTATTATTATACTGATTAAAAAAAGAAAAAAAATTGAATTTCGTTTACTATGCCATCATAATATGCTGTACTTTACCTCGGATTTGTTGTATTTTCTGGAAATCGCAAAGTAGTACGACCACTGATAATTCGATTATTGGAATCATACATTTCAGTTCCCTGAAGTACCAACGACAAATGATCATCATTCAATTTTTCGAATTTCATTCCCGTCACAAATTCTCCGTCAGGTAATAAAATATCATCCAGATTAAACGATTCCACGCTTCCAGAAAGTACAACATAGTTTGAATGATTTGATCTTGTGTAACTTCTATCATCTGTATTCCATCTAAGAGTATTAGGATCAACTTTGCCATTAACAAACGTTCCACATTGAATTTCAATGCTAATTATACCTTCTTGAACATGGAATCGCGTATTTGTCACAACTCTGATAACGATAAACAATTTATAATAGAAATAAAACTAGTGACTTTTTAAAGAAAAAAAACAAAAAAAACAGTATCTCACTCATTTTTTTCAGTTTTGCACGTTTGCAATGACAAACTTAATTTACGAACACTTAGGATAGGATCCGACGGAGTGAAATAACAGAAAGCGAAATTTTCCATAAATGAGTAAGGACGTGACGAACATCGTCTTATCATAATTCGGGTTGGAAAGTCTGAGGATTCTGAATATGTAATCGATGCCGGCATGATAAACACCTAAAATTTGTAGTTTATGCGTAATAACGTGATGAGTATATAACAGCTATTTTTTCATAGAAGTAATAAGTTTAAATCTGTATAAAATGTTCGCAGGAAACTTACATTTGGACAGTGTATCGTGAGAATAAGTTCTGGGATAACCGAATCTGAATATTCAGCAAAACTTGCGCATTCATATTCGATTTTATCCGGATCAAAATATAATTGTGTGAAATCATATGAAGCGGTTGTTGAAGTTCTAAATGATCCATAGTTTTTGATACGAATATAATTTTCTCCTAGTATTGGATGTTAAAAAAGTATGATAAAATTATTAAAAAAGACTTTAAATGCATTGAAAAATTAGGAATCGCTACAACAAAGGAGCTGCACAACTAGTAACATTTGCAACGTCCTTTGCTTATACGATAACTTGACATTCAATAGATAAAACCTTCTATGAATGATTGTGGATCACAAGCAATTGACGATTTGAAATCGATACTGTTAATTGAGTTCAAATAATACTCTGCTGACTCAGTTATTTCAATGATAGCTTGTTTATAAATGTTGAGATACTCGTGTTGCTTATTCTTATTGAAAGCTATAACGATAAGTTATTTTCAAAAACTGTACTAGTATTGATATTTATTTGTTAATTAAAAAATAAGTATAATTACTCGGATCAGACGAGTTCAGTTTACGATACTCATAAGCCATTATAATCATAGTGTACCCTTGGGTGACAGTTCCCACAATATATTTATAAAAATTGTATAGTTTATCGTAAGCAGAAATATCATTACAATCACGATGATACTTTTTCTAAAATAATAAAAATATATACATCAGGGTGGCGCAAAAAACCGAGTATTTTTTTTTTCGAGTCTCTTATGAAAATTTGTTGGTTTACGTTGTTTTAAGAAGATTCTCCAAAAATCAGCTCCATAAAAAATTTTTAAGAGGTCGCTCACGAATTTTGAAAATATCGATAATCATTGAAATTCGACTTTTTTATTTCAAATTTTTTTTTTCTCATCACAGCAATAGTTTATATTTGTGAAATCATGACTACGTTGATAGTTTATATTTTTAAACCTCGCTCAAGAATTTTGAATGTTTCCGAGTGCTGTCTTTTGGACGGTTTCGAGCGACCCTTAAATATTAATCAAATGGCATCACAGTGAACGAAAATATAACCCGAGAAATATAGAAATAATAATAAGTTATTTACCTACTTTTTTATTTTTTAATTCAATTTTTAGGTTTTTTCGATTATTCAAAATTTACCAAATTTTATTGTTTAAGGCTGTCCTGTATATTTTTGGTTATAAAAAAGTTATATTTTACTGAAATGACAATAAATGTCATAAAAAAATACAACAACTAATTCAAAATTTTAGTTATGAATTATCAGTTAATATTCAAAATTCTTGAGCGCCGTTTAAATGTTTAAATTTTAGGCTGAAATTTTCAGCATAGTCATCAATTTACAAGTACAAACTATTGTTGCGACGAGAAAGAAAAAATTTATAAATTAAAAATTCGAATTTCAATCATTTTTGATATTTTCAAAATTCGTAAGTAACCTCTTGAAAATTTTTTATCGAGCTAATTTTTGGAGAGGCTTCTTAAAACATCGTAAACCAACAAATTTTCATGCGAGATCGAAAAAATAAAAAATAGTCGGTTTTTTGCGTCACCCTAATATACATGTAAACATAATGATTTTCATTACTCTGGCAAAATGATGAACTAATATTACCTCATTTTTCGAATAAGCGACAGCTATTTCAAAGATATTTTTTCCTGCGTAAAATTGATTCCTAGTAGCCAATCTAGTGGTCTTTAAAATATCCGTCAGGTTATCTTTTAAGTCATCGTTATCAATAATTGAAGAATTATATGTATCGATGGATTCATGTGTATCATTTTTGATTTGGTTATAAATCTTTGAAAATTCATTTTTATATCTAGTCTCAATTATATTCAATTTGTTATTTATTTCTAACATGTAGTTCATATCTTCTCTTAAAGCCGTTTCCGAAATAACATTGGTGGCATTTGCATCCACAACAGAAGTTAAATTTCTAATTTGGTCTTTTACTTCATCAATCTTTAAACACGTGTTATAAATATTGTCGAGCTTATTTGTTACATTATTTTGAAATACTTTATCACTGTCGTTAGTTTTTATGAGCTCAATCAGACCATCCATACTAGTAATGAGTGAGGTAACATCGTTAATTAAATCGAACACATCTCCGACAATTATTATCGATTCAACGTCAGCAATCAACGATGCCGAACAAATAATCAGGAAAATCGATCGAGTGATCGATGATCCTAATTTTGAAACCATCTTATTTGATGTTAGCTAACAATTATATTCAAATGAATCTTAGTCTGTAGTTATAATAGGAAATTAAAATTAGATATATAGTTGAAATAAGTTATCAAATTAAAGTTATTGTTATTGCTTACCTATCCAAACTGGCAACGGAGTCGATTATTTGTTATTGTGAATTCAACTTCGATGAACCTCGATTTAAATACCCAAAAATTCAGCGATGGTGGGATGAATTAGTCGTTTGTTGACCAATAAAATATAAGAACGTTGATAAAATATTTTTTTCAAGCCTGCGGTTTTTCTTCTCTGTTCTAAGTTTTTTGACGCCAAGGACACAAAAAGACATCAACACATAGCTTATTTTTTTATCATTAGGAGGTACTCGAAAGGTATTTAGTTGGCTTTATTAGATTGATAACTAATAGTTTAGAGCTATCTTGAACTGATGACACGTATTATTGCCTGTAGGCACCAGTATGAAAAAATCATACAATAACAAGATAATAATAATGATCATGATTAAAAAACATTAAGATAAAACCTGTGTTTTTTTACTACTAAAAATCATTTTTGCCGTATTATAAAAATTTTATTTTTACGATAAATTTTTGAATATTTGCGGTGAAATTAATATTTTCAACATAACGTTACTTCTTGAACGTAAATAAGTACACTGTTGAAAAACGGTGTTTAAATCATAATACTGGCTTAAGGTAAAATGGGCTCACACTAGCGTGCCGGTGTTTTTTCATAGTAATCTATATCGTAAATCTCAAAACTCGTAAATCATCTATCTGAAAAATTTGAGCAATGCATGTTCTTCAAGGAAATTGAATTCCCTGCAAAAAATCTCTCTTAGTAAATTGACGTAAGACGAGCTGTTTCCTTGTAACCGTGCCTTAAATATTGATTTGTTTTTTAAATTCTTTGTTTCAATTTTGGATTTTTGTAACTGCTAGAAATATTGAATTTTTTCTAGTCAAGATACATATTTTTAAAGGAAATTTAATGCTCTACGAAGAAGGTCTCTTAACATTTTTTGCGAAATTCACTCCTTCAAAAGTTATTCAACCCGATGAAAAAAGTTTTTATCTAATCATATATAATTATGCATAATCATCTATATATGATTGGATCCAAAAATTGGCCAGGTCTAATTATATATAATCAGATCTGTTTATACATGATCATGCATGAATGAATATAGTCATTTTTAGAATCTCATTTTGAATACCTTTGAATTATTAATTAAGTAATTTAATTAGGATTTATTGTTTTCATCAATATAAATATCTATTAAATTTAAATAAAAAAGAAAAAAAAAATTACTATTCGTTGACCACCACTTTACTATGAGGTCACCCATCCAATCGATGACCTACGCCGATGCTGCTTAACTTTAGTGATCGCTGGATTGTACTCTAATCCTCTAGTCTGTTATGAACTTACAATAAAGGGTTTATGGCATTATTTAACTCAAATAATCAAGTTGATACATCATACGTAAATAATGCACCTAATAATGAATTTGATTTTGTGCATAAATTACAATAGAATTCATTAGATACATATAATCAAATCTATTTATCTATAAACTTATAAATGTTCGTATATAAATCGATATCGATTAATACTTTTAAATTGCTGCCGAAACCTTTGAACATTTTTTAAGTATTGGGGATTTAAGTTTATTTAATAGTTGACAAAATAAAAATTTAATAACACTTATATTAAAAAATTGTCATAGTATGTAATATATATATATATATATAACTACATATAACTTTATATCAGTCATGTCTGATCAGATCCAATCATATATAAACTTATGCACGACCATACATGAATTTATATTAGCCATGTCTGATCAGATCTAATTATATATAGACTTATATATAATTAGATCTGATCATATATAGACTTATATATGGGCTTATAACAGCCAGGTATGATGAGATCTAATTATGTATGGGGTCATATATAATTATATATAATTATATATGACCTCATATATAATCATGCATGATTATATATAACTTCATATATGATTATATATAATCATATATAATTAGACAAAAACTTTTTTCATCGGGAAGGTTGAAGTTGAGTAAAAACGACTTAAATAACCTGAATAACTTTCGAAGAAATGAATTTAGCAAAAAATATTAAGAGACCATTTTTGTAGAGCATGAAATTTCCTTCAAAAATATGTGTCTTGATTAGAAAAAATTCCAACATTCCTAGTAGTTACAAAAATCAAAAATAGAAACAAAGAATTAAAAAAACAAATCGATATTTAAGGCACGGTTACAAGGAAACAGCTCGTCTTACGTCAATTTATTAGAAGTGATTTTTTGTAGGAAATTCAATTTCCTTTAAGAACATGCATTGCTCAAATTTTTCAGATAGACGATTTACGAGTTTAGGGTAAAAAATGAAATTTCTGTCAAAAAACTAATATTTGTAAGGATACACCTCTTAATATCAATATTAAGGGCTCAAACTTGCACAATAATTTTTTTTTTTTGGTCATCAGGAGTAATACTTTCACAGTATTGTAAGAAAGAAAAAATAGTCAGTTTTTTTGGCCCAGTCTAATACATACATACACTCGGACATCATCGTGAAATCAGTCAAAACAGTTTTCTAGAATTTCAAAACGTCAAGATCTTTTAAAAATTCGATTTTCGGAAATCGGACCGAAACTAATAACTTGCCAGATTTTTTAAAAATTTCAATTTTCTTTGCGAGAAATTAAAAAAGTGAAATAAATATCTTAATTAAAATAAAATATTCCATCCTCGTTTTCTAAAAAGAACTTAATGATCATTACAATAATTATTGAAAGCGCTTTCACACTTGAAACTAAATTCAATACATATATAATTATCTCTTTACAAACCTCGATCTCGATCCACTCGAGACACTTGACATCGCTCGCGTTCGTACGCGTGGCATCGATTTCACGCCAAACAATGCGCTCGAGGGTGACTAAAGGAAGACGAAAAAAAATTACCAAGACTTCTTTCAATGCTCATTGTGGCTCTACATCTACATTCTCTCTGGCTCTCCATATATTCAGCGCTAGCTCAATAACAATATACACGTCATATCAAACAAGTCAAGCGTTTGTCGTACAATGACGTCGGCTTAAACGCCGTAATTATATTTGTGGCTGAGTGTTCCTACCCGAGCGCTCCAGGGGCCACTCGGCGCTTTTCTATAAATATAAATAATACAATAAACGAAAATCCCACGGCCATGTCGATCAATTAATCAATTAATTAAATTAATAAATAAAAAAATATATTGAAAGTGGCAAACTGCAGATCAAACGAATCGTAACACATTTACTTTGATCGAATGATAAAAGCAAGTTGTTTGATGGCTAAAAAACCGCGACACTCGATAAAAATTAAAAGGTATCAAAGGTCATGTACAAGTATTTGTTATTTATATATTCTTATTAATAAAAGTTAAATACTCAGTACCACAATACACTTTATATCAACAAACAAAGTAAAGCCATCAGTTGAAAAATAAAGTGCTTGTCTGAGTACTACAGCGCCCTCGTTATTAATGGCAATACAAATCTCAAGAGTCATCGAGGACTCTTCAATCTGAATGCCTTCTGCTCATGACGTCACATTGATTCTGCTTCTTTCCCTTTTTCTTTCTCTTCCCTTTACTTCAGTTCCTTCAATTTCCCTCTCCTATGCCTATTCCTATTCCTCGCTATTCGCAACCCCCAGTGCTACCTCGCATCATCACGAGCTCACCCTGGGGGTCGGCAAGTTTGTTGTCTTTTTATTCCATTAAATGACTCAATCGTATTGACTGCGTAACCTAGTCTGAAATGGGACCAATCCCTAGTCTCGAATTCAAACCCAATCCCACTGGGATCCACTTTGATGAAGGACTAAAAATATATATAAATATATATTTGAAGCCTTTAGGCAGACGTGTATGTTAAAGTAATTGCGTGTCAATTATTTGAAAAAAAAAAAATAAATAAATATATGCACTGAAAAAAATAATCAGTAGCAGCTACCGATTATTTTTCGGTAGCCGCTACTGATTATTTCGGTACCAGTTACCTAAAAAATCGGTAGCTGTTACCGAAAATAAAGTAATTGGTACCAAAATAATTGGTAGCGACTACCGAAAAATAACTGGTAGTAGCTACTGATTACCAATAGGTAGCCGCTACCGATTATTCAGTAGCAGCTACCGAAAAAAAATCGGTAGCTGTTACCGAAAATTAAGTAACTGGTACTAAAATAATCAGTAGCGGCTACCGAAAAATAATCGATTGCGGCTATCGAAAAATAATTGGTAGTAGCTACAAATCGCCAATAGGTAGCTGCTATCAATTATTTTTTGGTAGCCACTACTGATTATTCCGGTAACTGTTACCGAAAAATAATCGGTAGCGGCTACTGAAAAATAATCGGTAGTAGCTACCGATTGCCAATAGGTAGCTGCTACTGATTAATTTTCGGTAACAGCTACCAATTATTTCAGTGACGGCTACCGATTATTCAGTAGCGGCTACCGAAAAAAATCAGTAGCTGTTACCAAAATAATCAGTAGCGGCTACTAAAAAATAATCGGTAGTAGCTATCGATTGCTAATAGGTAGCTGTTACCGATTATTTTTTTTATTATGGGAATAAAAAGTTTCTTACCTGAGGGAGTGGAATTTTTTTGAAAATTCTGTTTTGGTGGCTATTGTGGCGGTAATTTCTTGCACATAATGAGGTTTGCTGTAACAGAATGCTTACGAGGTAGAAAATTTAAACTAAACTAAACTTGTACAGCGTGAAATCGGGTCTCTATTATCGTGAATCGGATGATAATGAGGTTGTTTGGAGGCTGGGTGGATATGGACTGGGATGATGATGCTGTGAAGCCTTGAGCTATTGATGCAATCGCGGTCTATCCCTTTACTCTTGTACGTCATCATCACGATTATCATCCTCGGACACATGCGGCAGCACCAAAGAGAGGGAGGTTTGGATATTCGTGGTAACTGGGACTATAATGCGAGCCAACAGTGCATTGGCCGTCAGTAACGAGATGCAGGAAGTGCGGGCTAGACTCGACTGACTCCCCCGGCCCCGTGGGCTCGATGCTGGAGCTGGTGGCTGAAGAGGGAAACCCGAGGGTAGATATTCGCCTGAATGAGTACCACGTAATCAACGGCTAATTATCCGATGCTTCGGCAGCCTCTGGAGCTTCTAGGCTACTCCGCGTCAGCCACAGGGCCTCGTGCCAACCAGCTTTGGACTTGTCTGTTATCAGAAACGTTTGTCAATATATGCCTGGCATCCAGAGGCGTCCATCTTCCGGTTGTCTGAGTTTGTATATCCGGGTTTCATTTATATGTTTTTGATGTATATTTTACTTAGTATCTGAGATTCGAATCTGTACAAAAATTAAAAAATTATTGCAATTTTAATTACACAGAAAAAAAATTTCTTGACGTAAGTAAATATTCTTGATTCAAGAAAAATTTTTTAAAACCTCTTCTCGAGTAGAGTAGAAGTCTCTGATCAAGACAAATTTTCTTGGCTCAAGAAAATTTCGATTTTCGCGAAAACGTTTTCCAAAATATTTTCTTGACTCAAAATAACTTTTTTTCTGTGTAGTAACGAAATAGTCAAATTTCATTAAAATTTTTTTTTTGGAAATTTTTGAAAATGACCCATTTTACCCCAGCTTCAGTAAAGTGACCCATATTACCTCAAAATTTAGAATTTTTAAAAATTACAAGAAAATAGTTAAAATTATTTTTGAGAGTCATAAAATTTACAATAAAAAAATTATTTTCAAAAATTTTTTTTATTTTTATTAAACTGGTTCACTACAATTTTTTTTTCTGTAGTCACAACAATGAATAGCAAGTAATTTAATTTTCAGATATCATCAGCACAACAAAAAGTAAAATATCAGCCGACTCTATCACATTTTCCTCGTAAGCCTGAGTGACGTTTTTATGCAGGCGTTCATGGGTGTCCTTGTCAGCCGTGTTTTTACGCGAGTGATTTTCATCAGAGCTTTAGATCCGATGGTCCTGCTCTGTCTCCCACACCCTTCCCTCTTTCTCTCTCCGACTATCCGCTAAAAAAAGAATGAGGGCTCGGTAAAAAGAACCAGAAGGGAGGCGTTTTGTCATCGCTGGCCGCACTTACGCCCTGATGAACCCAAACGAGCCGAGCCGCGAGCGCTTGGATGATCACCAAATAAAACACGATTCAGGCGTCCTTTTGCCACGTGGCTAGCTCTGTCTTTTTCCTCTACACCAGTTACCTCCACACCCCCTCGTACCTTCTCACTACCTCCTACTCATGACAATCTAGCATCACGACATTGCGTAACGCTCGCGGGCACGCACCATTTACAAGCCCTTTCGGATCTGTTCAGGCATTTTAAACGCTTCGTCACGCTAAATGTTCGATCCTGCCCAATTACAATGCTTCCACATCTTCAGGCTTACAAATCCCTCAAGTAAAAATTTTTTTAGTCCAGGTTATATTCAACAATCAGCGTTAAAACCTTTTAAAAATATCCTCAATGATATCATTTTTTTTTTATCTATTTACTGAAAAAATATTTAAGCCAGAGCCACATGATGTCTAAATATCAGTGACCCTTAAAGGATGGGGGAGAGGGGGGTTGCTAAAATATATGTCAATTTGTTATTATAAAATAGGAAAAAATGGTAAAAAAAACTCTTTGTCATTACCTGAGGAAACTATATCACATTTTAAACACATTTAAATTTTTTTGTTTCAGATATGATCCGGTAACGAGTAATGGTGTTCATCGCACTTTTTTCGAGGCATCTCCAGAAATTTTCTGTCATGGACTTATTTCTTGATATTTTTAATTTAAAATTTTTCCAAAGATACTTTAGATGTCATACTATAACTATAACTATAACTATAACTAACTATTTTAGTGATACTGCAATACTTGGTATTGAGAATATTCTTATACAATATTTGAGTCTCAACGCAATATTTTTAAGCACTACACTGAACCTCGTTTAAAGTCATACACTTAAACCGAGTTTTAGCGCCACCGCAAAACTCATGTCAGCACTACACTCATAAATTTACAGAATTAGAAAAGAAATTTTATGGAACGAAATATTGCTATAGATTAAAGAAATAACAATAAACCCATTTATTTAAAAATTAATAAATAATTAATAATAATTATAATATAAGTCACAGAGTATTAATCCTATATGTGACAAGGTATATTAATATTAATATAATTAGTATTTAAAATCTTTAAAAATAAAATAATAATTTTATAGTTGGATTAGCGAGAGTTTGCGTTTCGGATATTTTCGGTTTTTACCCCCACCATCTAAATTTAATACCTAAGACATTGTGTCTTGATGGTGGGGGTAAAAACCCGAAGCGCAAACTCTCGCTAATCCAACTATAGTAATGGTTAGATCGTACCCCTGCTTAAAAAATCCGATAAATTCTTATAGCTGTATGTATAAGGCCCTATACTTAACTATAGCACTTCTCATAGAACTCATTCATTCTTATAAAATCTCGATGGGAATTTTTGAGAATCTACTGGAATCTATGAAATTTTCTAATCAGGGACAATTATAAATGATTTATCAGAATTTTTTGTTATACAATATGGCCGGGAGTCAAGTAAATGATCATACACAACTATGTATAGGTTAAAGGTATAATATAAGCATGGAGAAAAAAGAAGCGAATTACACACTGAGTCTTACGCGGGAACTTTTTTTACTATACTCTCTGAACTTGCAATAGTATCATACGGAAAATATAAGTCATTCACTTAAACAGAGTATTGCGATAATACTTAAACTTCTTTATATCATATTCTTAATACCAATTCATTAAAAAAGTGTATACCAATAGGACGAACTTTTTTTCCGTGTAGATGTCATACTATAGTGTGTATATGAAATAGATAAACCAACATTATTCATATCTCCAAAAACAAATCATGAAAGTATGCCTTTTTCGCCTTAACCCTCCCCCCCTTAAAAGTTCTTTCGAAATTAACTCAACCGAAAATTTATAAAAATGATGCATCAGAAAATAAATTCCGCGCATTTATTCTCCCGCGATCATTATTAATGATCGCATATTAATCTCAGTGGACACCTGGGCGTTTATAGGCCTCCGGAAACTTGGGCAGAACAGAGCGGGAGGATAAAACGAATGGCTGGATCTTTGGGAAACGCGAGGTACGATACGTTATCTAGCGCGAGCTTACGCGAAGGGTGAGTAGGCTGACCCTTTTATAGATAAATATATAACACGCTGACCCGTTCGGAAGCTCTGATAAATTTACCAAAGGATTACTCGCCTGTCGCTTTCATATTCATTGCGATACTTGACTCCCAATAGCCCCATGCTTGTTCATTTCCTCATTTATTATTCTCTGCAGTCTATTGATATCTATTTTCATTTGACCCCCGCATTAAAATAAAAAAAAAATATAATTTATTTTCATAGCTTTTTTTTATGATTGATGTCGGAATTTTTTTACTGGCTCTTATTCTGCTGTCATTTTTCACCGCCATTTCCTGGGAATATATATACATATTTTTTTTTTTAAGCTTGACGAGGGTGAAAAAAAGCCACACGATTTGTCGGTGTAAAAGCAAAGGCAAGTCGACGAATTGGCGAAGCTTTCATCGCAGGGATTCGCGGACAGCTTTTGAAAGCATGAAGCAAATGCTGAATGTTGAATGTAGAGCGTAGATGTATGACGTGGAGAAAAAGAAAAATGAAAGAGAGCTTAAGGATCTAAACATCCTGGTGGCGTTTACCCTCATTCCGTCACACAACTCAAGATCTTTCGAGCTTTCTTCGGTCTTACAACAAACTACTAGACTATACACTGGAGATTGTATATTGTGTATTGTAGAACACGATCAAGGTCCCGCCGCAAAGGTTGTTTGCACGCACTTATATAACAACGTCACGCACAAACCGCGCCCTCGTTTATTTCTTTTGTTCCGCGCCGCAGCAAGGGGTGCCTTGATCGCTTTTCGTGGTGAGCGGGGGATGCCTGTTAAACTAACGTTCCCAATCCTTTCTCTTCTCGTGTATATATAGATATAAATATAAATGGAAAAAACACAATTATATTCTGTTTTGGTAATCAAACTCTTTTACGTAATTACTGACGTTAATAATATTGATTTGTTTTTGCTGAGACTATTTTGCTTATCCGTTTCGAAAGGTTTCTGAATAATATTCTTTTGGGTTATTTTTGTTTATTATTGTAAATTTATAGAGGTAGGTCAATAAATTTAAATGGTGAATTAAGTTGACGACAATCCTGCTTTGACATTTTGCGACAGTAGAGCACTACCTATCGGAGGTGTGCAAAAGATGGATGAATGTTTGTTGACAGAGGAATTGTTTTTTCTTATGTAAGAAGAGATTGCTATGCAATGGCCTATCTGAGCGAGTGATTCGACGTTCTAATTAGCAAATTGTCTAACTGATTATTTTTCGTAGGTAATTCTGTGCAATTTTCAGATACTAATAGTCGGAGAAAATATCATTTGAGTAACCTTGACAAAAATACTATACATATACTAGATATGAAATTGATTTTTAGATGAAAAAAATTTTTTACTTCATTTTTTCGCATAAATGGAGGATTTTCTGAAATGGCGTTACACAATTTGCTCATTAGAACGTCGAATTCTTTCTTGGGGATTTTGAAGACCAGATAAATTTTTTGTAGCTTTTTTCGACAGATTTAACATCCTGTAAGACAAAAGTTTGAATCTGATCTAAACTGGTCAGATCTATTTATGCAAATCTGGTAAAACCTAAAAATTGTCTCTAATTTACAAGATCTGGTCAGATATGATGTAATGAAAAAGATGATTAGATTTGGCCAGATATGGTCAGATTTATTTATACATCTCTATTTGACTAGATCTGGCCAAATATGATGTGATGAAAAAAATGGTCAGATCTGGCAGAGTATAGTCAGATCAATTTATGCAAATCGTGTCAAATCTTAAAGTTGTCTCTGTTTTATAAGATCTGGTCAGATATGATGTTATAAAAAAGATGATTCGATTTGGTCAGATCTATGTAAATCTGGCCACATCTTGAAATTGTCTCTATTTGACAAGATTTGGTCAAATTCTAAATATGAATTAGTGAAAATAAGTGAATATTCACTAATTCAAAGTGCAAATCGAAGCACTTTTTGAAATTAGTGGTTCGGTTGGCACTCAGAATTAGTCAATATTCACTTACTTCGCTTATTTATGTTTAGAGAGTATAATTTCATGGAAAACTGGTTAGATTTGACAGAGCATGGTCAGATCTATTTATACAAAGCTGAAAGTTGTCTCTATTTGAAGATCTAGCCAAAAATGATGTAGTGGAAAAAATGATCAGATCTGACCAGATAACGACAGATTTTGAGGTTACCTCCGTCTGATCAAATCTGAGAAATTATAGGTTATTAAATAGATACGAAGTAAATCAAATCTCATAAAAAATTTATAAGTTGAATTCCTTTGCGTAAGATTTTGAGTTTGGACATTTTTATAATAAATATCAAAATTCTGAGTACCGATAATAAATAATAAATTTGTACCGTAATAAAAAAATATTGGCATTAAATCAGTAATAAAATCCCAATAATTCATAAAACAAAAAGGAAAAAATAAAAATTTCAATAACGTAAAATAAAATAAAAATACACAAAACATAACTTTTCAAGCAATATTCACGCTCAAAAGAATAGCCAAGTTTCTTCCAATCGACAATACCATGGTTAGAAACTGTTTTAACGATGAAACTTAACTTGGTCGAGGACTATTATTATTTTCGCTAGTTTTGTTGTGCGATTTAAGCTTCAATTGGTGCTTCTCTTTCTCTTCCCCTTCTTCCTGGCCACTACCTCTTTAACCAAGATAACAAGTAAAGAGTGAAACCACCCGCATCGTAACAATCTACTTGCTAATCGAAAAACTTTTTAAAACTTCACAAAACTTTCAAGTTAATTAGCATCTTTTAACCAGCCCGCTTACTTTGCGGTTTGCTTCATATTTCATCATAAAACTGTTAATTTCAAAGTATCAAATACCATACATTTAATATTAAACAATAGTTTCAATCTTTTATCAGAAAAAAATTATTAAATTTAAATTGGATCTATTATAGTAAAATTTCATCGATTCTTTTTCCGACTTTTTTTCGAACTTTTAGAATTTCAATAGTAAAAAAATATAGTTGATTTGGAACTTATTATATTATATTAATTCTGAAAACATTTTCACTAAATTTTTTCCTTCCAATATTAAGATTTTCAATGATAGATTTTTGAACTGTTTCTGAACGAGGGAAAATCTAGAAAAATACGTTCTGAAAAGTTTTTTAATAACCTTCTTATGTAAGGTACCGGCGGGTAATAAGACCTAACTAAGGGTGATTTTGAATAGAATCGAAAATATTGCATTTAATTATCGAAATGTATCATTAATCTTTATTTCAATACATGAGCCATAAAATGTAATGGAGTAATGGTAATTTTTACTATAAACAAGCAAAAAATTATACTTGTGCAAAAACCATACGAATAGGCCTTGTTTTAGTACGGTAGGGTAATGAGGCCTACGGGTTAAACAAACTGGAATAGTTTAACTATACTTAATAAAATTGATATTAGAGATGAATCATCACTTGAATTTAGCAACAATACTTTTTAAGAGTTAGAAGACTAGATTGTTTTGCTTCACAGCACTTAGAATTATCAGTACTCTTTTTAAGAGTCAGAAGACTAGATTGTTTTTTATAATTTCTTCTGCGCTACGGCAGCATATGACGGATGATGAAATATAGAAGACAGGGAATGTGGTATTGGGACTCTATAAATTTGTCGTAACATCTCTATGTAAGACCCTTCTACTAGAGTAGCCTTTAGCGGAGATGGTTATTTTAAATATCATTTCTGTCACTTAGGCTTTATTACCCGCGGGTACCTTAGTTCAAAATTTTTCCATATAAAGTTCTAAATCTAGCACATTTGCGACTATTACTATTCAAATCTTAAAAATTCCAAAAACGTTGAACTTACACGGAGAAAAAAATATAGTAAAATGTACTAAAAAATATAGGAATAATTACTAAATTTAGATAGTAATCTTGAAACGCTTAAGATTTATAGGAAAAATTCATAAACAGATAAGTAAATTTTACTATCCCGTTTAGTAAATTATACTATTTCGTTTAGTAAATTTTACTATATTAAAATGGAAAAAAATAAAATAAAATTTTTATTAGCTTTTAACTTTTTATTATTATTACTATCATTTTAATTATTATTGTAATCCATGCCATCTGTATTGGTGTTGGAGTCGATTTTTGTTTTTTAAAAAATCACTTGTTTCAACCATGATTCGAACCCTGATCTCCCGCGCGCGAGTCCTTTCCTATGTCTGACGGCCCGATATCTCCTTCGGACAAAAGTTTCAGAACTTGTAATACATATTTGTATATGCTATCCCCACCAAATTTTAATTTTATCTATACATAGTAGAATTTACTATACATATAGTAAAAAAACACGATCGTGTCAGCAAAAAATATATTGCGTACAGTAATTTTTAATATTTTGTATAGAAACAAATCCTATATTGTATTAGAAAATTTACTTTCTTAAATTTGTATTTATTAAAAATACTAATAGTAAAATTTACTATACAGATAGTAGAAAATACAATTGTGTTAGTAAAAAATACATTACGCATATTAATTTTTAATATCTTATTATGTAATTATTACTAGCTAGTAAATTTTACTAAACGTTTAGTAATAATTACAATACAGAATGTATTTTTTCATATCTGTTAGTAAATTTTACTATAAGATTGTAATTTTTACTATATTTTTTTCTCCGTGTAAAGTTTTGATGCGTCTCTAATTAAGAAGTTAAACATGTCAAACGTTTTTGGAATTTTTGGGAACAAATTTTTTTTACGAATGCAAATTCTGCAGCTGTAATTATAAACTAAAAAATTCTCAATGAGTCCTTCTTACCCCCTCCTTCCACCCTTTATCAAACAATATAGATTATTTATTATAAAAGAAAATTAGACATAAGAGACACTAATTATAACGATGCAGTGGAACCTCGTTATAAGACTAATATTTTCTCTCTAACTATTGCGATACCTGGTTTATAAAAGAGTCAGCAAACAGTTTATAACGAGGGCCAGCTACTAAAAAATAAAGGAATGAAAAGGTAACAAAAAAAAAATATTTCAAAAATTCACTTTAATAATTTTTATTTATTTTTTATATTTATATAACTCTAATAAACATGAACAATAATAAATAGACAAGTGTACAATACAATAAACGGAAGTGTGTTGCGTATAACCAGGCTGCATTTTATATTTCAAATAAATAAATTGCATCTAATTCGTCGATAAAGCATTTAAATAATTTTATTAATCATTTAATTAATTAATTTTTTTGATTTTTTTTTGTAGTACTACTAATTATTTAAATAACTACTTTTATAAAATAAAAATATTTTACAGTTTTAAAGTATACGTTATATATAAATATGCAGTATGATATTTATCGACGAAGGTAAGCAAAGCTGATTATACGTAAGAAGTCTAGAAATTACAAATATAAATGACGTTTTAATTAATTAATTAATTATAATTATAACTATAAAAAACAAATAATATCACAACGGTTAATAATAATCGCACCGATTGAGAGTCAAATGAGGTTCGAATAATTAAGAAATGAATTTTTGATTCGATGTTAGTATACGTGATACTTTTCAAATTACCGAAGCTGATTTGTCTCCCAAATACATTTTATATTTATTCCATTATATATATATATTTTTTTTTTTTAAATTTATTTATTTATTAATTTAATTATTATTCAGATTAGGGGTATTAGAAAGCGTATTCGAGCTGTCATAGATTTTTTAATAAATATATCATAAATAATTACATTGCACATTTACTTTTATCGGACACGCTTATTTTACAGTGCGTTGATCCAACTTATATACATTCTTTCAGCTAATATTCATTGTTGTATTTATACTTCGTTCCCTGTTTTTTTTTTTTTTTTTCCTAATTCTGGTCTAATTTTTCTAGCAACCTTTAGACTGAATTATTTGAAATATGGGGCTAAGAATATTTTGGAAATAAATTTTTTTCAAAAACAGATTTCAAAGTGAGTGATTCAGTTGATAAATTTTTTTTTTTAATGTGAAAAATTATTTTAATTAAAACGAACATGAATCTAGAGATTATTTTTCCGAAAAAAAATATTTTACTACCGTTATCAATAAAATATTTACTTGCAATCGCAATTTATTTTTGAATCTGCGCACAAAATGCAGTTTACAAGACAAAAAAGAAGAAGAGAGGGCTTGTAGTATACTGTAAAAAATCGGGAGTGAATTCGGAGTGATTCCGTATTTTCTCCTAGCCCGAAATCATTCCGTCGCTCGGCGTTTCGAAGCCTAAAAAAAATCACTCCGTAAACGGAGTAAATAGGAAGTTCGTTATTCTATCGGAGTGATTTAAATTATATTTGAATCCGTATTCACTCCGACTTGGAATTTTAACATCTAAATCCATTCCCCCTTGGAGTAAAATTTACTCCGAAGGGGTTTAATTTAATATCGAAACTTTGGTTCGAAGTAAAATTTACTCCTAAAAAAAGTTTATTTTATTATTGAAACTCCGAATTGGAGTGAATTTGAATTTAAATAAAATCTGTAATCACTTCAAATTCACTGTCAATTTTTACAGTGTATACATTTCCTACAGAAGTTTTTTATATTTTTTCCTTACAACTCTTCCTTATCTGTTTTTTTACAAAAACGAGAAAACCAACCCTTTTTTATCATAACTAGGGACAAGATTTTTGCCTTAATTTCAAAATGAATAGTTCAAACTTTTGATATCACGGCGAAAATATTGGTCTTACAAAAGAAGTTTTCGAACAAAAGTTGTAAGAAATTTAATTTTCTAGAAAAAACGTGTCTTATGATTTTTTTATACGTCCAATATTTTCACCGTAAATCCAAAATTGGGATTTATAATGAATGATTCAAATTTTTGACAATTATCAAAATGTTAATTTTGAAATTACAGTGAAAATATTGGCCATATAAAAAAATCATAAAAGACATTTTTTCAAGAAAATTGTATTTCCTACAACTTTTGTTTAAAACATTTTTTCATACGGCGAATATTTCCACCGTAATTTCAAAATTAAGATTCATAATGAATGATTCAAATTTATATTAATCATCAAAATCTTAATTTTGACATAACAATGAAAATATTTGTCGTAATAAAAAATCATAAGAAACATTTTTTCTAGAAAATTAAATTTCCTACAACTTTTGTTTCAAACATTTTTTTATACGACCAATATTTCCGCCATAATATAAAAAATTCGACACCATTTATTATTAATAGTTTATTTTTAAATCAAAGCTGAAATCCCGGTCCTAATCATAACCCTGCCACAGTATAATAGACTACTCTCTTTTTCCAGCCTCACACATCTGAAAAAATCTTTCGACATCCACCAAGATTCGAACCCGCGCTGATATGCTAACCATTGGCCACAGAGACCAGTAAAATGCAATTTAAAATTAAATATAACAAACAAACGCACTCAATAAATTTTTTGTAAAATTTATCAACTGAATTTAGTGTTTAATAAAAATCTTAAACAGTTAATCAGCATATATATTAATTAGTATATTATTTAGTAACTATAAGTAATATCTGAAAATGACGGATGATTATGATAATAATAATAATAATATTAAATCTAGACAATATACAATAGTTAAACGATGATAGCGAGACTGAATTATAGAATAGATATCTAATCGTATTGCTGCTTTATTGAGTTAAAGTGAGACACGGGGGTGTGTAGGACACCCTACTGTACACCCTTTAAAAGTAACTATCCAGCATAACCAATCCGCCCCTTAAAACTTTTAGTTTACTACGATACTTAACTCTATTCACTATATTCTTTACCCTTAATCCACAATATTCACAATACTGTTTTTTTTTCTTTTTTTCACGCGCACACACACCCTTTGAGCTGCCGTGACAATAATCACAAATCATAAGAATATATTTAACGATCGTCCTTTTTACGACACAACTCATTAAACCTTCTCAAAACCTTTATATTTATTTATATTCTTAATAATTCTCTTTATGGTGTTTTGTGTTATTTTATTTTAAACATGTATAATTATAATTTTTCTTAATTAGTGAAAGCTCAATCTCAATCTCTAAATCGCGACTTTGGAATCAGTTCTCTTGGAGTGAAAAAGAAAAACTTTAATTAAATTTGGATTTGTCATAGAAATTATGTACATCTTTAGATTTCTTTGATGCTTTTGCTGGAATTTAAATGCGTTATGGTGGTGAAAAGACTGTTCAACGTTTTATTAAAAGCTCAAAGGTATTAAATCTCGCTACACGCAAATTATAAGAAAGAGTTACGATCTTTTGATATTCTTTTGAACATCAATATTAAATCCTCATTTTCTTTTTGATATTTTAATGACTTTAGTTGTTTATAAAATATCTTTTTTTCATCTTTTTATAAACATTTTTTTTTTTTTTAATTAATAACAATTTTATTTTTTTTTAATAACATTTTTTATGCATAATTTCTTCGAAATAAATTCTAGAGAATTTTGGACAAAATTTACTTTTAAAATAACTGGTATTTTTTTTTTTTTACGAATTTTTTTAAATTTCTAAATTGAAAAAAAAAATTACGCCGCTCAATTTTGCCCAAAAATTTATAAAACATTTTTTTGGGTAAAATTCAAAAAATTTAATTTTATTAAACTAGTTCATTTTGTCGTTCACTTTTTCATTAAAAAAAAAATTTATTGATAAAAAATTTAAAAAACTGAAGTTAACCGAAGACTTATAATTTTTGAATTTTTTTTTAAACGATAAATTATAAAAAAAAATATTTGAAAAAATTGCACTCATAGTTTTTTGAATTTTCTGCATGTGCATTTTTTTTTTAATTAAACTGCTGAAAAAAAACATCCGAAAATTAACTATCTACTAAACAGGAGAAAAAAAACTGATTTCCAAATTCCGCTTTCGGTTCAAGATCTAAAGAGTAACTACGTATGCTTAGCAATATTTAACCCTAGTATTTAAGACGAAATTTAAATCTACATTAGAAAAAACGAATCCTCAAAATTTATTTAATAAAAACAAAATTTATATGGAAGTCATAGCTGAAATTTTTTTCTACTTGATTACTGGCATGGCATAATTTTACTTATCGAAGCTAATATTTTTTTTCAATGGCAGGAAATAGAAACCAACTCCATTAAAAGCGTTGCAGTATTTAGAATAAACGCGAATATAAAAATGAGGGAAATTATACAACATTAGTGTTACTGTTATTAATTATAAATCATTAATTATCAATATTAACTATCAAGAAAATTTATCATTTGATAGTATACAATTTTCTACAATACCGACGTGCTTTGGTATGCATTTAATTATTAATAATTAATTAATTCTCTTCTCAAAATATTATAATTTTATTTAAATCGTCGGTGTACTTCTTAATACAGTAACAATCCGTAGTGGATTTTTTGGCAGTTCAGTTACTATTGATAAACTTTAATTTTAAAATTACTAGTATCTAAAGTCAATTTACCTTTTATTCACTCGCTATCTTTGGTCTATATACCAACTGTATTTAAATATTTATTATCCAATATTTCCTTTTTTTCTTTGTAATTATTTAAGCCAATTATCACCGAGTGACACGCAGTCCTGTTTATCAGTCGTAATTGCTCGCTCTTTTATACACTCATTGTTATCATTATTATTTTTTTTTCCTTTTAATAAATAATGCCAGTTAAAGTGGCGTCTAAAAATTTCTAGGACCATTTATAGATAAATTTTACAAATGCCCATATTTTTATTTTTAATTATACTTTTAAATATTTATCGTTAATTAAAGTACTTTGGAATCAGCTCTCTCCACATTTTTCCTCCAAATTTTTTTTTCTACACCAAAAATTCCAATCTACTTTTAAATTATTTTTGGCTAATTATTTATATTTTTAATTATTCTCAATTTTTTTTTTTAATTATTCTATTGATTAGTAGATTTAATAGAAATCTTAATTGTCATAATTATCGAATAAAGTTGCAATAACATGGACATCGAGACTAGGCTTTTTTTTGACTTCTTAATTAATTTCACTCACTAAATTTCAAAAATTTTAATAAAATTTATTTAAATTCACTTTAATAAATATCGAAAAAAATTAAACTAAACAAATTTACTAATTAGTTTGTTTTTAAGAAGTCATAAAAGTTCTCAGGTGAACAAAAATGGCCGTCAGTTAGTTAATACAAATGGCGGCAGACGCTCACAAAATGGCGTATGATTAGAATAGCCTAGTCACATGAAAAATCGTCAGTCTTTAGAAAATATTGAAAAAGTAGGCTCATTATTTTAAAAACCTATCAAAAATTTCATTAGAAAAAAGGACAATAATTTTTCAAAAAAACAATCTGATTAACTAAACTCAATCTAACAATTAATATAAAGTATTGAGCATATGTTAATGTAATTAGTATATATATATTAATAAAGATCATCAAAAAACATTTTAAAGGGAATGTTATTTATTTCTAACCTCTATTTCGACTCGATTATTCAAATACTTCCTTACTGCACTCCAAGTACAGTCGAAATTCTCTAAAGTTGCCCTTCCTAAAGTTGCTAACTCCCTAATTTTTTTTTCCTTAGATGGCTAATGATCGCTCCCTAAAGTTGCTTGGATTTTCTCCGATTCGTATTTTTTCAAAACGAATCAAAATTCAAAATTTTGGCGCGCGATTTAAACATCTATAATTGATTGAATATTCTGTTATGCGAGATAGTTAACCTCGAAATATAATTTTTTTTATCATTAATAAGATTATCTGAGCAACATAAAAGTAATTAACAAAAGTATTTTCAAGATGTAATAAATTTTATTAGTTTTTTTTTTATTTCTGCTAAGAACACATGAATATTTTGTAAATTGTTGAAAAACTGTTGGATATCTGCTGTTTTTATAAACGTTAATGTATAGTGGTCTCAACAAAAGCTTGGGATTTTTCCCACTAGTTTCTTCCCCCACCACCATGATATTTGAATGGGCCATGCGCCAAACCCAATTTCAACCGCAAGCATTTGTCGGCGGATTGAAGATACCTTTACTTAATTAGGTGTTTTTTAAACATCAGAGCTATAAGTGTATACCAAAGGTATAAATTATGCTTATTTTCGAAATTATCTTTCTCTACAAATTCAAAAATAATTAAAAACCACGATTTAAGGTTAACCTCGACCCGTCTAATTCGGTTTGTTTCGATTTTGTGACGCATCGAAACGCGCATAGGGGAACACACTATTCGTGCGATAATGCGAAGTGGGGAAAAAGCATCTTTAGAAAATAGTCTTTTACGGAGAGCAACTTCAGGAAACTTCAACTGTATGTCAATAAAAAAAATGAAATAAATAAAAACTTACCGAATTATCTTGCTTGTATCGATTCTCAGATTCGTCGTTTTTATTTAAATTTAAATCACTAGAAATAACTCGTTGTCTTTGAAGACTCGATAAAGTATTTAAATTAATCACAGTTTTATTTATTTCAATAAATAAACCAACTTATTAATTTAGATGATGATGATGGTGTTAATGTTGATGTTGATGTTGATGTTGATGGTGATGTTGATATTTGATGATGCCGTAGTCGATAATTAGAGCTCTTCAGAAAGCGCGATAGGTGCACGCGAACCAGCCTTCATGTCTTTGACACCGATACCGATGTCATCAACCGGAGTTGGCACGAGCTTTAACTGATTCCCATTAATCTTGATGTCGTTTACCGAGTGTGACCGCCCGTGCGTTACCAATGGCTTTGGCGGCACTACCGATGAATTGCCATTTGGATTCCCACTGGAAGTACAATTACTTCCACCGACATTTATCCCATGTGAATTTGTGCTCATGTTAACATTACAATGTGAATTTGAATTGTAATTCGAATTACTATTACTTTTACTATTACTATTACTATTGCTAATAGTATTAGTATTAGCGTTTGTATTTACATTCGCGCTAGTTTTGTTTCCTTTTAACTTGGCCTTAAGAGTATTGGAGCTATATGAGTTTGAGTTATTGCTATTTATTGCTGGTGTGATATTTGAGTTATTTTTAATGTCTGCATTTGTTGTTGTTATTGTTATTGTTTTTACTGGTGTTGTTTTATCGTTGGCACGACTTTCATTGCTATGATTAGCCGAGGTAGTCTTAATACTCAAAGTTGAAGACGGTGTGATATTTGTCAGCTGACTTGCTGACTGCGAGCGCACGGTCTGATTATTTCCGGTCAGTTTGTCTTTCAATGCCATCTGGTAAGCGACTTCGAAAGCTTGACCGAGGGTTAATATTACTTCTGTAGCTTGGTCCTACAATCAATTTTTTTTTTTATTTTTGAGATTTGAAAACGAATTTTTGTTTTAAGCAAAAATATTTCTCGGTAAAAATTATTGTTTGAATAAACCCTGCTTAAAAAATCCGATAAATTCTTGTAGCTGTATGTATAAGGCCCTATACTTAACTATAGCACTTCTCATAGAACTTATTCATTCTTATAAAATCTCTATGGGAATTTATGAGAATCTACTGGAACCTATGAGATTTTCTAAACAGGGAAATTAAATTTGCACAGTTAGAAATTTTGTGTATTTGTGTTAAAAAATTATTTGGTCAAATTTTTTGTGTTGATTTTCAACACAGCATCTGTTAATTCAACACAAACCGTTTGTGTTATTTTACTTTGACTGATTTTTTATGTTAAATGATTAGAAAATCTGTAATGTAAGACATTTCTTGTGTTATTCGAAAATTAACACAAAATTTGTGTTGTTTAGCTAAACACTCCCGCGCGTTTCTTCATTATCATAACCAAGCAAAGCATTGTAGCAGCATTGTCTGCAAGGAAACTTGGATTATAATTGACTTACAATTAAATATAATCATAGATAACTTTAATATTTTTATGATCAGGTTCAATGATTTTTTTATTCTCATTTTACGGGAGGATAATTCATAGCTTTGTTTTTTAGAAAAATCACTGAAAATCGAACTAATTGTTTGCTAATTGACAAAAGTTGTACTAAGGTTAGATCAGTATTCTTGAGTTGGTTAGGTTATGTGCTCATATTTATTAGTTAATTTTAACACGAAAAGTCGGTTAAATTCACCCAAATTTTCTGTCAAAATAACAGATTTTGTGTTCAATTATTTAACATAAAATTTGTGTTAAAGATCAACACAAACGCAGTGTCTAATTAACACAAAAATTTGTGTAGACCGTTTGCAACACGATTTTGTTGAATTTAACACAAAATTTCTAACTGTGAGGAAAAATTAAACCGAGTTTGAGGGTAGGGTTTTTGAAAAATATTTTTACTATCATTAATTTTCTAGATAAATATATAAATGAATTACCATTGTGGGTACACAAAATACATGACAAAAATGTGTACGGCTTGCGTGATCCTTAGTAATGTAAGCGAAATGCGTTAAATCATCGGCATCTTGACACGCGCAATGAATATTACGGATCTCATGGTCGCAAATTGGTTCCTGGGTCAGGCAATAAAAGAAAAAAATTATTAAACAAAGAAAATTCAACTTGAATCATAAATTTTTTATAGTTAAGTAGCCCTTACATTAGTATTCGTATCCAAAAATCTGACCCCGCGGTAAGAAATCGCTAGTGTGATAGCCAGACTCACACGAGGATCTCTGCACGTGTTTTTGAGTTTCTGTATCGACTTTTTAGTCGACTCGGTGCCACGTAATTCTTTTACTACTGTAGAACCCAAGTACTAAAGATAAAAAAAAAAAAAAAAATTCATAACAATAAGTTTTTAATTTCTAGAGTTTTTGGACTAAACAATAAAAATTTCATAATTTTATTAAAATAAACTTACATTGGCGACATAAGTGATGTTGCCGGAGACTAGAACCTTGGGCTGGTGCCTCCACTGAGTTTTTAGTGTCGAAGGCACACCGAATAGTAACTCAGAGGGCGCGCGTATCTCTAGTTGTTCTGCAGATGGAGCACTTGCTGAAGTTCCGTTCTGAGGTCGCTGAGGAGGTTGGGGTGCCGGGCGATTCTTTCGGTGCCTCAAGGTACCGGTCGTGGTTGCGTTCGTTCCCGTGACCGTTGTAGTTGTTGCTGCTGTTGTTGTTGTCGTTGTTGTAGATGTTGTTGCTGAAGTTTGCGTGGTATTTCCATTGTCTTGGGAAGTCTCAGGTAGCTTATCGCAGATTTCATCTTTTAACTGCTGAATATTAGTTTTCTGTAACGAATTGTCGAATATTCCTATAAGCTACACTAAAGTTACTTTTCGGGTCTAAAATAAAATTTGATTCAGGCTCGCTTCACTTTATTTTCTTTTCAAGTTATCAATTTACTGACGATTTTCTGATAAGATCTCGACTTTTTCGACTTGACCCTCCGTCGCGCCGCGGCATTTCGCTTCCATATTTTTATTTTCAATATTTCAATGTTACCGAGTATCACAACTGATTTTTCAAAATTAAAACCACACTAGCTTATACGACTAGACAATTGTAATTTTTTCTAAAATTTTTTTACTAAAATAAAAATTTTGTATTAAATAAAAATACTAAGGAAAGAGATGAATTAAATGAGCTGGAAATAAGTCGCTGGTAGTAACTAGCGACACTGCGCAGAAAATCCGAACAAATTCAACGCCCGAGTTTTCCAGGTTTTCTAACAAAAAAAATCATTATTTTAATATTTAAAATATCGGAAAAATAATTATCATTCATTTTTTCACTCCTAAAAAGTATAATAGAAGAACTTTTTAGAAATTTTTTCATCTGAGTTTGAACTTGTTTGTCTTAACTTCGATCATGACAGTAATTCACTATAATTTTGACTTTGTCATCTTATAATTTAAGTCAACTAAGTCTAAACCAAGTGAATTTCGACTAGATTTGGACTTTGTCGTTTTGAAATTTAAGTCGAATGTCTAAACTAAGACGAAAAGTCAATGTATTTGATCTCCGTAAAAAAAGCCGAGTTTGTTTTGTGAAAAACGACTCTAAATGTTAACTTGAAACCAAGTCTAAATCAAGTTTTATTTTTGACCCAGGTTAGAACTTGTTTTAATCTCTGTATCTTTTTGGGATTCTTACTCTTTTATATTTTTTGGGTTCAGGACAATGGTAAGAAAAAGAAACAAGTCGATTGGATGAGGGTCTAGACTCGAGAAACCGGATACGAAAAATAAAAGCAAGTGGAAAAAGAGTTACCGCATTCTTACCAGATTGGCTAATGATCATATCTGCGATTTCTCGAAACTATAAAATCGTTTTTAATCAAATATACTAGAGCGTATACTTAAAAGTATTATTATTTTGCTCAAATGTCATAATTTGCTACATAATATTTAAAAAAAAAATTTTTGAAAATTAATCAAAGGTTCATAGTCTTACTAAAGTAATTTTCATAAAATAAAATAACTTCCGGTTAGAAGAAAAGTTTTCTAAAAATATGTAGACGACACACAATAAAATGATTTATTTTTATTTTTGAAATTAAAAATAAAAATAATTAATTGGACTAGTGTTGGTTTTTTTTTTTTTTCAAATATTTTATCTTGAAATTTATAGTAAAAAATTAATCGATAGATTAAATTGTCACTAGTTTAATTTTAGACTAAACTCACTGGTTTTTTTACTTCCATTAGTCACGTAGTGAATTTTTTAACTCCGATCACTAAAGTCAATTTTTTTTTTTTTCGTACTAACGAGTAAAATATTTCCATTATAAGCCGTTAAATTAAAAAAAATCCTATCGAGAAAAAAAGGTGAAATAATAACGTGTTGTATGACTATGTATATATATATGATATTTTGTACGCACTCATGTGCAAGCTTGAGTACGATATGTTTATTTCTAGTCTAGTATAGTATATAAGCTAATTAATGAGTAACTAGAGTAAGAGGAGTGCAGGTAAAAAAAGTGCAAGCACAGCGAGGGTGTGAAGGAGACTTATAGAATAAAAAAAAAAATAATAATGGTAATAAAAAACATCAAGTTTGCGCTCGAACGAAATGAATGAAAAGCCATCGCACAGTACCGAGCTCACACAATGTCCGTATCTCCAATTAGCCACGTTATTTACATTATAACGCGGTGCTAGGCGATCGAATGAAATCGTTGTTAAATTTTATACATATATGTATATATATAAATACACATGTACATATAAATAGAAGTGTAAGTTACAAGGGGACAAATGAATATAAGCGCAATAGTCACCCCATATGTATATATATATATATATATAATTTTATCTAGCTACTCGACAAGAGTATCGAAACATTCTCTCATTGTGTCGATGATCGAAAAGCACCCTATAGTCGAGTTGGTTTCTCATGTAGCCTGTCTGTCACTGACAATGTCTACTGTCCCATCAAGAACTCGGTTTCCCTGTTTCCCTTTTCATTTACCCAACTCAACATGTATATATATATATATATATATTTATATGTGTGTGTAATATGTGACTGCTATGCAATAAAGTTCTAATTTGATTGGAAGTTATTGACTAGGGATACCTGGATCTGCTGTAATTATCTAGGGTAACTTATTTCTGGAGCAGTTGAAAATTAATTTAAATTTGATATTTAAGTTTTTAGCTGTGTAATTTTAATTGGTCGAGTATAAGATTTTAATTTATTATTTAAGCTCTAATTATTTTTTTTAACTAATTGGATTAGTTTCATTAATTTGTAATAAAATTTTATATAAATGCATATTTTTAGTAATCGTCTGAAAAATTTCAAGACTTATAATAAATAAATAAAATTATTTTTTTCAATAAAAACTTACCAAATTGTTTAGATCTTTATTAAGGTCCTCTAAATTAGATCCACGTCCATTAGTAGACAATGACCTCGGACTAGGACCAGTGACCGAGGCCAAAATTCTCTTCCGATGAGCGGGTTTGTGTATCTCGAGCACGGCCGCCAATTCGACTTCCCAAACTCTTTTAACTCTGTCCATATCTGTGTATAGATGTTTTTTAAAAGTCTCCAAGTAGTTCTCTAAATTTATTCCCTTGAGCCACTCCTCGAGTGTCCGCGCCTGGGACCCAGATCTCTTGTCGACGCGCTTGTTCAGCGACAGCGAGGCGTTCATTATCACAGCGCGCTCCGTGTCGCTCGTTATTCCCATGTCTTTTAGGTCCGATTCTTCCAGTACTCCATTCTATTTTAAATTAACACAATAAACACGACATTCAGTCTCTCTATATATAATTATAATTTTATTAATTTTCTAAACAAGTTCAAGCGGAACTAACGAATCAAAAATGTGTGAAATTTTTTTAGTTTTAGTAACTACTAAAGTTATCATTAAAGTTCATAATTTTCATATATAATAATATAACAAGCTCATAAATTATTAATTAATTTGTATTTAATAACAAAAACTTGTGAATTTATTCAGTTATTATTTATGTTTGCGGCTCGACAAAAAATGTGGCATACAATCATATACTTAGTCAGTATATATTATATCTTCCTTATATATTTTTCGCTTTATCCGGCCCGCGGTTATTAATTCTTGATTAATAAAAAATTTTAATCTTCATTGTTTTAATAATTTGAACGGTTACGAGATCTTATGATTATTCTATATTTATTTTTACTTCAACCCTGGTGTAAATGATTTCGGGCATCTGACCAGTCTTCATATATAATTTGCCCTATTTGAAATAAGAGCCCGAGACATCCCGGATCATAATATCTAGCCTCAATCTAGCCTCATTGAACGCAAGTAAGCCTCAATCAAGCCTCACTTAGCTGAAAAAGTATTTTGAGCCTCAAATGATGCTCACAGATCTTCAATAAGCCTCGATTAGCCTCAAATAAACCTAGTCTCGACTCAATGAATCTCAAATAATAATAATTTTACGAGTTCGATCAAATGTAATTTAAATTCGATTAGTATTATTTGAGGCTCATTGAGGTCTTTTGAGCATCATTGGAGACTCAAAATGCTTTTTTAGCTAAGTGAGGCTTGATTGAGGCTTACTTGGGTTTGATGAGGCTAGATATGACCCGGGATTGCCTCGATTATTAGCCCGACTAGAATATAATGCGTTTTGAGGTGACCCCAAATAGAGGTTAACAATATTCTGCTTGACTAGTTATCTAACTAGGTTTTCGATGGGGCAACGAAATCTTTCCTGGTCTAGGGCATTCTTGAAAACATGTCATCGGGCCTTATTTTTACTCCCCGACCAGATACCGGTTAACAGTCGGGCACTTTTTACCAGGGAAGTTGGAAATTAAGCGGTCAAAAAAGTATAACATAATTACCAACGCATAACAATTTAGGGTTTGGAAACTTGATCATTACATGGAAAAAATGTAATTTTGAAAATTTATAAAAAGCTACAAGGCGAAAACTATATAATACATTTTACTTAAATGGAATGGTATTAGGAGATTGAAAATAGTCAATGTCAAGTACTTTAAAAAAATTATTAAAATATCAAACATCATTTTTTCCGTGATAAAGATCTAATAAACCAGGTGGTGGATTTTATTCAAATTCCAAAAATATTTGAAATCTCAAAGTTGGAAAATCTTTTTTTTTCTATAAAATCAATTCAAATTTTTTTAAAAACTCAAATGAATGGATATCTGACGTCTTAATATTTTTAAATTTTAATTACAGTAAGATGTTTAAATTATTTGTAATATGCTTTTATACTTATGCTTAAATTTTGTTTACTTACGATAAAGTCGAGGTCATCGAAACCATAATTTAAGAAAAGTGACTCGTAGTCAGCAAAGCCTATATTTAATAACCATTGCCCGACGGTTGTTGTAACTGTTGGACTGTTTGTTTCACATCCAATTCCTTGGTAAATAAAAAAAAATCAAAAATTAATTTTTTTAAAAAAATTTTGATCAAAAACTTTCGAGGTAATTTTGAAACAAATTTTGAGATAAATTTTTTTATATTAAATTTGGATAAAAAAATTTTACAAAATTATTTATTGTTAAATAAAATTTACGAAAAATCTTAATTACCAAGGCGTGATTGGAATTCTTTCTCCAATTCATTAACAAAAACAGATTCGCGAACAAGTCCGGTCCCAAAGGAAGCCATTATTTCGGATATTTTAGCCCACTCTTCTTGCTCATCAAATGGGCTCATAATACTTAGTGATTTTTCGTCTCTATCACGATCTTTGTCCCGCAGTACTGGATCTGCGTTGGCATCCTCGATAATGCGGTCGTTGCTGGATGAATCCAAGCTGCCGGTGCCCATAACGCATGCAGGTGCGTAGACGTTCCGCAGCCGTCTAAGTGTCCGCGGCCGCTCCGCCGTGACCGAGCCCTTTAGTAAACCTGTCGTACAACAAATCATTTGTTACATAATCACTCTCTAATCACTTTATCGCATCACACCAACACAAAAAATAAAAGTAAAAATTTTTTATTTTAAAAAATCACCAATTTTTTCATCAGCAAATTCAAATTTTTTTCAAAAATTTTCACTCCTTCAAATTATCAGTGACTTTGAAAATTCATTTTTCAGCTCTCAGTATTTAGTTTTCATACTTTTCATATTTAATTACCAAAAAATTTTAAATTCTGTAAATTTATAGGGAGGAAACTGGGGCACGACGGACCGGCTCCAAAATTTATTTAAAAAAAAGAAATTGTCGGTAGTTTTTTTTGTAATTTAAAATTTACTAGGGATTTAGATGCAAAATAAAGTAACCGGGGTAAAATGAGACACCTAAAAATTAAAAAAATTAAATTTTTTTTTAAACAAAAATTTTTATTTTACAGTCAACTACCCGTTATAAGCCTGGTCTAGGGGACGTAGGGGAAATTTTTCTTGTAATTTCAGTCTTCCCTACCGTGCGTTTAGTTTTGTTCTCGACTACCCGTTATAAGCCTGTTTTATTTTATATCATTTTGAACGTCATATTTACGTTTTGTTACATACGTCACTATCCCAATTTTTCTAGTGCTTATAGCGCTAAAATAAATACTTATCTTTTTACACTAATAATAATTGTAATGCAAAAAATTATAATGACAACAGTATTAATTACAGTAATGATAATAATAATTGTTATTGATCAACATAATGATCAATAAAACTTTTAAATTGTAGCAAAAGCTTTAATTGTAATTAATGATTACAACTATGAACAATAAATAATATTTAACTTAATAATGATTAAATTATTCTCCGCGAAACATCGATAGTAAATTTTCATAATTTATTTAGATATTTTGTTGCTATTGTTAGTTTATAATTTAGAGAATTTTAACGGAGGCTTATAACGGGATGTCTGGTACGAAGCTCAAAAAAGTGGTTGTGGGGAAGCTGTTTGGACTCAGTAACTCCCGCTTGAGGAGAAGAGGCTTATAAAGGGCAGGCTTATGACGGGTAGTCGACTTATTGGCGGGGAGGGGCTATTGTAAATTTTAATAAATTTGTTAGAAATAAATCAAAAAAATTTGTTATGCTCAAAAGTCACAAGAAATAAAATTACTCATGACGGTCCATTTTTCTCTAGTCTCCTCTATTTCAATTTCCTTTATTAATTCACGAAAATTTTTTTCATAAAATATAATTACAAATTTTGAAGACTTGAGACTCAGGTTTAAAATGAATTTTTTTCCATTTCGATCTGACAATTTGAATTACAGTTACAAAAGTTATAATTTTAATACATAATTTGTACAAAGGAAAAAATTGCATGGATTTTTTTCGTAAAAAAATATAAAACAATATAAAAATTGTTTGGTATAATGTTGTATATGAAAATGACTCTTTCACGAGGTATAAATGAGATATGAATTCGCTTGTCGACGCTATTATATACATTATACCATGAATAAAGGAACGAAAGCATGTAAAGTGACGGCGCTGAATAGAAACAAAAAAAAACGTAAAATGTGAAAGTATAAAGTAGACAGTAGCCATATCTTTTGAAAGATGCTTCTCGTTCATATTTCATATTACATAAAAATATATATAAATATTGCATAATGAAAAGCTCATAAAAATACTAAATAGAATGAGTAGGAGCGCGAACATGAGTAAGAGATAGGCGGGGGGTGTCAGCAAGAGGAAGAAGAGGAAAAAATAGTGAGATAAAGTTGAGTTACAAGTGCAAACGTACGTAATTTTAATTAAAGCCCCATGATGAAGGGCGTCTCAACTACACGACGCCTTCACCTCTTTCAGTCCCCACTCTATCCCATTTTTATCCCCGACACCCCGCGGCCCTCGGCGCGACATCGTGTTATATTACTCAGTTATTATTCAACTCATATACGTAAATTATATGAAAATCTCATTCTCATCTACTTCCTCATCCGTTGATATATATATATATATATATATATATTTTTTTTATTACTCCACTTTTTATGGGCTAATAGTTTTTAGCCTTCTTAGTGTCAACTAAAACTCGCTAATGGAAATTTCACTATTTTTATGCTTTTATTTTATTTGGTTTACTTTTTTTTTATTATTAACATTACTGAAATTTTACTACTAATGCATTCATTATTTTTTTTGTCAATTAATAAACGGCATACTTTTTTTTTAAATATTCAATACTTAATTATGAATTTTAATTAAGTATTTTCTTAACTTTTTGACTCAAACTTTTATGATCGCGGTGTTAGAAGACAATTAACTATTTTCGGATTTTTTTTCAGCAGATAAATTGTAAAAAAAAAAAAAACTAAAAATATGCACATGTAGAAAATTCAAAAAATTATAGGTGCAATTTTTTCAAATATTTTTTTCTTTGTAATTTATTGTTTTAAAAAACAATCAAAAAATTATTAGACGTTGGTTAACTTCAGTACCATAAATTTGTATCAGCTGTATTACATAAAATATGAAAGATCATCATATTTTCTATATGACCATTAAAGAGGAATTTTCATTGTCTATATAGCTTTGATTATAGCTTTGATTCGATAAAAAATTACGTAAAATCAATTACTCAAAAAAATTTTCAAAAAAATAGTTAATTTTTCTTTTCTATTTATTAATATCAAGTTTGATGATTAATATCTTGTAAAATATATAACGAAAGTATACATTATATATGGTCCTTGGAAAGGAAATTTAATTCTCTACAACTTTGGTCCTTATAAAAAAAATCTCAGAACCAATAGTTTAAAAGTTATACCCATTTAACCATCGCAAATTTTTTTTGAACTTCATACACAACTTCAAATATTTAAAATCGCTATATTTTTTAAACCATCGACTTTACCCAAATTTTATATCAGACAAAAATTGTAGGAAATCAAATTTCATTTCCAAAGACTACCAACAACATAAATTTATTTTCGATAGTTAGCGTTGTAAAAAAAAAAACATTTTCAAAAAAAAAATAAGTCCTTGAAAGTAATTCAATAATGTTAGTAGTCACTGTACGTTTATAAATCCAACCGGAAATAAATTGACTTTCAAATGCGTCGAGCCTCGTCTACAAAAGTAACAGAATAAAGCCAATAAAGTATAAATAATTCATCGCAACAATAAAAAAATATATAGTAAATAAAATAAAATATTTTGGCATAACGAGTTACTAAGTTGTAGCTGTAAAAAAAAAAAAAGTAATTTTAGTGCCTCAATAATTGCAGCAACGAGGACATTTGTAAACTAAATAATTCTAGCGGATGACACACTCTCGACAATTCGCATTATATTAACTTTCGGGGTCGTTAACCGAGCTAGTATAGATCGTTAGCCAATATTACTTGAGCGATGGAGTACTGCCAAGAAAAACGACCTCGGTATATTATCGTTGTTGCAGTAACCTTAACCAATCGGCTGGAAATATTTTTTTATTATGTATGATATTACTTATTTAATTTGAACAAGTCATTAATCCTTTTTTTTTTAATTAGGAAGTACCAAACTTACGTGACAGAAAAAAAATAGTAATCATTGTTGATTGGGAAGATAATTTTTTTTTTTTTTTTTTTAAATTAATTACTTCCGCGGTTTTGTTTAAAACGCAATATGACTATTTGTATTTGTTGGAGATGCGGAAAGGACAAGGTCATTGTATTGAAGTAAAAAAAATTCTGTTGTAATTCTCATTGTCAATGGTACTGGCTATTTAACGTTAACAATGTCAGGGCGGACAATTGAACGTGAATTTAAATTAAACCAGCCAATGTGACCAAATAAATTTGAGTTAAGGTGCAGTTACAACTGTACTTGGTAACATAAAAAATAATCACGTTATTCAATGGTGATAATTAAAATTTTACTGGCTACTATGAGTTGTTAATTACTTTGTTTTTTTTTTTTTATTTATTTATTTATTTTTTTTTTTTTTTTTTGTATGAAAAATTTAGTTAGAATTTTGAAAAAATGAGCTACGATTGTTAAAATTTTTTTTTAATGAAATTTTGGTTCGGATTTGAAAATAAAATTATAAAAAAAATTTCAGTGTCATTTAATTTTTTTTTAACAAGATGAAAATTGTTTTGGAAAAATTAGGATATTGAAGTTAGCATCATATTGAATTTCGCCGACGTCTAATAATCTTTTGATTTTTTTAAAAACTAAAAATAAAAAAAAAATATTTCAAATAATTGCACTTATAGATGTTTTGATTTTCTACATGCGCATTTTTTTAGATTTTTGTTTTTTTGTAATTAAATAGTAAAAAAAAATTCTAAAGTTATTAATTGTCTGCCAACCAGGATCGCAAGTCAGCTGACGTCTAATAATTTTTGGATTTTTTTAAAAATTATAAATTGTAAAAAAAAAATATTTTAAAAAATTGCACCTATATTTTTTCAATTTTCTACATGTGTATATTTTGCTTTTTTTTTCTTTTTATTTTAAATCTTGTTTATAAAAATACGGTAAGTAATTTTCAAAATTTCTTTTATCAAATTTACAATTTCATCAAAAAAAAAAATTCTCAAAATCATACCTGAGTACATTTTACCTCGTACCAATATTTTTATAAAAAAGTCTTCTAATTACTTTTTAAAAAAATTTCCGACAAAAAAATTTGAAACTAAATTTTTTTAGCCAAATCATAACTGAATTTTTAAAATTCCATCGCAATTTCCATCTCATTAAAAAAGAATATTAAAGGTCATTTTAATTTCAAACGTCTCAATGACTCACTAATAATTCTTATTTTAATTACTAATTAACATATTTTTTTTTAAATTGTCCACTCAAATAAAATTACGCAGTTAATCTATGCTACCATTTATCAATTAATTGACCAATTGATTGCTATTTAAATTACAAAAAAAAAAAAAAACACTAGTATCAAAAGATATGAAAAAAGAGGCGTATAAAAAGTAATGTCACTCGCACGTGTAATGGCCTTGCTATGTTTCCTGTAGCTAATCACCAATAAAAAATGATCATCAACACATTCCACGGTGTAACGCGATCCAAATTACCTCAAGTGTCTTTAACATTCATTTACAATTATATTTTTTTTCTTTTAAATGACAAACGACCCGAGTGTTTAAATATTTACCATAATAACTTAAATGAGAGGTAGGTAAATATAAATATAAATAAATATATGCAGCAGGTTTATAGACAAACAGGATACGAAACTTCCGTTTATTTGTTCTACCATCAATCAATTGTATATAATGTACCGTGAGATCAAGTACTCTACAATCATCAGTCCAATTTAATTGCAAATACCTCGTTGCTGTTGTTGTTGTTCTTGTTGTTGTGTTAACGTTAATAAGAATATTTTAAAACTGCGGCCGCGGTCACGATTTTTAACTTAAATGGATGTTGTTATTGAGATTCACACGCGATTTCTTCATTGATAAATATTTAATAAATTGTTGGGAACACTTTATTATACGTTAGACAACTTGGCACTCTTTACTTTTACGTCTATACTTTAAAACTACATCATTTAATTCCGCTTCTATAACCACTTCCAGTAATAGTACTAGTGATAGTGCTAGTGCCAGTAATACACTACTACAGTTCGTATAGTTTATTGTAGATGAGACGAGAGTAGAATAGAAGAGGTAGTAGCGAGTAGCCTCAATTCTATAATAGTTATCGCATTCCCTCACGAGATTTCTCTCTTTGTAATTTAATAAAAACTGTCATCAAATTTTTTTTTATTTATTTTATTATTCTTCTTTGTCGATAGTCGATTCAAAGATCGATTTCATTTTTTATTTTTACTGATAATTATTTTTGAATCGAATATCAAGTTTTTAATTGACATTACGAGAGTACTTATAGTAAAATATCGATAGATGATTTTTGTATTGAATGATATCGAGATTTTTAATAAATGAATTTTCAAAGTTTTAATTAAAAAATGCATTAATTTTTTTTTTATTAATGAATGAATAATTTGTTTGAAAATTTATTAGACTTTTATGGGAACTTTCTAATAATTAAGAAAAATAAATTATTTTTTATAAATTTATTTACGATTGTGAATGTGGCAGACATCAGACAAATTTTTAATTTTAAATAAGTAGAGTAAGTAAATTAAAAAATGATATTTGAAAAAAATGCACTTATTAATTTTTAAATTTCTTAAATGCGCATTTTTTGAAATTTTATTTTATAAATTATTTATAATTTTAAATTTGTTTGATGTCTGCTACATTCACACTCATATATATTTGACGTTTTTTGTAAAATAAATTTTTTAATTTAATTAACTAAATTTAAACGAGAAAAATTTATTGATGACTTTTTTTAATTATTATTGATAAAGTATTTATTTAAAATTCTTAATTAATTTTACGACATTCTAATAATTAAAATTCAAATAGAAAAATTTGTTGATAAAATTTGAATTTTTTTTTTCGGGTAACTAAAAATTTCAAAAAAACAATTTTCGTTTTTTGTAGAATTTTTTAAATTTAATAGAAAATTATCATCAATTTTTCGAATATTTTTTATGACCGAAACGACAAAATTTTATTTTTTTTATATTTTTTTTTACCGACTGCTCCAAGTACGTAACCGAGTTATGTAATTAAACAATTTTTTTAAATTTAATCAAATAAATTTCAAAAAAAAAAAAATTATTTATTATCATTTTGTTTTCAAATACTTACTGATAAAATATCAATTAAAATATTTTTATCAATTTAACGAGCCGTCAAAAATAATTAAAAAAAAAACACAAGTTAAATATTTTTTTTTCAAAAACCCAATTTACAGTTTTTCTAATAAATAATTTTTTTAAACTAATTAAAAGATAAATTTAATTAAAAAGTCGAGTCGATTAATTTCTATGATTATTAATTGATAACTAGAGAATTAGAAATTAATTTAATTACTATAAATAATTAACATAAGTTGAATATTTTGAAAAAAAAATTTTCTAAGTAATTAAATAATAAAATCAATTAATACTGAAAATTTATAAATAATTAGTAAAAGTGCTTTTAATAATAATCTATTTATAATAAAATATCCATTGAATTATTTTGTTGACATAAAAGAGTAAGTAAACACGTAGCATTGAAATAGATAACAGTAAAAAAAAAAGTTAAGTGCATTTATAAGTCGCGTTTACTGTAAATATGTTAAACACGATGCCCTACTATTCATACCGCCCATCGCATGTGATGTAATAATTCAGTACACTCAGTACAGTAATGAGTAGCCAGTTGCAGTAGCAGTAACCTTAGTAGTAGTAGCTGTAGTAGTTGTAGTAGTTAGTAAGAGCAAGGCTATTATTACTTACATTACATTAGGGCGCCATGAGCAACAAGTATGTGAGATTTTCGCATTCCACAAACCGGACACGCGTGTACCTCAAATCTCAATTAACGTATACGCTAATGTTTTTCCGCGAAAATTTAAAAGGAGTTTCTTGAAAATGTTAATACGTTTAAATTAATCTTAAATATGACCATAAATTAACTTATACATACATTAGGCTGAGAAAAAAAATTTTTGTTTTAGAATTGCTATAAAAAAATTGTAAATTCTTCAGTCTGAGTATAACTTAATTATAAATTAGCGATAAATTGATTTCTTCAATTAAAAAAGAATTTTCTATGATTTTAAACTTAGCAGACAATTAAAAATTTTTTAATTTTTTTTTTGAACTATTTAATTAAGTAAAAAAAAAAAAATAAAAAAATGCACACATAGGAAATTCCAAAAACTATAGGTGCAATTTTTTG
The DNA here is from genome assembly GCA_030273425.1 of Microplitis manilae. Taxonomy (NCBI): domain Eukaryota; kingdom Metazoa; phylum Arthropoda; class Insecta; order Hymenoptera; family Braconidae; genus Microplitis; species Microplitis manilae. The sequence goes on along the minus strand of CP092730.1, from coordinate 15,745,719 downwards.
AAATATTTAAAATTTTAAATTTGTCGTTTTTAAAAAAATCTAAAAATTATTAGACGTCGGCTAACTTATGATACTGAAATTAGCTGACGTCTAATAAATTTTGGATTTAAAAAAAAATGATAAATTGTAAAAAAAAAAATTTTTCAAAAAATTGCACCTATAGTTTTTTGAATTTTCTACATGTGCATATTTTTAGTTTCTTTTTTTTTGAATTTTATTTGTTAAAAAAAAATCTAGAAGTTACTAATTGTCTGGTAACTTCAGTATTATAGTTAGCTGACGTCTAATAAATTTTGGATTTAAAAAAAAATGATAAATTGTAAAAAAAAAAATTTTTCAAAAAATTGCACCTATAGTTTTTTGAATTTTCTACATGTGCATATTTTTAGTTTTTTTTTTTTTTTGTAATTTATTTGTTAAAAAAAAAATCCGAAAGTTTCTAATTGTCTGGTAACTTCAGTATTATAGTTAGCTGACGTCTAATAATTTTTGGATTTAAAAAAAAATGATAAATTCAAAAAAAAAAAATATTTCAAAAAATTGCACTTATAGTTTTTTGAATTTTCTACATGTGCATATTTTTAGTTTCTTTTTTTTTGAATTTTATTTGTTAAAAAAAAAATCTAGAAGTTACTAATTGTCTGGTAACTTCAGTATTATAGTTAGCTGACGTCTAATAAATTTTGGATTTAAAAAAAAATGATAAAATGTAAAAAAAAAAATTTTTCAAAAAATTGCACCTATAGTTTTTTGAATTTTCTACATGTGCATATTTTTATTTTTTTTTTTTTTTTGTAATTTATTTGTTAAAAAAAAAATCCGAAAGTTTCTAATTGTCTGGTAACTTCAGTATTATAGTTAGCTGACGTCTAATAATTTTTGGATTTAAAAAAAAATGATAAATTCAAAAAAAAAAAATATTTCAAAAAATTGCACTTATAGTTTTTTGAATTTTCTACACGTGCATATTTTTAGTTTCTTTTTTTTTGAATTTTATTTGTTAAAAAAAAAATCCGAAAGTTTCTAATTGTCTGGTAACTTCAGTATTATAGTTAGCTGACGTCTAATAATTTTTGGATTTAAAAAAAAATGATAAATTCAAAAAAAAAAAATATTTCAAAAAATTGCACTTATAGTTTTTTGAATTTTCTACATGTGCATATTTTTAGTTTCTTTTTTTTTGAATTTTATTTGTTAAAAAAAAAATCTAGAAGTTACTAATTGTCTGGTAACTTCAGGATCATGGCTAACTTTAGTATTATGAATTTTTTTTATAGTAATTTAATTTTTATACTATTTATGTCAAAAATATTAAAAAACTGCAAACTTATGATATTTTTAATGATTATTTTAATTGTCTATAAATCAATTAATTTGCAATAACATCATACTGTAGATCATACGAAAAGATCATTATAAAAATAGTAAATTTTAATCGAGAATTATTTCCTGTCATTGATAATTATTTTTTCAATACTTGAAAGTTAATCTCGACTAATAATAATTCCACAATTATAAAACACTAATTAAGTTTTTTTTAGAAAAAAAAAAAAAGTAGTAATGGATTTTTAAATTTCGTGCATTCAAATTTAACTTAATAAATTTTTTAATTACTCAGATAAAAATAATTTTTTGGCGCCAAAAATCCTTTTTTTTATGTATGAAGAAAATTAAAGTAAAAATTTCTACTCATTATATAAATTCAGAAATTTCCACTTTTAACACAAGAAAAAATGACTAAATTATAAGTAAAAATACAAAAGTTAAAATTTATATTTTATAATTTTTACTTACGATAACAATTCTAACTTATGATAAAATAAAAAAATATTTAGATTCTATAACAGTTAATTTTTGAACCCGCTTAAATTTAAAAATAAATTTAATCAAATGCAATGACAGCTATCTTTTTAAATAAAATAAATGTTTACTAGTGTAATCCAATTATCCAACAACTCAAAAAATAAAAAAATTCAAGGAGCAGATGTCAGTTTTTAAATAAATACATGTTATATTATTTAGTATAGCAGTGTAAATAAAATATAAAAAGGTGTTCAAACACCTGCATTGTCAAATTACCGGAGGCCTACAGTTGTCATTACCCTCATGCCCTTATTTAATGCCCGTCTAATATTATTTTTCCTTTATATCCAGACCACAATGCCCACGAGCCGACACATGATACTTATTATATTTTTTATATTTTTTTACAACAGTCTTATTAGCTTAGTAACCGAAATTTTTTAACAAAAGACTTTGGAGTATTAAAATCTATTCACAAGTATTTAGTTCAATTACTATATATATTAAATATATATTTTACTTAAGTATAAGTATAAATGGTCCTTAGTTAGTAGACAATTAACCATTTTTGGATTTATTTTTCAAAAAATCAAAAAAAAAAAAAAATGCACATGTAGGAAATTTAAAAAACTGCAGGTGCATTTTTTTCAAAATCATTTTTTAAAAAATCAAAAATTATAAAACGTCAGCTAACTTCAGTTATATAAATTATAATCTTACCGACTTTGAATGATGTATCCAAGTAATTGCACTTGACATTAATTATTTATTTAATTAATGGAGTATGAATTTATAATCTAAAATTGTAAGTAGTGATTTTATGTCTAGACTTTTGTAAAAAGCAACAAGTGAACGTGGGACGCGGGATATGTTTAGTATAAATTATGGGATGTTGTTGAAGGAGTGTTGGATTATTATTAACAATTCTCTTTACACCCGCGCACCAGACACGAGACTGACAATAGCATGACACTGGTGTACTGTTGGTAGGTTACTAACGATCGAGGCGAAGGCGAAAAATGACCCAGACGTGGGACTGTCGCCCGCTGGGGCCCCGCGTCAAATTATTTTAACTCGTGGTGGGGATTTACCGGCTATCGTTTATTCTTCATTGTGTTTATATATTTATATATATTAAGCTGATGGGGAGAAGTAAACCTGTATTTTTTTACCTTTGTATTCTTTGAGATTCTTCTTTAAATCCAATAGATCTCGAGGATTTAAAAGAGATAATTTTTAATACTGGATTACTACAAATAATTGTAGTATTTTTAATAAAAATTATTAATGAGTTTATTTCAAAAACAAATTCAAATTCAATTAACGATACAGATGTCGAGTATAAAATTTAAAAATGTTTATTTTTATTTCATTTTTTTTTTTTTTAATTTCAAGAATTTTTTTTTTTAATTGTGGATTCGTATCTAAAAGTCTAGTAATGACTATATACAAATTTTTTATTTATTTTTTCAAAATACTATTTATCGCACAAGCATAGAATTTTTGAAAATAATCAGTTGTTTTTTTTTTGAAAATTTTGAGATTTTTTTTTATGATACTGAAGTTAGCCGACATTAAAAAATTTTTGAACTTATTTATAAATGATAAATTATAAAAAAAAAAATATTTTGGAAACTTGCACCTTTGACTTTTTTAATTTCCTAAAAGTGCATATTTTTAGTTTTTTTTTTTTTTGCAATTGATTTGTAGAAAAAAAATCCGAAAATTATTAATTTTTAAACTTCATGATTATAATTAATTTATTTTTAGCTATAAGCCTAATAATTAATGAATAAAAATTTGAAAAGGTAAAAATTCACTAGATCAAAAATAAAAATTTTGAAATTGATAATTGGGTATTAATTGAAAATTTAAATAAATTTAGTAATTTAATAAAACAAAAAAATGTATGATTCTGCAGTTAACAAACAATTAAAAATTTTGAATTTTTTTTTCAACAAATCAATTACAAAAAATTAAAAAATAAAAATATGCACATGTAGAAAATTAAAAAAACTACAGGTGCAATTTTTCAAAATATTTTTTTTTTTATAATTCATCGTTTTAAAGGAATTCAAAAATTATTAGACTATTAAATATATTAATTGTATTAATTAAAAATTCATATAAATTTCTTAATCAAATTTTAAAAAAATGTCGGAACCTGGGTTCGAACCAGGAACCTCTTGATCAGCTTCCATCTTACAGCAGCAAATAAATACTCAAGTTATAAATTTCTAATTATCTAAAAAATAATTAATAATTCTAAAAATATTTTTGCTAATTAAGAAACAAATATTTTCTAAATTACTCTCGTTTAAATTTTCTAGATCTCGGCCTATACTAAAACGACCACCGCAACCTGTAACTGCTTTTTTATTATCAACCAAAAATTTAACAGCGTACATAAATAGAAAACTAAATATACCGATAAAGAGAATGCAGCCGCATGATTAATATCCGTCAAATGAATGCTCAATTATGAACAAAAAAAAAAAAGTATTATTTAAAATGAAAGCCGTAACCTTTCAAGTCTCTATTCAAATACAATCAACTTAAAAATTTAAAATGAATGGTTACTTAATTTTTTTTATTTGAAATAAAATAATAATTGAATTAGAGATGATATAGATAAGAAAGGGTTCTTAAAGAACCAAGCACCGGACTGGATAAAATAAAATTAAATGAAATAAAATTATATGTAATGTGATGAATAAAGCTGACGAGGAGCATAGTGTGTACACATATTATATATATAATAAGAATAAGAATAATAAAGAGCTCGAGGCAGTACTAAACACCAACTCTGATCCAATAAATGTCACTTCTCATTTATGTATTTAGATATATATAATATAATATACTATAAATAAAATTATGTAAGGCAAGAATAATATTTTGCGAGTTCAAAAGAAACTAGATTAATTATTATTATTTATATGAATATTATGTTAACAAGTTTGTGAATAGTAACTGAGAAGTTTTCCCTCGAGAAACTTGAGACAATGTAGTGTTTAATTATTTAAAAGTCGGTTTGTTTACGATAAAATATGAAAACAAGACGAGGCTGTGAGAATTTTTAAAATTATTGTTGGATTTGTTTAGAGAAATTTAATTAGTTTTTATTTGCTTTAGTTATTATTTATATTTGGGACATTTCGTAGTTGCTGCGAATGGGAGACGGATAAATCCGGAGATAAAAAATAGAAAACGTTGTGTTGTCCAATGAGTCATTCATATAAAACGAACTCACGATCCACGCATTCCTTCGTGATGTCATGTACATATACATGTAGTTAGTGTATTTTTAATTTATTTATATATTATAGTATGTTGCGGTAACATTTTAATTTTTGATACCAATGAGGAAATTTTTTTTTTATTAAAAACTACTATCAGTTTTTGTTTTTTTTTTACATATAGTGCGAAATTATGTATATTTTGAGTGTTTATTAAATTTTTGTAACAAAAAAAAAAATTATTATATTAATTAGTGATGATGACAATTAAAAAAAAAAATGATCCTAAAGTAAACTGACAATTAGTAATTTTTGGATTTTTTTCTTTCAACAAATTGATGACGAAAAAAAAAAATAAAAATATGCACATGTAGAAAATTCGAAAAACTATCAGTGCAATTTTTTGGAATATTTTTTTTTTACAATTTATCATTTTTTTTTAAATCCAAAAATTATTAGACGCCAGCTAACTATAATACTGGAGTTACCAGACAATTAGTAACTTTCGGATTTTTTTTTTAACAAATAAAATTCAAAAAAAAAGAAACTAAAAATATGCACATGTAGAAAATTCAAAAAACTATAAGTGCAATTTTTTGAAATATTTTTTTTTTTACAATTTATCTTTTTTTTTTAAATCCAAAAATTATTAGACGTCAGCTAACTATGATCCTGAAGTTGCCAAACAATTTAGTAACTTTCGGATTTGTTTTTTAACAAATAAATTACAAAAAAAAAGAAACTAAAAAAATGCACATGTAGAAAATTAAAAAAACTATAAGTGCAATTTTTTGAAATATTTTTTTTTTTACAATTTATCATTTTTTTTTAAATCCAAAAATTATTAGACGTCAGCTAACTATAATACTGAAGTGACCAGACAATTAGTAACTTTCGGATTTTTTTTTTAACAAATAAAATTCAAAAAAAAAGAAACTAAAAATATGTACGTGTAGAAAATTAAAAAAACTATAGGTGCAATTTTTTGGAATATTTTTTTTTTTAAATTTACCATTTTTTTTTCAATTCCGAAAATTTTATTAGACGTCGGCTAACTTCAGTATCATAAAAAAAAATTATTTGAAAAAAAAACCCGTTTCAAAAAATTTATATACGGATAAGTGATGGAAAAATTTCTCATTTTATTAAAAAAAAAAAACTTATGTCATTCATTTTTATCAATTCTAAGTCACATTAATTAAAAAAATAAAAATTACTAATTAGAAAAACTTTCTAAAAAAATTGTAAATAATTAAATATTTACCTTAAATAAAGTTACACGAAATAAGTTTTAAAAAGAACTGAATATTTTTATAAAAATCCATTGTATCTCTAAATTAAGTCACTAATTAATTAAAAAAAAAAACCCACAAATTAATTCACTGGAATAATTTTTAAAAAACTCAAATCACTTTTAAATTAGAAAACTATTTAAAAAAATATAATTACTAAATAAATATTATTATATTTACATGGATATGTGTACAGTAATAATCGATACTGAGAAAAAAAAACAAAGAATTTTTTTATCAGCTGCATGTGCAACATTTACCAGAGCTGTATAATCTTATCAGTTGACTCGAGTTCCACACTTCGATCGACATGATTTACTCGCGCGCAATTTATTCAAATTATATTTTATTCAAAAGTATTATTAATTAATTACCAAACAATTACAATAATAAAAAACTGATGAATTAAAAAAAAGTTGATGAAAAATCATGGCTTTCATTTAAGAAAGTCGCTAGTTAATATCACACTAATTATACACGCCAGGTGTAAATATATTAACTGCTAACTTGAGCTATTTACAACACTGGCGTAGGCTTTCACAATTATTTTTTAATTATATTCAAAAATAAAAAAAAAAACAATGGTGAGAAACAGTGCAGTCATTCATCCGTGCTCTCACCTTGCTCCAATTGTAAATTATCTACGCTCACTCGGCGTGTGTACATCATACATGAGATTACTATTGTATTTATTATTACATATTATTATTTAAATATATATATATGTATGTATGCCAATATCATTTTATTTAATTGGCTATTTATATATTACTCAATTTGTTTTTTTAATTTTCTTACCTTATCCATTTTAATTACTTTTGTCTACTTAAACATCATGGCCACTGTTAAAAAAAAAAAAAAAATAAAAAAAATTTGCAAGTAAAAAAAAAATATTATTGCTTGTGTAAAAAAATTCGTTCCAAAAAAGTTTGACATGTGAAACTTCTAAACTTGAGACAGATTAAAAATTTGAACGGAACTTTTTTTAAACTTTTGTAATTTTGAGATTAAAGAAAGTTTATCTAGGATTTTATAAGCGATATTTGAATAGAAAAAGAACGTTTTTGAAACATGTTTCTTAAAATGTAATTTTACTACATTTTACCCTGGTTCTGAAAAAAGAAAAAGTTCAAAAAATGTAATTAGAAACTTCATATAGTTGACTACCCGTTATAAGCCTGATCTAGGGGACGTAGGGGAAATTTTTTATGTAATTTCAGTCTTCCCTACCGTGCGTTTAGTTTTTGTTCTCGACTACCTGTTATAAGCCTGTTTTATTTTATATCATTCTAAACGTCATATTTACGTTTTGTTACATACGTCACTATCCCAATTTTTCTAGTGCTTATAGCGCTAAAATAAATACTTATCTTTTTACACTAATAATAATTGTAATGCAAAAAATTATAATGACAACGGTATTAATTACAGTAATGATAATAATAATTTTATTGATCAACATAATGATCAATAAAACTTTTAAATTGTAACAGAAGCTTTAATTGTAATTAATGATTACAACTATGAACAATAAATAATATTTTACTTAATAATGATTAAATTATTCTCCGCGAATCATCAATAGTAAATTGTCATAATTTATTTAGATATTTTGTTCCTATTGTTAGTTTATAATTTAGAGAATTTTAGCGGAGGCTTATAACGGGATGTCTGGTACGAAACTCAAAAAAGTGGTTAAGGGGGAAGCTGTTTGGACTCAGTAACTCCCGATTAGAGGAAGAGGCTTATGAAGGGCAGGCTTATAACGGGTAGTCGACTGTATGAACGTTTTTTTGACCTTCATGAAGCCATTAGTTTCTAATGAGAAATTTCTTTTGAAAACATTCTTTTTTTACTCAAAATTCGCTCATATAAAATTCTAGATAAGCCTTTTTTTTCAATATTAAAATTACAAATTATCCACTTTTTGGCTAAATCTCATAATTGCAAAATTATAATTTTTTCAGCAATCGGTCAAAACATCCATTCTTGTTACACGTGCGTTAATAGAAATATTAAAATTTAAAAGTCTCTTAAACATTCTGTTATAATTACTAAAATTTTAAGCTCTTTAAATGAAATTGCAGCACTAAAGAATCTTTTTCACTCATAATTTTTACTATGAAAAAAATGTAGTCAAGAGATTTACCCAGAAAGAGGACGGAATGTTAAAAAAAAATTCCATTCAAAGTTCTACTCTGTCTCAAGTTTAGAAATTCCGAATATCGAACGTTTTTGGAATCTTTTTGGAACAAAATTTCTTTCACACAGATGTTCATAATAATAATTAATTAAAATTTTGTCAATTGATGAATTAATTAATTGTATATTTCTATTTTACCGACATTAGGATACTGATAATTTTTTCAAGATGGCCGATTACAGCTGTCACATCTCACTTTTATTTATTAATAATTATTAAATGACAATTATTTAAATAATAATTTATTATTAAAATCATTCTTTGAAGTAGTATAGAGTTGTCAAAAAAAAAGTACCTCAATGGCTCAATTATTTTCATTTTTGTTACACTTCCGAATATGAGATTGATTTGAAAGTAAATGAATTCAAAAAAGAAAAAAAAATTGTGGATTAAAAAATATATCGATTATGTTACAAGAAAAATCTTGTAATTAGTAATTAAATTTTTTTTTATGTAAAAATAAATTCAGTGGCCATTTTGTCGAATCGCTGATTCATGCAATTGAATGATAATTAAATCTTGATAAAAACGATAATGAACATGGTGGTGAGTGAATAAAAAAAATTCATGACGTGCAGATATTTGATTTAAAAAAAAAATGTATTATTTAACTTACTGTCTAGGGAACGTCCGTGGTTTGGCACGTCCATATTAGCTACTATAATAAATATATTCCAAAAAAAATGTAATAAAAGTGTTATATAAATAAATAAAGTCGTGAAAGCAGGGCGACCAAAAAAAAGCCGAAAAATAAATCAAGACACAGCAAACACAATGGCACAATATTTATTGGCAAAATAATAGTGTTATAATATGCACTATAAACTGTCAATTTTTTTATAATAATATAATATATATGTGTATTTGTTTATATATTTTTAATAATTAGTAACTAGTTAAGATTTTTTTTTATTATGCATAATTCTGTTTAAATAACTAATACTTGGTCTAATACTTTTGCATTAACTACAATCATGTACAATTTATTCAATTTTTTATTTCTATGTTAATATAATAATTTATAAATAGTCATCTAATCTTACTATATATGCATTTAAAAAAATGAATAAAAATATATTAATAATTAAATTTACATAATCACAGACTAATTAAAAAATTGTTGAATTTCAACAATAAAATTTTTTTTTCTAATCCTACGTATCTATAAGTGCCTACGAAAAAATTTTTAAAAAAATTTGAGAATTTAAACATTGGAAACGTTATTTTTGGAAAATTGTGATGATCATTGAATTTATATTTCGGTAAATTATTTGATGATTTCTTAGTGTTACAAATGGGAAAAATTTATTTTCAATTGAAATTTTATTTTTTTGATCGAAATTCAAAAATTGAATATGAAATTTTTTTTTTTATTGATAGTAATTAAAAGAAATTGTATAGAGGAAGAAAAAAATTCATTTCAAAGCTTGAAATTTTTAGTTTTCAAAAGCAATTTAATAAAAAGTTCGAAATTTTTGTATTTATTTTTTTAAAAATAAATAATGAAATTTTTGGTTTCATTTAATTTTACGTTCATGTATTATATCTATTTCAAAAAATTTATCTTCATATTTTTCTCTAAAAATTTGAATTTTTGGTGTCGCGACCGGTTACCTTCGGATATAATAACCTAGAACAAAATAACCTCGTAACAAAATAACCTGAAAAAAATAACTTTATTATAAAATAACGTGAACAACAATAACCTGAAAAAAATTTAGAGTGATCATAAAGCACCCTCAGCGCTTTCGCGCTTGAGGTGTGCAAAATGATAAATATTCTATCTTCTACTTGCAGATTAATGTCGTTCAGATTATTTCATAACAAAATTATTCTTGTCCAGGTTACTCCCTGATTAAACAACTGAATTCTATCGAGTTCAACAGAATTAAATTTTTAATTCTATTTACTTCAGATAAATTCTGTTAATTCGGTACCTAACTTGAAAATGAATTCTGTCTAAATCGGCAGGAAAATCAGAATTCGTCCAAATTAAAACGAATTTAAATAATTATATTCGGTTTAATTCTGATTAATTCGGAAATAATTCTCCAATTTCTGGTTCTGAATCCGAATTAAACTGAATTAAAACTAATTTGAAATTTTTAAATCGGTTTTATTCTATTTAATTCAAATTCAAATTTTCAATTCAGTTGAACTATGTTTTTCAGAATTCGACAGAGTATAACAGAATCAAAATTTTGAATTCGGTTGAGTTCAATTGTTTAATCAGGGTTTTGTAACTAAGTTATTTCTTTTAGGTTATTTTGTCGAGGTTATTTTGTCCGAGGGTAATTTGTTACAGAACAGAATTTTCTACTTCAATTTTTCTTTTTTAAATGTTTTCTTTAAACCGTTTACATTTTCCCGAATTTCAAATGAAACAAAATAAAATTTGCATGAAATTTTCGTGACTTTTTCAAAAAAAATTTATGGGTTTAAAAAAAAAATATTTTATTAAACCACAAGCTTTAAAATCCTTTGAATAAAATCAACCAAACAAAATTTTAAAAAATAACTCAATCCCAAAAGTTACAAAATTTTCCGACTCACAACTTCACAAAATTTTTTTTACACAAATTTACCAAAGCGCATTTCAAACTGAAATTAAGTGAAGCGCATCTGAAATTCTTGAGCTTTGAAAATTTTTTTTCCATGTCTATACAAATAATTGCAATTCAAATTACTGTAATTTGAATTTCTTCTCCTTTGTATCTTTATTATTCTCAAATTTTTTTATGAGCATAATTATTAATATAATTAATAATGATATAAATATAAATTACATAAAAAAATTTCCAATAAAATTAAACAAAACAATTATTCGCAATTACATAAGCCTCTGAATTTGAAAACAAATAAAATAGAACTATTTAATTAAATAAAGTAAAATTAATTAATTTAAATAAACTGTGTATAAAAAGCCAATGACTACAGTAGCATAAAATAAATATCTGGCCCTCTATATATATGTATATATAAATGTATATATTAATAATAATAATTGAAACATTGAAATACCTCAAACCCTTGTTGAAACTGCGCATTAAAATACAATTTAATATTTTTATTGTATTTTTAAAAATGTCAATAAAACGCCAGCGTACAATATTTTATAAATTATTACTATTTATTTTCACTCGCGAATTATCCGATCGTAAAAAATATTACGTCGTAATAATAAATATATAAATAAAAATAATAAGTGGTAGAGTTATTGAAACATTGGCCACATGTGAAATTAAAAATATTCAATCACAAGTGAGTTGAATAAATATATAATCATTTGTTTGTATTTGTAAGTGTACGGACACAGTAACAAAATAACGATAATATGCATGTACACCAGGGCACAAAGCGTCATGCGGTGCAGCCAAGCGTTTGTTGCTGTTTACCTGCAAACGGCACGTCACCGAAGTACTCCTCGACGTTGTCTGCGGACATACTTTTGTCAGATAAGGACACGCTTGATAATGAACCACTTGAGGCGTCTAATGAGCCACTTGGTTGAAATTGTAACAAATCGTCGTCCGTTTCTGTTTCCATGTCACGTGACCGACGTTTGTATACCTTTAAAATAATTTACGGATTTTACATACACTTACTATGTATGTAAACAAATAATTATCTTAATTAATTATTAATAATTTATTTTAAAAAATTTATTATATTAATTATTGAGTTTGATGATTTTTGGGGAAATTATTTTGTCGCGGCATCAAAAAATATCTTGGTAATTATTATTGTATTTGTAGCCATGAAAAATCCAAAATAATTTTTTTTTTTTAAATCTTTTACACTGTAAGAAATTAATGAAGTGAATAGGGAGCAGATGACTGTATTTTGGGGTGGCCATTAAAAATTAAATTTTCTGACGCTGTATAAAAAGCTTCGTTTTAGTGAAAAAATACATGGGGAATTTGGTTTTTTCTTTTTAAGTAAAAGAACACATGCCTCAAGACGATCAAAATTCACTTTTCAATACGATCGCAGTTTTTTTCAAATATCTCATGAAATATGCAGATTAGAGGAAAAAACCATAGGAACAGTTTTGTAGAAAATTAAATTCTTGACAAAAAAGGTCATATTCATTTTTTTTATAGAATGTGTATTTATGAAGATATTTTAAAAAAACTTTTTTTTAGATCTAAATTGAGCGTTTTAAGGATTACAAGTGTTGAAAATAACATTTTTTTTAAGTATATCGAAACTATAACAAGCATCAATGATTGACATGTTACGAGTTACGAAGTTTATATTTAAGAAAAAACGTTATTTTTAACATTCGTAATCCTGTAAATACTCAATTGATAAGAAGTAAAAAAGTTTTTTTAAAATAACTTCGTAAATACACTTTTTATAAAAAAAATGAATATAACCTTTTTTATCAAGAATTCAATTTCCTACAAAATTGTTCCTATGGTTTTTTCCTCTAATTTGCATATTTCATGAGATATTTAAAAAAAACTGTGATTGTTTCGAAAAATGAACTTTGATCGTCCTGAGGCACGTGTTCTTTTACTTAAAAAGAAGAAACCAACTTACCCACGTATTTTTTCACTAAAAAAAAGCTTTCTTATATATATAGGGCACCTGAGAAAACTTAATTTTTTATCTTTTGATTCAAATTTTATTGATACCCTTTTTTTTGCAAATTAAAAAAAATTTTTTTAGATTTTTTATGGCCAAAATTTAAGTGAGCCCTACTTCCAAATAATTACTAGGTTTTTTTTTTTTTAATTTTTATTATATGAACCTGCTTAGAATCTAGACAACATTCAATTTTTACTTTTAAAAAATTTTTTTTAGTAACTAAATTAATAAATGAGACATTAGAGACATAAAGTTGCAAATGACCGCAAGAGGTCAAGGTTCGATTCCCGATGAGGGTAAAAAATTTTACAAAAATAAATTTATTAATAAATTTTTTGCAACTTCTGTAAAAAATTCGCACGACTTTTCAAAAAATAGTAGAGTTAAATTTTATTTTTTAAATGGACTATATTTTTAATAAAAAAAAAAAAAATGATTTTTTTATCCATTAGTGCGAGTATTAATAGTAACATTACAACTAAAAAATTTCCATTTCAATAGTCACGAAAATTTTACCAAAAAAAAACACAAAGACGTAAAAATGTAAAAATGAAATTCATACAGTCGGGAAATAAAAACTGACGCGATTTCAATGCAAATTTATTGAAATGGAATTCTTTCGCGGTCTGTTCTTTTTGGTCTAATAAAAAAAAAAAAAAAAAAAAAAATAATAAAACGGAAAAACATCGAGTACAAATATGAAAAGCGCGGAAATGTGAGCCGAATGTTCATCTCAACCGTAAATATTTTACATGATAAATACGAAGCTAGTGTAGGTAAACAAATAAGCTCAGTGTACACATACATTTATATATATATATATATACATATTTATAAAGGTTTGTTGACAGGATAAATGGTGAGTCGGTGATTTAAACCGGTGTCTTTCTTAATCTTGTTTAACTAAAGTGCTTATAAGAAACGCAGACAGGCAGCTCTTGCATACAGTAGTCAGATCTTACATCAGATGTGTATTAAATTTTTGGAAATAAGGATAAGGATGCCTGTGTAAAGATGCAAGTAAGTGAGTGAGTGAGTTAGTGACTAAGAAAGACATGGAGGCGAAACCGCAGGTACAAATTTGTTGATTTCACGAGCAAAGACGACATAAACGGGTTGAGAAACTCAAGGGAAATATATATCTATATGTATATATATACATATATATTACACTAGTATGGTAGAAGTACTGAGACGGAGTGTAGTGCAGGAAAGGCTTCATTATTCAAAGGGTGTCGACGTCTTGCGTTCTGCCGCTTCGTTGGACACGCGAAAGTTGACGGGTGAAATCCAACCATCCACGTACCCTACATCAAATTCTCCTTCACACGCGTATTTTCCGTAAATACATCTTGAATTGTCTACTCTCTTCTTCAGATTCTCTTTACTATCTCTCTCTCTTCACATGTTGTCTATACTCGGTTGTCTACAGTCTACAGACTAGACTACACTAGGTATTCTCGACTCAACTCACTCGTTTTTGCATCTTCCATTTTCTATCCTGACACTTCTGGTAACATTTCTCAAACGTAACGAGAATCTCTATTCGATTCTGACGTCTGAAATTGCTCTCCCGCGTCACGTTCACGAAAATAAATTCCCGCTATTTACTTCAAAGCTTTCAAGCTCTTTTATCGACTTATTAATTTTTTTCTAAATATTTTATCATGAACAAAATACCTTACAAGATTTATAACCGAATAAACGCGTCAAATTAAATTTTTTAGTGAAAGCAACGCCTGGAGTTCGGTTTTTGGCAGAAACTGCCTTCGGCTCGTGCAGCCAATTCAAGTTTTTTATTAAATTTATCAATTTTTTATTATTGTACCAATTATTGTCTACTATTATATATATACACAGTTAGAAATTTTGTGTTCGATTCAACACAATGCGTTTGTGTTGATCTTTAACACAAATTTTATGTTGAATAATTGAGCACATCCCGAGTTGAAATTTAAGACATAGTTTGAACCTAAATGAGCATTCGAGGCTTACATTAGAATTTTTAGGACATAATCGTTGTAAAAGATTAAAATGGACCTACTTAGACTTACAAAGGCTTCAATTAGACATACATAGCCATAAATCGTAAGACGAATGTAACTAGACTTAACAGAAGAGAGGACTTGCAAGGAATACTACGAAAAGGTAAAATTGTTAAATTTGCGAACTACTGGAGAATTGATGCAAGTGATCTACTGATTTAATCAGTCCATTAATGATACCTACGAGTGGAATAGGACCTAGAAGAAGTCTGGGACAGAGAGTTGATTAAAAAGACTGAGTTTCACGATATATGTCTTTGTAAGTCTAAGTTGGTTCTATTCAAGCTTTTATAATGATTATGTCCTAAAAAGTCTAATGTAGGTTTTGATGCTCATTTAGGTTCAAAGTATGCCTTAGATTTTAACTCGGGATTAAATCTGTTTTGACAGAAAATTTGTGTAAATTTAACAGACTTTTTGTGTTAAAATTAGCTAATAAATATAGGCACATAACCTAACCAACTCAAGTATACTGATCTAACTTTTGTCAACTAGCAAACAATTAGTTCGATTTTCAGTGATTTTTCTAAAAAACGAAGCTATGAATTATTCCGTAAAATGAGAATAAAAAAATTATTGAACCTGATGATAAAAATATTAAAGTTATCTATGATTATATTTAACTGTAAATCGATTATAATCCAAGTTTCCTTGCAGACAATGCTGCTACAATGCTTTGCTTGGTTATAGTAATGAAGAAACGCGCGGGAGTGTTAAGCTAAGCAACACAAATTTTATGTTAATTTTCGAATAACACAAGAAATGTCTTTCGTTACAGATTTTCTAATCATTTAACATAAAAAATCAGTTAAAGTTAAATAACACAAAGGGTTTATGTTGAATTAACAGATTTGCGTTGAAAATCAACACAAAAAATTTAGCCAAATAATTTTTTAACACAAATACACGAAATTTCTAACCGCGTAATAAACACATAATTTTGACGACCATAATATAGTTTGCCGCAATTATAATGTAACTCACAAGATATTTTATCATTCTAAGTAATTTATTGAATCGGAAGCAGTTGAAAAGCTTCAAAGAGAAATGCAAACACATGGATGATCTACAGTGACTATATTTAAATATGTATACATATACATATATTTGACATGGGAACGTATGAAATGTATAAGGATCTAAGAGCCTTGAAGACACAGAGAGAGAGTGTTCCTCCATCCGTAGGTTATATTCACTGTGCGATATTCCATGAAGCGTAAGAAGACCCATGAAAGATTGCGGGTGCATATGAGTCAAGTTTATATGCCAGCATATATAGGTTGTGTATAGCGAGTACGGATATAAGGAGTTGAGTGTATAAAGTATGATATGGATATGCAGTAGAAGCCGCTGAGGCAGACGTAGATGCAGAGCTAAAGGAAGAGCAAGTATGAGTGCAGAGGCAGTAAGTACAGAGACATGAAGCATCATCAGTGCTTGTTGCCAGCTGGAAAAGGAGAATGTCACGTATATGGTAGATCACAGCAGAACGATCACAAGATGACATACACAGGAAACCCTCACTACGGTATTGAGATGGTTAAGCATGTCGAGGAGCTAGACTCCTTGTAAATCGCATCAGAGATCAAACACCCGGTTATATATTAAATGTGATTCGTTGGATCTCTTACTCTCTATTCTGTATTCTGTACTTCACTATATTCCTCTCTCATGCTACCTCAGGATATATGTTCTTCCGAATGCTAATTTTGTGCCCAAATGACTCAAGTCAAACTGCATCGCTGATGTCTATCTCAATTTGACGGTTTCATTGGAAATTTTTTCGCATCTTGACGTTTGAATGACAAACCGATGCAAGGAATTTTGTTAAATTGAGGGTGAAATATTTTTTAAGTTTACTTTTGTTCCTACTTATTGATACAGCGGCTACCGTTTAATTGGATGACGAAAGTTTGTTTTCAAGAATATCTTTTTAATTTAAGGAAATTAGAAGCTAATTAATAAATGATAAGTTTAAGTTTTTAAAACTTACCTGACTGAGTGGACGAATTCGTTCGTGAATAGACTTCTCTGCCTGCAGAGCGGACGGTGGAGGATGATCTGGAGTAGGCGGTTGTATATAATGAGTAGGACTCGTCGGAATGAGCATCTGAACCCTCTTGAGTCTTTTATCCGTAGCTTCGCGTCCATCTCCCATAATTTGGCTCTCATTTTGTGCATCGCCGTTTTCCCGTCTGTCATCCAGCAAACTCTCTTGCGAGGATTTCAAAGTAAGAAATGCATTTGAAACAAACGTTCGGTCGTGGGAAGTTTCACTGCACGGTGACTCGTCAACTGCCGCATTATTGTCGAAGTCATAATTTTCATAAGCTCTTTCGCAATGTCTGCGTAATTTCCGTCTTGGGTTTTGAAGTTTTATCAAACGGTCACCGTAAACTGCCGTCAGAGCAACTGGTTCGACGTCTTGTCTTCTATTGGTACTTTCTGATGTACTGTACCGCGATTTCATGTCTACGTATTGGTCGACACTTCTAGTTACGTGACGGAGCTGATCTCGCCGAGTTTGCAATTGTTCGAGATCAATGTGACTCCGAGCGCCACTTCGTGCAAGAAATAAATATTCGTAATTACTGGGACCGAGTGAACAATCTGCTGACAATGACATCTGAGTTTGCAAATGAGTTGGTGATACTGATAAATTTCTTCTCGGTGGTTTTTTTGGTGGGGTTGGCTGTAAAAATTTTTTTATACATAAAATATAAAACTGTGAAATTTTGAATAGAAAATTAACGCCATCTAAAAAATTATCGGCTGAATTTATTTTCATAAATAAATTTTTTAATAAAAAAAAAAACTTACCGAGACTTTACTATTAGAGGCAGGACTATGAAGTGAACTAGACAGTGGCGCCATGGGCAAGTAAATTCCGGAAATACCAGAATCATTAGGTAAACATCGCCTGTCCCGAGGGCTAGGTCCTCCAATACTTGACGAAGAAGAGACACTCAATTGATCAGACTCCCTGCCAGTAAATCCCGGGGGCAATGTCAAGGACAGGTCCTCAGAGACGTAGCTGCCCTCAGTACATCTTGGTGCCGGTGGCGTCTGATATAATCCGCTGTCAGAGCCCCTAAACAACCAGCCCAACTTACTCATCACGTCACTAATTATTTATTACGATTAAAGTAACTCCATAACCACAATAACAATTAACAATTAAGTTAGAAAAAAAATAATAATTAATGTATTTAAGCATGTATTTGTAATGTATAAAATAAAATATCTAAGAAGCCTGCTAATATATCAAGCCTCATATCATATAATATATCAGCGTCTGCAAATGTGTAGCTAATGCTGTAACAGCATACCGTGTTCGCGGTGATACTGGTGTGTTGATATAAATGTCAATAGGTTTGTTGTCATCGGGTGTTGTTTGATCAGAGCTTGCAAGTGTGTTTATTGAGTTGAGAGTGTCTGACATTGACATCAAGACACTGTCGAAGAACGAACTTGGATCCGAGTAGCTTTCGGTCACTTGTAATTCCGGAGCATCGTAGTAGTAGTGGCCATCAAAATCGTTGCTGAAATAACGACGTAATGTCCTCGAATATTTTATAAACTACAATCTATAAATATCTACCCATTTAACTATACAAATAGTGATATGGAATGGCCGTCATTTTGGGTTTCAGTCACAAGACGGTCAGCGGACTGTCTTGTGACCGACGATCCTAAATGACGAGCCTGTTTAAATAAGAAATGACCGTCAAAAAAATTTGTCACGAATGTAGTCAGTAACTTCTAGCTACACAGTCAGAAATTTTGTGTATGTGTTAAAAAATTATTCGGTTAAGTTTTTTGTGTTAATTTTCAACGCAAATCTGTTAATTCAACACAAACCCTTTGTGTTATTTTACTTTAACTGATTTTTTATGTTAAATGATTAGAAAATTTGTAATGTAAGACATTTCTTGTGTTGTTCGACAATTAACACAAGATTTGTGCTGTTTAGCTAACACTCCCGCGCGTTTCTTCATTACTATAACAGAGCAAAGCATTGTAGCAGCATTGTCTGCAAGGAAACTTGAATTATAATTGACTTACAATTAAATATAATCATAGATAACTTTAATATTTTTATGATCAGGTTCAATGATTTTTTATTCTAATTTGACGGGAGGATAATTCATAGCTTCGTTTTTTAGAAAAATCACTGAAAATCGAACTAATTGTTTGCTAATTGACAAAAGTTGTACTAAGGTTAGATCAGTATACTTAAGTTGGTTAGGTTATGTGCTCATATTTATTAGTTAATTTTAACACGAAAAGTCTGTTAAATTTACAAAAATTTTCTGTCAAAATAACAGATTTTGTGTTCAATTATTTAACATAAAATTTGTGTTAAAGATCAACACAAACGCAATGTGTCGAATTAACACAAAAATTTGTGTAGACGTTTGCAAGACGATTTTGTTGAATTTAACACAAAATTTCTAACTGTATAGATGATTTGTGACCGTCATTAAATTTTTCGTCACAGATTAAGAATTTTGTCAAGAATTTTTCAGTCACAACCAGCCAGGTAATTGGACGCAATCTTTATTCTAAATTCTTGTGGTATTTTCAAGAAAATGACGGCTGAAAAACTTCAATTTATATAAAAATTATAAAGGCTTGCAAGATGTCGCCACAATTGTGACGGTCCGTCATTTTATGAACAGTTCGCTGTCTTGTGACCATGACGTGGGCAAAAATGACCTGTTCGATCAGACTCGCATCACTAATTACAAATAAATACTTTCACGAACGTCCTCAAATATTTTATCTACCAGTCAAAGCTTTTACAAGATAATGATAATGACATTAATAATAATAAAGAGATTAATATGAAAGAAAGTAAAGAAAGGCCGCGAGGGAGCATAAGTTAAGTTATAAGTGCAACAGTTATTAATTTAACGTTGAGACGGGCTAACATTTACATTGTTTAACATGATGGATTCATCTCGAGACTAGGTAGAAGCGTGTACAAGGCTAACGTCAAACATTGATGGTAGCGAGCGGGATTGCCAAGAATAAGAGTCCAGAATAGGGGCCAGAGCTGCCGGAGGGTGACCCGAGGCGAATGAACCAGCGGACTCACCATCAGTGAGGACTACTGCCTACATCAGGAAAATTAAACCAACCCAACCGGTGCTTAACGCGGTGGAGCAACATCACCACCTTTATACTGCGTCCTTTGCACTTTACAACCTACGGTCTCTTTCATTCATTCGCTTGCTTGCTTGCTCGCTCACTGGCTGGCAACCAGTTGGTTCGCTCAATCTCGGGGTTTCTCTTCGTTTTCCTTCAGCAACTAAATCCCAGACTACCATTACTAGTAAAACTCAAACCACTGCTGGCACTAATACTAGCACTGATATTCACTACTTTCTTCATTTACTTCCCACATACAGCAGCTCATTCACTTCAACCGGGGTTTACATCTGTGCTTTTGTTTGCCCACATCTAGTATATTAAACCTGGCAGCTATCCGACCGACCTGTTACGAAACCCCATCTATATCTATATATCGAGTCTTTCTGGAAAATATTACTGCCGAGGTCAGTTTGAATTTGCCGGGTTGTTAAAATAGAGATACTGAGTAATAAAAATAAAGAAAAAGCTAAAAAAATTTTAAGTTTTGTCTGGCATTTTTAAATTTTTTGTTCGACATTTCTTCACGTACTCTCTTGTCTTTTTATATGACTTCTTTCATTTTAGAGTGTGCTCACTGAGCGTAACATGCTTGGCTGCAACTGCTACTGCTTCTGCTGAGATACGAGAAAAATGGGAAAAAATATATACAAGAGCGAGGCATATCCATTTCCAGCTACATCGTCATCACAGTGTAATTTAAGTTCTCGAAAAATTGTTCCTGAATTACTACTGAGTGTTTGCGAGTGTATGGGGTGTTCTCGACTGCTGAAAATCTTTATGGACGATGCACAATTACGAGACACTCGTTCATTAAATATATAATATTAAATAGTACCTGGGGTTTTATGATACTTTTTAGTGTCTGGGTATGTGTGAGTATGTGTATGAGTATGTGTGGGTCGGTAGATAGTGTGAATTAAAATTTTACTAATGAGACTTACAAGGACATGACTGAAGTACCGGATACTCGGCGGTCCTCGTCTCGCGGTTTGTGATAAAACTGCCACTGCGTTGGCGACGAACCTTCTGCTGGAGAAAGATCTTCGCGCGCATTGTCATATGGGCTACCCAGAGTGTCATTTGTGCGTGGAAGATGCTCGCTGTCTGCGTCACTCTCCACGCCGGAAGACGATCGATGTCCTGTAAAAATAATTTTATTTATTTGTTAGCGAAATTTTTTAAATTTGTCACGGGATTGTTGAAACTAAAAAGTATATTTTAAAATTACAGTTAGAAATTTTGTGTTAAATTCTACAAAATCGTGTTGCAAACGGGCTACTCAAATTTTAGTGTTAATTCAATACATTGCGATGGTGTTGATCTTTAACACAAATTTTATGTTAAATAATTGAACACAAAATCTGTTATTTTGACAGAAAATTTGTGTAAATTTAACAGATTTTTTGTGTTAAAATTAACCAATAAATATAAGCACATAACCTAACCAACTCAAGTATACTGATCTAACCTTAGTACAACTTTTGTCAATTAGCAAACAATTAGTTCGATTTTCAGTGATTTTTCTAAAAAACGAAGCTATGAATTATCCTCCCGTAAAATGAGGGCAAAAAAACATTGAACCTGATCATAAAAATATTAAAGTTATCTATGATTATATTTAATTGTAAATTAATTAGAATCCAAGTTTCCTTGCAGACAATGCTGCTACAATGCTTTGATTGGTCATAGTAATGAAGAAACGCGCGGAAGTGTTAAGCTAAACAACACAAATTTTGTGTTAATTTTCGAATAACACAAGAAATGTCTTTCATTACAGATTTTCTAATCATTTAACATAAAAAATCAGTTAAAGTTAAACAACACAAACGGTTTGTGTTGAATTAACAGATTTGCGTTGAAAATCAACACAAAAAATTTAACCAAATAATTTTTTAACACAAATACACCAAATTTCTAACTATGTATAAGATAAGAGACCTAGTACCCAATTACTCATGTATGTATATATCTATAGATACTAAATTTTACTAAATATAGATATACAAATTCATGGAGTGATCTGGTACTAGTTCCCTGGTCGGGTACTAGGTCTTTTACCTTAGTCTATGCATATTAAAAAGTTCAATGACTTTTGAATTTGAAAAATGGATATTCTTCAAAATAAAAAATGATAGTAAATACAAACTTTTAATAACTGCAGTAATATCATGAGTAACATGAGGCGGGAACTGCCCCAGAAGATCCAGCACCGTATTGTGTCTTGCATCGCGTATCCCCAAATCAACTCCGCGGTCTAGAAGTGTCCTCACAACTTCCATTTTTCCACAAAGCGCAGCCTCATGCATCGCAGTACCAGCAGAAGTCCTCGTGTTGACGTCCACTCCCGATGCCAACAGAACTTCAACAACGGCCCTAAAAAATAAACCAACCATACCCATGAAACCAAAATCCATTATCGCTCTATTTATAATCCATTTCTCGGCGATGAGTGATAAGTGATCTCGGTGATAAATGATGAGTATCTACGCGTAGATTCCGGTGAATATAAACATGGGATACACGTAACTAGCAATAGAGCATTGGAGTACAGTGATGGCCACCGTTAGCTCATGACATGATGAATGTATGTCGAGTAGGGAGATTCAGCGGATGGAATATAATGCCGCCGGGGGCCAGTGAATCAACCAGTAGTGGTATGGCGCAACAGCAGCGATCCATCGCATATAGGATTGGGAAACCCAGGGATACGAAGAGCAAGAGGCAAGAGGAGATAGAGATCCGATTCGCATCCACCTATGTTGTTATTACCGTACCATAGGGGTATTTGTACTGGCTTACCAAGAGCAGCGATATTGAATCCGATAATTGACATTACCCCGCCTGACTCTTCATATTCCCTTTCTATAACACACGCCTCCATGCCTACGATTATT
The DNA here is from genome assembly GCA_030273425.1 of Microplitis manilae. NCBI lineage: Eukaryota > Metazoa > Arthropoda > Insecta > Hymenoptera > Braconidae > Microplitis > Microplitis manilae. The sequence continues at coordinate 15,722,493 of CP092730.1, read as the reverse complement.
CGCGGCTAACCCTGATTCCACTTTAAATAATTATTTATCCCTTTAACTTTTTTTCTTTATATATTTACTTATCATATGATTTAGTGTAAACACTGTAAAAAAAATCCGACGCGAGTATATGATATCCCAGTGTAAATTTAACCCTGAAAATGGTGATAAAATGACACTAGTAAGGGTGTTAAAAAAAAATTTGATTTTTTAAGTATCAGAAATCGAGTTGCATTGCGACAAAAAAAAATTTTTTTACTGTTTCAAAAATGAATGGCATGTTAATGTTATTGTATAATATTCTGGAAACAGATTTTTGTGATTCAAGTCTTTGCAAACTAAATTAGAGAAAAATAAAATTGAGTTATCAATCATTATCTAAGTAACACGTGTTTGAGCAAGATTCTGGAGTAAGTATTTTGAGTAAGACCCTTAGCTGCTAGTGTCTTTCGCAAGATCGTGTATCAAGAAAGTTATGTCAAGATTTGTGTATGTCTTGCTCATGGTATCGTACGCAAGAATATTAAAAACATTTTGAATACGGTGCAATAAAAAAGTATCTGACGCATTTCTTGCACCAGTAACTTACAGTAGTTACTTACGCATGGTTTGCTCAAGATTTGTTCAAGGCTCAAGGTCAATTTTGAGCCTTGAGCAAGCTATGCGCAACTATTTTCAATTATAGTCTTCCTTTAGAAGAGTTGTGATCTGGCACGAATTTCTTGTGTAAGGCTTGCAATTTAAATATGGTCACAAAAAACTGTAGCAAATCACATACATAGAAAAAGACACAGCACCTATCGATCTTGAGAGCAGATTTGCTCAAAACTTGAAAAAGATTACATGGGATAATTTATCATCTTTAAATCAGTTATTGACTTAAGGAAAATACCAGGGTTGTAATAAAAATAATTATAATATTATTCCTAAATATTTAATTTGATAAGTGATTAAAAATTTCGGCAGTTTGGTCAGTTTGATAAAAGTAGTATTTTTTATTTTGTAGATAATAAGATCTTTTTATCTCAATGCACGATAATTACACAACTCAATGGCGAAGCACTTTTTTTGAAGATAAAGATTGACGAAAAAAAGAAAATGTTAAAAAAACCTGTGATGTTCATCAGTATGTACGGATGTTAGTTAACACAATAACTGAAAAAATACACAACCGATTGATCAATTTTATTTTTTATTACACATGAATTTTTAAATAGAAGAGCCCTTGTGAAATCACTATTCAAATCCTTTTGTTTTAATTATAATTAATAAAAACAAAACTGGCAATTCATGAATGAATTTAGCTGCCATTTTTTTACCATTATTATTTTTTAAGGTATATTATTATTAGGAATTGGACAATCCTATATTCGGTTAATTAAGTCAAATTGAAATTAAAATCAAAAGCAAATACAATTTTAAACCAGATCAAATTCAAAGGCCGGCGACGGGACGAATCTCAAGACCGAAAGATCTCACTGTGTGTGAAAAATTCTTTCGACTTCATGTCTAACCAGTGATCAAGTTCGAAATTTTTTTCAATACTTTTTTGCATATGAAAGAGCCATCTATGGATTACTTTTCGAATGAGCAAGTGAGTTTTGCGCGTTTAGATTTTCCAACTTTTTCGTAATTTTATCGAAATATTATTATTTTATGTTTCGTAAATCTTAAAACATCTAAACTTACACCATTATATTCTGATCGAAGATAATTGACTTTACATGTACAGAATTTTAACACCGGTTAGATAACCCGCTAGGCGGGAGTTAATTTTAACACCGCACCGGTATGAAATAAATCGATTTTTACACCGCTTTGTTATGGTGTAAAAATGTGTAAACAATAACTGATAAACTTATCTGATAATAATAAATATAAAAAGATTTAACTTTTTTAAAAATCAATATAATTGAAGAGTGAACAAATAGAACTAAATACACTGGCAGCCATCCAACTGTATCGCGATGCGATCATAGAATTATAGTCGAGGCGTTGTTGAAACGATTATTGCCCACTCTACTCCCCGTAAAACCCTCTTTATCCTTCCACCAGAATCCGTATCCTTCTCTTTTCCTCTTATGTAACATTCCTCCCCCTCTCCCTCCAGCCAGCAATTCAACGTTTAGTTTTTTCCCTACGGGTTACACTCTGTCGCTTAACAATCACGGCAGATTACCAAACACGTTTTACGTAAAAATTTAATGGAACGGGCGCGGTTATACCCCGATTACGATGTAACCCGTAGTTTCGCGGCGGTTACGATTTAGCGGCCATTTAAAACCCTATTCAAAATTATTATAATAGCTTATTTTACTAATGCAGATAAATATTTATAGATTTATTAAATTTACGTAAAACTTATTTTATTAATAGCCAAATAATTGTATATTTATTATTTGGTTGCATGAATTAGCGGGTTATTAAAAATTTACGATAATTATTTTTAATTCAAAACTTTTTACCGCGTGTTTATTTTTTCGCCCGGTTTAATTCAATTAATTAGCTTATATTTTTTTTTTAATTTATTAAATCCATTATTCATAGATTACATTATTATAAAATGAATTTTTAAAATGCTAATTAAAGGCTGAATAATGAATTAAATATCAAGTTTTTTTTTGACGCATAATTTATTATAAAAAAAATCTTAAAAACGGTTAACCCGAGGGCCAAATTCAAAACTTCCCGCTGTTTTTGAGCTCGGAGAACTTGAAAACGTTATTATTGGTTGTTTTGAGCCCTTTGAGCTCAAAAAACGGCTAGACCAACCAGATAATATCTGCGAAACAAATCAACCGAATTCTAATGTTCTAAGTCTTGGTGAATACTTTTGATTCCCGCCAAGAAGATTCAAACCGGTTGATTCGTTCCAAAGATATCGTAGGACAAAAAAAGGGCATACATATACACACACATGGACGGAAGTCCATCCGGAAATAGTCAAAATTGCTCCCTAGGAGCTCAAAACACTGAGATCTGATGAAAATTCGATATTCGAAAATCGAACCGAAGCCAATAGCTTTCCTTTTTTTGAAAATTTGAAATTTTCATAGCGGGAAATTAAAAAGAAGTGATGTGACTATTTATAATTATAATAATAATGATAAAGTAGGCATTAAATTTAATAACAAATGTATTTACGGTGAATTAAACATGTCAAATTGCCGTTAGGATGCTCATCATCTGTAAAATTAAATCCCGTATTAAGATGTGTTCTGTATGGATCAGAAACTACGACAATGTCTTAGTATTCAGCGTTTCGTGTAATGGGATTCGTCAATGCCGAGCCGATAGTTTGTGGTGGCGCTGGTTGTAGTGGGAGAGTTTGATTCAGAATTGAGGATTCGGAGTTTAGGTGGATTGATAAAGGGAGAAGCTGGTTTTAGAGCAGGTCCAAATGGTACTCTAGACTCCCGGGAATCTGCAATATAATCGTGGCCAGTAACACGCGGTATTGGATATAGAATAGAGCTGAGTATATATAGTGCTGAGTATAGAGGGATTGTTGTGTAGTTGGTTGAGGGGTTGGTAGTCAGTATATCGAGAGTATCTGGCGTATATCGGTTGAATGGGATTATACAATACCGTGCTCTCTGATTGGCTCTAATCGGCACTATTCCACTTTGAGTGTATAGCTTTACTATATTGTAGCCTACCCACTGGTAGTAGTGTATGCTGTATGCTTTACATACCTGTGGCCATTTCGTGAAGCTAGATGCAGTGGTGTGTGAGGGAAGATTAGCGATGAGGAAGAATTACGAAGTGGTTCGATGAGTTCTGGATGTGTTCTCACTATCAATTGTACCGTTTCTAATCTGCAAAACATAATTATTCAAGTTTTTCTTTTGTAAAATACAATAAATTTGTTAATTTTTAGGTTTTTTAAAATACACATTTGATTTTACGACAAGATTAAATACACAATTACAAATTTTGTTTATTAGTGTTAAGGCCATGCTCAGGCAGTGCCCCCCCCCACTTTTTAAAAAATTTCAATGGCTTTCAACTGTCATAACCGTATTAAAATTATATTAATTAATTAAAAAAAAATTAAAACTTTAATTAAAAAAGGGAGAACGTAGTCGTAATTTCGCTAAGATATAGATTTTAAAAAAAATTACTTGCAGTTGATATCAATTGTAAGCTGAACGAAATTTTTAAAATAAATTTCAGTAAAATCTTCATGTCAATTTTATAATTCGAATTTTCAAATTTTATAGGTTAAAATTTATTTAACAAATTTCATTCAACTCCTGATTGATATCAATTGCAAGTAATTTTTTTTAAATTCTATACCTCGGTGAAATTACGACTACGTTCTCCTTTTTTTAATTAAGGTTTTAATTTTTTTTAATTAATTAATAAAATTTTCATACGGTTATGACAGTTGAAAGCCGTTGAAATTTTTTAAAAAGTGGGGGGTACTGTCTAAGAATGCTCTTAAGGAATTGTTTGCCCTGGTTAAGGTTAAGAAAAATGATTTGAATCGACTAATATATAGATATACATTAAGCATAGATTGAATCATTTTTCTTAATCAGAGTGATTCAATTTTTGTGTTGATTTTTAACACATCATCTGTTAATTCAACATAAACCCTTTGTGTTATTTAACTTTAACTGATTTTTTATGTTAAATGATTAGAAAATCTGTAATGTAAGACATTTCTTGTGTTGTTCGAAAATTAACACAAAATTTGAGTTGTTTAGCTAAACACTTCCGCGCGTTTCTTCATTACTATAACCAAGCAAAGTATTGTAGCAGCATTGTCTGCAAGGAAACTTGGATTATAATTGACTTACAATTAAATATAATCATAGATAACTTTAATATTTTTATGATTAGGTTCAATGATTTTTTTATTCTCATTTTACGGGAGGATAATTCATAGCTTCGTCTTTTAGAAAAATCACTGAAAATCGAACTAATTGTTTGCTAATTGACAAAAGTTGTACTAAGGTTAGATCAGTATACTTGAGTTGGTTAGGTTATGTGCTCATATTTATTAGTTAATTTTAACACGAAAAGTCTGTTAAATTCACCCAAATTTTCTGTCAAAATAACAGATTTTGTGTTCAATTATTTAACATAAAATTTGTGTTAAAGATCAACACAAACGCAGTGTCTAATTAACACAAAAATTTGTGTAGACCGTTCGCAACACGATTTTGTTGAATTTAACACAAAATTTCTAACGGTGTAAAATGAACCCTATAAATAAGTTTAATGTATAAATTTTAATCTTATCGGATTTATTTTTTAATAGGAAATATAAATTAGAAGACAAAGTAACCTAGAAAATTATTTAGCATTCAAGTATGCAAGTAAACGACATTTCATTTTGCATTAAATAAAATGGCTGGTTCTAAAATCACTAAAAAGTTTATAAAATTAAAATAAAATCTACCAATTTTTTTGGCAGTCGTCAAATTTTCTAAAAATAAAAAAACTTTATTTATTTTATCTCGCAAATAAAATCAAATATTTATTTATATTTTGCCTGGCTGAATATTAATTTTATTTTATATTTTCACTGAAAATATAAATTAATAAAAGTCAAATATTTAAAGTAGTGATTAAATAGAATAAAAAAATAACTTTTGTCGAATAAAAACCTCTCTGTTTTTATTAATAATTTTATTTAAAAAAAAAATATATATATATATTTACCTGCCATACTGTGCAGCGAGATCGAGCGCTGATTCGCCCCGGCTGTTACGGATACTAGGATCACATCCGTACTGCAGCAGTTGTGCCACCACTTCTGTATGTCCATACTGTGCTGCACAATGTAACGCCGTTTCACTGTCTTTTGTCTGCAATAAATAATTTTATTTATAAATTTAGATAAAAATTTTTCATTCAATTTTCCAACAATAATAAAATATCCCTACCGTGAGATTGACATTCGGTACAGACGGACCCTGGCTTAAAAGTAATCTGACGATATCAGCATCCCCAGCCCAAGCGGCCAAATGCAAAGGTGATGATCCTTTGGCGTCAACTACATTCGTTGATGCTTCGTGCTGCAATAGCAGTTTCACTATTTCTCTAAAATAATTACAAAAAGGAATTATTAATTTTTCGCAATTAAAATCGATAAATAAATAGAGCAATTGAATACTTACTTATGGCCATTTAACGCAGCATGATGTAAAGCGGAGTAACCACTGGCATCTTGCACGTTAGCTCCAGGACCTCGTCGAAGACTGCAAACAAAAAAAGCCATTCAGTATCCGAGATAGAAGCAAATAATTTGAAAATTCAAACAGCCGCCTTTTCCTAAATAGTCAACTGATTTTTAAAATTTTCGAATTTGATCAAGATGATTGACTAAACCATAAGTATATAACATTTCATAATCATCTGTTACTAATTTTCAAAGATGTATAACAATGACATTTTTATCATAATACAAAAATCATGTACCGGAAGATCATAACGTTTTTCGCGCAACGAAAATGAAAAAAATTCATGTAATTCTACTGCTTAAAAATCGACTTGAGGAATAATTGATGATGGGACAATTTTTGACTGACATACTACAGTTGAAAAATTTGTGTTAAATTTAACACAACCCTGTTTAAAAATATTGATTGAAAAGAATTAAAAACGATGAAATTCGAATGCTTTTCAATAATTTCAATTCTTTTGTTTGTATATATAGGTATACAGTTTGCATGGAGTGACCACTTCTCAATTATTTTCAATCAGTATTTTTAACCAGGGAAATCCCATGTCCAAAACGGTCCACTGAATTTTTTGTGTTAATTTAACACATTAAACTTGTGTCAAACAATAATACGGGTTTAAAAATTGTTTAGATCAGACAACACATTCAACTTTAGTTAAATTTACACTTGATGTTGTTAAATAATTGACACAAAATATTTAACCATTGAATTTTTATACACAAAAACACAAAATTTTAAACTGAGTAGCATCTATGCAAAAAATTTCAGAAATCTAGATCCAGTAGACACTTTACTTTTCCCGATCAGAGATAGTAGCTTACTCATACATTTGTATATCTATATTTACTAAAATTTAGTAAATATAGATATCGAAATTCATGAAATGATCGAGTACTAGTTCCCTGATCGGATACTAGATCTACCTCCATTAAAAATCAATCATGTAATTTTGGACCTTTATTAAAATTTCAGAAAATATCCTAATAAAAAAAAAATACATATATATACCTCATTTTATCAGCTATGACATCCTATTAATCCAATAAGACTACGTGTTTCCGTTAAGAAGTTATTTAAAAAAAAAGCGGCGGAAGTAGCATTCTTCGTTAATTTGAAAATTTGAAATTGCCACCATTTTAAAACTAGTTGACCTATTTCACGTATCTTTGAACTTAACAGAGCTTATCATTCATAAAATAAGTGTGCCAAGTTTCATTAAGATCCGTTCAGAGTTGCAGACATTGTCGTCGCAACAAAGCGCGTTATATTATGTAGGTATCTAAACTTTTGAACCAATAGTATTTTTTAAACCTACTCAACGAATTATGGTTAGACTGTGGCGAAATTCTTTCGAAGGACAAATGCGATAGATAGATTTCTATGAAATCTATTAGAAAGCAATGAAAATAAAATTAATTTATGAATATTTAATAATGGAATTCAATTGTAATAACAAAATGTCGTAAATAATTTAACGACTAACGGAATAACGAAATTGTTTCAGACCACTTTGAATAGAATCTATCTCACACCGTCCAATTAATTCAGCGAATATACTCATTCGTGGACCAGTCAGTTTCCGTTTGTCAGGCGCTTCATTTCCGCAATCAAGTATTCACGTTTGCTCACACTAAACTGGAGTTGTTGCGGAAAGACGTACGCGCAATAGACATCGATCTGGTATTTAAATAGACGAGAAGCAGTAAATATATAAATAAATAAATAGATATGGTGAGGAAGGAAAAAGCTGAGAGTTTAATGAAAATGATGTTTTAAAGCTTGAAGAGTATTATTGATAATACGGAACAAAACGAGTTGAGATAATCCGTAGTGTCGACGTAAATGCAATGGTAAAGCTTCTCGGTCGCGTCAACCGACCTGCTAACGAAGCCTATACGTCTGACACATGTCCTCGTTAAACACTATTGTTACGTCAAACCGAAGTCCACGGTTATATAGATCCAATACACCCCTATATATAAACTTTGCTGTTCTCTAGAAGTTATATATGTATATATATTAGTAGGATAGCTGGGGACTGGAACAGCCCCTGGAGAATTGACAACTTATGTTTGTTGACCCTTTTCTTAATCATCGCTACTTTAATAAGAGTAAAATATTTTTATTTTATCTTATTACTTCCGGCATTAGTTAATTTATTTTATTAGCTCATTTTATTGAAAAAAAAATTTTTTTTCATTTTATAGTTATAATAATTAATATTATTTTGTTGCGATAAAAATTATGTATGAAAATTTCGAGCAAAATTTTTGGATTTTTAAGAAAAAAATTTTTTTAACAATACAGTCGAATACCTGTCATAAGCCTGCCCTTCAGAAGCCTCTTTCCCTCAATCGGGAGTTACTGAATCCAAACAGCTTCCCCACTTAACCACTTTTTTGAGTTTCGTACCAGTCATCCCGTTATAAGCCTCCGTTAAAATTCTCTAAATTATAAACTAACAATAGGAACAAAATATCTAAATAAATTATGAAAATTTACTATCGATGTTTCGCGGAGAATAATTTAATCATTATTAAATAAAATATTATTTATTGTTCATAGTTGTAATCATTAATTACAATTAAAGCTTCTGTTACAATTTAAAAGTTTTATTGATCATTATGTTGATGTAAGTACTTGGCTCAAGAATTATTTTAATTAATTACATATTTTATTAGAAAAATAAAAAATAACAGAGATAATTTAATTATTGACAATTAATTTATTAAGTATTATTGATGTAGTGTATTTTTAAAACTAAATTCAAAGATTAATTACCAATTTTAATATTGAATTTATAAACTAAAATTACTCGATTTATTTTGTCTACAACTGTTTGATTTTAAATAATTTTCTTACGAATTCTAATGACAGTAAATTTATTGAAGACGGAAAATTATTTAAAGAAAAGGTAAAATGGACACCCTGAAGTTTTTAAAATAATAAAATTTTAGTCAAAAATATTTCCAAAAAAATTTGTAAATTTTTTTGGAAATATTGTAAGGAGAAAAAATGAACATGGTCCAAATAGGGTCAACCTGAATTTTTTCAAATTTGAATTCGCCTAAAAAATTGCATCAAAATTTTTTAAAAAATAAGTCAGCAATAAATGTGTTAATTAATTCAATTTTTAATGGAAAATTAATTAATTTACATTTTCCGTCATTTTTTAAGTGAAACAAATTTTTTCTACATGACTATTTTTTTTAGACGGCTAATTTTTACCCAAATCCATTTTTCAATAATTAAATCATCAATAATAAAATTTTCTAATAACGGAAATGACAAAGCATATACAAATAAATCCAAATATATTTTCAAAATTGATTACACAATTAATATCCTCCCTATTCACTTATCCCCATATTTATCACTAAAATCCCCAATGATTGATAAAAGATTAATGACAAACCAAACACTCGTTTCCTTAATATAAAAAAAAACTCAAGGTTTTATTATCAATTTCTGGCACTCAGCGCCCCAGGAAAATATTACCGTCATTTTATGACACTCAAAAAATAATAAAATATATAAAAACTCAATAAATAAAAACTAGCAAACTAAACATCTCATCTCTCTTCACATAAAGTTATATCGTATCAATAAAAAAATCTAAATCTCATTAGTAGGATTTCCAATAGATCCAAGTCAAAGGCCGCGGCGTTTCTCTGATCCATTGAACGAAACATCAAAACGTTACCGCGATGAATGCATCCTCGAGTACATCATTCTGTTAGAATAGACTGAAAAACTATAATAAACGAGTGGATAAAAAATAAAGATGAAAAAGAAATAAAAAGAAAAAAACGTGATGCTGTAGAAGCAGCACGTGCTTATACACTCGAGCAAAGTCTATAAGAACTTTAACCAGTTTCACTCTCTTTTCTTTTCGTCTCTTATTTTTTATACACATATATATATTTGTTTGTTTTTTTACCCTCTACCCTCTTTTACTGTGTAGTGGTTCTACTACCGGTTGGTTATTTGTGCTGGATATAAGAGGGCTGTCTACTGTACATTGGATTGTGATTCCCAAAGCCAACTACTTATACACTCATACGTAGTTAAACTTTTCATCATCAGAGTTATCTTGATATTCATTTGTGTGTGTCACCTCCAAGTGCGTATACTTTATGATAAGAGTTCAAATGTCCATGTGTGCACATGTGTGTGTGTTTGTGGGAACTTGTATGGGTTAGTGTGAAGGGATGAAGGGACGTGAACAAGTAAAGAGAAAAGGGCAAATGGCAAATAGCAAAATCCCCTACAGAAAAGTTGGGGACATTTTACTCTCCATTCATCGCTTCACCCGCACACTCTTCTATCACTGAGTTTCTTAATTAAACTCTGAAGATTGTCTGGCAAAAGGACATCGCTCCTGTATATGTCACTAGTGTATGAGAGTCTATGGAAGTAGAGTAACTGGCTAGGGATATGAGTTGTCTTCAACTCTTACTTTTACTCAGTCTGCTTTCACTTTGAATTTCCTTTTTTTTTCTAATGTGAATTCACTTGGACTTTAAGTTTTAATATGAATTGAAGACACGGTTGCCTTTTATGCACAGGGACTTAATTAACGATACCGTAGGGAAAATATTTTTTTTTTTTTTTTTTTTCAAAAGATGTAACTTACTAGTGGTAATAAAGTTAAGAGTAATTATTATATTTGTAATTCATTTATTTTTAAATAAAACTTTATTAATTTATTTTGGTGTAAAAATTGTAAGTAAAATTTTTTTTTTATAACTCGGAATTAATGTTTTTGTTTGCAAAATATAAAAAATTATTTTTGAATAAAATTTCAAAATAATTAAATTCAATTAAATTTATTATGACCCTGAAGTTAACAGACCATTGACAATTTTTTGATTTTTTTTTTTCAATAAATTAATGATGAAAAAAAAATTCTAAAAATATGCACATGTATAAAATTTAAAAAACTATGGGTGCATTTTTTTAGAATATTTTTTTTTTCATTATTTATCATTTTTTTTAAATCCAAAAACTATCAGACGTCGGCTAACTTCGGTATCATGAATTTATGATCATGAAGTTAACAAACAATTAAAAATTTTTGGATTTTTTTTCAACAAATAAAAATTCTAAAAATATGCACTTGTAGAAAATTAAAAAAACTACAGGTGCAATTTTTTAGAAATTTTTTTTTTTATAATTTATCATTTTTTTTTTAAATCCAAAAATTATTAAACGTCAGCAAACTTTAGTATCATTTAAAATTCACATGATCAGCATTTTTTTTATTTTCTAGATCATCTAGAAGTCTCTCGTTATCTCTTAGTTTTCAAGAAAAGTAGACCGGAAGTTACTCATTGATAGCAATACTCTTAAAATATATAACAATAATTACCCTACGCTCCAATAAAAAAAAAAAAGACTTGTAATAAAAAACATTCTTTTGATCTAAAAATAAAAACTTTACCGTTAAAAATAAATATTTTAATAAAAAAACTTTTACTCCAAAACATCGCTCCTACAAAAAGAAATAAATATAGTAAGTATATATATTAAGGGTGCTGAGGCATCAATCGATAGTTTCCTCAGTAAAAAAAATATATACAACCCGAGACGTGTATCCATCTTGCCTACGTACAGTAACTTAGATAAATGTTCTAATAAATTTTTTTCTTCCACCTACGCCTCTTGACTTTCTCTCAAGCCGTTATTTAGTATCAAAAAGAAAAAACGCCAGCAGAAAATTAACAAGTACGAGTATGAATTAATTAACAATCTCAAAGTGAATAAAAAATGGCATAAAGAATTTTTTTCTCCTTTACTTAAAGTGCTTTTACACAAGAGGGAATTTCTGCCTAACAGTATATTAGCAACTTCCGCATTTAAAATAAGTCGTTATTATTCATTATTTAACACAACAAGTATCATTAAAGTAATGAATATTTAACTGTCTAAGTCATAAAAATTAACACATGTACAATTACTTACTACATACTTACATGTTAATTTAAACAATAAATATTAGCGTTGCTATTTAATAGTCATTAAATTACCCAAATAATGTAATTGTTAATCCTCAGGGCACGTGTTACACAAAACTGTAAAATAATGCAGTGTATACATAACGTACAAATTTATTTCATGAATTATTTAACGGATTTAGCCTCTTGGCAGTACAATCGATGTCACGTTCGGACAAGTCGATTGCGCAAATCCAGAGTATTATCTCTCCCTGAGTTACTGCTACTAAATTATTTATTATTTTATTTTATTTAGATTTCTGTATCTATATTTGTAATACTTGGGTGAACTAAATAACAACTCAACAAGTGTTTGATCAACGAATTAAATTTATGCAAGAGAACAAAAATCTTTTAGAAATTTTGGATCTAATATATTTTTAGAGAAAAAATTTGAAGATTTTATTCAACATAATTTTATTAAACGAAGAAACCCGAGTTTATTTATGTACCTGAGGATCAGAAGGTTTTTTGTGCAACGAAAGAAAAGTTGGAAAGTAAAAAATTTACTGGATGACTAAATTTCTGAAATTTTTCGCGTATGGATGCTTGCATGTCAGCCGAAAATTGCAGGCCACCCATAATATCTGGAACTATCTCTTAAGCAGTTAAGGTACAGTCGACTACTCGTTATAAGCCTGGTGAAGGGGACATAGGGGAAATTTTTCTTGTAATTTCAGTCTTCCCTACCGTGCGTTTAGTTTTGTTCTCGACTATCCGTTATAAGCCTGTTTTATTTTATATCATTTTAAACGTCATATTTACGTTTTGTTACATACGTCACTATCCCAATTTTTCTAGTGCTTATAGCGCTAAAATAAATACTTATCTTTTTACACTAATAATAATTGTAGTGCAAAAAATTATAATGACAACGGTATTAATTACAGTAATGATAATAATAATTTTATTGATCGACATAATGATCAATAAAACTTTTAAATTGTAACAGAAGCTTTAATTGTAATTAATGATTACAACTATGAACAATAAATAATATTTTACTTAATAATGATTAAATTATTCTCCGCGAATCATCGATAGTAAGTTTTCATAATTTATTTAGATATTTTGTTGCTATTGTTAGTTTATAATTTATAGAATTTTAACGGAGGTTTATAATGGGAAGTCTGGTACGAAACTCAAAAAAGTGGTTAAGTGGGAAGCTGTTTGGACTCAGTAATTCCCGATTGAGTGGAAGAGGCTTATGAAAGGCAGGCTTATGACGGGTAGTCGACTGTAATTTTCAAACTGAATCTTGTATACTCTTGAATTATCCTAGTATTTATAGAAACAAAATTTTATCATCACTTTTATAAATTTTAAAATGAGCATACTTACGAGTATTTATTGTAAATTATCTTAGTTAAACCCAGTTTATAAGATAATATGATTCTTCGCGTTATATATGAAATTATTAATGCAATAGTTTAAATAGATTTATTACTCGACAAAATATTGTTTTCACAGAAGTTTTTTTTCTGTGTATAATCAATTTAATTTAAATTGTTAAAACTCAATTCATTAAACGAACGTTCTATAATGGATAGTTTATAAATACATCGTATCGTTCGTGGAATACTTGAATTGAATAAAGACTCCTATCCCGCGTACTTGAGTTTAAAAATACATTTCATTTTAATTAATGGTGTTTATTGTAGTAACGAAATTTATTTTCATATTAATTAATTTAAAAACGGTACACTTAATTTATTTATTGTTGATATTATTATTATTATTATTATTATTATTATTATTATTATTATTATTATTATTATTATTATTGCTGTTATTGTTGTTGTTGTTATTATTATTATTATTTATTGTGACGTAGTTTTAAAGGTTACTGAACTGTCAACACGTGCCGGAACTGAATGAAAAACGTGCGATGCGAAAAAAAATAATATACGTGTAAATAAATAAATCATGACTTGAGTAATTAATTTAAAAATTATTATAATAGTCAGTTGATAAACTAAATTTTAAATTATTCAAATTTTTCCGCCAAAAAACAATTTTTAATAAATTATATATGACCGAAATTTTTTGAATGATTTAAACTAGGATATTTTATTAGCAAATATATAAATTTGTTTTTTTAAGTTTATTATTCGGTAAAAAATAGAAGTGTGCGAATAATTCGAACTTACAAATTCATATCGAATCAAATCGAACTACTCAATATTTGTTAGAATTTTTTGAATTATTTGTGAATTTACAAATTGCTCGTAATTTTTATAATAATTCAAAAATTTTCTTTTTAACGACTTGAAATTGTAATAATTTTTCCGATATGTAATTCAAATTTTTCCGATGTAAATAGAGCTCAGACACGAGCCTGTAAAAATTTATTTTTGATTCCTTTAATAAGTCAACTCTCGATTAAATAAAAATTGAATATTTGAAAACTAATCAGAATTTTTTCAATTTGAATCAAGTAATTTGAAAGTTAAAAATAATTTAAAAACTTTCAGATAATCCTAAAATTGACGAGTAATTTAAAATGTTACAAATAATTCGTAAAGTCACGAATAATTCGAAAATTCAAATTATTTGATTCGAACTCGATTTACTTTAGTAAAAAATGAACTTAAGTAATAACTTTTTCTCATAATAAAAAATAAATTATCAAAAATAGAATTTGAATACTTATAAAGAAATTCCCGTTGCTAATTTATGATAAAATTTCAAACTCTATTCGTCATAAATAATTTAAAAAAATTAAATAATTAATAAATAATTGAATTAAAATATTCGTAGTGTAAAAAAAAATTCAAATTTAAATGAATGTGAATGTAGCAGATATAAGACAAATTTTAAATTACAAATAAACGAACTAAACAATAAAAAAAATGCACACACTGATTTTCGAATTCTAAACGCGCATTTTTTAAATTTTACTCGATTTAAATTTAATTCACGCAATTCAAAATTTAAAAAATTGACAACTGTTAGCTACATTCACACATAAATTAAACGAAACAATTTCTGCGAACGAGTATTAAAAGTGACAGTACATAATTTATAATTTGAATTTAAAAAATACTCGGAATAACTTTATTGAACAAAATGATTATTTGATAGGGTCCTTACTCAGATGCTTACTCAACCTGGTGTACTAGATATATATCGTACCGGTACACGCAATTCAGCAATGAATGTTCAACAATGATTCATAACATCTACAATTGCTATTACTCCATTGATAAAATACCTGCAAGCAAGCAACCTTGATATCTTTCCTTCCTTGTTATTTTCATTTCTTATCAGTTCATTCTACCAAACCATTACGCTCATTATTTATCAAATAATTAAATCCATGCTACTTCATCACGCAAAAAAAAAATAATAACAACAATAAAAATGAAAAAATAAATAAAAATTTTTTTCATATTTTTATATAAATATTATATATTATTAACACCTAATATAGGTCACGAGTCTGCCCAGATCTTGATATTATACGAAACTAAAAAATCATTACAGCAAACAAGTGGAGACAGATGATGACCTGGATCTTAACTTTTTAAATTTTAAACTCCTACTTAACTTTCAAAACCTCATCCAGCAAATTAATAAAATAAGTCGCCAGTTTATTAAATAATTAAAAATAAAGTTAACAACTAATTTAGTAGGTAAAAAAACGGGTTAACACCCACCTTGCCAATGGACCACTCCTTCGAGCTCGTTGACCAAGAATTTTTTCCACAATTGTAACATTTCCACTTCTTGCTGCCTCCAGCAGCTCCTGATCTTTTCCCATGTCCCATTTAACACTTTTAAACACTTGTCATATTACACCACCTTACTCACTGCTATTTAATTATTATTTTACTACTAATATTTACCGAGTTTACGAGATACTACTTTTCATTGATCCACCGGCGCCATATTACCTCTACACAACTGACACCTGCCGGTTTTATTTCAAATTAAATTCCCGCCTCTACACTACACTGCCACTCATACTATCAGTAATTTTTTTTAAATTTTATTTTTACTTTATTTACATTAATAATTAATTAAACTGACTGATTAAATAATTTTAATTAAGTAATTATTATTATTGTTATTATTTATTTGAATATTCTATTGGAAATTTAAAGAACGGAGTTTTTAAAATTCAAATTATCAGTTCCCGCGCGCAGTTCAAATCTCTGTCACTTTACAGCTGATTTTTTAACGTCACTTGTCATTAACTCCTCAGTATGATCGCTTTATTTACACAGTAATTAATTTCCTTTATTTTTTGTTATTAATTAAGTGATTAATTTTTAAATATTTTAAGTGATAATGGAAATTTATTTAAATATTGGATTTTGTTTTTATTTATTTGGAATTGTTTGTACTAAAGATTTTCAACCGGGTATGTAACCTAACCTATTTTTGTTTTTATTTATTATTTTATACTTTAAATAACAATTATTTTTAATTATCATCAGTAATTTATTGACAGAAAATTGCTATGATTTTTATTTCATAATTTTTTGAAATTAAATTTAATTTATTGGTTGGTTTTTTAAAAATTCGCTAATTATAGAAGTTGAGTAATAATTTTATAAATAAATGCAATAAATAATAAGATTAAAACTTGTTGGTGATAAAAATTTATCATCTGCATAAAAAAATAAATTTATTATAATGTATGAAAATTTAAATTTATTTTGTTATTTTTATCATTCTTTTTGTTTTATTCAAATCATTTATTATTTAGTACATTAATTACATTGATAAATTATTTATTACAGTAATTACATTAATTAACTATTTATTTTTAATTATTTGTAATCAAATATTTTTAATTATTTATAAAAATCAGGTGATTTTAAAAAAAAACGTTTTGGCGGGAATTTAAAAATTACAAAATTAATTTATTTAACTCTTTGTTTTTTTAAATGAAATTTTCATTATTTGAATAATAGAATTTGAAAATTTTGTAAGTTTTCTGTTTTTTAAAAATGATACTGAAGTTGGCAGACAATTACAAGCTCTCGGATTTTTTTTTTATCATTTATAATTTTAAATAAATTCCAAAAATGATTAGATGTCTGCTAACCAGTATCATTTTTAAAAAGGATTAATTATATGAGTGTGAATGTAACTGAAAATTAGAAATTTTTTAAATTTTTGAATGAATAAATAAAATTCGAGAATAAAAATTTGAAAATGCGGATTTAAATAATTTAAAAATCAGCGCGCGCTTTTTTTAAAATTCCATTATTTAAAATTTTTCAATTGTTTGATGCCTCCTACATTCACACTTATATTAATTATTATTATGATTAAAAAAATTGAGTTAAAAATTTTTAAATGTAAAAAAAAATTATCATGGAACTTTTATTAATTAATTTAAAAATTACATCTCTTACTTTTTAATTTTTAATTTTAATTTTGAAAAAAATAATCAGATATTTTTTATTTTTTTTTAATAAGAACTGCGAGAGAAAATTTTAAATTCAATTTTTATCACAAGCTGACATTTATAACATTTTACATTTTTAAAAACCATCAGAAAAAAATCAAATATTTATTTAAAATTTTCAAATTTTTAAATATTTTTACCAAAGAAATTTTTTTATTATTATTAAGCCCAATAATTTTTTCTCCTTTAATTAAAAATTAAAATTAAAGTCTAGGCCACTTTTATTTATCTACTAAAAATTTACAAGTATTTTTTTTAATTATACTAATTTTTTTGGAATTTTATAATTTGAAGTCTTAATTACCAACTGACTTTATATTACAAATAAAAAAAAAAGTATGAAGTTATTTTTAATAAATATTTTCTTAAAAAAAAATTAAAAAAGTTTTAATTTCAAAGTTTATGTAACTCGAATTACGTAATGAAGACTCACGTAAATTATTACATAAATAATTTCTTTGAAGTAAATAACAAAAAAAAAAAATAAATAATTATTTTATTTTAGACTCAGTAACCATTTCACTAGATACTTTTAGTAGTTCGCATCTCAATGGCCAAGCATTTTACAATAAAACAATTTTACCAGCTTTAAAAAAAACTTCATTACTAATCAGTAACATTCCACCTGAGTTATCATTTATCATAATTCAAGTACATGCTCAAGAAACAAATCTCACACTTAATATACAAAATGCTCAAAATAAAATAACGGAAATAAATGGCTCGAATATCGGGCTGCAGTTAGACTCGAACGCTATAGCATTCACTCAAATAAATGTGATAAATAATAATAATAAGACTGTACCAGCCTTGATAGCTATCACTGCTTATACTTTACAAGGTAATTTTATTTCTACGATAAATTTATTTTTAAAAATAATAATTATTATTAATGACAATTTTATTTATCAGCTCCAGTTCCGGGAGGATGTAACATGGAATTTGATATCGAAGTATCGCCTTATCAAAAATTATTATTGACAAATTCCACAGTAATTATTGACTCGCAGCCAGCATCTGCTTCTCTTGTCAATGGATTTAAATTACCATGCGAAAAAAATTTAATAACTTATGAAGCTTATCGGCTGTATACTGACGAAAGTGATTTTAGTAATGAGACATATTTTTCTACTATCATTAAAATGCTTACTGTTGACGATATAGTCAAAAATGGCGCCAAGGTATTTATTATTTTTTTTAATTTTTAAATGAAACTTAAAATTTAAATAAATCATAAACTATCAAGCCTACAAAAAAATTTATAGAATGATTTTTTGTAGGAAATTTTATCCTCTACAAATTCGTTTCTTTACAATTTTATCGTATCTTTGATAAATAACTCACAATTTTGATTTAAAGAACGTGAAAAAAATTCAATGCTGATGCATTAATATTCTAGTATCTTTAAACTTAAATTACGAGTTATCTATTAAAAATATGACAAATATGTATCAGTACGATTTTGTAGAGAATAAAATTCTCTACAAAAAAGTTCCTGACAACTTTTTCGTAAATTGAATAATTTAGACACTACTACAATTCAAAGTAAAAAATATAAAAAAATTGTTTAGATCTACGAAGATCTTAGTCTGATTTTTTATTTAGATCTCAGTAGATCTGAGATCTTTGGATTTATTTAATATACGGCAAAAGAAGCAAATTAATAAATTGTAAAAATGAAAAAAAATTTGATTTTGAAATAAATTTAACTACTTAGATCTAATAAGATCCGTATAAATCTGAGTAGATCTATTGATCTTAACATAGATCTAAAATTTAAAAAAAATAGATCTAAGTTGATCTACAGTCGACTACCCGTCATAAGCCTGGTCTAGGGGACGTAGGGTAAATTTTTCTTGTAATTTCAGTCTTCCCTACCGTGCGTTTAGTTTTGTTCTCGACTACCCGTTATAAGCCTGTTTTATTTTATATCATTTTGAACGTCATATTTACGTTTTGTTACATACGTCACTATCCCAGTTTTTCTAGTGCTTATAGCGCTAAAATAAATACTTATCTTTTTACACTAATAATAATTGTAATGCAAAAAATTATAATGACAACGGTATTAATTACAGTAATGATAATAATTATTTTATTGATCAACATAATGATCAATAAAACTTTTAAATTGTAACAGAAGCTTTAATTGTAATTAATGATTACAACTATGAACAATAAATAATATTTAACTTAATAATGATTAAATTATTCTCCGCGAAACATCGATAGTTAATTTTCATAATTTATTTAGATATTTTGTTCCTATTGTTAGTTTATAATTTAGAGAATTTTAACGGATGCTTATAACGGGATGTCTGGTACGAAACTCAAAAAAGTGGTTAAGTGGGAAGCTGTTTGGACTCAGTAACTCCCGATTGAGGAGAAGAGGCTTATGACGAGTCGACTGTATTTTTAAATTCATATTTAAATTTACTTATTATTTTATTACTTCTAGGTACCAACATTATTTTACACATCACCAATGCGAAGAATTTATAGCTTATACCCAGGAGTAGGATCTGCTTACGTAATGATCGCAACATTTAAAAACCATTCATCAGCATACGTACCAATATTTTCTTACTCCTGTACTCCATTTTCTGATGCCAAGTCTTGTTATTATTTAAGTAAGTAACCATATTCAACCATACATCAATTACTCATCCAATTCCCTCAATAAGTAAATTTATCATTCAATTACAGACACAACAATATCAAAAGTACTTTGCGCCTCGGTACTATTTTTCGGAATATTCCTAACATTCATAACCCGTCGTCGCTATGAAGTGGAATTATTTTTACTCGGATGTTTAGCCGGTGGTATTGTCGGCTATACAATATTTCAGGACAACCAACTAGGCAGCACATGTGAGTACTTAATTTTTAAATAAAATAATTAGTTAGTAATATAAAAATAATAATGATAACAATATTTAAATTAATAGTAACGATAAATTTATCAATAATAATTGGAATAATAATGGGTTTATTACTGGTAATACTCTGGTGTATTAAAGGAATGCCATGTATTGGAATTCTTCAAGCGTCATTGTTCCTCGGTGCTTTGGTGGCCAGTACAACGTACTTAGGAATGCCAGGCACGTATTATTTTATAGATAATAAAGTAAATAATGACAGTATGAAAGATAAAAAAAATTAGGACTGAATGAAAGAGCTAGAAAATTTCAATAGGATGACAAAAGTTGGGTTTGAGTTTTAGGGCATTTTAAATTATAGGAAAGTAATGAAAGCTAAGGGGTAAATTTTTATGTTTGAGCTTGAGGTTTTAGTTGCGCAAGCTCAGGATGGTCATCATTCAGGAATAGAGATGTAGAGAGAGTAGAACTGAACATTTCGTTGGGTATGCGGCTTCTATCAATGCTGCCCACTCATGTGGAAACGACGAGTCCCCTACTAGGGTTCGTCTATGTCGAGCTTTCTCACCATACTGACTGATCTCACCCTCCCTTTTTTATGCGTCGATGTAAATGTGTGACAAACCCCGATCTATAGAACCAGCAAACTCCCACGGACTCCTGAACCAGCTTTAAAGATCCATATTTACCTAATTGCATTTATCGTACATATATTTATATTTATTTTGTGCGTCTTATTTAGATTACACGCTTGTTATCTCGGAGCAATAATTTATGAGTATTTACAATTACTTGTTACTTTTTTTACAATCGCGCGAGCAATTTTCGTTAAATAATTTATCATTTTACTGAGGATCTCAGTAACTACAGGAAATAAGTGTACGTTGTTTATGGTCTTTAGAAAGCTTACTTAATTCTCTACAACTTTTATCTCAGTAAAAAAATACGTAAAGCTAATCATTTAAAAGTTACAGCTGTTTTAAATACTGCGATAACGTTTTTTTTTTACCTTTTGTAGTAATTACTTAAACTGAGAGTTACTGTAACTTGCGAACAATTATTTTTACGGTACTTTTTTATCAGACAAGTTTTAGGAAATTAATTTTCTTATACAATGACTCGAAGACGGATTTTTTCCTGATAGTTAAAAAAATCGAGAAAAATTTTTTGCACAACTCAATTGCGGAGCAATGAGACGTGTTCTACTAACACTTATCCGACCCCAGCTGATTCACTGACGTAAAATTCTTTCCATTTGAAAGATAATTTTTTAATGAACAAAATGAACACAATTTTTAGTCGTTTTTCTTTAAAATAATGATTGAAATTGAAAAAAAAAAAATCTTTGATATCCATCAGTATATACTGGTATTGATAAACACAATGACTAAAAAAATACATAACCCATTGATTTATTTTATTTTTTATTACACTTGAATTTTTAAATAGAAGAACTCTTTTGAAAATCACTATTTAAATTCTTTTGGTTTATTACTTTATCCTATAAAAGTGGATATTTTGTCTCCGCTTATAGTCCCCATGGCCATGGTTGCTATAGAGACTTGTCATAGCAACGGTTGCTATGAAGACTATTGTCATAGCAACGGTTGCTATGGAAATAGTTGCTATAGCAACGGTTGCTATGAAAACTATTGTCATAGCAACGGTTGCTATGAAGACAGTTGGCATAGTAACGGTTGTTATGGAGATTCTTGTCATGGTAAAAGTTGCTATGGAGATGGTTAGTCATATTAACAGCTAATAGGAACAATAGGCATCTATAATTAATATTTTAAGTAACGATTTTTTCATAAAAAAAGTACAGAATGTAGTTATAAAAATATTACAAGAGGTAAAAAATAATGGGTCCGCGTTAACGCGCAAAAGCCTTCTAGTAATTAATAAAAACTTAAAACATGCAATTTATGAAAAATTTTAGCTGCCATTTTCTTTTAATACTTTCTGGAATATAGAAGCGCTATCTATTGATAACTTTTTGAATGAGTAAATGAGCTGTGCGCTTGGATTTTCCAACTTTTTCTTATATAAAAAAATTTTAAATAATAATTAAAATTATTTATAGATGGCCAACTACCATTAGTTAATGACACAATATTTTGGATAATTTACGCAACAATAATAATAATTGTACTATTATTACTTTGCATATTTTCCCCGAATTCAAATATTATTTGTTGCGCTTTTATTGGCGCGTTCGCAATTATTTTGCCGATTGACTACTGGATTGGCTCGAGTCTCAAATACATTATTATCAATACTGTACGGAGGATTACAATCCATGGATTTAACCTCGCTATTATTCATCCACCCTTCCAATCCAAAGGTAATATATAATAATATTATGCTATATTGTATTATGAATCAAAAGATATTGACTTAGCATATTTATTTGAGTAAATATACTTACTTGATATTAATATATACATATTGATATTATGATCTGTGGACTCGAAAAGACATATGGCTATCAATCTTCTGGGTACTGTTGGCTCTACAGAGTATTCATTTGCAAAGAAAAAGATTAAATGGCACTCCAATTTTTCCACGTCGTGTTGATTATAATTCAATTGATTCTGAGAGTTCTTATCCAATTATTGCTGAGGAACCTCATCATCAACGCACATTTTTAATTGGAAGGAATATTAATAGTGCTAGAAATTACACCACATTTTTGAAGTAAAAGTAAAAGCTCAATATTTTTATACAAAAGTTATCTATTTTAAATATATATATTTTTTTATATTAAGTGTTAATTATTAATTCTTTGAGTGTCAGTTACCATTAATTATTTATTACTACAACGCCATCTAGCAACAAATTTTTACCATGCATAGAAAATTAAAACAAAAATTTTTAATACAATTGTTGTCTACAAAATTCAAATATTTAAGAAAATAAATTTTATTAGAAAATTTTCTACAGTCGAAGTCCATTAATTCAACTTATATGATCCTGAAATTAGCAGGCAGTTAGTAATGGATTTTTTTTTCAACAAATAAGTTACAAAAAAACTAAAAATATGCACATGTAGAAAATTCAAAAAACTATAGGTGCAATTTTTTCAAAAATTTTTTTTTTATTTGTTGTTTTAAAAAAAAATTATTAGACGCTGGCTAACTTCAGTACCATTCAAATTATGATACTGAATTTGGTAGACGTCAAATAATTTTTAAATTCTTAACAAACTGATGAATTATAAAAAAAATAATATTTTGAAAAATTGCACTTTTAGTTTTTTAAATTTTCTATATGTGCATATTTTTAGTTTTTTTTTTTCGTTCAAATTTAAATGTTCAAAAAAAAATCAAAAAATTTTTAATTGTCTGCTATTCAAAATCGTTCAAATTATGCTGAAGTTGATAAACTACATTTTTTGGACTTTTTTTTTAATAGATAAATGAAAAAAAAAATCTAAAAATATGCACATGTAGAAAATTAAAAAAACTATAGATGCAATTTTTTTTAATATTTTTTTTTTTTCATAATTCATCGTTTGGAAAAAATTCAAAAATTATTAGACGTAAACTAACTTCAGAATCATTAACTCGGAACTTTTCCTCATTATGACTCCCAGTTATACATTTGTATGTCTGAATATATTTATATATGCATTACACATGAAATATAAGAGCGCATGCGCAACAATTTACTTTTTCCAAAAGAAGGGACATCCGTTAACTCAGGAATCCCAGGAAAATCTGCTCCTCCGTCGACTGTCCGAGTTAATGGAATTCGACTGTACTCATATTTAAAAAAAAATTTATAACCTAAAATACTTATCAATCTTGTGCCGCCATTTTGAACCTCCGTCCTCCATTTTGATTAGAGTTCAAAACGCGTAAATATTTGTATTAACTTACTTAAAAAATTGAATTCTACATGGAAATAAAAATAAAAATATTAATATTTTGACACTCGAAGATTTGAATAAAAAAAAAAGTTTATTGATATAATTGAATAATAAGAGAAGTCAAATTACCTGACATTATAATGAAATAACATTTATTGAATTAAAGACAAGTGTGACCTAAAACATTGGGTCTATTATATATATAATATATTTATATATATTTTTGTTTTGTTCTACTACTTACAATCTTAAGATAATCACAGCAACAATATCATTTTATTCACAACACTTACATAAAATTACTGCCGCGAATATTATATATTAGTTATAATTATAATTATTAATCCATTAATTATTAATATTAATATTTTTTATTGATGATAGATTTGTTTATACGCATACATTTTATTTTATTTTGAGTTTCTACGATAAATACTCCCGTGTTAAAATTCACTAACTTATTTTATTATAATAATTATTATTATTATTTTTAAAATCTGTACATTTTGTTATCATTAGTCTAAATTTATTTATAAGTATTACATAATTGTGATATAAAATACTAAAAAAAATTCCGAACAATAACACGGAAGAAATAATAATTATTTACATATTTCAAATAATTTTTTTTTTGATCCAATGGCTCATAAAAAGTTTTCTCTATTCACTCAAACTTTTAAATTTAGCCTCAATTTTTTTATTTTATCTCGAGTTTTATTCCAAAAATATAAAATTTCCCCTGTTACTTTTCATTCTTTTCTGAATATTTATATTTATTTTTATTGAATACAATAAAATTTATTTAGTCGTCGATTAATGAGTCATCTAGATTGATTTATTTGGTACTATAATTATTAATTATTACAACAATACATTTTGTAATAATATCGTGTGTAATTAAACCTTTATTTAACGTTACTTTAATAAACTTTCTTGTTGTTGAAATAAACTAACTATTGACTGTGATTATGAGATCGAATCAAACATTCTTTAACTTTATTCTAAATTTATATACTGATTGTTTTTTTATTCATTTTATTACTTTATTATTTATTTATTATGTCAAATTATTAATGCAAATGCACTTGGGTTCATTTAAATCCGTTAATTAATAATTAGCTTCATTCATCGATATACAAAACAAAAGTTATTAATCTTTAAATAGTCGCGCCTTAGATTTCAATTTAAATAACAAAAATTTTTAGTAATTAATCAAGATTATCGTAATCTATGTTTTAAGGGTCAATTATTTTAGTTATAATCGTTTTTCAAATTATTTATGCTGTAAAATGAGTATAGACTCGAAAAATTGATGTGCGGGCATCACTGACCTTCGGCTTATGAAGCCAACACAAATAATTAGTACACATTAGTAGTAATTGATAGTTTGTAACATCAGTTACTCTGTTGTTAAAATTGTTATCTGTTTTCTGATGAGTATAGACACAAAATTAATATGCGGGCATCATTGACCTTTGGCTTGTGAAGCCAACACGAATAATTAGTTCAAATTATTAGTAATTCATAGTTTTCAATATCAATTACTTTATTTTTAAAATTATACTCTGTTATCTGATGAATACAGACTCAAAATCCATGTACGAGTATCACTAACCTTCGGCTGATGAAACCAACACAAATAATTAGTACAAATTTTCAGTAATCGATAGATTTTAAGATCAATTAGTCTGTTTTTAAAATTATTTACTGTTTTCTCATGAAGATAGACTCAAAATTAATAAATTGGCATCATGAACCTTCGGCTTATGAAACCAACAATAATAATTAGTGTAAATTATTAGTAATCGATCATTTTTAACATCAATTATTTCGTTTTTAAAATTGATTTCTGTTTTCTATTGAGTACAGACTTAAAATTCATGTGTTGGCACCACTAACCTTCGGCTTATTTGAGCCTATGCATTAATTTATAAGTAATTTATGACTTGTGTAGTTAAATACTCTTCTTGTGATAGTTTGTAAAATTATTTACTGTTTTCTAATGAGCACAGACTCAAAATTCATGTATTGGCATCACTAACCTTCGGCTTATGAAGCCAATGCACCAATTTTTAAGTAATCTCTGACCTGTGTAGTCAAATACTCATCTTGTCAGTTTCTGATAATATTTTCTGGTTTCTAAAGACCACGAAATCTCAGAACTCGTGTGTTGGCATCATTAACCTTCGGCTCATGAAACAAACTTATCAAAAATCAATTCTACCCTAGTATAACTAACTAACAGTAAACTCAAATCGTAAAATTTATATTTTGATCCGAACAAAAATAAAATCGCGACTACCAGATTCGAAATAATATAAGTGCATTAAATTGTTAAAACTTACTCTCAATGATTTATATGCAAGATTACTATTAATGATTAATGGTTATTTGTAAATCTGTATATATTAATCTGTATTTTGTTTAATTATTAACCGCAAAGTCTACAGTTTAAGTCTGAACAGAACAGGTCTTTTTCACTCATGCGTATATACAATATGCAGCTACTATTTATCATCATATATATACATATATATTTATGTATAATATATATATATATATATTAACTAAGAAGTAACAAAGTCTATTTTACATTTATTTTTACATCATCTACACTTATTAATTACTTAATCATTCAAATATTTCATTTTAAATAAATGTTTTATTTTTTAATGACAATATTTAATATCTCATTAATTATTTATTACTTGCTCCACATTTAAAAACCATTTGCGCTTCTCAAACAAAAATTAAAATCAACGTACTGTGAAATTCAAATTTCATTTAAAAGTTGAATTGCAAAAAATGAAATAAATTTTTTCATAAAAAAATAGTTCAAATAAATTACAAAAAAATGATGTTAGAGTTGAATGAGAATTTGTTATAAAAAGATCGACGGCCGCCATAACTAGACTCGAGCGCGATGGCCGACCCTAAGAAATCCACCCTCACTATCATCAGCAGCATCGAGTTTCCCTTTGCTTGATTCAACTGTTGGGAACCCAAAAAACAGTCAGCTCATCCCGCGAATCACCCCAACAGGAAATCTCGCGAGAATACCACCAGCCGTTGTAGCTCTCTATAAAACTTGAATCCCTTCTACTCAAGCTCACTCACTTGCTCTTATTTGGTAGCTACAAGTTCCGAGGTTCGTTTTCCCCCAACCCGTATCTCATTCCCTATTTCTCAAACCCTAACTTCTCCAACTTCTCCTCTAATTCTTACTCTACTTATTCTTTTCTGTCTTTATCTGGTCTCTTTCTTCATTTTGCAATTACCATACTCTATACTCTATACTCTATACACAGACACAGAAATTTAAATTGAGCAGAATCGATCTTAAAACGTACTGCAGACACATCTGCAAAATTTATTCTTTATTATTACTATTATTATTATTATTATTATTATTATTAGTAGTAGTATTATTAGTATTATTAATTTAATATTAATAAGATAAAATATTTAAAGAAGCGCTTAAACCCTGTATGATCCGGATGTTACTCCACAGTTTGGATTATTTATTTTTGATAAGTATAATTTAAAAAAAAATAAGATAAATAAAAAAAAGTAACGGAAATCCAGGCCGAAAATGAGCAAGTCAGGGTGACAGGACTCACTCGGAGGCGTCGGAAGTTGTGTGGACTGGTGTCGTGGCTGGCGTGTTGCCGGTTGCTTGCTGATGATGGTGGTGCTGGTGGTGGACGACAGGTGGCGAGGGCAGCTGATGCGTGGGCAAACCCAGAGAAGCGAGAAGTGGCCGTGTAAGAGAACCAGGTGTTGGCGCTGGTGGAGGCGGGCTCTCCTGCCCGACGAGAAGGCTCGCGGGCGGGAACCCGAAAAGCTGGGATCACTGAAGTCGCGGCCAGTAGTTACTTGTTAGATCCGGTGGCTGGGATGGTATTTGAACTGGTACTGATACACCTGCTGATATTACTCCTGTTAACATTTATTTATTAATTATTTACTTTTTGTAATTATTGTTGATAATTTAATTAGTAAAAAGTTTAAAATAAAATTACGCATTAATTATTGATGATTTATAATATCAGCAATTGGAAATTTTAATTATGAGTCGGCGGTAAAAAAATTTAAATCATAGTCGAATTCAGAATCGAGATATTGAATCAATCGATGAATCGAAAATTTAAGATAATAAAGTTAGCAGCCAGTTGAAAATTTTCGAAATTTTGTTTCAACGATTTAATTTAAAAAAAAAATAAAAATAAAAATATGCACTTGTAGAAAATTTAATAAACTATAGGTGCAATTTTTTCAAATGCTTTTTTTATATTAATATATTGTTTAAAAATAAATCCAAAAATTATTGGATGTCTTTTTAAAATTATTGGCAGTTTTTTTAGCGAAGTGATTTGGGAATTGGATTTTATTTTAATCATCGACCCCGATCCGGAGTTTTAATTTTAAAATACACTCCGGAGTAAATTTTACTCCAGGGAAATTGAATAAATAAAAAATATCTACTCCAAATTAACTCCGGAGTTAATCAGAACTGCGCAAATTTTTTACAATGTAATTATTATCAATAAATTTAAATTTAATATTAAAACACAATCAATAGAACCGGTTTATTAAATTTCAAATCGATTTATTGTAATCAATAAATCGATTCATTAAATTATAAGTCGATGTACTGTAAAAAATTTACGAACGCGGATTAAATATCCTGAAGTTAGCAGACAATTGAAAATTTTTTGATTTTTTTTTTTGAACAATTAAATTTGAAGAAAAAAAAAAATAAAAATATGTCCATGTAGAAAATTAAAAAAACTACAGGTGCATTTTTGAAAAATATTTTTTTTTTAATATTTATCGTTTATAAAAAAATTCAAAAAATCATTGAACGGCGGCTAACTTCAGTATCATGATTAAATCCGGAGATGATTATTTATTTCATCCCTTCGGAGTGAAATTTACTCCAAAGTTTATTTTGATATTGAAACTCTAAGTGACAGAGTAAATTCAAATTTAAAAGTCCATAATCACTCCCAATTTTTTACCGTAGATTTAAAAATTTTGGACAATTTTATTCTTAAAAAAACATTTAATAAATTATTTACTCTCTTTTTAATTTAAAATATTTTTCTAAAAATTTATGAAGACTAAATATACAATAACAAATATATATATTAGATAAATACTGATTTATATACATTGAAGAGCGTTGATTGTCTGAGCAAATAAATTTTTTTTTTGAAACAAAATAAAAAATAGTGTAGTAAAGTGCCTCAAAAGTATATATTTATTAATATATAATAAAAATAAATTTTTCGTCACCATTCCGACGGAGTGTTATAGACATAGGCAATATACAACACACCATTCTTGCACGCTATGGTCCCTATTTCCTCCCCTTTGGGTTCGCACGTTATTGAGCGCTCGCCCAGCCGAGGCGAGACCCAACCCATCCACATCCACATTCTCCTTCTACCCTCCAACCCGCGGGCTCTACAAGAAGGGTAAGAGGAGGATTGTGTAGAGGGTGAAGCTTTCTCTCTTTACCCCGCGCCCACCGCCAACGCGGCTTTCGTTAAACGCAAGAAGGGCGCCGGAAGTATACTACAGGGATGGAAAAAGATGTCTATATATATATATATATATATAAATTGGGTGAGGAGAAAGAGGAGTGAAGAGCAAAGAGAAAATAGTCAGTGAGAATTGTGGAAAATGGAAAATTTAGAGAGGAAAACCGCCGAACATCCCATTCTTCGATTCAGCCCAGGGCGTCCATGCCAGATTTGTTTTAAAATCCTTTTACAATTCCGTTATTCCGTTACTACTGTGTGCGTATGCATGGAACTACGTATGCACAAGACTAGTATTGTTGATATAGAAAAATAGTGTATCGTATGGTAGCTTAGATTGAGGATTCAGCCCACAATTACCACAAGTTTTTATTCTCACTTTAGGTATTGTCATTTTTTTAATTGAAATTTTTTATTTTACTCGTTTTTATTCTGAAGCTTATGTGCATATTTTTTTTTTGTCAATGAAAATGGTGTGTGTGCCCGGATGGAGTTTAAAAAAAAATACATGACACAAAGTGCTGATGTAGGATCTATTGATTTGAATTTTGATTTTTGTGGAAACTGGATTTTAAATCCTTTGTCATGTCATCGATGTCATGTCATTTTTTAATTTTTTGTTTTTGGTATTATTTATTTTTGTTTTTAAAAATAGATAACAAGCAGAACTTCCTCTCACTTTACTTAGTGTTAGTTTGATTTTTTTTTTCTATAAACTTTGAAAGTTTGGGTAAAAAAATAAAAAATCTGATTAAACAAATACGGAAATAGACGCTGTGAAAAAAATTGCGGAGTGATATTTGAACCGTTTATTTAAGAAACAAGTTAAGAAAACAAAATTTGGCAGGAAACACAAAAAACATTTTTTTGGAAAAACTTGTCATTGAAATAATAAATAAATAATTTAAGAGAATAATGTTAGCGTCTGAAAAATATTCAAACAAGAAAAATTCAATTTTTTAATTGAAACTATTTAAAAAAATTATTTAAAGTTGATTGACTTATGGGGTTTCTCAACCAAACGGAAGAAAAAGTTATAAAATCATTGTTTTTTTTTTATTTTTTCCACTCAAATAGTTTATTAGACTGATAAAATGGAGTATATAGTATGCATATAAACTCTGAAACTCAGAAATTACAAAAAATAATAATTAATTTAAGTATTTTAATTAGTCATATTATTTTTTTTTTCAAAAAAAAGCGCGAATTTCAAATAAAAAAGAAAAAATTATTTCTATAAAACTAAAACTGTATATGTTTATTTGAAAAACCCCATAAGTCATTGACTTATTCTGCCCTGTCATGGCAAAACGACGTATCTCGAGATACGCTGTTTTGTCGTAACAAGGCTAAAACGGCTTATTAAGTGTCACTTAATAATAGGGTATCATCAAAATTTTGCTAATTTAATTAATTATGCCAATAATATTGATCAAATGTGCGTATAAAATAAATGAAAAAAACGTATCTTTTTTACTGTTTCGTCACGTCAAAATTAAATTCTTCGAGTTATAGCGTTTTGTCATAACAGAAATTAATTTTTCTGTCAAATTGGACTCAAATTCTGTTAAAACTTTAAACACAATTTTCTCGAAACTATAATTTTTCAGATACGTCGTTTTGCCATAACAGGGCAGTTATGGGGTTTCTCAATGAAATAAAATTTCTGTCAGCCCGTTAATTGTTTTTTAAACACTGATTTGATGGATATTTTTATTAATTTTTATGGGGGAACATCCAAAGAACCCAAAAATGCAAAAAAACCCGATTTCGAAAAAACATCTTATGGGGTTTCTCAAATAAACAATTCATTTGATCTACCTGGAGTAAAATTCACTCCGAAGGGGAGATTTTTTTAATATTGAAACTACGGGTCGGAGTGAAATTAATTCCTAAAAAATGTTCATTTCAAATTTAAAACTCCAAATCGGAGTGAATACGGGTTCAACTGAAATCCAAACAAACTCCATTTTTACTCCATATGCCGAATAATTTTTTTTAAAACTCTGGAACTCTGACGCAGTGAATTCGGATTTAAATAAAATCCTTAATCATTCCGAATTCACTCCCAATTTTTTACAGACTACTCAATTAATTTTATAACCAATTAAATTTTCTACTTTTTCAAAAGTCGGGAGTAAATTTTGAGTTATTGCAGATGTTATTTAAATCCGAATTCACTCTATTACTCAGTTCCAGAGTTTAAAAAAAAAAATTACTTCGCATACGGAGTAAAAATGGAGTTTGTTTTTCTAGCTGAGTGATTTGGATTTTATTAAAATCCGCATTTACTGATTCGGAGTAAATTTTACTTGGAAGGAATCAAAAAAATAAGCATTCATCCGCTTCAAATTTACTCTGGATTTAATCCACGTTCACTTCACAACTTTTTTACAGTACAGAAAAAATCCTGAAATTTTTACGTAATCCAATTATTTAAAATTTAATAATAATAATAAACTTTAACATTATTATCATAGGCCCATTTTACCCCGAACATAAATTAGTTATTACCACAAATTGAAAAATAAATAGAAGTAAAAAAATTGACAATAAAAAAGTTAATAAGCTAATGAGCGTATTACTAAAATTAATAAGAGTTAAATGGCTAAGTAATTTGGCATAGAAAGCCGGAACAACAAAATATGCAATGAGGATTTTGTGTCTGTACATTTCACAGAGTACATGAGTAGAAAAATTATCTGTATCCGGCGCATTAGCATTTTACAAGCATTCTCTCGTCGTTTCCTCATCTGTGCTCTCTACATATTATATGTACACAAATATATACATAGATATGTACATAAAATAAACTTTTTCCTCAAGAGTATGTACACTAGTGACTGTTGTCTCTCGAAAAAGCCATCAGACATCACAAGTGCGCTCATATATTTATTTTATCATAATAATTATTCATTCATTTTATCATAATTTTATTTATCAACACGGAAAGAAAATTATAGGGAGTATTCCTATGCATTATAGAAATGGCTCCTATGATAGTATAGGAATTGTACCCATACTATTATAGGAACCATTCCCATAAATTATAGGAACCATTCCTATAACTATGGGTAATATTCCTATATCTATAGGACGTGTTCCCATAATTTATGGTCGTCATTCCTATACTGGTATAGGATGAAATTTCACAAAATTATAGGAACCATTTCCATAATTTTTTTTCCGTGAATAAATGTTCAACGACAATTTAAGCCAAGTAATTTTTAGTTATCAGTTCTGATATTATTTTTAAAAAACTAGACTGGAATCGAACCGCCGACTTCTTGCTTACCAGACAACTGGCCAGCGGTCCTTAGATTTAACAAAAAATCAATTAAAAAGAAAGTTTTATTTATTGCTTTAGTAATTGACTGTTCAAGTTAACAAATAGTCTATTTGTTGTTGTTGTTGTTGTTGTTGTTGTTATTATTTACTTCTGTTGAAAAGAAAAATCCCGGTAATTAAAAGAATGCAGAGAGCACATGATAATAAAGGAAAGGATGCCAATTAAAAGTGATTTAATTTACTTACCAGTGGCAGTTGAAGTGGTAGGTTGGTATGGTGCCCCTCCTGGACCGGTCGGTTGACCCCCCGATGTGCTCGGTGTTCCACCGTGGGAGGTCGGTATGCCGCGATGGGGTTGCGAATGCGCCGCACTCGTGTGATGAGAATAAGACTGGGTTAAAGAGTGCAGCGGCTCGTGAAATACGTACGCAGGGTATCCTTCGGCTCGCTGTTGCAGACAACTGCCACCCATTGATCCGCCCAAACTACTAGTCATTGAACTGAAAACCATCAAGTTCAACACTATTATTTTCACCTTATAATTTATATATCATTACAAACTATTGTTAGAATTTTTCATTCATTTTATTCTACTACAATTTACTCATCTTTAAATCATTGTAACTTGCGCTCTAATTATCGTACGGTCACGAAAAAAAATTCATTTTATAGTCGAAATTTTATTCTACACTTCTATGCTATTTTCACTAAAATAATTTTTATTCAAATCCAAGTCAAAAAAAATCTGTAGAATTTATTAATTTTTTTTCTCATTACTTGGGGAGGGGGGGGGGGCAAATTGGGGTACTTAAGAAAATACGAGGACTCAAATACGTGAAGTTTTTTTTTAATGACATTTAAAATAAATATAAAAAATTTTCATTTTTGCGGGAAAAATGGGCACCCCTCAAAAAAGTGAAAAAAAAATTTTTTTCGTAAATAATTTACATAAAAAAAAATTAAATTTTACATAATTATTGGATACAAAAAAAAAAAAAATTTTTTCGACTGACACTCGAATTTTGAAAAATTTTAACACAAAAAAATTCAAAATAATTTTTAATTATATTTACAAAAGTGATTTTGAAATTTTTAAAAAACATTTTTTTTATAAAATTTTAGGGGTAACCCGTTTTACCCCCTCTCCCTTAATTTAATTTGCATTAACGCAATTAATGGCTCAGACTTTTAATTTAAAAAGAATTTTTTTAGCCCAATGCAACTTTTTTTTCAGAATTCAAAAAATTTTTTTTAAACCCCAACATTCAAATTTTAAAATCCAAAAGCAACAGAAAAATTTTCCTAGTAACCGGCATTACCTATAAGTATCAGGCATAGTAGCGATAGGCTGTGGAATGGACGAGTACATGGCATTGAACCCAGCATTCAGCGGTATCCTAGGAGTAGCCGGCGTGGCAGCAGGTGGTGCCGATCCACTAGAAATTCCCCCAGCACCTCCACCGACGACCTGATCAACGGCAGCGCGCCGCTGATTGCGTAATTTTTCTTCCCTGCGCCACTTTGCCCGTCTATTGCTGAACCAAACCTGTAATTAAAAGAGTAATTATTAACACACCAGCCATTTCCACCTCGTCTTCAATTACCACACTCATAACCCAGTCATCCCAAGCAAGTAGTTAAAACCACGTATAGTCAGACGCAACTACATGGCTACGCGCCTCCATGGCTTCCGTTCGATTTGCTACATCACAGAGTTAACATCAACATCAACATCCACATCTACATCTACATCCAAAATGGATCTTCCCAACAGCTCTGCAGCTTTTCGGCCATTTCAAGAGGCCCCATTATAATCCTATACCCTCAGGGTGCGTACTACTGAATTCCCAAGTACTTGCTTTATATACATATCTATCTATATACATATATACATATATATATATATATATATATATTGAAGTAGAAGTAGGATCGGCCAATCAGAGGGCAACTTCCCCGGGGACGCGTCGTTGCCATGGTATCCCAGTACGAAGAACCCTCTTAGGCCTTCTCTACTCTTCTCTTCTCTTCTCTTCTCTCGAGTTTGAAACCCTCATGCCTCAATCCAATATTTCCTCTTTATATATCTCTTTTATTATCATTCTTATATACATATAAATATAAGTAATCACCAATAAATCTTAACATTTAAAGTTCGATGTAAAATAAAATAAAAAAAGAAAAAAATAGTAATAAATATTTAAATGAAAAAATGTGAGATGTAATTTTAAAACATAATGATAACAATGGGTCCAGTTGATATAGATTCGGATTTTCTCCTCTGAGTTCCCAGTGGCGGAGTTCGTCTGTTAGTTTCCTGCACTTAGCAAGATCAATACCAGCCAACGAGGCTTGAAAACATGCGTCAACATGGTCTTGCACTGTTTGTACGTCCACATAACGCTTGGTTCGAGCCCCCACAGGCCGCCTACCTCCCGACAGCGAGTACCTCGCTGACTCAAACCCCTTTTGCGTTTATATCACGGCCAATCCTCAACCTGTGTTGTTGTCGCTTCCTCGCTTTCTCGTCCAGTCTCTCCCTCTCTTTCTCTCTCTTTCTCACTCTCTGACCGCTGGATATGCTCGGTGCCGTGTGCCGGTACATTGTGTGTCGGCAGGAGGCTACGTCCAAACAATGTACGACAAGGCTGCGTACATATTAGCTTGTACTCGCCATACGTCACCTCATGACGTTTTCGTTGTGATGTATTAATTAAAATTATTATTATTATTTCCACAGTAGTGGGTGAGATTATTTCACTTTTTTCAAAGTGGACGGATGTTTTATTAATTTAATTTTAATTAATTTATTGTTAGTTGATTGGACGATTAGTATTCAGTAGCTGTAGGTCAGAAAGAGGGTTTTGGTTTAGTCTAGTTTGTTTTTTGTTTGGATGTTTTGAGATTTTCGAGCAGCGCAATGTTGAAGCACTATGGGCAGTGGTTTGAACGGAGCCTTTTAACGTTAGAGGCACGCCCCCACACACTCGTACACATTCACACTCACCTGGATACGTGCCTCAGGCAATCCAATCTTCTCGGCGAGACGCTCTCGTGCAAATACATCCGGGTAATGGGTCCGCTCGAATTCTGTAATAAGAGCAACATTGCAACAAGTGCGCGTCATTAGTCTGCTTTAATTTCGTTACTTACAAATGTTGTTTTCAAGCTGTTTATACATGTATATTTTATGGAATTATTCAAATAATTATTTTAGTTTTAATTTGTTAGAAGTAGGAAAACATGAAATTTTGGTTAGATCTTCAATTTTTAATATCTTGCAAAATATCATAATTACGAAAATTTTTGAAGAGATCATTTTTGTAGGAAATTAAATTCTCTATAAAATATTTCCTTACATCTATCTACATGTTTTTAATTTTTAATGAGTTATTTGCTTTTGAAACTTGAAAGAATACAACAAAATTATCACATTTTTTTCGGTCTGAGTCTTAAATTTAAAATATCTCGTAAACTTTCATAATTATGTGAATTTTTCGAGAGACCATTTTTGTAGCAAATTAAATTCTCTACAAAACATGTCCTTACATCTATCTACATATTTTTAATTTTTGATGAGTTATTTGTCTTTGAAACTCAAAAAAATATAATTCTTAAAATTATCGCATTTTTTTCAGTCTGAACTTTAAATTTAATAGTATATTGTGTGACAAGGGATGAAACAAGACGATTTCAGACTAGGGTGAGGTTGGCTGCCCGAGCCGCAGGCGAGGGCTGACATCACCCGCAGTCTGAAATCGTGTTTTATCCTGAGTCACACACTATATTTTTCATGATTACCTGTATCGGAACTTGAAGATTCAGTGTCAGCAGCCAGTAAGAAACAAGTTAATTTCAAGCCGATGATGCGGAGAACTGTTAGAGAATGAGCAATATGTGATTTACAGTCACTTATTAAATAGTAAATAGTACAAAAATATTATTTTCACTCATTTTTTAGTAATTTTATTTGGTTAATTAAAACTGTCACTTAAAAAATGAAATGAGTAAGCTGAAGTGACAAGTAAACAAATGAGAGTAATAGGGCTGCAAATGAACATTAAATATATCTAGCACAGGGCAGAAACAATTGTGTTTCTTCCCAAGGGAAGAAACACGCATGTTTCTGCCCGCTGTGAAGGGATTTGTGAATTACGAATTCGCTAGCAGTTGTTTGCAGCATCGGCTTGAAATTAGCTTGTTTCGACGGGCTGTAAAGACACTGAAACTTCAAGTTTCGATGCCGGTATCATGAAAAATATCTTGTAAACTATCATAACTACGGAAATTTTTCAAAGGACCATTTTTGTAGCAAATAAATCTCTCTACAATTTATGTCCTTACATATACCCCCGTATCTTCAATTCCTTACAAGATATTTGAAATAATAAAACAAAACAAAATAAATACCTTTTTCAAGCGCATCGATCTGATCATTTGAAAAAGAGGTGCGATTGCGTTGCAATTTACGTTTGAGCCTGAGCCGAACCTGTGAATCTTCATCCCCAGATGAGTTATGATCTGAATTACCATCAGACGTTGTTTCTTGTTGATGTGACAACAAAGACCCAGCATCTGTTTAAACAAATAAGAATAACAATAATAAAATAAATGTAAATATATGAGCTATATAAACAATATAAATAAATAACTTGAGGTGAGAGACATGATGCAAAGCATCTACATCTAACTTGTTCACATAAAACATATATATGTATAGATCTATCTATATCGTGTCTATATATAGCGAACATAGAGGCTGTCAAGCCCTGAAGGGCGACGATTATCTTCCGCCTCTGCGCACCGAACCCTCGGCTTTATCATCCCTCCCGCCCTGTAACATCTACATCTACATCCACATCTACGGTTACAGCTACAGCTTTGGACCCTTTACTCTGTCGGCTCCAGAGGCTCCAGAGTTAGTGGCGCAGAGCAGGGGGGTCTGTACGTCAGCTGCTCGCTTTCTTGCTTGCTCACCCTCACCCTCACCACTTCTCAGCTATCTGTGACCTCTTTGTCCCTCAGAATCTCTACCATCACCATCACAATCACCATCCTCAGCACTAGCACTAGTACTAGCACTAACACTAGCACTAACACTAACACTAATACCAGTACTCAATTCGACTCTACTATACAACTACACCCTCGTTATCCTCTCACATTCTCATACTTGAATTCAGCGGAGACATTTCCTCACAAAATACCGAGACAGAGGTTGGAACGTTGATGGTACATGTAACTTGTAGCCTTGTAGCTACTTGTCACACCAAAGTGTGTGTGTGTGTGTATACCAGCTTGCTATCTAGCTACGCCTCAACACCCAACCCTCTGCTTTCTCTCCTTTCTGTACCAGCTCTGCTTTGGTCTGCTCTACTCACTGGCAAAACTAGTTAGATCATAGAGACACGATGTCTCGATTGCAATTCGTTCGATTGCACTCAATTTCATCCAAACGTACCTCAATGTCTTGTTTGCTTCATTATTTTTTCGTGCGTTCTCACAATATCTTTTTATACAGATTACTATTCATTAATTTTGCTAATTATTATTTTCATTTGTTAATCCTGCAAGTTAATTGAAGCTATTTATCTATTTACTGATTTCAAATTTATTTTTAAACTTTTTGGAAATTTCATATATTTAAGAATAATTTTCGATTCATTTAAACTCACAGTATCCAGAAATTATTTCAAAGCTCGCAGCATTTTTTCGCGGTTTTTTTTTAAAAATAAGCAAAAAAAAATTTTCCATCCATTTTTGAAAATAAAAAAAAATTAATTTTTGAAAAATTTTGATTTTTTTTTTTTATTGACTAAAAATAATATTTAATTAAAAGTTTTTTTTAGCTTTATTTTAATAATTTCATTGTGGAGCTTACGTTCCAAGCTTTAATTATTTTTTTTTTTTATTTTTTACTTCAATCCATTTCCGTTTTATT
The DNA here is from genome assembly GCA_030273425.1 of Microplitis manilae. Classification (NCBI taxonomy): domain Eukaryota; kingdom Metazoa; phylum Arthropoda; class Insecta; order Hymenoptera; family Braconidae; genus Microplitis; species Microplitis manilae. Next base: position 15,683,365 of record CP092730.1, on the reverse strand, counting down.
AAAAGACAAAGCGGAAAAGACGAGTGCTCATAAAAATAGTCATAACTTTTATTTTAAATCTTAAAACACATTTTTAAATTTTTTTCTCTAATTTCACCTGAAAAATTTTTTTTAAATTTTCGCGCCCAAAGAAAAATTCAAAAATTTTCTGTCATTTTTTATTTCTCATTTAATAAAAAAAAATTGAAATTAAATTTTTTTAAAGTAAATTCGACAATTTTAAGCAAAATTGATATTGAATTTGAAATTTCGCGGGAAATTTGTTTAAAAACTAAACTTTTAAAAATAAATAAAAAAAAATGGTAATTTGTGTTAACATAACGTAGTTTTCTGAGACAATAAATCTGTTTAATCAGCTCGTGCAATTAAAATAGCTCTTACAACACCCCGAAGCATTTTAATCCAATCTGCATATTGTTGTCTCGGGTTTCGTGTGCACGCGCAACTGTGGTAAGAGGACAAAACAAGTAAACGAGAAAGAGAAAGCACTTTGGTGGCATCGTTAATCTGTCTATTGAATAGGAAAGCAAAGCAATAGGTAGTAGGTAGTAGTAGGTAGTAGGTAGTAGGCAGTATAACCAAGCATCTGGAACAGTCGTCATCTGTAAGGGCAATCTGCACCCGCAATCTCAATCTCCATCTCGGTTCAATGATTCCACAGATCCTATTATTACATTACATTATATAACTCCATACCATACACATTTATATATTTTATATTCAACCCAGCTATAACAATATGAACTACACTTTGCCTTCATATTTTATCTTTCCTTTTATATTTAAACTTTATTCTGTCGTCGCTTATAAAATCCTGCCCATTCTTATGTCGCCTTTAAAATTTTCATAAAAAAAATACTTTGACACTCGAAATCACGCCAAGTACTTGAAGGATTATAGATGACAATGGTTTTAAAAAATCAATACTTATATATATAAAATAGTGAGAGGTAAAAGTAAAAATATAAAAATTACCAGAACGTTTGAGAAGCGAATCATCACGAGGATGCAATTGACCACCGGGTAATAAGGATTGACCAGTTCCTGGTGCAGCTGTTGTTGGTATCCCGGTTGCCAGAGGATGATGGGAAGGTGTAGCTGAGTACCAGGCTGGTGGCCAACCAGTGGCCTGACCGTTGAACATTCTCAGCTTGTCGTAGACACTTTCGGCGCCCTGATGGGCCTGAACTGCCGCTGCCTGTTGCTCTTTCTGGGAGGCTAGATTTCTCAGCACCCTGTTGATCGAGGACACCTGGACACAAACAATTTTATCAGATCATTTATTTGTTTGCTTTGGGTTATAGGTTCTAGTTCTAATTGTGGAAATAGATCTCAAGATGGCCTTACAGATTATTTTTTTTTATGTCAAAATAATTTTGAATTTGTAGTGACGTTTGGACAAAGAGACTTTTAGGATGGAAAATTTAAACCTGCGGTCCTTTTGCGCAGTTGTGGTTTAGATTTCAAGTTATAACGAACGCAACCACTGCGATAACTAAAGTAGTTTGTAAATTTAAATTTGTTAGACGAAATTTATTATCAAAATTATTTTAATAGTGTTTAATTTTTTTAATAATTTCATTAATTCATTTTTTTTTAGTTCATTAAAAAAAATTCTTCAGTTATTTTTTTGTAAGTTTGAATATTTCAGAATAATTGCCGAGATTATTTTTAAAAAATATTTTAATTTTGAAATTTTGAATTTATGAAAATTTAAGTCAAATTGATATTTGATATTTTTATACAATTTAAAATATGAATATTTAATTTTTTATTTTAATGAATTTAATCATTAGTAAAAACTAATTAATTTTTTTTAATTAATTAAGATCGCAGTTTGAAAAATTATCAGAGCAAAATTTGTAATTCAAAATCAAAAATTCCTTGTATGCGATTATTTATACAGAAATAAAAGATTTCTTGGCGCAAAAAATTTTTACTTGCCCCAAGAAAATTTTGAATTGTTCCTAAGAAATTTTTTGCATTATAAATTGAAAAGGAAAATTTTTTAAGTGAGAAAAAAATACTTCTGCTACACAGTAAAAAACGAATCCTCAAAGTGTAAAAAAAAGCGTATGTTAAAATTCTGAGTGTTGAATTTTCAACACTTTTGTGTGTCAATTTAACATACAATACTTATCTTGTTTCAACTGTCGCAATCGATTGATTTTTTAACACACAAAAATGTTATTTTATACGAGAGTAACACATTTTATGTTACTGTGAAATCATTACACAAAATATGTTAAAAATAATCTCGACCATCACAAAAGAATTCTCAGAAAATTTCAAGTAAAAATGACGTATTAAAAATATCGCTTGTTTAATTTGCAATCGTTTTTTAAATACATAACCTGAACTTTTAAATTAATGTTGATGAAATATAATTATTTTTTTGATATTAAAATAATTATTTTATTTTTGTTATTGTGAGAGAATTTATAGTAATTTTTTTATACATATTTGAATATTGAAGATAAATAATAGATGATATTATATATATTGAACAATACGTGATACTATTATTACTATTTTTTTTTATTTTTTAGTTTTATTTATATTACTATTACTAATATTATCGTTATTTTTAATATTTAATTGCTGAAGAATCAATTACTACAGTTAATTCTATGATTTTAACTTTACATTAAATAATGTGAAAAACATTTTTAAGAAGTGTCCAAGTAACACAAAAGCGTATGTCAAATTCAACACTCTTCAAGTGTTGCAAATAACATATAAGTGTGTTAAAATTGAAGGTTACGTTTTCGAAGATTTTGACACTCATAACGTGTCACTTTTAACATACACGAGTGTAACTGTTTCAAAACAAACGACGTACGCTGAAATAACATATAAATAAGTGTCAATCGATCGTTTTACACACAGCAAGTGTCAATTTTGACGAATCCTTTTTTACTGTGTAAAAATATGCACTTGTAGAAAATTCAAAAAACTATAGATGCAATTTTTTAGAATATTTTTTTTTTTATAATTTATCATTTTGATAAAATTCTAAAAATTATTAGACGTCGACTAACTACGATACAGAAGTTAGCCGACGTTTAATAGTTTTTGGATTTAAAAAAAAAGATAAATTATGAAAAAAAAATATTCCAAAAAATTAGACCTATAGTTTTTTAAATTTTCTACATGTGCATATTTTTTTTTTTTTTTTTTTGTAATCTGCTTGTTGAAAAAAAAAAATCCGAAAATTGCTTGACTGTCTATTAACTTTAGAATCATCAGCTAACTTTAGTATCATTAATGTGATTTTGGAATTTTTTTAGAACGATAAATTATAAAAAAAAAATATTTTCAAAAAATTGCACCTGTAGTTCTTCTAATTTTCTACATGTGCATATTTTTATTTATTTATTTTTTTTTTTAATTGCTTCCTAAATTTAAAATCATGAAATAATTTGTCAGCTGACAATAAAAAATAATAAAATACAAAAGAAGAATTCGATTTTTCCAATAAATTGTACTCTAACTCAAAAATAAATTCAAATGATCCGTAAAAAATACATTATCTATACAAAAATAAGTAAAAAAAAAATAATAATAATAGTAATGAATTATCGTGTGTTAGTATTAGTATTAGCATTAGCATAAGCACAAAGCAGTAGTATACTATAGACTATAAGGTTTAGTTTCAGTAGTGTAGTTTAGTTTAAAGTATCTCCCTTGGCGGGAATAGCGACTGGTCCGCCGCACAGCAGCCGCAGCCTCGATGCAGGCCATTACACGCGCGACCAAACACGAATAATTGTTAAGCAACACGCTTAACTGATCCCATTCAGTTTATTCTCTACCCGCTTTCCGCCATCCGCCCCCTTATATTACGATACAGACTACAGACTACTGACTACGAGCGAATAGGCCGGGGTAAAGACAAGGCCTCTACATTCAACCGAACTGTTAGTACCCAAGTGCGAGCGTTAGTCCAAAGCCACCAACCCTACATGTTTAATATATATCTGGCTTATTCTCTGCTGGCTCTTATTAGGGAGAGATGATTTTACTCTGTTGTATTCTCTTACACTCGACATACGGACTCTTATTATTATTATTGTTATTATTATTATTATTTGAGAAGAATGAATGTACCGAAATGACGACACATCCGCGTCTACAATAATGACTTACACGCGTAGCAATTTAGTATTGAATGAAAGGAGCTAGAGGGATCACTCCCTACTTGCTCGGTATATGTCTTTAATCCGGAAACTTTTTTTGCTCTACTGGCGTCCTACGTGATGAGCCTAGTGACCTCTCTGTAGGATACCCAGGATGTTTGTAAGATTCAGATATAGGGGATACAGCAAGGGTGGAATGGACATCCTCTGGTACACGTAATGGACCGATTACCCCCCGTGCTATCGTATTGACGAGACTTTGATTAGGGTCGAGTGGATAGATCCGACGGGTAAGTTTAAGTCTGAGTGCCCATACTATAATTTATTTTTTCTTCAGTCACTAAATTTTTATTGTTACAATTTTTATTTCAAATCATTACAGAAAAATGACAAAAAAATGGTAATTTTCGAGGAGCTTTTGCAATAAATTTTATAAATTATTGCGTAATTGCAAGTAGTAATTAAAAATATTTTATAGATCACTTTACATGCTCTAATAAATTTTCTTAGTAACTATGCGTAAATAAAAGTAAGAAAAATTGGGGTAAAATGAGTCAATTTTTAAACGTAGCAATTCTTTCTGATAGATCAGAAATTTTTTTTTTAATTTACTTATTTTTATATTTTTCAGGAGCAAACTGGTCATTGCAATTTGAAAAAAAAAATTTTATTGATTATTTTACAGTCGACTATCCGTTATAAGCCTAGTCTAGGGGACGTAGGGGAAATTTTTCTTGAAATTTCAGTCTTCCCTATCGTGTGTTTAGTTTTGTTCTCGACTACCCGTTATAAGCCTGTTTTATTTTATATCATTTCAAACGTCATATTTACGTTTTGTTACATACGTCACTATCCCAATTTTTCTAGTGCTTATAGCGCTAAAATAAATACTTATCTTTTTACACTAATAATAATTGTAATGCAAAAAATTATAATGACAACGGTATTAATTACAGTAATGATAATCATAATTTTATTGATCACCACAATGATCAATAAAACTTTTAAATTGTAACAGAAGCTTTAATTGTAATTAATGATTACAACTATGAACAATAAATAATATTTAACTTAATAATGATTAAATTATTCTCCGCGAAACATCGATAGTAAATTTTCATAATTTATTTAGATATTTTGTTCCTATTGTTAGTTTATAATTTAGAGAATTTTAACGGAGGCTTATAACGGGATGTCTGGTACAAAACTCAAAAAAGTGGTTAAAGGGGGAAGCTGTTTGGACTCAGTATCTCCCGATTGAGGGGAAGAGGCTTATAAAGGGCAGGCTTATGACGGGTAGTCGACTGTAATTTATAAAAAAAACCCAACACTGGAATTTTTCTCAAAAAGTTAGCAGGAAAGTGGACAATAGGATGTAAATCACAATACTAATTGTTAATTACTTGCGACGTTTCGGTCATATATTTGACCTTCATCAGGCATCTAAATTTTAATTACAAACACATGTTAAAAAATGTTATATTAACCAATAAGATGTTTACTTGTAAAACATATTTACCTCAACACGCAGTACATAATAAACATCATATATAATACACATTTGATCTTAATAATATTTAAATTATATTACAAATTAATACATTTGGTAAAATAATTATTTTGAAATATAAGTAATATAAGTAATTAACAATTAGTATTGTGATTTACATCCTATTGTCCACTTTCCTGCTAACTTTTTGAGAATATATATAAAGAATGGACACAACAACTGGAATTTTTTTTTTACAACCATTTTACCCAATGACCAACTTACTCTGAATTCTCTTGCCGTAATATAAACCTTTCTCAACAAGGTTTTTTTTTTATAACTTACAGTTAAAAAAAATGACAAAACAATTCCAAAATTTTCAGTAAATTTTTTTCTTTCTATATTTGAGTTTTGTTCTAATTTCAGAATTTTTTAAAATTAATTTGTACATTTTTTCAAGACAATTTCTAGACACTTCAAAATTCTACCTAACTTTTTTTTTTCTAATTCAAAATATAAATTATCAACTTCATTCCAGTAAATTAATTACTATTATTAATTAAAATTACTCTTCAAAATATAACTTCCTTAAAAAAATTAATAAATTCATCAAAAAAATAATTAAAAAAAAAAATCAATTAAAATACTGGCTAAAAAAAATTTCTACTGACTTTACAATGACCATTTTGCCCCCTGACCAACTTGAGCTACATTATCTTGGACTAGTATCAAAATACAGTTTTACTTTGTCCTATTTTTTTTTTATGAAGATAAAATTTAAAAAAAAATAATAATAATTAATTTATAAAAATTACTTACACTAGGTATATTATCATTATTACAAACTCCCTCTTGTAACAACCGATCACGTATTTCCCATGCAAATATTGACGGACATTCACGTTTATAATCAGCAATTTTATTTACAACTGGTGTCGTTGCTACTCGTGGTTTACTGCCACCGATTGCACGTGGTTTTATTGATCCTGTTTCATAATATCTGTAATTAATAAGTAAATAAATTAAATAAAATAATAATTATTAATCAGGAATAGATTTTAATGATAAACTATTGATGTGACAAGTTTTAACAATAAAAATCGGTGGTTATTATTAAGTATACAGTAGAGTAGAGAGAATGAAAGGGCTAGAATTGTAATGACCACAAATTGTATGACGTGTGTGGTGTGGGATTGGCTTTGAAAGAAGAAAGAGGTGGTAGTGCGGTAGCGTTTTAGAGAAGAGAACCATCGCCGGGTACGGGGTTCATACTCCATTGGAATTATTGTCACTCCGACAGGGGGCTAAAGCTAGTTATTACGCGGTAGCTCGGCTTTTAAGTTACCCCTGCACGCGTCCAACAATTACTCGGTGGATCGTATGGATAATAGACTCCTGTTAATTCATCAAGGAGTTATACTTAAATTCATTTGATTACCATTTATAATTGCTGCTATACATGCACAATGAAATACAAGTGATCAATTAAAATATATTTTGTCAATAATTTTTTTTTTTACAAATAGTTTCACTTTTGATCGATTAATTTTTTTTGAAAGAAGACATTTAAAGACTTAAATCATTTTCAAAATTTTTAATATATACACTGTCAAAAATTTTCGGAGTGAACATTTATTTAATCCGCTCGGAGTAAAATTTACTCCGAAGGGGAGTTTATTTTCATATTCAAATTTCGAATTGGAGTCAATGCGGATTTGAATAAAATTCAGATTACTCTGTATCAGAAGTGATTTTTTTAAAAACTCTAGAACTCTGGAGTAAATTCAAATTTAAATAAAATCCGTTATCACTTTAAATTCACACACGATTTTTCGACAGGATATTAATTTACTCCAGTGAAGTCTACGGTTTCGGTAGCGCTACCAAATGATCGCGAATTTTTTTAGAACTTGACGAAAGACTTTTTTTTTAAAGCTATAATTTTTTCAAAAATGGACTGATTCAGATGTTTTCTGTTTAAAAATTTTCGTCTTCGAATGCACTTTCCGGAGAAAAATAAAAAAAAAATGAAGGATATTAAAATCTATGAAATTTTTTACTTTTTAGAAAAAAATCGCTTTTTTCTCAAAATTTATTTTTCTTAAAAACTAAGAAAGAGATCGAAAAATTTTATTCTTCAAAAAAGTCTGATGTCGTTGAGCTCTACAAGAATTCTTGGTCATTTGGCGCCACCACAGAAACAGTAGAATCCCCAGCTCGGTGATAAACTTTGGAATTTTTTTTTTTATTTTGAAATTTATTTATCTAAAATTTTTTTTTGAATCTAGAGAAAAATTTGAATTTTAAAAATGTTATTATATATTCATTAAAAAAAAAAAAACAGAAATGGCAGATAATAAATTAAATTTTTTAATGACTTATTTTAAAACCGGACTAAAAAATTTTGAAAAAATAAAATAATGCGATTTTATAAAATTTGTATTGTAAAGACACGTGAAAAAATTTGTTAAGCCAAACCGGAAGTGAAATTACATGTTTACTTTACAATAAAAGTACGCCTGAATTCTGAATTTAACAATTAGTCTAAATATTGATTGGTAATTCTATTAATTAAGAATGGAGTAATTACCTGCCAAGAATTTTTGAGACACAGCCATTGCTGACTTGAAGTATGCGTGAAATGTCACACGGTCTTGCGCCGCTGTGAGCTAGTTCGACAATTTTTTGTCTGGTGGAATCCGGAAGTGGCCGTCCATTAACGTAAACACCTCCGAGTTGATTGACCCCACTGTGTCCAGCTGACGAGCATCCAAATATTGAGTTCTGACTGACCATGCCCCCGCCAAGACCTGGTCCGCCTCCATGCATCAAGTCATCCTCTGTGAACCACAACGATCAGTTTAATCTCTCGATTACCTCTCACGTGTCACCGTCTATATAATTTATAGATGCACATATTTACATATTCTATATTCCTATTTATTTGCACGTCAATATTATACGTACACAATTCCGCCTTTACTCACTAATTATTATAATTTTAATGCAATTTATTTTTTTTTTATTCTCTCAGTCAATGGAATTGAATTATAAATGAAATTTTATGGAATATTATTATCAAGAATTATATTGAAGATTTTAAATGCAGCTCGTAACGAATAAATTAAATTAATCTCCTCGTAATGACATAGTTTAGTAGACAAGATAAGACAGACAATAATTATTATTTCAAACTCTCGAGAGATATAATCAAGATTTTAATCATAATAGTTATTATTATTATTATTATTATTATTATTATTATTATTATTATTATTATTATTATTATTATTATTATTATTTTTATTTTTATTATTACTATTATGATAATATGCGAAGATAAATTTTCTCTTGGAGATTTAATTGACAATTTAGTAGATCGTAACAATAATATTTTATTTTTTTCTTTAATAGTCTGATCAAATATTACTTTATCTACTTATATATTTATTCCACTTGCTATATTGGAACAAATTAGGAATAAATTCGGAGTGATAATGGATTTTAATTCAATCCAAATTTACTCAGAATTTTGGAGTAAAAAAAATTCACTTCGCATACAGAGTAAATACACAAAAAAAAAAATGAATTATATAAATTGAGAACAAGTAATATAATGATAAAGTGACCAGTAAATACTATCATTCGAGAAAGTAATTTTTTCATTTACGATTTAAATGTGAATAATTACAGGATAAGTATAAATTTATTGTCTATGCAAGAAAAATTACTATTTGAACTTTTAAAATCGTAACTGATACTTAGAAAATTTACGACACATATTATAAAATTCATTATTTGGAGTGTTAAAATTCCCCATATTGACACCCGGGTTGAAGTTATAACTCCAAATAGGGGAAGGGGAGGGGGCAAAATGGGCCCCTTAAATGTCGGGACCCATTCCCCCTCCCCTATTAAGGGAGAGTGGGGCGAAATAGACTGGGAGCAAAATGGGCCGACATTTATAATACATATACACTGAAAAAAATAATCGGTAACGGTTACCAAAAAATCAGTAACCGTTACCGAAAAATCGGTAACCTCTACTGATATTATATTTACCGAAAAAACAGTTTTTAGAGCCTAAAACTAAAGTAAATGACATGTCAACAAGTTTTAATTTCATTCAAAGATAAATAAAATTTTTATTATAATCAACAGAATATTAAACTAACCCGGGAAAAAAGGATCAGACCTGATCATGCCTGTTTATGTATAATCAGGCCTGATCATTTTTTCCCGGGAAGTGCCGAATGACTATAAAATATAAATTATTTTTTTTGACTAACGTACAAGGTATCAAATTTGACATGGAACTTATATTCTTAACTAAATCCATTTTATCATTGACGGTGATACAAAATGCGTGATAATGATCATCGAAATACATTGTTTTCAGTGAATACATGAGAAAAAGTATTTGATCATTAACACTGACCATGTCCACAATTTTAGCAAATAATGGATCGTTATTATCATCAATTTTAGTAATGACAACCATACTTTGTGAACATTTCTAGCTATGAAAAGTGATATGACTTTTTACGTTAATAAATAAAGATGACTTCTTTTAAGCCAAACAGTTAACAATTACTAATTCAAATTTGTAACTGTTCATTTTTTTTTGCTTTCCCAAAAATATAATCAACTGTCGCAACCAACAAAAACAATGTTTACAAAAATATACAAGGCAATGTAAGTTATGCATAATTAGCTCCAAGTATTTGATGTAACAGAGCTTTTTTCTTATTCTGTAAAATTACATGCTTGCTAAGCAATTACCAATTACTTTTTATTTTTTCTAGGTCAAGACACTATTTTTTCGGCAAATGTAAATCGGTAGAGATTATCGATTTTTTGGTAAGGGTTACCGATTAAAATCAGTAGAGATTACTGATTGGAAATCGGTAACTGCTACCGAAAAAAATCGGTAACCTCTACCGAAAAAAAATCGGTAACCTCTACCGAAAAAAAATCGGTAACCGTTACTGAAAAAAAATCGGTAACGGTTACCGATTATTTTTTTCAGTGTAAGCCCTTATTTCTTAAAAGGCCCATTTTGCCCCACCTTCCCCTACTAATTTTTAATTCTATTTTTTTCCGTGTAGGGAGTTTTTCTTTTCAGTGGAGTATTTTAGAAGTAGACTAGCTTTTATTTAAATCCGCATTTACTCCGATTCGGAGTAAATTTCACTCTGAAGGGATTGAATAAAGAAACAGTCATCCACTCCGTATTTACTCCGGATTTAATCCGCGTTCAATTAAAAAATTTTTTACGTGTATGTAAAATTTGATAAAATATTTATTTTAATTTTAATTGTTTATGGACAAATAATTATTAAATTCAATTTGTACTAGGGTTGGAATCGAGACAACATGAAATTTTAGTTAACTAAAATGAATTTATTATTAAAAATTTAAAAACGAAATCAGTACTCGCGTTCTCAAGCTGCGAGTATTTTTTATATAAAAATTTTAATTTTATTTTATTTAAAAAAAAATAAATAGTTGAATAATCATCATACATTTTTTTTTTATTTTGTAAGCATGTTTACAAACTTTAATACACGAAATAAATAACAAATTTTTATCTCAATAATTAAAAACATATCGATGAAATAATTATTGAAGTAAAAATTAAAATCAATAAATTTTTTTTTATAAAAAAAAAAAAATAGTCAATTAAAAATGTTAAAACGGATAGATGAGATTTAAAAATGATTGAAGTAATAAAAATTTAGTGTATCAGTTTTTATAACGACGACAGGCAAAAGTGCTCCTGGTTGCAAACAAAGAAGAGAACCGCGTGCATCCTGGCATGCGGTAAATTAAAGAGAGTGGAATGATGATGAAGAGTAAAAGAGAATGAGAGGAAAAGAGTCCATGTATATATGTATATATATATTAAAAGAGAAAAGCAAAGAAGCGAATACACCGTCAGGTTGCACACGCCAATACACGCCTACAGAGTACGATACAGAGAATAACTATATAGACGACACACATTCTTTATTTATAATTTTGCGTTAATCTACGCGACGACCAGGCAAAAGCGAGTCATGCCGCAAAGTGAGGCAAAAAGGTTCCACTTGGCTGAGCGTGAAACGGGACACAGATTAAATCCCATCCTAGTGGTGTACGACGTCCTCTCACCCTCTCAACCCTCACTCGCTTGCTCATTCCTCTACTCATCTAGCGGCTTCCCCGCGGGCCCCACTCGCCGCAACCCCTTCTGTCTGCTTCTGTGCAGGTATTGCCTCTGCTTATACATACCCACCACTTCAATGTACATCAGTACAACCCTCTCAGCCTATTCGTCATGCTATGCGAATGAGCAAGAGCCGTTGATACAAGAAAAAAAGAAAAATTCATAAAGAAGCGCCTCCGTTTTTTTTCATATTTTATAAAACATTTTTCATATTTCCATATAATTTTTACCTGCATTATCTTAATTTCACTTCGACGATTAAATTTACAATGTAAATTTCATTCAAATGATATTTCAATTTTTTTTTAAATTTATGGCCTCAAAATTTTTCATAATTTAATTTTTGAAAATTTTCATATTTTAAATTAGATTTACTAGAATTTTTTCAAGTAACTTTGGAAAATTTCATTTTTGTTGTTGATGAAAACTTCTATTAATTTTCCATTAATTATTATTTATTTAACATTGATTTTATTTGACCAAAATAATTTTATAAAAATATCTAACCTCAAAATTCAATGATACTGAAGTTAGCCAACGTCTAATAATTTTTTGAATCTATTCAAAACGATAAATTATACTAAAATAAATATTTGAAAAAATTGCACTTAAAGATTTTTTGATTTTCTACATGTGCATATTTTTAGTTTTTTTTTTTTTTTTTTTTGTAATTGATTTATTGAAAAACAAATTCAAAAAGTTGTTAATTGTCTACTAACTTACGATAGTGAGGTTAGCCGACGTCTAATTTTTGTTTTTTTTTTTTTTCAATACGATGAATTATAAAAAAAAAATATTTTAAAAAATTGCACTCAGAGATTTTTTGATTTCCTACATGTGCATATTTTTAGTTTTTGTTTTTTGGAATTGACTTGCTGAAAAAAAGTCAGAAAATTATTAACTGTCTACTAACTTCAAAATCTTAGAATGCAACAAAATTGTATTTTTAATATTTTACTATCATATGTTAGTAGTAGTAGAATTTTGTACAGTGATTTAAAAAAGTTCACTTTTAAAGAAAATAATAATAATTTAATACAAGTTATTGATGATATATTTTAGCTTTGGCAAAGTATCGAAAACTCGAAGTGAGTAATTACTATAGCGAGTTTTGAAATACAAATTAGATTGAAGAGTAAATAAAAATAATAAATCATTATTTAAAGTGTACTTTAACAAGTAAGAGCAAAAAAAATATGTTATTTATTTATGATAAAATTTATAAATGATCAAGTATATAGATTGTGGTTTAAATTTATTCACGCGTAAAATGATAGCATTACTATACGTTATACGGTATAATCTATACACGGGATTAAACTCTTTTACGTTCATGTCGAACGTTGTGTATTCATGTAGATATGTCGATATATACATACATACATATATATAGATTTACATAGATATATGTGAGCAAGAGTAAAATATAAAGAGGACAGAATGAAAATGTGATTAATGGCAATTCGATAATGGAAACAAAACACAGTACGCCAAGCGAATAATACTCGAATTTAAAGCGCAAAGTTTACGTCGTGGGTATTTGTTGACGGGTGTGATAATGGTACGGATAATTAGATCGTTTTCCCATGAGCATCGGCTGATGCATTCACGAGAGCTATATTGGATGAGTGACTATACTGGAAAACAAAACGAATGTTTGCGAAGGTACTCTCATGATACCGGTGTATAATCTATACATACATACTCCACATTACATATATACATTATACATATATGTACATGTACATATATTTATACGTAGAGATCAAGTCCATTTGGACTTTGAGTTGACGATAACGAGCAAGAATCTCTTGACACCCTTAAGGGCCCTGTGTATTTGTCCAGCCGGGTTGTGCCGCTTTCTCTCTCACGAGTAGTTTCGAGACTCATTAAGTTCTGTTAACTCGGCACAGAAGTGCAAGAACCCGTGGCTATGACTACCCGAGCTCTACATACCAATTGCCAAGGCGATACTGAGCATTTAAGGGTGAAATTATATCAACAATTAGATGGATTAACGATCCTCTTAACGAAATTATCGATGGATAATTTTTTGATTGGGTATTACTTCAACACAATACCCGCCGCTTTTTCCATCGAAATTTTGTTTAATTACCGTTAAACTTTTTTTTATTCCAATTAACAATTAGTATTTTTAATTATCCTAAATCTCTAACCTCCAAATTTTACTTTAATTTATTTTCACGTTTAAATTTATTTTGAATAATTACAGTAAATTATTTCAGCCAATTCACTTGTAAATTAATTAATTAAATTTATTTGAAATTAATTGAAGGCTTATTCTGGGTACAATAAGTTTGTAAATATTGCAAGTGGAAAAAAATGGCTGCCAATGAAGTACGAATTTCTCAAAATTTTATGAGTGTAAATTTAGCATGATACTGAAGTTAGCCAACGTCCAATAATTTTTGGATTTTTTTTTAACAATAAATTATTAAAAAAAAAAATATTTGAAAAAATTGCACCTATAGTTTATTAAATTTTCTACACGGAAAGAAAATTATAGGGAGTATTCCTATGCATTATAGGAATGGTTCCTATAATAGTATAGGAATTGTACCCATACTATTATAGGAATGGTTCCTATATATTATAGAAATCACCCCTATACCATTATGAGAACCATTCCTATAATAGTATAGGAACCATTTCTATAATATTATAGGAACCACTCCCATAAATTATAGGAACCATTCCTATAATATTATAGTAACTATTCCTATAATATTATAGGAACTATTCCTATAATAGTACAGGAACCATTCCTATAATATTATGAAAATAGGAATAGTTCCTATAATTATAGGAATGATTCCTGTAATTATAGGAATGGTTCCAATAATTATAGGAATAGTTCCTATAATTATGGGAATGATTCCTATAATTTATGGGAATGGTTCCTACAATATTATAGGAATGGTTCCTATAATATATAGGAACGATTCCTATAAATTATAGGAACCATTCCTATAAATTATAGGAACCATTCCTATAATATTATAGCAACTATTCCTATAATATTATAGGAACTATTCCTATAATAGTATAGGAACCATTCCTATAATATTATGAAAATGGGAATAGTTCCTATAATTATAGGAATTGTCCCTATAATATTATAGGAACTATTCCTATAATAGTAGAGGAACCATTCTTATAATAGTATAGGTACCATTCCTATAATATTATAGGAATGGTTCCTATAATTTATAGGAATCGTTCCTATATATTATAGGAACCATTCCTATAATATTGTAGGAACCATTCCCATAAATTATAGGAACCATTCCCATAATTATAGGAACTATTCCTATAATTATGGGTAATATTCCTATATCTATAGGACGTGTTCCCATAACTTATGGTCGTCATTCCTATACTGGTATAGGATGAAATTTCACAATATTATAGGAACCATTCCCATAATTTTCTTTCCGTGTACATATGCATATTTTTATTTTTATTTTTTTTTTTTATATTAAGTCGTTGAAGCGAAAATTCGAAAATTTTTAACTGTTTGCTAACTTCAGTATCGTAAATTTAACAGATGTAAGGCAACTTTTTAATTACATATAAAAAAGTAAATAATTAAAATAATAAAATTTCAAAAAAATGCATGTACTAATTTTTGAATTTTCTAAATGTGCATTTTTTTAAATTTTTATTTTATATACATTTTATTTTATTATTTCAAAGTTTTAAAAATTATCAGCTGTTCGCTAACTTTATTGTCTCAAAATTTTAGGAAAAATAATTTTATATTTTTTAAAAATAATTAACTAAATTTTAATTAAGTAGACAGCTTAAAAAATTTCAGGTGAGACAAAATAATGACTGGACGTAATTTTCATTGAAAGCAAATTGCAAATAAAGTCGCATACTTGTGGAGTAAATGAAAACTAAAAAATTAATCAATGAATATGATACTTATGTAAGAGGTGTTGTATCAAAGAACAAGGAGGTAAAAAATTTAGCCGCAATTAATTAATAAACGGAGACTAAAGAGTACAAACGTTTGACGAGTGAAAGACGGCGAGAGTGTAGGAGTAAAGTAGTCGTGTGAGAAATATATTAAACAGACGCTCTTGAACCTGTGTGCTGTGCTGGGTAAACTTAAGAGTGCAAGAGAGTTGAGGTACTAGTGATAGACACACCTGAGGCTACAGAGTTTCATTTCATGGCAAATGACATCAAAGATACTGTCGCACGTTCTCTAATGAGTTGAATTGTGGTTTAACTTGAATTACGTACCCTCGAGTCTTTAATTCATTTTTTTTATTACATTACACTGCATTATAATAGATTACAATAATGTTTATTATTATTATTTATTTCGTAATGAAAAATAAAATCTTTTAGTTTGAGATTTTGTAAAAGTTTTTATTATTTATTTTTAAAAATTACTCGCATTTAAAAAATTTTTTTTTCATTAACCAAAAAAAAAGTTTTGTAATTTGAAATTAAAAAAAAAATTAATTAGTAATTAATCAATATTAAAGTAATTGTTAATTAATAATTATTAGTTTTCCAACTTTTGGTGGCGGTAATGAAAAAAAAAAAAAAAAAAAAAATTAATATTTCAAAACTATGAACATAATATATTTTAATTTATACTGTTGCTAAGAATGCTATGGTGGTAGAGAATAATCATAGAACACATGACCATTTCGATGATTATTTCCCGATATCGAAATTTTTTCCGACGTCAAGATTTTGGAAACTTGTACTAATAACAAATAGCAAATACCTTAATAACGGAACATTTTTTTCGGAGCCAAAATAAAAAATCGAAATGAAATAGATGCACGGAAAGAAAAGAATAGTTCTAATTCCGATGTAAAATGGTAACCATTACTATGTTACATACACTGAGAAAAAAAAATACTTTTATTAAGAATATTTATTTGATCCAAGAACATATATTCTTGATAATTTTCGAGAATGTATAATGTTGTCTCAAGAAAAATGAGTTTACACGGAGAGAAAAATATCGCCAGATTAACTATACACGGAGAGAAAAAAATAGTTATAATTACTATGTAGAATGGTAACCATTACTATGTTACATAGAAACGCGGATTTTTTAGCGTCGAGAGTCACCGGGCAGAGTAATCCCCCCCATTCTATATAGTAACGGTGACTATGCTAGCATAGGACTGATTACCATTCTACATTGACGAGAGAACTATGTAAATGGACATCACTACAATGTTACCTAGTAACGTTTACCATGTTTTATTTATTTCATTTTTAGTAAATAAGGTTATGACAAAACAAATAACTCAGGTTACTATAAATAGATATATGTAGAAATTGAATTAATCTATTGAAATAATTAAGATATTACTCAAAATGAAATATCATTTTTTGATAACAGATAAATAATAATTAAATAAATTAAAATATTTAATAATATACATCGCACATATGCATGCATACACATACACACAGGTTACTGCGCAAATGTCCGCGCATGTTAACTTCCTTGTCTCACTTATTAAACTGTAACGACAGCTATTCCAGCATGGGACTGAGTACCATTCTCCATAGCCCTGATTCCCATGCTAGATAGCGATTTTTACCATTTTAGTTGTTTCAATGTAACATAGTAATCATTACCAGAAAAATGGTAATCAGTTCTATTCTACATAGCATTATTTACCGTTTTACAAAAAATCAGTCTGGTTACTATATAACATAGTAATCATTACTATTCTTTTCTCTCCGTGTACGTATCGCTATTCTGGCTATACGCTGTATAGTTAACTTACTTAACGATACGCCGTATAGCTAATTCAGCTATACAGAGTATCCTCAGAGTGGATAGTCAAAATGACGATCCGTATCCTTATTTTAGACATTTCATGAATCGTTGATATGACTATTACGCATACTCTGTATTTAGGCATACGGAAACCCAGAACGACAATACGTATAGCCAATTTAGCTATACGGATCCTCACGCTGGCGATGCAGATACCTATATTAACGAAACTGCATATCGTTACAACGGCTATTCGTCGTATTGTCAAACTAAATAAACGAATACCTATCCTAACCTAAATACGTATATTTATTTTAGCGATACCATAGATTATTAAATTAATATGAGAGTATTCCTAAATTAAGTATACGAATCGTTATTCTGACAATACGGCATTTGAGGATACATTAGATAGTTATTCTGACGATATTTTTCTCTCCGTGTAGTTATTATGTAGAATAGTAATCATTACTATTCTTTTCTCTTCGTGTGCTAGTATACATATATGTCAGCCGAAAATTGCAGCCACCCCAATTACCCCCTAAGTCACCCTTAAGCAGTTGCGCGAAAAATGTTCCGATCTTTAGGTACACAGAAAAAAAAAAAAAAAATAAACTTTTGGTAGCCTAATAAGAGCTTAAACTCTGTGGGTTTAAACTTTTTACTCACTTGACACAGCAAATGCTGAAGAAAGCTGACACCGAGAAAATCAGTACGGTGGCGTGTGTGTATTAGAGGTCGAATGGGGCCGCGACAGGGATGTTTTAGGTGAGAATAACATAACAAGGTAAAGTAAGGTGCCAGTACCCTATCTATTGCGGTACCACACGGAGGGTTGTGGGCTGGGTTGTGGGGCTGTTGCCCCGACAGAAGCCACCCAACTGCTGCTATAGGGTTACGGCGAGCTAACCTCTGCCAAGTTCTTTCAAGCCCTGCATAGTCTGCTCAATCTCTACATGCTCTATCGGCTTTCTTTTTCTCTTACCCTTACCATATCTAACTACGACACACACACGCGCACACACACACGTCTTCTTAATCTCACAAACTAATTTCTCGGGTTATAGAGTCGATGTTAAAGTATTTTCACACTTTACGGATTCTTCTGCTTTTTTAAGTCTTTTACATTATTATTACTCATTATTTAAACAGTTTACATTTTAATTATGCAACGTATTATTTATACATCAATTATTATATATTTTTTTGAATATTTTAATATTTTTACGGTTGATAAAAATACTCTACTATTGGATTATTCATTCATATATTTAAATTTACAGATAAAACCCTTCTTATGAATTTATTATTCTATAAAACCGGAAACATTTCAATTGAAATGAAAAAATAATGTGATAAGGAAAATGAGTAAATTAATTCATATTTATTCAATATTTCAAACGCGAAATATTTACAAAGGAAAATTAGCGTTAAAAAATTTTTTATACACTTGAATCGTTTATTTGAGAAACCCCATAAGTCAAGAAAAAAAAATTTTTCAGGAAACACAAAAAACATTTTTCTGGAAAAACTTGCCATTGAAATAATAAATAAATAATTTAAGAGAATAATGTTAGCGTCTCTGACAAATATTCAAACAAGAGAAATTCAGTTTTTTAATTGAAACTACTTAAAAAAATTATTTAAAGTTGATTGACTTATGGGGTTTCTCAATAAAATGAAATTACTGACACCCCGTTAATTGTTTTTTAAACACTGATTTGATGGATATTTTTATTAATTTCTATGGGGGGACACCTAAAGAACCCAAAAATACAAAGAACCCAATTTCGAAAAAACATGACTTATGGGGTTTCTCAAATAAACGATTCACTTGGGGTTTAAGACAAACTTTTTCTCAACGGTTCTAAGATTTGAATTTTTTTTTTTAAATTAATATGCAAAAAAAATTATTATTTAAATTTTTATTATTAAATTTTGTCTTGTAGTCTTTTAGCTACTGAATGTAAAAATAAAATTTTATATTAGTGTATTATGAAAATAAAAAAAAAGGTTATAGATGACACCCCGCGGTGAACCCGACGCTGCGTGACCTGGCAGGACGTTAAAATATGTCAGGATCCTCGTCAACGAGTCGAAAGCGTCACAAAACTGTCATGATTTAATTCTCATTCCGATACTATTACAGATTAATATCTATTCTTATAACTTTGTTTAAAAAAAATAATTATATCAATGATGATGATGTTCAGCAAGACCACGAAATTGTGAAATTCAAATTTATGAAAATAAATCGTATTGAATGCGTTGTACATTTCGAAAAACAAATGACGGATCAGTATTTTCAGTATTTAATATTTACATTTATTAAAATACCTGTGACACTGGTGATGTAGACATTAATTTAAATCATCGCTCGCGAATCGAGCGATTCAAATTTATTTTGTACACCATTCCACCGCGGTACGGTTTTTGCATCGCCTCACAATCGTGATTGTTCGCTTCGACGACTGCCAGTCAATTAATAACGCATTTCAAATACCTTTTTTTCATCGACGGATAAATATTATGTTTAACTAATAATTTATTGTTGTTTTTGTTTTTCAGTACTTCAGTAGTCAGTTTTATAGATATTTTTTTTTTTAATGGTTCAATGAACTTTTTTTTTTATTTAGTTTATTGTGCATCAATTTTTTTAAATTTTAGAATTTTAATATTTTGTACAAAATAATTCTCATAAAATTTTTTTTTCTACTACTTTTTGATAATAATTTTGAAAATTATTGTTCAAAATAAAATATAAAAAATTTTAAAAGACATTTAGTGGAAAAAAAATTTTTAAAGTTAGTGTTTAAAATTTTAACTTGGAACCTGGATGTCAATAGACTGCGAGAAATCTTAATAGTAAACTTAGCCGACGTCTAATAACTTGTGGATATTTTTAACAAACTATTAATTATTAAAAAAAATTATTTGAAAAATTGCACCTATATCTTTTTTAATTTTCTCCACGTGCATATTTTTTTTTTCCTTTTTTTTGTAATTGATTTGTTGAAAAAAAAAATCTGAAAATTTTTAAGCGTTCACTGACTTCAGAATCATAAAAAATCGGGTGTGATTACGGATTTTATTTAAATCCGAACTCACTCCGTCATTCGGAGTTTTTTTTAAAAAAATCACTCTGCATACGGAGTAAAATAGAGAGTTTGTCGTTCGAACAAAGTGATTCCAGAGTGATCTGAATTTTATTTAAACCCGCATTTACTCCAAAATGAACTTTTCTTCGGAGTAAATTTTACTATGATACTGATATTAGCCTACGCCTACCCGGGAAAAAAATTTAGATCTATTCAGATCAAATTAGATCTGATGTTTCAGATCTGACCAGATCTGCATTTTGGCCAGATCTGTTTAGATCAAATTAGATATACTCTGATCAGAATAGATCTGCTTGGATCTGAACAGATCAAGGTAAATAAAAACACTCTTAGATCTGCTCAGATCAAATTTGATTTAATTCGCTAAAAGTATTTTATACTTATTTACCCAAGATAGTCATCCCGGGAAAAAAAATTTAGATCTATTCAGATCAAATTAGATCTGATGTTTCAGATCTGACCAGATCTGCATTTTGGCCAGATCTGTTTAGATCAAATTAGATATACCCTGATCAGAATAGATCTGCTTGGATCTGAACAGATCAAGGTAAATAAAACACTCTTAGATCTGCTCAGATCAAATTTGATTTAATTCGCTAAAAGTATTTTATACTTATTTACCCAAGAAAGTCATCCCGGGAAAAAAAATTTAGATCTATTCAGATCAAATTAGATCTGATGTTTCAGATCTGACCAGATCTGCATTTTGGCCAGATCTGTTTAGATCAAATTAGATATACCCTGATCAGAATAGATCTGCTTGGATCTGAACAGATCAAGGTAAATAAAACACTCTTAGATCTGCTCAGATCAAATTTGATTTAATTCGCTAAAAGTATTTTATACTTATTTACCCAAGAAAGTCATCCCGGGAAAAAAAATTTAGATCTATTCAGATCAAATTAGATCTGATGTTTCAGATCTGACCAGATCTGCATTTTGGCCAGATCTGTTTAGATCAAATTAGATATACCCTGATCAGAATAGATCTGCTTGGATCTGAACAGATCAAGGTAAATAAAACACTCTTAGATCTGCTCAGATCAAATTTGATTTAATTCGCTAAAAGTATTTTATACTTATTTACCCAAGAAAGTCATCCCGGGAAAAAAAATTTAGATCTATTCAGATCAAATTAGATCTGATGTTTCAGATCTGACCAGATCTGCATTTTGGCCAGATCTGTTTAGATCAAATTAGATATACCCTGATCAGAATAGATCTGCTTGGATCTGAACAGATCAAGGTAAATAAAACACTCTTAGATCTGCTCAGATCAAATTTGATTTAATTCGCTAAAAGTATTTTACACTTATTTACCCAAGAAAGTCATGTAACGATGTATATGAAGTACCTATATGAATATTAGAAAATATCGGTAGTAAATTATTATCATGGTTATATTTTCTATAAAAAAAAAAATTATTAGCTGAATAAACAAGAAAATGTATTTATTTTAATTACGATAGACTTTTTACAATTATCAACATTTAGGTGAATGTGTCAAAATTCAGCTAGTTAATCTTATAATTATAATATAATGTGAAGAAATATGTTTTTATAATCTGTACAGATCTAATCTGATCAGAGCAGATCTGAACTTTTTTTCCCGAGAAAAAGTTATATCAGCTCAGATCTGGTTTGATCCGTACAGGTCCAATTAGATCTATTTATATTTTCTTCATAAATTGATCATTTAATCAATATTGATCTATTTTGATCTGATTAGATCTAGGTTGATCTAACTTGATCTAGGTTGATCTGACTTGATTAGATTTGGTCAAAGTAGATCTGGACTATTTTTCCCCAAAGAAAAATGTCATATCTGATCAGATCTAGTTTGATCTGAACAGATCAAATCAGATCTACTCTGATCTGGGTTCAATATAAATTATCATCAAATTTGATCTGAGCTGATCTGATTTGATCAGAACAGATCTAAATTTTTTTTCCCGAATAATAATTTTTTTAAAAAAAGTAAAACGTTTTAAAAACGATATTAAAAAAAAAATTGCACTGAGAGTTTTCTTAATTTTCTACATGTGCATTTTCTATTTTTTTTTTTTTTATTTTTTTAATTCAATAGTTGAAAAAAAAAAAATTCAATAATTGTTGTTTGCTAACTTCGGGATCATATCGTACTCAGAGAAGATAAAATAAATAAACAATCCTCTACTCCAAAAATAACTCTGAATCTACGGCTGCCTAATTTCAGAATACAGTAACCGTCGAAAATAAAATTTTAAAAATATGTATTGAATCGTGTTCACCAGACTTTACTGGAATGAAAAATACTAAAAAATTTTTCCCTTACTGTGTTTTGTGATTGAGCAGCCGTTTACTCCTGATTTAATCTGTCTTTCACTTGTTAAATTTTTTACAGTGTAGGAAATTTCAAAATTTCAAACACTAAATTCTATTATACGTCATAAATTTTTTTTTTAACTTTAACTTAAAGATTTTAAAAGATCAAATATCAATTTTTCCTATGCATAGAAAATAAATTTAAATAATTATCTTTCAATTATTTACGTTTTAATTACAAAATTAAAGAACGACTGTTAAGAATGACATCATTAACTGATCACTTTATTATTATATGACTGGTCATTTCTCAATTCATATAGTTCATGTTTTTCCGTGTATAAAAATAAATTTAAAAAATTATCTTGTACAAAGTCACAGCTTACAAGAAATGTCTTACCGTAATCTAGATAATCTAAATAACAAAATAAATAACAAACCTTTATGAGGCATTTTCCAAAACGACGGCTCGGGGGTGGACGAGCAAGGGTTAGCCACCCCCGCGCCCAACAGCGTTCTTGCCGCGTGCAGCGCCGCCGCGGCCGCTTCTCTGCTCCTAACAGCCGCAGCGCTCGGCGGGTAATCTGAGACGCCGTCACTTCCGGCACCTGAGACACCCCCGCCGCCTCCGGCCACGCTAACACAGTGCTATCAACACAAACATAATTAATTATTAACATTCAATCTTCCAACAATCAAAATCTTTACAATTTTATTCAAACCCTTGCAAATAAATTTTAAATTCTTTTTTATTTTTTTTAATTTAATTTTTACATTTAAATATTTTTTATAAAAAATATCCACGGGTTTAAAATACGATTACAAGGTAATTTTACTTGTCGAGTAAATTTACAAATTTAATTTTTTTTTGTTATTTTATTTAAAACATAATTACATGAGAGAGCGGTCACGATGAATATCGATTTATGTGTTGGTTTAACGTCGCTATTTTATGTAAATAATTTATCGTGTACACAATATAAATATGTAGTATGAAAATAAATTCAAAGGTTTATTATTAAATTAATTTATTAAAATTTCTGTCATACATTTTTTATAAAAAAAAAATCATAAAACTACAGAAAAAAAAATTTTGTGGCGCAAAAATTTTTTATTCACCTCGAGAAAATTTTTATTTTAATAGAAATTTTTTGTTTTCTAAAAATTTGAAATTTTTCTTGTGTCAAAAAATTATTTTTTTTTTTTTCAAAAAATTATTTTTCGACTTGTCACAATAAATTTAATTTAATTTTAAAAAAATAATAAAATGGAACAAATAATTTAAAATACGTCAATGAGTGAATACGATTCACGTCAAGTGTTCGCGGGGCTTCTATTCGATAAAAACCCAAGTTTTTTTCACCTTTGACTTTGATTCTGATTGTGCTGGGATGAAATACTTAGAGAGTACTAAAGACCGTCGGCATTTTTGATGTACAAAACATTGCCGAGTGAGTTAAAATAATAAAAGAAAAATATATAGATATAATAATAGTGAATTGCTATGAAAAACGACCCCTTTAACTTAACTCGGAACGCGATTATAACTGCGTCATAATCCTAAAGAGCTTGAGAAACGTACAAAACGCATTGCAAGATTTTTATCCCTCCTATTACTGAGCACTACACTGTACTATTATATACTCTGTAGTCTACTACACTGTAATGCTGGTGAATAGTACAGGGAAAATAGAAAAGTAATGAGTTTTACGCGGCGCTAACGAGTTTTGCTTTCATTAAGCCAGGGATTTTTTTTTAAACCCTCTTGACTCTGAACCATTACGATACACAGATGGATCTTTATATATACTTACAAATCGTTATTTAAATGACATTAAAAACCTTATATTTTATATTTATTTTATTAATATTTTTCAAAATTATTTTTACTTATCGCGGCTCCAGTTTTAATTTAAATAACTTGTTAACTATTGACACTAGGTAAAACTTCATGTGAATGTTTTTTATAGATAATTTTGTCCTCTACAAATTTGTTTCTGTGGATTTTTTTTGTATCTTTGATAGTTTGGCCGCAATTTTAAATTTAAGTTTTTGGAGCAAAAACAAAATGGAAATTTTAAGTAATTTGTCTTTAAAATAAAATTATGGGTCAAATAATAAAAATACGACAAAATTACAAGAGACAAATTTTGTAGAAAATTTAATTTCCTACAACTTTGTTTCTATACATTTTTGTGGTATCGTTGATCCTTAACTCAGAATTAAATTTTTAAAGTACTCGTAAGTACTCCAGTCTGTTCAGTATTCAAAATAAAACTTTTCTGTCTTTTAAATTAAAATTGTGGGTCAAATAATAAACATACGTCAAAATCACAAGAGACAAATTTTATAGGAAATTTAATTTGCTACAACTTTGTTCCTATACATTTTTACTGTATCTTCGTTCCCTAACTCAGAATTTAAATTTTAAAGTACTCGTCGGTACTCCACTATTCAAATTCAAACTTTTTTGTCTTTTAAATCAAAATTACAGCTCAAATATCAAAGATAAAAAAAAACACATCAAAAGAATTTTGTAGCAAATTAAATTCTCTACAAAAAAGTATTCAATGACTTTATCCATAAACTCAATAGTTTACCCAAAATTTCTATTAAAAACAATAAGAACGGAGTAACTAAATTTTGAATTTGAATTTGAATTTAAAAATAATAAATAAATTTAAAAATAAAGTACCTTTGTTACAATTACTTTATAAACACAAACAAATTGAAAATTGTTACCCTTACAACGTAACAATCCCAGCACAAACCTAAGATCCGATTTATCCGTATTATCCCGTTGTTAGTCGGCTACAGATCCATAATACACACAACTAGGCACCTTGCGGTTTCCGTTAGCTTATAAAACCTCAATAGTTTATAATACCAACAAATCAACATTCAAAGCCAATATATTACCCTGCATTGTAACTTTTTTTTTTTACCCATCCGATAAATTTACTCCCTGAATCTATGCCACTAAATTCCCAACCCCCAATTATTTAAAAAAAAAAAAAAATACATACCGTGTCGAGAATGGCCGTGATCAGGCCGGATCCGATCACCGGGAACGAGTATCAGCGGTGAAAATTTCACCGCCAGCCGACAATAACTTTTTTTTAAATATTTACTCCAATTATAATAACAACAATTAATATTATTATTAATTTGCAAACAATTCCTTAGGTTGTATTCAACTCATACATAAAACAAACAATCACGTCTAAATAAATTTACGCACTCCACAATAAACAATTATTATTAATAATAAGCACCGTCCAATTTTAAAATTAAAAAAATAACCAAAAGTTTTTAATCACTTATCCGTCGGTACACTTAGTTTATAAATAATAAAATCACTAAACGCGTGTTGTAACACAGCCGGTTAAACAAAATTATCAAGGGCTCCAAAATATGTGCAATTGAATGAGCGCAGAAACTTTAATGACGGAGTTTAAATAAAATAACACTTGCTATGGGTTAAATTAAAAAACTTTTATTTAAAACAGTCCAGGTTTGATAACAAATGATATCTAAGATTTAAAGGTATTCCATTTGAGTGGAACTTTAGTGAATGAGCGGATAAATTTTAGTAAAGATGTTAATATTGATGATGACCAACAATCAAATGATCCGTACGAGCGATGATGAGGAATAATATTTGTCGTTTATTGCGTTTATTGCGCCTGGTTGGCCGATAAAGCGACGGTACGATGGAGCACGTGCAACTAAACTGGGGGTGCAGTGACGCGTCGCTACTGCGGTGCGCGGCGCCCGATTGACCACCAGAGTCTGCCTTTCCTTCACGCGAGGATCCCTCGTACGCTTCGGGATTTCGGCGTCGTCATCTTCAGCCCCCCACTTCTCGAACCAACCGAATCTGAACCCCTAGACCCAGCATCCTCTGGCTCACTCTGCTCCCTTTGGTTCTGCTTACTGTCCTTTTTTAACCCGATACGCTCAGCTTTGCTGTAGTAGGATACATGGACAGTAGACTAGTTTTTACGATGGGCGGGACCAAATTCCCGGCGGTGGGGAGAATTTGTCAGAAGGCGCCGCTATCAAATACCGGGCTTCAGGTAGGGGTGAACAAGGTGGGCGTTACTTACTCGCTGTTGGTGGGATCCCCCCGACGCCATTGTTACACTGGTGATATCGCGGCGTCGCGAATATACGCGGGCTTCCGACAAGCGACGCTAGAGCGTCGCGACGCCACTTTTAACCTTATCCGCAACGTAGACGCGACCCGCCGGTTAACAACTTGACACTTGTATTGTTTTATTTTTATTTTTTTCATCAGGTAAGACTTTTCTATAACACTTTTCATTTTTTTCTAAAATATAACATTTATTTTTCAAGTGATGAATTTTTTTTTTTTTTAATTACAAATTATCAAATTTGAAAAATTATTTAAAATTGTGTTCAAATTTTTTTCAAGTATTTGTTAAAAAATTTCTTTATGTTTTTTGGGTTTTTTTTTGCTTCAAAATATTTGTTAAAATTTTTTTGTTAATTTTTTTAAGAGTACAAAGATGTGTAACAACAAACGTTATTTTATTGTGAAAATAACAACATCTAGATCGGCTTTCACGGTTCGCAAACACATTCGCGCATAATAACCCACGTGCACCAACGGTATACGGTATCCGTCGGCGAATATAAGACTCATTTTATAAAATATAATGCAAGATTTGAGCGTGAATTTAATCGGCGTAAAAGCGACGACTGCGGCTGGATGAATTTGTCTTACGACACAATACAATTCAATGTATAACATCCTTATGTACACAGAATATTAGGTATTATGTTATTATAGACATTATAGTGTGTCGTAGGTTACACTATGGTGTGAAAAAGGGAGGTTGTGTCCCCCTGTATATTACATTGGTGTGTTGCGAACCGCAATACAGGTTTTAGGATCAGAACATCATTCTATATAAATATATATATGTATATATACTTTACTCGCGTGTAGTTATATTCACTCCGCCATTGTATCGGATTTATCTTTTACTCGCGTTATATTCTTCCACGTGAATTAATCGTCTGCGTCTATTTTCTCTTGTAACCAATCCAGGATTGACCGGGATAAATATTTTTAAAAAATATTTTAATAAAATCGACCTTTAACTGCTACACAGAAAAAGATTTCTTGATGCAAGAAGTTTACACTTACCCCAAGAAATTTTTTGCATTATGAATTTAAAAAAAATTTTTATTGGAGCAAGAAAAGAAATTTTTTTGGGGGTGGAAAAATTTTTTGCAAGAAATTTTGTCCATTCGAGAAATTTTCGTTTTCAATTTATGGCAGAAAAAAAAAAGTTATTTTGAGTCAAAAAAATATTTTGTAAAACGTCTTCAAAAACCTTGTCAAGATTTTCTTGACCCAAGAGAAATCGTGTTGGTCAGAAAAAATTTCTACTTTATTTGAGAAAATTGAAGTTTTCAAAAAAATTTTCTTGAATCGAGAATACTCTAAGTCAAGAATTCTTTTTCTGTAATACAAAAATTTCTCGCGCCTCCGTGAAATTTTATATTTCATTTAAAAATGTAATTTTATTAAAATACAAAATTTCTTAATTTACTCCATTAAAAAGTTAAAAATATCAATTAATAAAATTCCCAAAAAAAAATTTTATTCAAAATTTTGATGTCTTTTTTACTTAGATGTCTATTTTACCCTCTCATACTCTATATATCACCAGAAATAATATTCAGTAAAAAAAAAATTAATTTTTGTAATTTTCACGGTGGCTAATTTACCCCAATTTCTTTTGAAGATAAATATAAAAAAATTTTTTTTTTTGTTTAACAGTCTCATTTTACCCCAGTTTTCTAGAAGATGATTTAATAAAATTCTATTATAATTGTTGTGAAATAAAAAAAATTAATATGAAATAACAATAAAGAAATGTTAAAAATAAAAATATTTTCTCTAAATGATATAAATATGCATGGAGTTAGACAGAGTGTGACAATCATTAAAGACGAAACAGCTGGGTTCAATTAACCTGCGATTACTTGTGTACCTAGTTCTTATGTACTTTGTTAGTCAGGGTATGTACCAGCAACCAGCAACCATCAGCGTGTACGTGTACATGATGTACGTGTGATAAATGCTCGAGGGCGTGCACTTAATTACACCCTATAGTAAATCTTTTCATCTTATTTTGTAATTTCTTTCCTTTTGATAAAATTCTACTGTGTTTGTCTACTCAATACCACGAGTTACCTGTGTATAATTTTATCTGAGATTTTACTTTTTGATCGTTGTCTGCTTTTTATTTATTTTAATGAATACTTTTTTAAAAATATTCTGGTTACAGAAAAGTAGGTTGGAATAATTATTTTTGATGAATTAGAAAGCCCATTAGAGGTTCATCCTTGATATGTTTTAATCTTTAACGGATGTTAAAATATGATTAAATTGACATGTAACATCAGCATTTTATCTTATATTAATTTTAGATATTTCAAAAATAAAAAAATAAATAGTTTTTTAAAAATCTAATTGAAGAATTCTCTAAACCAAAATTGTAATAAATTTTCAGCTTTTGGAAAATTTAATTTTTGGAAATTTATTTTTTTAATTACAAATAGTAATTTGGAAAAAAAAAAATTGTTTTATATTAAAATTAATTTCAAAAATTCAAAACTGCAATTTTTAATGAGAAAAAAATGTAATAAAAACAATAATTAATAAATAATGTTTTTCAAAAAATTTAATTAATGAAAATTGATAAAAAAAAATTCCTGTGATATTTCGTCGTCTTTCAGAAAACAGAAATTTTTTTCATGACTGAAGTTAACAGACAATTAAAAATTTTCAAATTTTTTTTCAACAAATTGTTAAGAAAAAAAAAAATAAATAAATAAAAATTCTTTATAGAAATCAAAAATTTATTTTTTATAAAATCGAACGATTGATTTAGTTTACATAAAAGTTGTTTATTTTGGGCAAAGTACAAGTTTAATGAATTGCTCGACATTGTAGCATATTGAGGGAAGATAAAAGAGGTGTATACACAAAAGTTGTTAGCGAGTCTCGACTCATGAGTATCAAAGTTAACACACAGCTTTAAGCTCTCATTTGCCTCACTCACTCTCTCTCTTTCTCTGCTCGAAAACTTTTCGTTCTCGCCCCATTTCACTGAGGAATTCAGTAGTACTGGGTCGCCGAGGACGCCACTACTGTCCCTGCAAACCAGTAGAGTAGGTACTACTTGAATACGCCGACACGACCGAACCAGAAAATAGTGATAAAGTATCGCGTTTTAAAAAAAATAAAATAAAATAAAAATAACTAGCCGATTAAGAATAAAAAAGTCGCTAAAGGGACAGACACTCGATTAAGCGTATGATTAAATTAACTTTACTTTTTTTAAAAAAAACCACAACTACACATTTTATATAAAGTTTAAGTAAAATTTTTTCTTTTTACATCCTTTGCTTTAAAATTTTTTGAAATTTTATTTTTATTAAAAGGGAGGGTGGGGCAAAGTGGGCTCCTTGAGGCAAAGTGGGCCTCTATACAATTTTATGGAGGCCCATTTTGCCCCACCCCAATCTGAATAATTACAATTTTTAAGAAAATGATTACTAATATAAAAGGCGCGAAATTTAAAAAATCCAAAGGGTGAATTTAAAAAATAAATTTTTTTATCATGCGCTCACTAAATCTGATCTCCCTAAATATTACATAGGATATATTTAATATCTATAACTATATTAAGTTATCAGTATCTATATCTTTTGATTGGAATCGGTTGGTCACGAGTCACACGTGCTATTATATTGCATGTTTTGTGTGCTCTATTATAAATCCAAGGCACACTTTCTCCATCAGCACTCCGGTCACGCCCATCTCTCGCCTTTCGGCTTATCCATCATCCTCGATTCAATTCGTTCCGTCATTTAAACTATTCTTTTTTATCATTATTATTATTGTTATTACTATTATCATTATTATTATCTACAAAAATAAATTATTATCTCTATCAAAAAATTTCGTACTGTAAATAATACAAAATTTTTACTACATCAAAATTGTACGCCAGTCATTTTTCAGTACATATTTTTAATAGTTTGGGCAAAATGGTCATTCCAGTAAAAATAAAATTTTCTTTAATTATTTACTCCGATGAATTTTTTAACTCTAAGATAACTAAAAATTTTGAGTTGTAAATTTTGAAATGACCACTTTACCCCACTTTTCTATAAATTAAATTTTATTAAAAAAAAAATTAACATTCAAAATTTAATTGATTCAATTAAATTCAGAAAATTTTTATGACTAAAGTTAGCAGACGCTAATAATTTTTTGATTTGTTTTTCAAACAACAAATTATAAAAAAAAAAATATTTAAAAAAATTGCACCTGTAGTTTTTTAAATTTCCTACATGTGCATATTTTTAGTTTTTGTTTTTTTTGTAATTAATTTGTTTAAAAAAAAATTCGAAAGTTACTAACTGTCTGCTAACTTTAGAATCATGACAATTAACAATTAAAAAAATTTTTTTTCGACAAATCAATGACGAAAAAAAAAAACTAAAAATATGCACATGTAGGAAATTTAAAAAACTATAAGTGCAATTCTTTAGATTATTTTTTTTCTTACTCTCTAAAACTTAATTAGTGAAAAACCACTTATTACTTGTGAATATTCACTAATCTAAATTGTCCAAATCATACGACTATAAATTAGTGACTATTCACTTTTTGAATTAGTCAAAAATAACCACATATACAATTAGTGAAAATTTCACTAATTGAATTAGTCGAAAATGTACTAATTCACTTGTTGACAAGGATTTATTTGAAAAAATATTGAATATTTGCTAAAAATATTGTATCAAAATATTTATTTTGATAATTATTTGCAAAAAACATACATATAAGTTAAATTAAATAATACACTTTGGTTTAATAAAAAATTAAAAATAGTAATAAAACACAAAGAATGCAATGAAGTGAGAATTTAAAAATAAATAATTAAAAAACTAAATTAAACCGCTGAAATATAGCTGCCATCGTCATCATCTTCAGAATCATTATTTATGTTAATATTTGTTATATTTACGTGGACAGAAGATACCACACTGTAAGGTTTCACATTCATTCCATATACGTAGAAGTCCATAAAATTATAAAAATTACGAAGACTATGAGGGTACTCGACATTTAAAACATAAAATATTTTATATAATAGGTCAAAACTTATGACTCGATTGCCTTTGTCGTTCACACTGATAAACCATCCATCTCCGTTTATAAACGTGCAGTCACGAGACTGTCCACTTACAGCAACTAAATAAGGTTGAACAGCTATTTTGCTTTTAGTAGTAACACTGTTGACTAACTGGTCTAAATTAGTACCTTCCTAGAAACGAAAATCAATAAAAAGACATTTTAATTATTATCATCACAAAGTATTAGAAATATTAATAATCTTAAGAAAAAATACACACTGGTTCAAGCCTAAGTAAATACTGATTCGGAAAATCTTGTTTTAACGGTTCCTCTTTTTCATTGTCCTCATTGATTTGCCTCTTTTTTCCCTTTCCTTTTCCTTTTCCTTTCCCTTTCGGCGTTTTCACAGAGTTGCATACAGGAAGCAACTCAACAAGGACTAATAGAGCTCGTAGATCATCTATAGCAATATAACAAAATAAAAAAATTAAGACAGTGCTATGATTTTTTGAGGAAAATATTTGTATACGAGTAAAGAAATACCATTAATCATTTGATAATTAAGGAGTCAAAATAATAATAATAATAATAATAATAATAAACCACGAGTTAATACACGAGAACAAAATTATAAATCATCATTTGCTTACTGTTTCCAATATTCGAAGATGCTTTATACAGTGCTGGTCGATATTTTTTGGTATAGGCCAGGATTTTTGGAGTATAAAGAGTTGGGAATTTCGATAAAAAATTATCTACATTTTTTGGATATAATGCTTCAAATTCCAAATTTATCTACAAAAAAAAAAAAACTTAATGATAATCGTCTTAAAATCACAGGAAAAAAATGGTCTCTACATAAATATAACTTTGATATTTTAATTAGATCTGCATAGATCTAATTTTTTATCAAGCTAGATATATATAGATCTATGAAGATCTGACTTCATCTACGTAGATTCAACTTTATAAATAGTAGATCATCAAATTGTAAAAATTAAAAAATTTAAGTTTGAACGAGACTGTGGAACCATGAAAAACAAATTAAAAAAAAAAATTTGAAGTCTGAATGAATTTGAGATGATCTAAAAAGATGTAATGATATCAATTTAAAATTAAAATATAAAAATGGAATTTATATTACATTGTAATTATCCTATGTAAAATCTAAATTGATTTTTCCCGAATTATCATTTTTAAGTATGATCTTACCATTTCACCATTGTAATCTATTAGCCTTGGATACATTTCAAAAATTTCGGTTATACTGGGATTAGTAGAACGTATCCAGTCTCGTCGGAAGTTTCTGGTGTCTTTTAAGTACGATATAATTTGTTTTTTATTGCACTCTGTGGGCATTTTTAGTTTCATTGATGAAATCTAAGAAGGATAAAACAAAGAATGTGAAATAATTATGCAATTGAAACTTGCGAAAGAAGCATTTAAAAATTGTTAGATTATTCACTATTTCTCTGATTATTTCTTCAGGTAATTGGTTATCAGAATTGCTTGTAGGTACATGTATATTTATATTTTGCTGACTTATTTTATATTTTTTTTTTGAAGGACTCAAAGTTTTTCTGATTGTTATCAAGCGGTTTTCTATAAAACCTCGATTATTGGCTGATGTCTCATTATAATAGTGCTCCTGAAAATAATATACCTATAAGTAAGAATTTATGCATTTTATTAAATGTAAAAATATACTTACATATCCTACGTTAAGTTTTGTATCTTTCAGTCGAGGGAATTCGCTTGTTATTGCCTTGGCGAGGGCGAGTTTGGCTTCTTTTGGCGGGTAACTTGAAATATGTTTAAGTATTTATAGTAAAAAAAGTATTAAAACTTGTGACACACAAATAATGTTAATCACTTACTGACTATCTTGAGCTTTAATTAACTCAGCGACTACTATCCGTACTAATGATTTACGATTTTCTTCGCTCCATGAGTCTTGAATTGATTCTAATATTGATTTACCCTGGGGATGATTGAGCAAAGTATTTTTGACTGTGCCGTACCGCTGCGAACATGAAATTTAATCAATAAATAATTACATAGATCGTTACTTACAATTGGTATTTTTTACAAGCAACTGAAATGAAGTAAAGAGTATTACTGAGAATGTATGTGGTGATTTCTGAACCACAACTGAGCTAACATTGGAGGAATCCGATGAAGATTTAACATTTATAAAAGACGAAGCAGGAGTTTGTTTAGAGCAAGAAGGTATATTTAATGGATGCCCTTGAATAAAAGTAGTAGATTTTTCAAAATTATTGCCTGTAGTTTTTGTCAACGATCCATCATCTTCAATAATATATGATCCGTCAATATTTTTTTAGATTTACTGATTCAATAAATTTTAGAATACGTTTCCTTGGTCCCATTTTTATATTTAAGGCGATGAGATCTGTTTCGGATAGATCCAAAAATACTGCCCCATCAATACCTTCATCTAAAAAATATCAATATCAGTATGACGTTTAAACATAACAGATTAAAATAATAAAAAATAGTAAAGTAACAAGTGAAAATGGATATATTTGTGAATTACATTCATCATTTTATTAGTTTAAAGTTATAATTGAAGTAAATTATATTAAAAATTGATAGTTATATGTATATTATGCATTTTTAAAATGAAAATGAATATTTTTAAAAAAATACCAAGTAGAAAGCTTGGTAAAAAGAGCTTAGTAGAGAGGTGATGTGGAAATAAAAATCAGAAAAAAATTATCAAGTCTCACCACAAAGTGATGACAAAGTATTGGGAATGATAAGTCATAACAATATATGACGAAGACTAATATATAAGTCATTTGATTCTGGTTTCGTCCAACAACAGAATGGTTTGAAGTACGGAAGTTTACACGTTTCAATAAAAAGACCTGGATCATCGTCATTGTCATTAGGCTCAATGTGATAAGCATTTAAATTCGTATCAAATTCAGTTGTTGTATAAACTGAAACTAAGAAATGTACATCACTATTTCTTAAAACAATAATTTCTTGAATACATCCAAACAGACATAAATTATCTTCTCGAGTATGTGATGTTTCTAAGCATATATATAAGCCATCTCGAAATTCAACCCCGTTGACTTTTACAGAATTATAACGAATCACTTCATCAGTATCAATATAATCTAGAGAATGGAGAGCTTCTTTACTTGCTGTATCTTCAACTGCAACAATATCTCCGTTAGACGCCATAAATCGATTAATTTTCACATCTGCTGCACCCCACTTAGCGCTCTGACTACACTGACATAGTCTTATTAGCGTTTTAGGTAAATTTTTAAAGTTGTGAACATTTTGAGCACGAAGTCTAATGTCACCGTGCTTTGCCTCATACCTCATGCACCAACGGTTTATCAAAGGTCCCATCCATTGGATACATTCTACATAATGAGCAAGATGATGAAACTTATTTATAGGATTTACATTTGGAAACAATATGAGGAAGTTAGTATGAAAATTAGTAATTAGATTCTGTAAGCTTCTCAGGTAACGACTATTAATTTTGGGAGCAAAGACGATCTCCATTATTTTTAATAAATTTAATATAAGTGCCATATGTTTATCTCCTGGAGGAATTTTATCGGCAATCAAAAATGGAAAAGCTCGAATCAGACACCAGATTTGCATTGCTTTTTGACTTAATGTATGTTCACTTTTACGAAGCATTCCATCAGTAAAATTTGCAGAAGGTTTATTTGTCATTTCAATAAATCCATATTGAAAGGACATTATTTTTCCATTAAAATATGCACAGTTAAATTTTTTCTGAACTAAAATATACTCATTTAACACCAGTTTGATTATCATAGGACATATACCGCACAACAAATCATGCATCACATCGAAAACTTTATTATCAGAGACATGAAAATATCGGGATTCATGTAAGCAGCATTCTCCTCGAAGTCCAGTTTGTGTTTTTGATTCAGCTGAAAAATTATTTTGTCTAAGGAATGTTATATGTTCATCATAGAGTTCTCTAGTGCGTTTCTGACCAAGTTCTAAACTTCCAGAATGTAAATCATTTCTGCTATACATACACATCCGACAAAAATAATTTGCTGATGGCGCAAGAAAATTAAAGACATCATGAACGGCTAATCCATCTCCACAAAATTCTGCGATAGAAGCACGAAGAACGAATTCTCCTTCAGTTGTTTCAATGGATATACCATCATCACTCTCTAAGTGACGTAATTCTTCGATAAATGGAGCAAGTATTTTGTGAAATCCATATTTCTTTACATCTGCGTCAGAACACATTACAAGGACATGTATGGCACTTAATTCAGAATTTATTTGAGGTGGTAAATTTTGAATGGTATAGTAAAATATACCAAGTTTATGGACGCCAGTTTTTGAGCCTAGAGGATTGACAGTTTCCAACTCATCATAGTATAATTGCAATCTCAAAGCACGCGGGTATCGTGAAAACAATGGATGAATCTTAATGTATTCTCCGTCCAAAAATGAAGCTAAAATATCGTCAGGAGATTTTTTTTCAGACTCGACAGCTTTTCGTATCTCTGGACTGGACATAACTAGAGTCAAAGTCGGAATAACAGGTACATATTGACAAGTTTCCAGGACCTGTTTAGGCATATAAGTTCCATTACTTTTATCAAGAATACTGTCCATCCTATATCCAAGAGGGACCTCAATTGGCTCAATGTAGTGACAATGCTGTTTTAATGATTCGATTTGGCCATTTAAAGTTTTAAGTCCGGTAAAAGGGCTATCAAATGCAAATGCTTTAAGCAGATCCATAGCTTCATCATCGTGTAGTTGTCGCGTATTCAAAAATCGTTCCACCTTCTGTTTCAAGTAATCACGAGTATGAAACAAAAGTTGCTCACATTCATCCAGAAGTTCAACTAATAAACTTGTTGTCATTGACGGTTTGCATTGAAACTTAGCAACCATTTGAACTACATATTTTCGTAAATCAAAGTTCATTTCATTATTATCGGGAATCAAAGGCTCTTCGTCATCTTGATAATCGTTATCGATATAATTATTATCTTGATTGTCAATACCAACATCGTCAATTCTCTGATCCTGAATATTAATATTAATTTCATTGTTTTCTTGTAAAACTTCACCATAATTATCGTTTAAATGATGTTTATTTATATGGTCTCTCAGAGTGTAAAAATGACAAAATCGACTCTGACAACCATTTTGACCACATCGAAAACCAGAAGTACCCATTCCGCGTTCAAGTGATAGCCCATGATCATTTACAAGATGGCGGCTCAAGCCGTTCAATGCTCCTGGGATTTTCTCGTTACACAGTGAACAATTCAATGATTGCATGTTTAATATTAAAATTAAAATCTATGAAAAAAAAGCCTGAAAACGTACAATTTTTCATTTCAATAGGGGACATGAAATATCTAAATATCTAACAATTAAGTTTTCTCGATCTTAAAATATAGTATTTTATCATTTAAAAATGTATAAATTTGAAACAAATCAATTGAGAAGGTCGAAAATTTAGACAAATTAATTATTTTTGACAGAAGTTTGTTAAAAAATCATAATTAATTAAAAATAATATGAACAAGTGGCCCATCACGATTTTCTATTTCTCATTTGAATAACATGGGGAAAAAAATATTTAAAGTTTGGAATTTTATACCTTGGCAATGGCTCATTGTCTAGATGAACTGAAGATATAATTTCTTAGAAAATCAAACGCTCTACAAAAAAATCCTTTTAACATTTTTTGATAAATTCATCTGTTCGAACGTAATTGGAGCATGGAGTCAAATTTACAGTAAATTTCGAAGTCTTTTTACTTTTCCGGCGAAACTATCATATTTATCACAAAATTTCATAGGCTTTCATTTTTTAGACAATTTTTTCTTTACAAATTATCTCTGACAAGGTTTTTGAAATCGATCATAACACTATGTTTTTATAAGCTTGACATTAAAATGGAAATAACTAAAAAGTTATGACTAATTTGAAAAACTTCATCAGACATAATTTGTAAAAAATAAAATTGTCTACAAAAAAGATCTTATAACATTGTGTGATAAGTCTGATAGTTCAACCGGAAAAGTAAAAAGTTCTTGATATTTACAATAAATTTAACTTTAAGCTCCAATAACTTTTGGAAAGATTGATTTATTATAAAATAATATGAGACTTGTTTTTGTAGATCGTTTAATTTTCTACGAAATTATCACCTGAGATTATCTATACAATAAACCATTACCGAGGTATAAAATTCCAATGTTCAATTTTTTTTATTTCAGTGTTCAATTTTTAGAATGTGAAAACAAGCTAAACTAACCAGGAAAAAAAAAAATAATATTGTTGACAGAAGTTTTAAAAGTGATTGTTATAACATATAATGTTATATAAAATAATCAATATTTTTAAAAGTGTTGTAATTTTAGTTTTAAGCTGTAATGAATAGTAAAATATTCATTAAAGTCATTCATTTGTGGTTCTGATACTCTTGGTTCAATTGTCCCCGACTAGTGGTTCAATTGCCCCCGCAAAGGGGGCGATTGAACCATTTGATGCAGTTGTACAATTTCGTATTTATTGAAAATTTTCATCATTCGTTAAGTTATGTGCTTATGAGAAATGATAGTCTATATAATAAAATATAATTTTGTAAAAAAAAAAGTTATCATTTTGCTTTTATTCATAAAAAAAAAAAAAATGTCAAAGTATTTTTGGTTCAATTGACCCCACTCTCCCCTATACTTACAAATTTTTTGTATCTGTATGGAATACTTTCCAAACACCTATTTTTATGTGAATTTAAATTTTTTTTCAGTGTTTTTTGACAGGTATATTTATAATTTAAGCAAAGTTTTTTAACTTTTAAAAAGGTTGCAAATATAAAACACACACGCGTTCATCAAATACTTTGACAATTAAAAGTGAATAATTAATTATTTATATATTAGAATTTAAATAACCATGGTCATACCTTTGAAAGTTTCGATAATTTCTTGATCGTCAATTACGGACTGTAATTGTGTAATAAGTTCATTTACACTCAATAATGAAAAGTCCATCACATATATTTTATTTATTCATGAAAATAATTGTATTTTAGAAATCTGTAAAAAAAACTATAATTAGTATTAATATGAATAATAACAATTCAATATTTTCAATTTATTCCTACATACAATTTACTTTTGATTTTTACTTTGTTGACGAATTAATTAAAAAAAAAAAAAAAAAAAAAAAAAAATTAATCATCTACTTGATTTACATTATTTAATAATTGTTATTACTATTGTGATTATTATTTGTAATTAATAATAAAATTTTTTTAGCAACTTGATCAACTAAATTAACAATTAAAATCACTATCGTATGATAAAAATTTATACTATATTTATAATGCATAACCTGAACCTGTTGACAATTGCAGTTTTGATCAAGATTCAGTAAAAAAAAAAAGTTCAAGTGAATATATGAAGCTACTAAGAAATAACAAGATGTTTCATTTTGCAATTGAATGAGTTTATTTTTAATTAACTTACCTGAATTAATATTGTTCAGTTGTATTTTAATATCAACGTAATTAATTTTGACCTGAACTCAATAATTCAATGATGGATAAAAAAAAAACTCCTCAAGTGAGGCGCCACTAGTAATCACTGTACAGAACCCGGGGAATCACTAATGAATTAGTGAATCTAATTCAAAATCACTAATTTTGTAGTGAATTCCAAAATCACTATTTCAATTAGTGAAATTTTCACTTATTTAGTTTTAGAGAGTAGAGTTAATCGTTTTGAAAAAAATCCAAAAATTATTAAACGGCAGCTAACTTCAGTGTCATAAATTTTTTCCGTAAAAAATGATGATTTAAAACAAAAAAATAATAATTTAAAAAAAAAAAATTTCTATTTGAAAATATGTCAATTTTTATAATATAAAAAAATGAATATTTATATATTTATACAATAATAAAATAAGTATTAAATGATAGGTTAAAGTGGCGCTTAAATTGAATATTATACTCCAATTTAAAGGTTCATAGCATATCCCTGATATATGAGCACATGAATGCGATGACTGATAAATTTTGAATGCAAGTGTGCGTCGGCAAACGATGAGCCCCCGACATCTCGGTGTAATCAGACACCAGGAAGGAAAAAAAAATATCAAATAAAAAAAGATAAAGATATATAATTGAAAACATATATCCCCGTGGTTTAAGATCCGTGCCGCGGACTACCGCTGATACACTTGACGTACAACCAAAGTTAAGTCTTTAGCATAAGGTTTAAGCCGCAGCTTTTTTATTCATCCGCAACTTTCCTATCACGATTAACCTGATTTTTCTCTGGCTTTTCATTGCCATTAATATTTACTTTATTTTTTATCAGACGGCCATTCATTAATCCTAAAAAAATTTTATCAATATTAATTACTTTTTGCTCATTTAGATAAAAATTCTTATCCATTTTTTTGTAACAAAAAAAAAATTTGCGGTAATTTTTTTTATATTTATCACATGCGCTTATATATAGTCAACAATACCTTGATATATTTTTAAAAAAAGTGTATAAGTAGGTGTAAATACGAAGAGCGATATGATGCGTAACGATGCAGTGGCCGCTAAAAGGGGCCGCCAGACAGAGACCGGCTTTTCTCAATAATTTCAATGGAAAAATTTTCTCACAACCTATATCGACATTATTATCATTATTGTACATAAATATATATATATATAACAATATAACAAACTATACAAGTATCTCAGTGTCTCATTTTTCGAGTGTACACTTCACAGACACAAGCTGCGGGAAAAAAATCCCCGAGGAATAAAAGAAGTGGCAGCCTATGGAGCCGCAACCAGTGGCCGGCAGTTTACTACGCAGCCGCTCCTCTTTTTTGTTACATATGTATCTATATACATTTATACATCCCAACCCCCTGGTGAATCTTGTCTATTTAAGCCCCTTGGCATCCCGGTGTTCATCAGACTCAACCCTTTTTATTTTCGCTGTATCTTTTTTTTTTTTTTAATTCGCAGGATTTATTTTACGAAATATTTAAATTCAATATTTATTAATAACTTTTTTTTTAATTATTTAGAGTCTGAAAATGAAAGTAAATATGTATGTAGAGGTTTGGGTGAAAGGAGATTAATAAATAAATTTAAAAAAAGTTTAGCGGCACTTTAATCTCTGTACATTACATGAGAATGTGTGCAGTAGGAAGCGGCATGAGTCTGGTGAATTGAATAGGAAAGTGGTGATGGAATAAAAAATAACTGAGAAGATGGTACGGTACCGTAATCATGTACATTGGAGAAAACGTTCGACTCATTATGGCAACATAAGGTAAGTATGATGCTTAAGTCGCCGACAACTGAATTGAGGGGTAGAGATCAGAGTAGACTGAGAGAATGGATGTGAATACCAACAGTGCTTGGATAAAATATATAAGTATGGGTATTGTGGAGGGTAAGAGAAAGAGAGATGAAAAGAGAAGATGCGGCAGGGAGAATAATAGGGGGAGGGTATAGAATAGTGGCCGGTAACATCCCTTATTTCGCGGCGGCTCATCGCACGCATCGGCGCATCCCAATACTCTCACTCCTCCCATCTACATCATCATCGTCATTCAGGATCCAGGTGGCTGCATCCTTTAAAAACCATACCGTCTTGTTACCTATATACGCGCTTTAAATTTATACTTTTTAGACACCTAGTGTCATTATTTTTTTTTATACTTTCAAATAAATTCATTATTTATGAAATTTTTTTTTTCATGCAATTTATTAATAAAAATAAGTATACAAAGAAATTACTGTACTACAGATAGTTTCTTTTTTAATTTGGCAAAAAGTATTTTATTATAAAACCGGGTAAAATGGGGCGTCGATAAAATAATTTAATATTTCTTACAAAATTCATTGGATTGATTTATTTATGAGAAAAAAATTTACCGACTCATTTTGCCCCACTTTATTCTAAATACTTAAACTACTATTTTTTTTTTTGAGTCGAATTTTTATTAAATTTTCAAATTCGTTTCGGAGTAAAATATAAATTTTTTTTTTTACTTTACATATTTTAAAAAAATTTGAAAAATGCGTCAATTGTAATTCATTTAAACGCTCTAATTAAATAAATTTTTATTTACAATTTCAATATTTATTCAATAAAAATTTTCTTACAGATTTCATTAAATAAACAATAATTAATTATTTTAATTACTCTAAAATTAAAGTAATAAATCATTTTTTAATTTTTTTTCTGTTCATAAAAATATAAAAAATTTATTTCCATCAGTAAATGATCTTATAGATAAAAATAAATACAGCGGTGTCTGTATGAAGTATCGATACTTATTGTAAACATTAAAAGTTTCATATATATCTATATATATATATTACCTGTATAGAATCCATAAAAAACCAGCGCGAATAACATACTTACGCGCGATCATCCGACCACGGATTTCAGTGCGTGTATGTCGGCACTTTTTTATAAAATAAAAAAACTAAAAAATGAAAAAAAAAAACAGTTCCAAGTTCCAAGTAAGCTAAAGACTTATATATAATAGCCCGTAAGTGAGAGAGTGAGAAAAAAGTATTAAGGACGCGGCATAGTCGAGGGTCCACGAGCAGACTTGTCAGCAGTCGAATGATTGAAAAAGCAAAGTAAAGTAAAGTAAAGTAAAAGTAAAGCTTAAAACCTCTTACTCAGTGTAGCATTGAGTTCTAAGACATGATCTACACTAGTTCGATCCAATCCGTAAGTCTTCGGATCGGTGGGCACGAAAATGCACGCATGGATGTACGTTCAACAATAACTACCAAACGGTGTATATTACTTTTGAAAATAACCGGCGTGACGTAAACGCGGTGGCGTTATTGTTAACTTACAAAGGACTATTTGCCGACACAATTTACCAGGATTATTGTCTGGTGTCGGTACTGAGGAACTAAAACGCCCTGGATATTAATCCTCATTTTCAGAGCTAAGAGCTACAGATAAAGACCAGATACATATACATTTTTAAATTTACCTATTCTTACCTTATAATATACATAGACATATAGATATACATATTTATATTGGTGTATTCCTTCATCGATCATGTTCTCGAGGATCTCTTAAATTATTCATGCGTACTCTTGTGTCCACGGCGACGAATGAGGACGCGCACTTGTAACGATGACAACCCAACTCAAT
Source organism: Microplitis manilae (assembly GCA_030273425.1). Classification (NCBI taxonomy): domain Eukaryota; kingdom Metazoa; phylum Arthropoda; class Insecta; order Hymenoptera; family Braconidae; genus Microplitis; species Microplitis manilae. The sequence continues at coordinate 15,639,918 of CP092730.1, read as the reverse complement.
TTTAATGGAAGGACACTTTTCTTTGATGATACCGGTCATGTTTCGTCGGTACTGTCCCGTTATTATTTATTATAATTATTTTATTTTGTCATTTCGTAACATCTTCAAATCTATTTCTATCACCATTTGATGGACAGTAATTTGATACTTTAAATTATTATTATTATAATTAAACTTATCTGCTTTCTTACTCTTTATTTTTTAAACTTCCCGCTCGGAAATTAAAAATTTTTTAAAATTCAGGAAGTTATTGGTTACAGTCTGATTTTCAAAAACTGAATTTTGGGGCTGGCCTGCAGAGTCAATTGATAGACCGGTTTTTTTATTTATGGTTACTGTGAATTGTAAAAAAAATTTGGAATCTTTTTTTTCCAATACAATACGAGTCATTTTGCACACCTCATGCGCGAAAGCACTGAGGGTGCTTTACTGACGGTTCTTTCTCGTTGACAATTTTTTTCTTTTTAAAAATATTTATTTTAAGTCATATATATGAATATATTCTAATGCAATAGATGGTTTTAGATTTTTTATAGAAATTTCAACCCATTCATTGCAATTTTTATTTTAATTCGATATAAATTTTACAAAATAAATCATCAACCTTTTGTCATAACCTACAAAAAAAAATTGAACTAAAAAGTGTTGATTTAGATAGCCGCTAAAGATAATTTTTACTCGTAATTGTGAGTAAAAATTCATCGGATTCATTTTTACTCACTGAAAGAGTAAAATCCTAAAGTAAAAAGCTCTAATGATCCAACTCTCTTAAAATGAACCAGTGAAATTCTACTAATTATCAACCACCCATACGAAGTCGCCGATGCTCGAAAAAAATCTACGATCGACCGAGGCTCGGCAACCAATGCTCGGTCGAGCGTCGGTGCACTATCATCAGCCTATGGTTGTCACACCATCGGTAACCGAACTATATTCATAAGAATGAAATCCGATCATCGGCCGTTCCTCGGTCGATGATATGATAAATTTTCTTTTGCGCATGCGCGGTAAATATCACGTCAGCTATTTTTAAGCATTATATTTACTTGTATATACTTTTCATTAGACAGAAACAATACTGAATATAACAGAAAATAAATTTATCGTTGTGATTAAAAAAAATTCTGTAATTTATAAAATCGTGTCTGACCGTGTAAGAAAACATCGGGCATTAAAAAAATACATGGATAATAGATCTCAACCGCCTAATAAATCCTCAGTGTAAATTGTTAATGATAATAGTACAAACGATCGTGATCATGATAATTTACACAGTAAAACAATTGTAAATAATGTTGTAAATAAAGAAATTAATTATAGTGTATTTAATAGTAATAATGAAAGTGATGAAAATAGTTTTAGTGATTTTGTACACTGAGAAAACATTTCTCTTCGGACAATTAAATTGATTTTGTTAAATTCTGTTAAAGTAAATTTTATTACGTCAACATAATCTATTTTGTCATTTTTAACAAATGATTTAATAGATTCTATTTGGTTGACATTAATATTTCTCTTTCTTAGATAAGAAAACTATTTGGTAAAGTTAAGAAAATATTTATTTAATGGACAACTAAACTATTTTATAGTGCCAACAAATTCAAATATTGAAGCAAAGTATTATCTTAACTCTAATAAATATTACTTAGACACCAAAAAATATATTCATTTAGAATAAATATATATATTTGGTCGAGGTTAATAAATATCTATTCAAACCTAATGATTATTGATTTAAAAAGTTATGGTGCTAGGCAGCAGCAGCGGAAGTAGTGCGGTGCTTGCCACTAGATCGCGCCCACCAGTTGTAATGTGTCCCTGGTAAGAAACTTATTTCAGAATTATTATATTCCCAACTTGAAGCATATACGGGACTGATTACTTGCTGTAAATCAGCAGAGTGACGATTACCTATTTTTGGTAGTAATATAGAGTTATTCTGTATTACACTGACACTAATGTTTCCCTGAACATTTTTGTCATAGTATAAAAAAAAGTACGCGTCAAAGAAATAAATTATTTAATTTATTTTTATTATTATAATAAAATTATAATAATAATTAAACTATAATAATAATAATTAAATTATAATAATAATTATTTAATTTAAATTTAAAATTAAGCAAATAAAATTATTTGTCTAAATATGCATTTATTAAATTGTTAAATAAATATTCTGTGATTTTTAAATAATATTTAATTATTGTTAATAACTCATTCTCTAAGGCTCACTAATATATTTCATTATAACAAAAACTAGTTGTCAGAAGAAAATTTTGTTCTCAGTGTACAATAGGATAATCCTCGGATCCTATCCTCGGCCGATATTCGGTTACTATCCTCGGCCGATGCTCGGTTACTATCCTCGGCCGACGCTCAATGGGCAGTCTTGCGCTGATGTTAACATCCGATGCTCAGCGAGTCTTGCGCCTATACATATTCCGATCATCAGCCGATGCTCGAGGATCGGACGGCGATCATAGCCCGATGATCGACCGATCATCGTTCTTTGTATGGGCAGTAAGCTAAAAATATGTAAGCGCGCGAGTACGCAGCATTCTGTACATGAGTATATTGAAGTGTTTTATTGTGTCAATAAATAAGTAATATTTATTTATTATCTTTATATAATATTTCAACTAACTTTTCTATTATAATAATAATTATATGACATAATTTTTATAGAGTATAAAAATACATAACTTTGGACCCCGTCAATGTCTTCTCAATTTCACATAAGTTATTTTATATACTTGAGGAGGTTCATCGGATAATCACTTTTCTTACAATATCTTTCAATTTTTAAACACAAATACTTTTAAGTGTCCTGTATACGTAGGAATTTTTTAAAATAGTCCTTGCGGTACTAAATTTCGAAATATTAACAATTAAAAATCGTACATTTAACATGCATTCCCTATGTTGACCGTAGTTAGAGTGAGCATTTTATTAAATAACAATCATACTTTTCTTACAACATTTTTTTAAAAGCTGAAAATTATTAATTCAATTTATAACAAGTAATTTTTTTCAATAAAAACATAAACGAGCGGTATTCATTTTTTTGTAATCAATTTTTAAAGTTTGTTACTTTTAATGATTTTCAAGCTTTCTCCCATAACCTGACGAGTGAGAGATAGTGACTTGGCAACGTTGCAGTGCGCGGGAAGTTCAAAACACAGTAGAAGCCCAACAGATTTAAATAATTACAAATTATTTTTCAAATTTAGAATTTTTTAAATTTAGTCGTGAAGTCATTGTTATTTATTATTTATTATTTGTTGTCTCCAACTACGTATAATCTTGAAATTATTCAAAACACTTTCTACAACACATGCTCAAGGGGAAAAATATTCTAAATTAGAATGCAACGTAGCCAAGTCTGAGAAAAGACACAATGGGATCATTTTTATACTTCTGCGCATATAAAAAGATGCGAAAAAGTGTACTGTATCTCAACCACTTCTTATTGTAGTTAGAATTTTTTACACGGGAGAAATCTTTCTAAAAGTTGCGAACTACTGCTACCGATGAACCTCCTTAATTTAAATTATCCTATCAGTTTAGATCATTTTTATAATTTTATTTATCACCACATTTATAAAATAGCCACAGCCCGTAGTGCTGTCTCTTTTTAAAACAATAAATTTGTTCAATGGACAATTGCATCAAAAAACGATTTTCTCATGAAGATTTAACTTTACTTTATTTAAAAAACATATCAGTCAATAAAAAATTTTTTAGCGGCAGCAATTAAAATTACAAAGTTAATAATAAAAATGATAATTGATAATAATAATATTCCGTCGGCGTATTAAAGATCGAGACAAAGAAGACCAGGACTCAGCATTCCACGGCAGCTTACAAGCTATCGGATCGAGCATCGCTCGGCTTCTCGTATCCAAAGGTGGCGGATTTGTTTCTTTCTTATCCGTACTTGTACCCAGCAGGCAAGGCCTCCATCTTTTTCTTTTTATCTTTCTCCTATACGTCCATGTTACTTTCAGTGTCGGGAGCACGACCCGTCACTCTACGAACTAGAGATTCAAACGGGCTTATGAGCTCCACAGCCACAGCATCAACCAAACCCATATAATATATACAAATTTAGGTGTAGACGTGGCGCCATTCACCTATTCCTGCTACCGCTCCGCTAAATTATTTAATACTTACCCGAACAATATATATATTATATATATATATACATTTAAGTTACCCAGCATTCCTATACATCCTGATCGCTCTTGTCCTCTTGTCTTACCTGCAAAAGAGTTTAACCGACTATATAATATATAATAATAATAATAATAATAATAATAATTATAATAATAATATATGCATGCAACAGACATGAGGAAATGAGAGACGGATGATTTGGGCAGGCTACTGGTTTATATTCGCGTCCACGTCATTTCATCTCAAATTTTATTTATTAAAATAATCCATCAGGTTTAATAAAATATAAATATATATTAATATAACGTGCATGAGTTTATTCATACGCTCATTAAACGTCGGAACAATCAGTTTAAAGTTTTGTTGGTTATTAAGTCGAGCCATTGAATGGAAGTAAAAAATAAAATATTTTTATTAAAATAACCGGGCTGAATAATAATTATTTTTAAAAATAATATTTTATTAATTAGCGGGGGATCTGTCAAATCCTCTATCTTTCTATTCTCATCTGAGTCAAAAAAAGGATTAAAAACAAAAATGAGAATGAAAGAATTTTTATATAGGTTCTATTTAAATAATTCTGTGATTGGCACCTGGAGCCTGAGGTTATTTTTTCACTCACAGCATGTTTCTGGACGTCCTCGCAGTGTGTATGTGATGTCCGAGGCACATGACACGAGATCGGTCACGGTGACAGGACGTGAGGCTGAATGTGTGCATAGAAGTTGCCGTCAGACGGAGGAACGAGGAACGAGTATGGACAGATAAGATGCAAAGGGAGTAGGCCGGACTGGAAACTGGGGCTAAAGAGCAACGTGGAGATGGAGATGAAGATGGAAAATAAATAAAAGAGGTGAGGAATGAGGCAGGACCACCCCGTCCGCGGCGATCATGTCGATCACGTAAACTGGCCGCCCTCTCATCCGTCATACGGCGGCGAGGCTTGTCGAGGCCCTCTAATCGTCAACGCGTTCATGTATTATATTATTTAATTTTCCGGTGTGATCCACAGGACAATTAATTACACCAACAGTCATCTTGTTATTTAATTTTGTTCACGACTAATTGACTAAATATTTCTCGCTTTTATTCTCATGTTTATGTTCATTTTTATTTTTATTTTTTAACTTTACTAATTTCTGATTCTGTATTTCAGGTTGTATTTTTATTTATTTTTTAAAACACTTCTTTTCGTAGTTCTTTTTCATAAATTCATTTTTACAAAATCATTGAAAAGTATTTTAGAGAATACTAATTTAGGTGTACTTTCAAAAAATTTTAATTGAGAGGTTTTGTCAAGATCACATTAAAATGTATTTTTTAAAATACTAATTTACGTGTGATGTGAAAAATACTATTGTCGGTCTATTTTGAAAGATACTAAAAAAAAACCTAATTTGAATGTGTTTTTAGAAGTACTAATTTAGATGTATGTGTAAAAATACTAATTTCGAGGTATCTTTAAAAATACTGATTCAGACAGATTTTTAAAATTACGAATTTGCAATGTAAAAAATCCTAATATCAGCCTATTTTTAAAAATACTATTTTATTTTAAGAGTACTTTAAAAAATGCTAATGTAGACTAAATTGTTGATTATAATTTTGGTGTATTTTTAAAATACTATTTTAGATCTTTATACATTGTTAGGTATACTAATTTAACTGTATTTTTGAAATTACTAATTTTGGTGTATTTTTAAAGCTACCAATTAAAGTGTATGTTGAAAAACACTAATTTCGATAAATTTGTTAATAATAATACTTTCAGTGTATTTTTGAAAATCCGATTTTAATTCTACTTCGAAAAATACTAATTCAGATCATGAGTGTTTGGAGATACAAATTTTGGTATATTGTTAAGTATAGGGGAGAGTGGGGTCAATTGAACCAAAAATACTTTGACATTTTTTTTTTATATGAATAAAAGCAAAATGATAACTTTTTTTTTACAAAATTATAATTTATTATATAGACTATCATTTCTCATAAGCACATAACTTGACAAATGATGAAAATTTTCAATAAATACGAAATTGTACAACTGCATCAAATGGTTCAATCGTCCCCTTTGCGGGGGCAATTGAACCAAGAGTATTAGAACCACCAATGAATGACTTTAATGAATATTTTACTATTCATTACAGCTTAAAACTAAAATTACAACACTTCTAATAATATTTATTATTTTATATAACATTATATGTTATAACAATCACTTTTAAAACTTCTATCAATATAATTATTTTTTTTCTTGGTTAGTTTAGCTTGATTACACATTCTGTCAAGATGCGCGCGCATGTCGGATGACTCACAGTGTGATTCGTGTGGTTCAACCGTCCCCGAGAGTACTGGTTCAATTGACCCCATATGATTTTATTGAAATAATTAGTTTAAAAAAATATATTCACGAACTATTTTACTAGAAGTAAAGCTAGAAATTTATGACTAATATATGTAAGAAGGTATTACAAAAAAAATTTTAAGATTTCATTTGAAAATTAAAAAGTTAATAACCAATTTGCCAAGAGGTGAAATCAAGGTTTAGATACCTAAAAACACAAAAACTTGAATTTTTTAAAATTAAATCATCATATTGGTTCGAAATTTTGATCAGACTAAGGTTTAGTGTATTAAAATATAATTCCAAGAGGACGACTCATTTTTATATTTTTTTCGATTTTTTAAGCTTACTGGTTCAATTGCCCCATGGTTCAATTGACCCCCCTCTCCCCTACTAATTTAGCTATATTTTAAAAATGACTAATTTTGGTATACTTGTAAAACTACTAATTTTGGTGTATGCTGAAAATACTAATTTCGATGTATTTTTAAAAACATCATTTTCAATGAATAAGAAAAAATATTTATAACATATTTCTAAAAATACTTATTTATATATGTATTGTTAATAATCATCATTAAACTGTATTATTACTCAATAATAAATAATATTGTAACTGAAAGGGTTGAATAAAAAATACGAAGATCAAAGAAACAATTATATGCTAAAGTAATTAAGGAAATAAAATGTGAAAGCCTTGGCACGTGTCCTATTGACAAAAATATTTGCTTTACATCGTTGGATAAGTGTGTCAACTAATATATACATATGTATTTCATTCAAGTATATGTAAAAGGCAGTGATGAGTTCGTTAAGTAACAGAAAGTCGGTAACAAGGTATGGTACAATAATTATTAGCTACACCAACTTAAATGTCAATGACTCATCCTCAACTCGACGAGCGCCTACGTAGACATAGAGTCACAAACAACTATAAGCTTGACAGAATTATCTGTATTAATACTCATTGTTTGTATCTTCTGTCCAACTTTTGAACTAACTGCTGATTTTAACTGGAGATGAAAAAAAAAACAGTCACTAAAACTTAACTTATATCCTAAAATATCGAAAAATGAAATCCTCTTTGGGATTTTTTTGACACTTGGCAATATTTTAACCACAGGATATTATTTACCTCTTGTTAATTTTCTCAACGGCTTAAATTCCAAACTGGCGTCTTATTTTTGAGATCTTAAAGAGATTACAATTAACGGATTAGTTTACATTTTATTTATCTTATTTTTTTTTTTTTTTTTTTTTGCAATCAAACTTCTTTATTTATTCAGTTTATTTTTATTATTTGCCTTATTGATTTTTATGTTGGTTAAAAAAAAATTTATGATGTGTGAAAGGGACATTAACATCTACCTGGCAGCGATCTATCGATTCATCATTGTGTCAACGAGGTATTATGCCGAGAGAAAAGATGAAGTGTCTTATCTACCGCGGTAGTATCTTCAATAAATAAAATAAAAAATATACAACTCTATTTTTTTTGTTTACTTTTTTATCTAATAAATAAAAAATATACAATATTTTTTTCAATACATCTTTAGAAAAATATTATTCAATTTGAATAAAATTTCTAGTAATTTCTAGAAATTTCTAGAAATTTAGTAAAAATTCATTTTTCAAAATTTTGATTTCCCGCCATTTTTAAGGAACTAATTTAAATTTATTTTCAGGCATTTTTAAAAATACCAATTTGAAATTATTTTCTATAATAGTAATTTGAATGTATTTTTGAATGTACTGATTTCAATAAATTTTTGAAGAATACTAATACAATGCATTTTTAAAATATGAACTAATAAAAATTTTGAAAGTACTAATTTAAATGTATTTTTGAAAATACCGCCCAAATATTTTTGTCACTATACCAATTCTATGTATTTTTTCAGGATTATGTAAATAAATTTAGTCAAGCACTAATTTGAATGTATTAACTGAAATATAAATTAAAATGTATTTTTTAGAGTAATAATTCAAAAAGTATTTTTTAACACTTGTTATAAATTTTTGAAAAATACTTAAGCCAATGCATTGTTTAAATACTAATGTAAGTGTATTTTTGAAGAGGTAAGTGTAATGTATTTTTTGGAGTACTAATTAAAATGTATTTTTTAAATACTAATGTAAGTATATTTTTGAAGAGGTAAGCGTAATGTATTTTTTGGAGTACTAATTAAAATGTATTTTTTAAAATACTAAAACAAATGTATTTTTAAAAAGATGATTGTAATGTATTTTTTCGAAGTACCAATTCGATGTATTTTTCAAGGATTTATTTAAATTAATTCTTCAAGCACTAATTTAAATGTCTTATGAAATGTATTTTCGAAAAAGTAAGTGTAATGTATTTTCTGGAGTACTAATTTAAATGTATTGTAAAAAATACTGCCCAAATATATTTACTACAATACTAATTCTATGTATTTCTTGATGACAAATGTATTTGTGAAGAGGTAAGTGTAAAGTATTTTTTAGAGTACTAATTCGAAAAGTATTTTTTTCAACACTTGTTGATATAAATTTTTAAAAAATAAGTATTAATAAGCCAATGTATTTTTTAAGTACTAATGCGTGTATTTTTGAAGAGGTAAGTGTAATGTATTTTTCGGAATACTAATTCCAAAAGTATTTTTTTTAACACTTGTTGATATAATTTTTTAAAAAATACTTAAGCCAATGTATTTTTTAAGTACTAATGCGTGTATTTTTGAAGAGGTAGAAGTGTAATGTATCTTTTAGAGTACTAATTTAAATTTATTTTTGTAAATACACATATGAATGTATTTTCAAAAAGATGATTCTAATGTATGTTTTAGAATACTAATTTATTTGTATTACACAAAATACTAATGCAAAAACACTTTTTATTCAATGAAATTTTTAAGAATACTAATTTGAATCGATTTTTTAAATTTTTATTTAAAAAATCTTTTAAATGCCAATTTAAATGTATTTTTGAAGAAAATACAATTGACTTATATTTTTAAACGACCCATTAAAAAGTATTTTTCAAATACTAATTTAAATAATTTTCAGATCTAATAGCGAAAATGTACTTAAAAAACTACTATTTAAGTACAATGCTAATAAAAAAAAAATTAAAATGAGTGTTGTAGAGATACAGCTTAAAAATATATCAAATATTTAAATACTTTTGAATATAAATACATAAGTCCCCATAAGTAAACAAAAACACTTCAAAAAAAAAGTAATTTAAATTTAAAGATATAGATAATCTCAGCAATCTTTGCATAGAAAATAGGCGTGTCTAAAACTCTTGAAATTTAAGTCTTGAAGAGGTCGTCGAAGATAAACGTTTTAAACGTTTCCCGAATTAACCGAAATCCTTTTCAAATAATAAGCTTCTACTCGTTAAGTGTAATTAATCCAAAGAGAAAGCATCAGCGTACGTCCATTGTCACTTTCATTATTATTATCATTATTTCCTTTATTTTTTTTCTTCTCCTCATGAATAGAAAGACGAAAGAGCGATCAGAGTGTGGTTTTTTTCTTTTTTTTAAATGGTTACTTTGATGTTTAAGTAACAGAATAAGAAGAGAAACGAAAAAAGAACCGCGGGCAAGAGATGCCTCGGACTTAGATGGCTCGTCTACGCTTAGCCTTGTTATATCCGTGGACTTGGATATTTGGATACACATAATCTCTTTTTTTCTTCAACTCTTCTCTCATCTCGGGATCTCATCCACGACCTGAGGGTCCACTAAACCCGAGATGATCTACCTGACTCAGTGGGTGACAAATAATATCGAATTGCCTCGCTCGGGATTTCCTGAGACCTGTTGTCGATAGATCTCACATTCAGAGCCAACTCTACCATCAGAAAGACGATACATTGCCTTATATTATTAACATTTTGACCTAACTATTTTTTAATATATACTTTTTAAATCTTATACAAATATATTTTATCTATTATCTATTTTCGAAAATATTATTTTCAGTTTATCAAACTTTAAATCAATATTCTGACCAAACTATTGAATATACAACAAAAATTGACAGGAATAATTTTATAGAAAATTTAATTTTCTACAAAAAACCTAAGAATCAACTTTCATGTAAACTCAATAATTAAGACAATATTTTAATTATAAGCCACCGAAAATTTTCGATCTGCACAAAATTAAAATTTTTTATTTTTACCAAATTTATAGTTATGATTCTGGCTAAAATATCAAAGATATGAAAAAAATGATAAGGAACAATTTTGTAGCCAATAAAATTTCCTACAAAAATGGTCTATATCAATTTTTACATACGAGCATTATTTCAATGTCTAATTACAATTTTAAATAATAACTCTAGAAAAAAAGGATTTCTTGGCGCAAAAAATTTTTTGTATTATAAAGTGAAAAAAAAAATTTTCTTGGGATGAGAAAAAATTTTCTTTGTACAAAAATTATTTGTTATACAATAAATTAAAAAATATTTTAGTATCTTTTGTGTCTCCATAATAAAAATATTTTCAAAAAAATACTTGTATTGAAAACCGGTATAAACAACTCTCTTGATGGGTGAACACAAAATACATATATAATATATAAGATGTTATAAAAGTACGTACAAAGTGAACTTAAAGAGGCCTCGTTCACTCGCTCATTCATTCATTCACAAACTTTTTCATTGCAACAACGGTGGCAACGGCCTGATAGACTTACAAGAGACTCTTTGATGTCTTACCGCTTTTCGAACGATTCATACTCCGTCTTTGCTGTGCATTTCCATATTACCACCGTCATGTCGATACTTTTCAATGTTTAAAATCTACAATCTACAATCTAATGTTACATATATATGTATATATATATAAATATATACATATATCTGGGCAGTAGAATGGCACAAGAGCATTTAGCCTTAAGCGTACAAATCACCCCGTTGTTGCTTACGAGGGGTTAGAAAACCATTTTATTTGTATTACTGTAGATACTTTGTATACATGTTATATATATACATACATACAGATGAGAATAAGAGCCAACCAAGTAAGCTAACCCCCGCACACCCCCATCGCCTTATCCACTACAGACTACAGGCGTTTCATCCCCTGCTGTGCGTTAAAACTCCCTTTCGTTTAATTTGCCCTTCGATATATAAGTCGCGGTGCAATTCGCTTCTCTCATCCTTTTACCCTCTCACCCTCTCACTCTTTCACCCCTCGGGCCCTTCCACCCTCGGTTTGACTCTTGATACAGTGACGACAAGCTGTTTGTAAACAGCGTATAAAAATACTACTCGATTATGATATGGACCCTTTTAGTTTGCTGAGTAGCAGTAGTCTAATGTCTACGCTCTATGATATTATCATTAAAATTTTATGTACCAATATTATTTTATAACTTTATTCATAGCTATTCAGATGGAAATTTTAATAATTTACTCAATTTTAATTTAGTAACTTTATTTTTTTTAACTGTCAAAAATTGGGAATTAATTCGGGGTGGTTACGGATTTTATTTAAATTCAAATTCACGCGGCAAATTTTTTACACTCATTAGAAATTTAAAAGCAAACGAGAGTAGGGGTAAAATTAAGTATCTAAAAAATGTAAAGAAATAGAAGATATTTTTTATGAATCAAAAATTATTATTTAACAATTTTTTTTTTTGCAAAAAAATTGTCACGCGTTGAAAATAAAAAATTTTTTTGAAATAAATCAAAATAACGTGTACCCGGTCGGTATTCAAATCACATTTTTTGTACTGCACTAGTAAGTATCTAAATTTTGAATAAAAATGCATCAAAAGTATTTCAAAAAATTGAATGCAAAATTAAATTTTCAACAAAAAGATTTTTTTAAATTTTCATCTGCACCCACTAATAGTGTGAATTTTGAACTAAAAAAAATATGAAACACCACTCATCCCACAGTGAAACTCGGCAAATGAATCTGCATAAACAGCCTAAAAAATTAAAAAAAAAAGTATTGAATAGCAAACAGAGCAGGATAATAATGAACCGAGAGCTGATGATCAATGCTCATTAGTCTCCGTGCATCAAAGGCACAATCGGCATACCGAGGACAAAGGACGTGATGCGGGAACTGGCTTTGCAACTGTAACAGATGAGTAACCATCAGTGAGATTGCACAATTACTACAATATACAACTTTCTAAACAACCCACACACATTCAACGAAAATCAAAACGTCCAGGGTATATTTTTTCCTACGATACCACTCAAATAAATAACAAAGTACTTATAAATCAAATTTTATCTCAACCTTTCCTTTCCTTTGGTTTATTTTTTTTTTCACATGTCCATAAGTATTATTAATGCTCGAGTGAGCATAAGAATCTAAAAAAAGTTTGGAAAAATGTACCGGTCATCTTCTTCATATCCATGCGTGACTGTGTGTCCAAAAGTTGTAACATCTCAACATAAATTTGCGGAACGCCTTAGACCTTATGGACCTTAGGAATATCAAGTGCTCATCGATAGGCCGACTTGACAAATGGACTCTTTGTCCTGTTTATACCATACTCTATATAAATATATATATGACCCAGGTATGATCATTGTCATGACAACAGGGAAGAAGCGACAGAGGACATGACTATTCAAAAAAATAAAAAGGAAAAAAAATACAATAAATCTATTGTTAAAAATTCTGTTCATTCAACTTTTCACTAGCTATCTACATATTTTATGTATGTATGTATAGATATATTTATTATGATATAGATAGTTTAGTATTGTAGGTTATTTTAAATTAAAATAGTAAAGTTTGGGAGATATTTCAATCGGTAGCATTAAATTTTCTCAATGATCAATGACTGATGATCAATGACTAGAGTCGACAGTAGTTCAAAAGTCAATGTACACCTGTATTGAAAAATAATACTGTTAAAGTGGACACGAGCGATGATAATAGATTTTTTAACTCATGATCCCGACACCTAATGTGAGAGGACCGCCCATTTTGTGTCTCTTTTCATCAGAATATTGACTGTCATCACAATTCGGGTCTATGAAAATAATACTGGACGTTTTTAGTTGATGATGTTCAATGGGCTTTTATCTAGTCTATTACGCAGAATTTTTTTTTTTTAATGTCCTTAATATGACAATTGGTAATATTTATATGGGAAAAGTAATTGAGGTGAAAATATTTTATTGTTGGATTTATATGACGATAAATTTTATCAACAAAAAATAATTCTTGGTATTTTTTTATTAAAATATTATTTATTTTTATTTTTCGTTTTGCCAGAAAAAATACATTTTTTTTTTTTTATTAGAAAAGATATTTTTATTTGAAAACAAAATTTAAAATTTTTCAAATGAATGGAAAACAAAATTTTTCGAGTTATTTTTGATAAAAATTTTTTAGTCGAATTTGAAATTTTAACCTTCAAGGTCATAGACCTTAGCTTTCTTTTTTAAAAATTTTTATATGAATTAGTTTAAATTTGAAAAAAAATGTGAAAATTTTGGAGGATTAGTAGTGTGACCGCTTGAAAAAAGATGATTTTTGGCAAGTTTTTCAAAGAAAACTACTACATGGAATGTTTTAATATTTCAAAGATATATTTGTGAAAATAATGAATGCAAGATAAAATTTTTGGATCAAAAAATTCATAATTCAGCGAGTTATTTACAATTTCCCAACGTTCAAAAATAAAAAAGGTCTCCCACTGTTGCAGTGATAGCAACCTTCACAGTGCATGAAATCAAAAAAACCAAAAAGTTTATTAAACAACAAGGTATTTCTCCATGATCTTCAGACTAAGAAAAAAATTGAAATTTAACAAAATGGCGTTTTTTAAAAAAATTTGAATTTTTGCGCGAGAATTTGATAATTTTTGGCCTGGTAAAATAACATTTTCGATCGGAAAACTGGGGGTTCATGGTATGTAGAAACATGTAGAAAAGAAGCAGCATTTCAAATCAAATCGATTGGATAACTTGTCTTCGAATTATAACCGCAGCAATTTTGAAAAATGCACTGATAGAAGAATTTATTTGTACCAAATAAGATTTATTTATAGTTAATAAATGATTTATTTGAAAGCTTTAACCAAATAAATATTTATTAATAGTTAATAAATGGCTTATTTGAATAGAAAATGACACATGAAGCTCATTAAGTAGGGTTATGACAAATAATTTATAGTCCCATTTAAGTTTACTTTTTTAAAGAAAATAATACACACAGTAATTAATTTAAAAAATATTTAGCATTTTTTTTATTTATAAAAAAATATTTAGTTGATTATATTTTGAATTTGTTACATTAGTATACTGAAAGGTAATGTAAACAGTAAGTGGCGCTGTAGTCAAAAATCACAGAGATATTCACTCAAATAAGCCATTTATTAACTATTAATAAATCTATATTTGAGTCAAATAAGCCATTTATTAACTATTAATAAATCTATAATTGCGTCAAATAAATGCATTTATTAATATTAAATAAATACTTCTATCAGTGTGTATTTTTGAGAACCGATAAGCGCCTACTCTTCAGATGGCTGTTACTCAAAAAAACTATTTGAGATATTCACTTGAAATTTTAGTACATTATTTTTCAAGGTATAGATTATCTAGTCACCCTTAATGAAACAGCTTTGTTTTGAAATTCTGTCACTCTTAAAAAATCGTAGCCTGCTCATAATAATTATTTCATAATCCGATAATTTGAATTCAAATTACAATATTTAGAATTGTAAAAATTTTTTCCCATAAAAAAATATTCAGTTTTTGATTGCTACTTTTTTGAAACAAAAAAAAAACAACACATTCAAATAAAATATTTAGCAGAGCATATCGGTTTTGCGTCTATGAAATACAGACAGATAAACAAACAAACAAACCAACAAACACAAAGAACCTGAAAATGATAAAACAATTTCTCGATGAAGCATTTGCGATTACGACAGCATTTGAATGAGAAACTCATGAATCGTAACAATATACGGATGAGCATAACTTAAATCCGTTCACATGCACCTGAGTCTCCATTCTCTCATCCATCCATCTACCCATCCATCCAACCATCCATCTATCCATCTATCCAGCATCCAGGATCCCACACCAACTACACTTTCAATCCGGCTTGGGTTGTACCCGAACGCTTAGTTGCTCATTTGATTCAGCATAATGCAAGAAAGATAAATGCACGTAAGCGCTGACGAGCACATTGTGATGTGGATTGTGGATTCTGTGGCGTAACGAGCCGCGAAAGAGTCACGCCGCATCGCCTTCATGTCCGACTCATCCTAATCATCAACACATTTAATTGTAGCTTATAAATTATAAGTCCGCTTTCAAATAAGATCCAAGTTTACGCTCAAACTTAACAGAATTTTTTTTATTTAATTCAGAAAAGATTTTTTGAAATTATTGGCAAGTCAAAATTAGTTATAAATATGATTATTGCTATGTTCAAAAATATAAGGTAATACATAGGGAAAAAGCGGGGAAACCGAGACCGGGTGGGCAAAAAGAACCACTTTAAAAATGACATGTTTGCAAAATATTTTTAATTAATTACATTGTAATTTTAATCAAAAGAGCCATCCGGCCTTACTCGGAATGGAAAGGTAGATTTCTTATATATGTAACTACAATAAAGCTACAATAGTGTAATTAATACTTTTTTTGTAAGCTTAAACATGAATTTTAAGGAAATGGGTTATGCCTTATTATTTAGAAGTTATTAGACGACTAAGCTGCAAAAATAAGCTTTTCGAGTTTTTTGTGAAATTTTTTATATCATCAAATTGTTAGAAAAGATGTTTCAAAAAATCAAGTATTGCAGTGAATATTTAAGATAATCGTTCAAATTTTAAGATACTTTTTACAGAATTGAGTTATCATTTTCGGTTCAAAAGTTATTTAAGGATAAAGCCAGAAAATTCATTTTTATGAAAATCAAAAAAAATTTCAAACACCCACAACTTCCAAACTAATCGACCGATTGGGCTCATCTTCGAACTTGATCAAGGTAATCGTCCAATAAATAAGTGTATAAAATTTCATTAAGATCCGTTAAGAATTGCGGACGCTATCGTGATGACAAGGCGCGTTATATTGTATATATATATATATATATATATATATATATATATATATATATATATATATATATATATATATATATATATATATATATATATATATATATATATATATATATATATATATACATACATACATACACATATAAATTTTTAAGCGGATGGTATTTTTTGACTCTACGAAGTAAAATAAGATATATGGTGGCAAAATTTTTTGATAATTCGATCATAAGGGTCTCTGCAATAGACCGATTTCTAAAGAAATCTACCTAAAAACCATGCTTTGATTTCCATAATCAGGTGAAAAATTAATATTTATGTAAAATTAATCAACTTAATTGAATTTGAATATAAAAATTTCTAAAAATAGGAAAAAAATTTAAACAGCGTTACTTTTCTTCAAAAGAAATATTTACATTAATATCAATAAATAAATAATATCAATAATTATAGTGATAATAAATCATATAATTTATTCGTGTCATCGAAAAGTATCATTTAAGATATAAATGTTTGATTAGTTACACCAAGGGTCATATTTTTGTCGAATAGATGATGGGATGTTAAAAATCCTCCCTCAATGACAACAACTAAACACCCTTACGTAACACATTTTCATTTAGATTATTATTATTATTACTACTATTATGATAATGATAATAATACTAATATTAATGTTTGACACAATGATAGAGGATAATAGAGAAGGTAACGGGGTTTTATGATGAGTATAGAAATGGGCGTCAAAAATTATGATCGACTGCTGATTCTCTAGTTTTATATATACGTATGTATATATGAATGTATGAATGTATGGATGGATGGATGGATGGGACACTTGAGGGGATAAAAATGCATAACTTGAGGGTCCAGGTTCGAGTCTCCTCGACTGTCGACTCTTGAAAGTTTTACAAGACCCCCAGAGAGAAAAATTCGCTACGGCCAGCTGTAACGCTCGGGCTGATATTTTTGTCTTTATTTACTGCATTAGAGGTTTTTACATGTGAATTACGAGTTGTAGTCAATAGTTTTGTGTAATTTGTAGCTGATTTCTTTTTTTCGTTGAGATTAAGCTAAATTGATGCAATATGCTATAATTTTTCAAAAAAAGGGTAAGATTTTTTTTTTTTGTGGAAATTGTTAATTAGGCGTCTACCCGATTTCAAAACCTAATGAGAGCCAAATATTTAAAAGAAAAAAATTGGACGAATTAAATGCACACGGAAAGAAATTTCCTTTAAAAATTACCGTTAAATTCACTGTAATCGTGGGACGAATGGCACGACCTAATCATTTGTCGGTAAGTCAGATAATTTTTAACCTTTTTTCAACAAATTTTACCGTAGTCTACTGTAAATTTTATTCGGTTTTCGGTAAATTTTATGAAGTTTACCACAAAATAAATGAATTTTTTCCTAATTTTTATTTCGAAAATGGTAATAAATAAAAGCACTGCATTATGTCCCACGATTACAGTGAATTTAACGGTAATTTTTAAAGAAAATTTCTTTCCGTGCAGTCACTCGGAAGTTTTAGGAATTTTTTTTCCCGTACAAAAAAATGTATTTGTACCATGGTACATGTATGCATTCAGTTCAGAGATCGGTACATATGTCATATATATTTTTGTGTATGAGTTTGCATCCTTATTTCATTGTATTTTTAATTCAGCTTTTTGCAAAGTCATGCATTGCTTGTAAAAACTGTACATACTGTAAAAAATTTGCGGAGTGAATGCGGAGCCGATGAATGGATATTTATTTAATCTTCTTGGAGTGAAATTCACTCTGAACGGGAGTTAATTTTAATATTAAAACTCCGAATCGGAGTGAATACAGGTTTAAATAAAATCCGTGATCACTCCGAATTTACTCCTGATTTTTTCCAGTACAATCATAGCGAAACTGTATATAAATAACATTATTTTTGTGAAATCAGTTTAAAAAAAAACTGTTTTTTTTTTTTCAATTTTCATTGTCTATTACATTTTCCGCTCATTTTCAAATCCGTTTCTTATTAATATTTCTTCCGTTGAAGCAGAAAATTTTTATATAAACCTAGCTTATTCATAATACTTTTTTTGAAAAAAAAATATTCAATACAAAGTCAAAATTGGCTCTGATAAGAATTTGTGATTAGGCAGCTGAACTTTTTATAGAAAAAAAAATTTTCGGTTGTTTGTAGTCGAAAATATTTTAAATTAAAGCGAAGAAGAAATGAACTATTTTTGTACGTATTAAAAATCGCCAGTTCGGTAGGAAAAGTTTGAAGTAGAACAGTAATGGTCAGGTAGAAAATACGAAAATTTTTTTATGATTACACACCGACGTGGAAGTTACTTTTATTTTATCTCCTGAAGGTAGAAATTCATATTTATCATCACAGTAGGATGTTATGAAATATTTTTCCATTACTGTACTTATGCAGAGGGCAACCGATCATTATTCTGATGTTCTGGATATCAATTTTTCAAATTTTCAAATTCAAAAATCGAGTCAACTTAGTTTCAATCATTTTTTGTTTTATTTTTTTCTGAAAAATACATAAAAGAAAAAAAAATATATTTCATTTTATTTATTTTTTAAGAAGTTATGGGTAAAACTTTTTAATAAAATTTTAGAAAGTTACCGAGAGGCTTTCTTTCATTGGTTAAAAAGAAAAAAAATTTTTTTTACTCTGCACAGAAAAAAAGGATTTCTTGGCGCAAGAAATATTTTCCACTATAAATTGAAGACAAAAATTTTCTTAGGACGAGATAAAATTTATTATGCAAAAAAATCATTGGGACCATTAAATTTTCTCGAGTAAAAATTTTTTGCATCAAGAAATTATTTTTTTCTGTCTGACAAATTAAAAATTGAAACTCTCTAAATACTAAATTGTTAAGCAACTGGGGATAAGATAGTAAATTTATTGGCATAGTCTTCGCTAATAAAATGCATGAATTTTGGGGAAATATATTTGAAAGCCAAAAACCCGCCATAACCAGGTTGACTCTTGTAAAATAATCCAAGTCCACCTAGTGGTACTGCTGACGATAAATCGATCGGCTGCATATCCAAAAACGGAATCTTCGCATGGCTATCATATGTATCCGACCATCCAGACCTCGTCAAACCGACATAATGACTTCCCGACTCACTCATTTCATAAGTTTGTTCCTTTATTTCCAAAGGTGTAATCAAATCCACTAAGTCTATACTAATTCTTCAGTAAATAAAAAATTCAAAAAATTTACGTATCAATTACGAATAAATTTGCTAACATTTACTATTTCATGGTAACGTGATTAGCTGTAATTTACCTTGCAACTTCAGAATTTTGTGGATAACGCAAGCTAGTTTGTCCAATACTGATTACCCTGATAGTACGAGTTGCTCGTCAGAAAAGTTGACGGCACTAGTTGCGCGCCATTTGTCGACATCTTGTCGACAACTGTCAGCTTGTGCAAGTGTTGCCGACGACTTGGCTACGATTTGCTCAGCATCTTGTCGACAATCTACTGCTGCAACCTGACGACAAGATGCTGAGCAACTTGTGGCCAAGTTGTTGGTAGCATTTGCACGAGCTGAAGGTTGTCGACAAGTTGCTCGGAAAGTTGCCGTCAACTCATGGAAATGCTGACTGTTGCGGCCAACCTGCCGACATATTGCGGCAGTAGATTGTCGACAAGCTGCGGGCAACTTGGCTATCAGGGTAGATTATTAAAATCGTACATTTCAGTTCCCTGTATTACCAACGACAAATAGTTATCATCCAATTTGTCAAACTTAACACCCGTCACAAATTCTCCATCAGGCAATAAAATATCATCCATATTAAATGATCTTAATGTTTCAGAAAGCACAACATATTCTGGATGATTTTCTCTTGTATAGCTCCGGTCATCTGTATTTCATCTAAGAGTATCAGGAACAACTATACCGTTAACAAACGTTCCACATTGAATTTCGATGCTAATTATGCCATCTTGAACATGGAATCGCGTATTTGTTACAACTCTGGCGATAAAAATCAAATTATAGTAGAAAGGAATTAATGAATTTCAGAACGTAATATAAATAAAAATTAGTATCTTACTCGTTTATATCGGTACTGCATGTTTGCAAAAATAAACTCAATTTACGGACACTAAAAATAGGATCTGAGAATTCATCACAAAGACAATGTTCTCTTAAACCTGGATAAGTTCCTAGGACGCATTTTTTATCCTCACCTCGAGAAGCATAATCCGTGAATTCTGAAAATGTTGATGAACAATTTGATCTATAGTGATTGGGAATGAATACCTGAAATTTATAATTTTACGCGAAATAATGTGATGAGTATAATTACTATTCTCTTAAAATGAATCAGTAAAAATGCTGCAAATCAGTCCCAAGTATATTACTGATTGAAGTAATTTTTACTGATTCATTCTAACAGAGTACGTCTCTAGAACATTAATAAACTTAAGAGAGGTCTATACTTTTTTCTCTATCAGACTTAAGTCGACGAATGGTTCTATCCTTGTTACACTTTAGGCAGTAAATGGGACCTGCCAATGTCTTTCTCTTAAGCAAATGAAAACTTAGATTGCTACCATATAGAATAATGCATCGAGACTCGTTCTTAATTTCGCATATAGAGGTTTTAATTACTATAGACCCTCCTTAAATCTATGAAATGTGTACAACAAAAACTTACATGTGGGCAATGCTTAGTAGCAATAAGTTCTGGAACATCCAAATCTCTCCACTCCGCATAATGTGCACATTCATATTCTATTCCTCTTCTATCAGGTATGAAATTGTCATCAGGGGTGCTTTGAGTTTTAACAGATGCGTAGTTTTTGATACGAATATAATTTTCTCCTGATAGCAGATGTTCAAAAAAATATAATAAGATTATTAACTAAAATGTTAATTTCATTAAAAAAATTAGGAATCGATGCAAAATAAGGGTAGCAAAAATATTAATTTTATACATCCTTAGTTTGTTCCGATTTTGGTCTATGTTCTGTATGAAACCTTCTTTCCATGGTTGAGGATCACAAGAAATTGAGGATTTGAAATTGATATCATTGTTGTTGCTTAAATGATACTGTATGGACTCAGTTATTTTAATAACACTCTGTTTATAAATATTGAGATACTCGAGTTGTCTATCTCTATAGAAATCTGTAAATGAAATTACTTATTTTATTTTAATCTACAGTAATATTAATAAAGATTTTTTGATTAAATTACAGGTACAATTACTTGGATCAGTAGATTTTAGTTTACGTTACTGATAAGCCAATATAATCATAGTGTAGCCTTGAGTGACTGTTCCTAATACGTATTCGTAAAAACTGTATAGTTTGTCGTAAGCAGATATATCATTACAATCACGATGATAATTTTTCTGAAACGATAAGAAGACAAAAATATAAACATCATGATTTATTTATTTGTACACGGAGATATTATTCTTGTTTGAAATACTATGGTGCCATCCCTAACAAAAAAATCCATATGGGAAGTTAGCCTAGATTCCTATGTGGGTTCCCAAATGATGTTTTCGGATGGATTCCCATACGGTTTCCTGTAGGAATTCAGCATAGATCCCGATGTAGATTCCCGTATGGATTCTTATGGGAGACCTCACTATGCCAAATCCATATGAGAATTTGGTATGGATTCCCATCTGGATTTTTATGAATATTTCCCATGGGAATCCAGATACTCATGGTTTCCTACAGATACTTACATAAATCCATACACTCCCATATTTATTCTCATGGATTTTTACATAAATCTAGACGCTCCTATAAATGGATTCCTATGAGTTCCTATGCAATCCTACACGGAAAGAAAATTATAGGAAGTATTCCTATGTATTATGGGAATGGTTCCCATAATGGTATAGGAATTGTACCCATACTATAATAGGAATGGTTCCTATATATTATAGAAACCATCCCTATAGAATTATGGGGACCATCCCCATAATATTATAGGAACAGTTCCTATACCATTATGGGAACCATTCCTATAATATTATGGGAATGGTTTCTATAATATATAGGAACCATTCCTATAATAGTATGGGTACAATTCCTATACCATTATGGGAACCATTCCCATAATACATAGGAATATTTCCTATAATTTTCTTTCCGTGTAAAAGTAATTTTCATACTTTTCTTTGAATTAATATTTTCATGATAGTATGAGAACCATTCCCATAATATTATAGGAACCATTCCTAGAAATTATAGGAACCATTTCTATAATATTATAGGAATGGTTCCTATAACTTATAGGAATGGTTCCTATAATTTATAGGAATCGTTCCTATATATTATGGGAATGATTCCCATAATATTATAGGAAGTATTCTCATAAATTATAGAAACCATTCCTATAATTATAGGAACCATTCCCATAATGGTATGGGAAGCATTCCCATAATTATAGGAACTATTCCTATAATTATGGGAAACATTTCTATAATTATAGGAATCATTCCCATAATTTTCTTTCCGTGTACTTGGATTGTGTCGATAGGGACAGTAAAGCCGGACCTTGTTGACCACCTGACCACCTGACGGAAATTTAAATTTCAAACGAGAATTTCTTCGTGTATTGCAAAATGATGTTGTCATTATTACCTCATTCCTAGAATAGGCCACAGCTATTTCGAAAATATTTTTCCCTGCATAATTATTTCTATCAGCCAATTCAGTAGCCTTTAAAATATCTGTTAGTTTATCTTTCAAGTCATTGTTATCAATAATTGAGGAAATATATGTATCCACGGAATCATGACAATAGTTTTTTATTCGAGCATAAATACTCAAAAAATCATTTCTATATCTAGTCTCAATTATATTCAATTTTTCATTTATTCCTAACATGTAGTTCATATCTTCTCTCAAAGCCGTTTCCAAAATTACTCGGTTGGCATTTGCGTTCATGACAGAAGTCAAGTTTTTAACTTGGTCCTTCACTTGGTCTATTTTCAAACACGCGTTGTAGATGTCATCGAGTTTAGCTGTTACTTCATTTTGAAATACTTGATCGCTGTCGTCATTTTTTATTAGCTCAATAAGACCATTCATGCCAGTAACTAGTGTAGTAATGCCGTTAATTATATTAACTACACCTTTAACTTGATTTGCTGGATTCGGTATTGATTTGACATCAGCGATCAATAATGTCAAGCAAAAAATTAGGAAGATCAATCGAATGATCGATGATTGACACTTTAAACCCATTTTAACTGATACCAGCTAACTTGAATATATTTAAAAAAATGCTTATTCTATCATAAGAATTAAAATATTAAATATATCATTTAAGTAAAAGATCGAAATTATTTTGATAAAAGATCTTAATTTTTCTTACCTTTAAAATTGGAAACGAAGTCAAATATTTTTCACGACAAATTTAAATTTTATAAACCCTAATTTCTATACACAAAATTTAAAAGTGGCGGTAAAAAGTCATTGCTTTTCCACTTATAAAATACAATAACGTCTTATCTGTATCTTACAGTAAAAAATTAGTGGAGTAAATCCGGAGTGAATGGCTGTTTGTTTATTTGATCCTCACGGAGTGAAATTCATTACACAGGAGAGTTTATTTTAATATTAAAACTCCAAATCGAAGTGAATACGGATTTAAATAAAATCTAGATCACTTTGCTAAAACTCCCTATTCACTCCGCATGAGTGATTTTTTTTTAAACTCCGGGACTTCGAATAATGGAGAGAATTCGGATTTGAATCAAATCCATAATCACTCTGAATTCACTTCTAATTTTTTACTTCGTAACGTAATCACAATATTAATGTAAAAATAGCAAAACAATGTTTGGGGTAACTTAATAACTGAGGGAAAACTCGGGTCGTAGTACTTCAGTAGTAATTTTCAGCAAGTCTTCACTAATTCAAAAAAACAAACTACTGTATTTTCTGAAAACTTACTCAAGATTACTTCCAGAGTTTTTCTAACAATTATATAATGATTATCGTAATTGTTAGTGACGCCAAAGAGTCGATGGATAGAGGTTATCAAAACAAGAGAAAAAATACGAATTTTTTTCACGTTTTCAATAATCTCTATCTGTGAACTTCTCGGTCTTAATCTTGATCTTTACATTAAGATCACAGTCGCGTTATCGATATAATATACAAAATAATCGTCTTATTATTATAACTCTCGCAATGTAATGTTAATATCACGAGTTTATTTTTTTAGCAATGTGGATTTGAATTTAAACATTCATTAAAATACGAAAGTTTAATACATACAATTGTCTAAAAAAAAAAATGCTGGGACATTTTGTGATGTCTCATCCCAGACAGCATTCAAGTCGAAATGACTGCTTTACGTCGGCTTTTTGAAGGTGTCCTCAAGAAGTCTTATAATGACTTCTTAAAGGTGTCATTATAAGACTTAATTAAGAGTTCTTGAAGACTTCATAAATAAAACGTCAGTTTTGTGACGGCTAAATGTATTAATTTTTAAACTTCTTTATGAAGTCAAAATTAGGAGCTTCTTAAAGACGTCATGGTAAATTCATACTGGTACCAGATAAGACGTCTTATTTGCGAAGTCAGAAAAAAGAATTCTTTGAGAACTCTTTTTAAAGACGTCTTCCTGAGCTCGCTAGGTGGCTCATTCGACATCTTGAGAACTTCTTAAAGACTTCTTTGAGATGCTGATGAGACGTCCAAATCATAAATAAGAACTCATTCAGAACTCATCAAGACGTCATTTTGCTATCTGGGATAGTTTCGCTGGGAAAGTTGAAAGTTCTAGAAATTTACTATAAATTTTATTTCAAGCTCCAAGAACTATTGAACAGATGAATTTATCAAAAAGCATAAGAGATTGTTCTTGTAGAATAAATTTCCTACAAAAGTGTACCGAGGAATTATTCGTACAATGTACTATTTACCGAGATTTAAAATTCCAAACTCAAAACTTTTTTTTCCCATGTTATTTAAATAAAAAATAGAAAATCATAATCAGGTGGTACTTGATATTAATATTGACAGCTTGAATTCTAACAGGCTCCTTCTTTTATCCTACTGACACTTTTAAGAGTGTATCCTTGATGATAACACATATACTCCAAACTAAATAAATGTCAATCAAGTCTCAGGAGTTGTTTGCGATATCTCAGCAAGCTCTTGATACCTGGAAGCCACGAGCTACCCCTCCATCAACCCCTATATAGAACAATTCGGTAACACGTATACTCGAAATGAAATAAATGTTTGTCGTTTGACCAATGTTTAATGTTTTTATTCATGTACTAGTGATATGTTTTGTTATAATATTAATATACATGGTCGTCTTTAAATTCATCCTGATAAAATTCATCTCCTATATTGTTGACTAGTCCACAATCATAATCAAATCCATAATCATAAACTTCATTGAAATATTGTGTGATGTAATTTTCAGTGTTATCATCGTCTGTAAAATTATCCAAATTTTCTTCATTGTTGTTTGTTTCTGTGTTATTTTTTCCTGTATGATTAATTTGACTGTGACATTGTTCGTCAACATATTCGGGCTGTTCTTGTTCGTACTCTTTAATCACTGATGGATCTCGAACTCTCATAGTCGGTGCTACGGAATGTTTTGTTGCATTGTTGCAACCCAAAATTTGATGCAATGAATCTACTTCTTCCCAAACCATATTCGAATCTTCAATAGGTTCTGAGTAATCTGGACAGTTTTCTGGTGCAAATAGTAATCGTGGCCTTAATAATTCTGACACTAAATTATCCCAATAATACTTTTTTAAGCTTCGGGATCATCGTTTTCTTACATAATTCTTTATCGTAAGGTATTACTACTTAAAAAGAATTTATGAAACTCCATATTGATAATACGCAATTACGTCTCTTCGTAACATGTAACTGTCCTTGAATTTGATAAGACCAGGGGCTACTTTTAATTGGTTCGATTTCGATTTCTTTTTCTCTGAAGTGGTATTTTCTCCATTTTTTATTTGTTAATAGTGCTTCTTCAACGCCCATATTTCTTATAGACCAAGGACATTTAACTTCTCCAATGTAGTTATCACCAATTATACCACCTGGAGTTGCACCTAATCCTATCGGAATACTATAGTATTTCTGAGTCAATAAAAAGCCACACTTGTAAATAGTTACACAGCTTTGTTTTCTGTCGTTAGAAGCCTGCATGAAGAAGCATCTTTAAAATTTGATGCTGTTAAAAATAAACGACGCTTCGCATGCCATTCAATAAATCGTGCTTGTCCTAACGTTTCACATTCAATCTTATTACGATTAGCTTGAAATTCTTTTAGCGTTGCAATGTGGTGTTCTAAAAGTTTTTTATAGTCTTCTTCAGATATTGTAGCAGCATCAGCACCAGGTCCATAGTAACAATCGTTAGATGGGTAATTTACATACGGATGGCAGTTGCGATATCCATTTTCTGCTCGTCTAATGTTGGTGCGTGCTACCTTAGCTTTACGACTACTTTCCAGTTTCCGCAAGAGCTCTGGAACTTGCTTATCTAAAATCTCATATACGTCGCTCATGGCTGTTTTACTATTAAATTGAAGGACCGAAAAAAAAAAAAAACACGAAAAGTGTAACCGCCATCTTTGTATGAATCAATACGTTTTCCATAATTTTTTGAAGCTACAACATTATTAAAAGATTCTGCTAGATTATTACTAGCATTCAATAAATAGTCAGCTGGAGCAGCAATGCACGCAGCAAAACAACTCAATATTGCATATGCAGAAATATTCCACATATTTATATTTATCAGTTCATTAACGTAATTAGGATTAGATGTTTGATTATCATTAGAGCAATAATGTGGACGGCAATCAACATGATGACCAAATACATGATATGGCACATTTTTCAAATCAGTAACCATATTTTTGACTTTATTATCCTGAGTATCGTCTGTATTTCGCCAATGTTTAGACGCATCCCTTATTGCATTACTTACACTTCCGCCTGCATTTTTTAATGCATTTTTTAAATGAGTAAACTCGCTTAACTGGCCAGCTGATGATAGATTTGCAAGATTGGTAGAAAGCCGTCTGAGTAAATGATTGGTGCAACTAATTTTATTGACTGTTACGTCGAATTTCCCATAAACATTATGATCTGTAATTGCCATGTAAGTGCTACTGTCTCCATCAGCAATCATGGTTTTATAGATTAAATTGTGATTTTCAACGCTTCTTTGAAATAATTTTAACAAAATAGATGATTCCATACTGCTTGAGCTTTTTTTTGCGTCATAATTTCGAAAACAAACATGAGCTTTTCGATTTCCAAATTGGCATTGTGAACACCGTTTATTTGCTATACCAACATCAAGGACTTTTTAGTATAATGGTCAATTACTACGCTTAACCCAGAAGGAGAATCAAATGCACTTAACTTGTATGATCTCTTTCCCCAAGAACCATCAACAACCACTACAGTATATGCAGTATTACCTACAGTTGTTATACGCTCTTCTTTTTGCGCTATTTCTTCCGATTCTATTCCAGCATTGGCCATAGATTGAAGAGCAGCTCTCTCTACATGCATGCCAATTAATAACCGTAAATTTGTATATTTGTTGTAATTAAGGCATTCCAAGTTAATTGCAGCAAATAGTCCTTGAAGTTGATAGTATCCTATACCACTACCAAAGCAGCCTAATAAAATACCTTCATTACTTGAAAGAATATTGCATTGTATAACCGCATGAAAAAGTGATATATTGTTGAAAACTTATTCAAAAATATATAGTAGCAAAAATATGTACATTAATACATCGGAGGAACAGGGGTGGTGGGCAAGGGGAACTTAAAGAAATGCAAAATTTTCGGAAACTGAAATACGTTAAAACTGACAAATTTAAGTCCGTAATGAAAACTTATCTACACGGAGAGAAAAAAATAGTAATGATTACTATGTTACATAGTAACCAGACTAATTTTTTGTAAAATAGTAAATAATGCTATGTAGAATAGGACTCATTACCATTTTTCTGGCAATGATTACTATGCTACATTGAAACAACTAAAATAGTAAAAATCGCCATCTAGCATAGGAATCAGGGCTATGTAGAATGGTACTGAGTCCTATGCTGGAATAGCTGTCCTTACAGTTTAATAAGTGAGACAAGGAAGTTAACATGCGCGGACATTTGCGCAGTAACCTGTGTGTATGTGTATGCATGCATATGTGCGATGTATATTATTAAATATTTTAATTTATTTAATTATTATTTATCTGTTATCAAAAAATGATATTTCATTTTGAGTAATATCTTAATTATTTCAATAAATTAATTCAATTTCTACATATATCTATTTATAGTAACCTGAGTTATTTGTTTTGTCATAACCTTATTTACTAAAAATGAAATAAATAAAACATGGTAAACGTTACTAGGTAACATTGTAGTGATGTCCATTTACATAGTTCTCTCGTCAATGTAGAATGGTAATCAGTCCTATGCTAGCATAGTCACCGTTACTATATAGAATGGGGGGGATTACTCTGCCCGGTGACTCTCGACGCTAAAAAATCCGCGTTTCTATGTAACATAGTAATGGTTACCATTCTACATAGGAATTAGAACTATTTTTTTTTCTCCGTGTAGAATACCTGAGTAATGACAATTTCTATTCATGATATATATTTCCTCTACCTTCAGAAATGATACCATTGTTGGGGGGATTATAGTAGAGAAGGTATATAGTATAGGTTCAAAATGTAGTTACTGAGCTGCCTCGTGTAGGATGCCATTTGGAGGATTTGAATGTGGTCAGCAAAACTCTGAACAGTTCCTCGTGTCTCGTGGGTTAAAGAGCATCTATCTTAACACGTGTTTTAAAACTTAATTTTAAATTGTAACTTTATAAATTTAATATTTTAAACGACAATTTATCGCTACACATCTCAGGTAAATAAATTTTTATATTAAGTATTATATGAAGATAAATTACATTTTCGGAAATCGGGGTGAAGACAATAACAATAACAGAAATTTTTTAAAATCATCGATTTTTTTTAGCGGGAAGTTACAAAGTTTTCGAATAACTCAATGTTGAAGCCAATTGAAAAAAGAAGCCCATTTTTTTTAAAACCCGGGTCAAAAAAATAACTTGCTTTTGACTTAGTTATCTTACTTAGTACCCATTTGCGCCAACCAAGTCAAATTAAAGTCACGCTATCTTGAATTTGACTATAGTTGACTTGAATTTCTAAGCT